>QLNU02015359.1:70927379-70961073 GCA_006491805.2 Dysdera silvatica | reverse complement strand
GTTAATTTGCATTGTCTGCATTGTTCATTTTCTATATACTTCTTCATGACGTATCGTTGGTAGTCTCTTGTCCCTATGACCTGGTCCTGCATTGCCATCATGAATCCCTCTGTTTCTGGTTGTAAGCTTCCTTAAGTTAGCCATGTATTCGAAGCTTTCTCGTCAATGTGGGGATGTTGCAGATCATTATAGTTTCTGCCATGAAGTCCTTTGCTTGCCCATTCCTTCAGTTTCTTATCACTGTACATGTACAGTGTTTGTTTTTTTTGTCGGCACTAAGAATTACAAGGAAACTATCCCAAGCGTATCCCTCAGATTTTAATGAAATTTGATGTATGTATTTATAGAGGAGACCAAATTATTGAATGCGTATTTTTTTATCGACCGAAAAATATTTTTAGGGGGTGAGCACGCCCCTCGAAAATTGACCATATTTTTATTTTTAGAATATAACTTTTAAACAAATCATGATAGCGTAATTTCGTAAATGATCAAAATTTCACAATCTATCCACTAGTGTAAAAAATTGTTTAAAAAATAAGATGAATGTTAAAATTCAATTTTCGTATTTTTCCACAAGGGAAGTAGTGAGCAGGGGCCACGTTTTTCTTATATGCACAGGGACTGTGCAGGGGAAATAGCACGTAAGGGGCGACTCTCCTGCATGCATGGCTGTGCGCAGGGGAAATAGCGTGTAGGGACGACTTGAGGTATATTTCAGGAGAAAGTGGGGAACCGCTTTCACAGACGAAAAACAAATGATATGATTATATATACAAAAAAATCCCTTCAGTGACTCTAGTTAACACCTAAATATGAGATTATTAAGCCACCTTCTTCTGGAGATACATTTGCCTTTAGAGAAATTTTCATGCATCACCCTGTATCATGCATTATACCCCACCATTATGTACCACCATTATACCACATTATAGCCCACCCCCTAAAAATATTTTTAGCCGATAAAAAAAATACGTATCTAATGTTTTGGCCCCTTGTACAAATCCACCAATTTAATTAAAATCGAAGGAGAAAAAAATGGGTTGCTTTTTTGGGGTTCAAGCCCTCAGCTGGATATCAAAACACGTTATTTGCTCTATGGCCGCATCACCTACTCTGTTTTAAAGCCACTTAAGCCCTCATAACCATTTTAGCCCCCCCCCCCATGAATTTAGAATTGTTAAGCTACTGGGTGCTACTGTATTAATATACAAAATATTTATGTTCTCCGCGTCTTTTCATTCTAGTTCTATAATCTTCTTTTAATAGTAAAATGAGGAAAGCTTGCTTGAATATTTTTTCAGTAGAATCAACATCAGTAGAATCAACATCACTGTCCTTGCGACATAAAAATAAATCCAACCTTTTATTATCAAATGAAGGTTATCAAATGCTTCCTTCACAATTTAACCAAAGATGTGCAGAATCTTATACCGAATATTTCGCTGTATACGTACCAATAAATGCAGTACGGAACCTTTCACCGAGATACTCTGTGAGCAATTCTGAACACCTGTAGTTATTAAGTTCTGTACTGACTGAAGAGTATCTTCCTTACTGCTATGGCTTAACATATGTACGAATCTTTATGTACATAGATGCCTATAGGCCTAAGTATCTTAGAGCTAACTTGCTAAAATTAGAGGCACCGTCGTGTAAGATTTCTTTACCTTTTAATTTATTATATGAAATGGACAGTTAAATATGTAATTATCCGTCTCTTTCTTAGGCATCTTGATTTTGAAAGATTTCAACCATTTTACAACTACCCTTTTTCAAAAGCCTTTTTCTGTGTCTCTTCTCCGCACACCAGACCTTGTCATCTACCAACCAAAAGGTAGTTTCATTTTACACTATTTTGTTCTGAGCCATTTAAATTTGTTCAAATTGCTTCTTTCTAAAGAACTTGCCATTTTGAAACCTATCGCGAAACGTATGTGTTACAACTACAATAGTATTACTCATGCCTTGGCTAAGATCAACAAACCTCACTCTATTACAAGCCTTTCTAATCATTCTACTATAAGTTATTTTGGTTCCGTTATCTTGCCCTTTTTTCCGAAAGCCAGCTTCTCTCTAAAAAAAATTTTGCGGCATTCAAATTTTCTGCTTGCTTTCTCCCCCTGCTGTAAAATTCCCACTTCAAGTTTCAAAGAAGCTTTTCAGCTTACTCAACAATGGGAAATTTATCAAATTTTTTGTGAATGCCATTTCTCTTATATTGACCATGAAAATATGCTTTATTTTCATTTTATCAAAATGAACTTTTTGATATTTATGAGCTATAATATCACATTTTACAATAACATCTACAAAACATAAAACAACAAATATGAAACTTACAAAAGTTGACCTCATAAAAATTATCACGAAAGAAATATAGAAAAAGTATAAGGACATATTCTAAATTACATATGATTTCTCTTAATAATCAAGAAAACAATCTTTGTTTTCAATTACTTGAATAAGCTGGGAAGTCATCGATGCTGAAAATTCTTTTAAAGTGTCTATGGTAATGTTATTCCAAGCTTATTTAATGGCTAACACAAGATCCGGTTTACACTGATATTGTGTGCCATTTCTATAAACTTCTCAGGCTAGAAGGCCAAATAAATTTTCTATAGGATTCAGACCTTGACTCCTCGCCAGCCAATCAAGTAAATTTACTGAATTGGCTTCAAACAAGAGTTTTGCACTCTTAGAAACGTGCATGGAAGCATTATCCTGTTGGAAAAAATAGTCACCTGAAGTCATTAGTGGGGCCTCAGGTAACAAATTTTCACCTAACATATCAACATATTTGTCAGAGTTCATTTTGTAGTTGATAAAGACTATTGGAGTGGTTCCGTTTGCTGCAAAAGCGCCCCAAATCATTACTATGCCCCCACCGTATTGACGTTTGGAAAAAACTTCGTTGGTTTTACGCAGATTATACCAAAAATAGGGACAACCGTCTGGCCCATCAAGGTTGAATTTCTTTTGTCTGAAAAGGTTACATCATTCCATTTTGGACCGATAGAAATGTTTTTTTTTTTGCAAAGTCCAGTCTTCTTTCCTTACGTTGCTTTGTACAAGGCGAACGTAACATTAACTTTCCATACCAAATATTCGGATGTTTATTCAAAACATTTTGAACTGTTCGTGTGGAACATGGTAAGTCCAAATTTCTTCGAACTTCATTTGTAGTTTCTTTTTTCTCGCAAGCTTTTCTTACAACTATTCTTTTCTGTCGATGCGTTAGAATTTCTGGTCTTCCTGTTAGTTTATTCATTCCATACATTTCAAATTCTTTTAGAAAATTATAAACTACACTTTTAGATCTTTTAATTTATTTCGAAATTTCATGGCCACTCAATCCAGATTCTTTAAAAGCAAGAATTTTCTCTTTTTTAAGGTCAGAAAGGAGTTCCTTTTGACATTGGACAAAAATCGTGCAAAACTAAGGCAAGTGTGAATTTTATTTAGAAACCCAGTCTTTATATTTGAAATGGTCTTTTTATGCTTTCAAATATGCAAACTTTACTATAATTTTAGATGAAAAATCAACTGTCCTTATACTTTTTCCCAAGATCATATGGGTTTAAAATTCACAAAATAAATTTATACCTATCTATTTTTGGAAAATTTAACTAATTTACATGAAAAATAACTTAATTTTATCATGTTTTTCCCTAAGAAATTTGCATACGTTTCCGTCTAAAAGATTTCTAGATTTGGCGGGTTTTCGCTTGTCCTTATACTTTTTTCGCGAACTGTATTTCTCCTGAGAAAGGCGAGCATGTTGCCTTTTCAAAATTTGTAGTTTTATCTATTTTTTAACTATTAACCCTTTGCACTCGAGGCTTTTTCTCTCGGGCGAACCAGCAACTCGAGACGTTTCTCGATGTTCTTGGTGAATTTCTTACCTCTAACTTAAATTGTTTGTTTGTTTGGCTTTTTATGGCGCAAAGGCATCTGCGCCAAACATGGTAAACCTCTCACTTAAAACGATTACACTATACTTTATAAAACTTTTATATTTTAACATTTTATCTATCTTTACTTGTCTAAAAAGATGATTTCTTAAATATTAAATGGTGAATAAGAGTCGCCTCTCGAGTGCAAAGGGTTAAATTCGTTTATACACACTGAAAACATTGTTTCATTGCTGTATTGTTCAATACGATATTGATGAATTCACCGCAATATCAATGAAATCACCACTGTCTCTTTCTGCCAATATCGCTACTTCCAAAACCCTTCATTGGCTTCTCCAATAATGCTAAAAGGAAAGCTACGTATATCCTTCATAGGTTGAAATTCATTACGTTGTGCTTTATTATCCAAATCCAACATTTAAAGGCCACATCATGGGGCCAAAACACAATCCGTGGAATAACGGAGGCATTATCGAGTCCCAATACATAAATGAGAAGTATGACTTTATCGCGATACGTGGTACAGACGCTTAGCGATATCCTACATCGATCACACTGAACATTGCCATGTATGGCAGATAGAAATGCGTAAATGAATATTGACAAGGCATATTATTTCAAAGAATATTCGAATCTCTCAACAGAACGAAGCTTCATTTTCATATTCTGCTTTAGGGGACTGAAGCAAGGATGAAGGAGTAACTGGGACAAAGGAAAAGGCGTATGGGGCACAGGACCCCCGAAAATTGTTCTACATAATATAAATAGCTCAATGGGGCAAGTGGGGCCAGGTTGGCTACACGTCTTTTACTTTATTTAATAAGAAACGATATGTCCACTGAGCGTAATATGGAAGATAAAAAACATCAGTAGTAATTTTACGCGTCCTTTGTTGTTACATTTCTGAATATTACGCATAAATTCTAATATGTTTTCAATGTGATTTTCTTGTAAATTCCACTTTTATAGTCGAAGCAACGAGTCATTTATAATGAACTGTGATAAACGTGTATATTTGATATTAAAACAATATTAAATTTTCAAAAACTAATGGGGATTGATTCCCTAGGGTTTAAGAGGTTCGAATTCCTCAGAAAAATGCAAGCTCTGACGCAGCTATATTTATTGTCCATATTCCTTAAGCCCAAACAAACAAGATATGGATGATAAATAAATATAACTTTTAACTTTATTTCCTTAACGTAATTTATAACGATGAAGACAGGCAGAGGAATGCAGTAACGGGACAAAAAGTCTGATGCAGGGTGTCACGAATTTATAAAATAATATTTTTTAAGAGTAACTGCTCACTTTCAATCCATTCGAATACATGTGGGGTTTATTCGTTAAGCTGTAGTCCCGTAGGAATGACAGTTGAAATCTATAAATTATGTGTGTATGAGACAAAGGGGATATGACATTCATATGTCAAAGCAAGGGAGGCAGTATATTGAAATGCCTTACAGAATGGACATAAACGAGAAAATGACTGCAACTGCTGAATTTATGATGGTTAAAAGATTATGCCAGTATATATGAATTAAAGATTAAAAATAAAATCGGAATGGAGATAAAACATAAACTGTTTTTATCCCCTTTTCTTCCAAAACAAAATGTTTTTCTGACAAAACCAAAGAATTCTAAGATATAGAAATCGCTCTTTTTCTCTCCATATATACAGATTGGTCCAGATAAACGTGTGCAAAATTATGGGAAGGGTAGGTTGTACAAAGACAGATCAGAATCATATAGAAGTGCATGGTTTAGAAAACGCCATCTTTTTTTATATGCAAAGAGCGTAGAATGTATTTCCGATGCATTGAAGCCCAATGTTGGGCAAGTCTGCTTGATGTGGTAACAAAAGAATGTTTGCATTATGTCGTCCTGTATGTGTCAGGGGAAGATTTGGAGAGGCCGGGGGCGATCGTCTCCCCACTTGAATGAAAATGTAACATTGAAAAGATACAAGGTAAAGGTCCAATGAGGTATCATTTTCAAAAATCAAGTCATTAATCGCCACCCTTGAATGACCTCTAAATCCTCCTTTTGTATGTGTCTGCATAATATATACATCGTTAATTATCTACATGGCAAACATCGTCGAGGCAGCTGCCTTTTATCCCACTGGCAGGTGACATGCATTGTCATGCATGGTAGCTGATCTTTCTCTGGAAGGATTAAAGTAGGGAGCAGTAAACAGGAGCAGTGTTGTTTAACAGATGTTATCTCACTGTTGTAGTAGAAAGAAAGCTTGAATTTGTAGATGATGGTCCCTCATTAAATCAGTATAATTTACTGAAAGTTTAATTTTGATATTTTATTTTTCGTCCATTACGATCCCTTTTTCTTCCAAAATAAAATGTTTTTCTGACAAAACCAAAGAACACTAAGATGTAAATTTCTCTCCCTCTCTCTTAATATATACAGGGTGATTCAGTTAAGCGTGTACAAGATTCTGGAAGGGGTAGGTTGTACAAAGACAAATCAGAATAATTTGGAAATTTAGGCTTAGAAAATGCAATCTTCATATATGGAAACCATAGGACTGCGCAGGAAGTTCATAAGGGTAGGTTCACAGACTGAACAGTGTGGGGGGGGGTTACGGAGCTACAATTCCAACGCCCATTGACACCTACCCGCGTACGCCAGTTCGAATAAGAAATTAAAGGGCAGCACGTGAGGAAACAAAATGTTTTTATTACAAGAAAGACATTCGCGAAATGCACTGAGGTCACAGAAGTTGCTCACAGTCACGACTATGAGCTGTAGCAGATACTCCATATTGCCGACGACACATGGAATCACGTAATTTAGAGAAATTTCTACCATGTCTCGGACTTCCGAAACAGCGTCAGAAATGATATAAGTGTTCATAATATGTGCTTGCCCTCCCATGAATTTGAAAACCCTACATTGATGCAAGGAACACTAAATAATAGATCAGTGCTTCTCGAATATTTAATTTTGCCGCATCTTTTCCTTACCACATTCCTAGCCATGGAATTACTTACAATCTATAAAGAATATTTACGGAGAATTTAAAGGTTTATTATTCATCAACTGTTCGGATGTAAACGTAAAAATAAGTAATAAATAAATCTAGAAAGATGTGTAATACCCATTCATAATATTGCTTACGATTAGTTGGCTCTAAAGTGTTGCCATGGCGGAAAATTTTCAGATTTTTCCGAAAATTTTGGCGATATTTTATAACCTTCTTGCAGAAGCCTCTGAAGGGTCATGGTGGCACCTCAAATTTCCGCGAAACTACACTTCAGATAATTTCTCAATACAGGGTACTCTCGTTTTACGAAGTAGAATTATTCGATTATAAACTGGTTATATTTAGACTCAGTAGAATAAAGAATAATAAGAGTGATGAACTTATAAGATTAAATTGGAGACCCAATAAATACCCTTTTCCAAATATAAATATGCTTGTTCTTAGATTTGCCCGAAATCGATTTATATATTAGCATTTGGATGCCGTGGGACTTAGGATCTGTAATCATTTTCCACCAAAAACTGCTGATCTGAATAACATAGGTCTATTTAAAAAAAAGGGTAAAGAGTTAATTATTTTATCTGTTTAGAGTATGTAGTCCCTCAATAGAAACAATATGTTCACTTCACAGGCTTACGTAATTGTTGCCACTCAAAAACGCAAAGAAAGAAAACTTAATAAATTCAATTTCTAAAATTGGCAAAATGTCAAATTGTTTCCTTTTACACTTGTTCCAAATGTATATAATTTCAACGTCCGTATCTGACAACATATATTGCACATTTATATTTTTACTTTTTATATTTGGCAAGAGTGTAATTGTTTTCAGTCTTCATCTTGCCACCAAAGTATACACACGTCTCATTGAAGGCTCCGCCAAAAAGGCGTTCTAAATTTCTTCAACTGTGTATTCGAATTAATTTATATTTTGCGAATTATTGAATTAACCTAAACATTTAAGGTTTTTAATAAATTAATATTTTAACTGGATGGAACCATTGCATTTCTTCAATACTTATATCTCCAAGAGTGCTTGGGATAATTTAGATTAATTTATGGATAGGGTGTGGAGATCTGATACGAAGCAATTTATCTGTTTAGTTTTGAGGTTTCTCCATAGGGGTGCAAAAATTGCATTTTTTGATTGAAATTTTTTTGGAAAAAATTGTTAAATTTGTTTAGATGAAAACTACGTGTATATTTGTACTTTATATTTTGTTCCTTTAATTTGTATTTGTTTATGTGTATTACGTATTGCTGTGTTTGTTTTAACTTATTAAACTAGTATATCCGTTTTTTGGTATATCTTTTTCACATTTACTGTAGTATAATTATTAGCAAACATAAAGTTTTTCTTTTGATAATATATAAAGGGATCGGGGCACGTTAAGCTAATTGTTTAGCTTTTTTTCCTATCATCCATCAAAGCATTATAGTTGTAATTGCAATTTTCTGTGTCCCACTGGCTCAACGCAGGGACCCTGGTTCGAATCTTGCATGAGGATGGCGTCTCTTTTTCTCCTAAACAAAAATAGCTCTAGTTTGAGCTACTAATACGTGGGTGTCAAATTTATTTGTAATAAAAAATCCCCCACGAAAAACTCACAAAAATCTCGCCCCGGTGGCTTTGTGTGTTGACCAATATTTGGCAATTGTGTTATCCCTGTGAAGGGTAATAATATCTTACAATATATTTATTCACAAAAATACCCGTGAAGCTTGAAAGAGAAATTGATTTTTACTTCCTGTAACAAAACACTGAGCTAGTTAAACATTGTTACCTAGCAACGGCTAGTGTGAAATATCAGCTTAAAGGATAGGTGCCCTGTTCGCTGTGAAATATTAATCAGGCAGCTTAAATTATTCAAACAACGCAATTATTATATTTTTCCCTAATAAATGCTGTTAACTACGAAGATTATAATTGCTTATATATATGTGTGTTGAAATAATTAGTTGCTAACTACTGAACGAGTAACCGATCATAGATATCAAGTATCCTTGCTCCGGCTTTTAATGTTGTTGACTTCTTAATTAAGATGTTTTGAATGAGAGAGAACCAATGCCATATTTGTTACGTAAAATAACCTACGTTCATTATATTTTATATAAAAGGGCGGATCCAGGATGTTATTATGGGGCGAGGTTTGGGGGTCACCTCAAAGGGAAAAGTTTTAGTTTTTGACTGTTAAATAGTTTAGGTAAATGTTGTTATATTACTAGCCTTCCCTTATACTCACCAAAATATTTAATTTATGACAATGAAGTAGAGTTGGGCTTTCCTTTAATTAAACTATATGGTTTAGGGTAGATTATAGTTACGTATTACAGAAAGATACGCTAGTAAAGGAGACATATATATATATATAATTAAATACTAAACTAGAAAGGTAGAAAGGCAGAAGCTCATTAGGAAACAAGTAAGTAAGAGGGTGGATTTAAAGAAATTAAAAGAAAATACCGAGGCATTCAAGTTGGAATTAAAAAATCGCTTTTCTGCACTGGAAGGACTTATTGAAGAAGTTGACATCTCAGAAGCAAATGAAAACATTGTTAAGACAATAGTTGAAACTGCTGGGGAAATTGGTGGTGTAACCTGTAAAAAGCACAATAGCAAATTATCTGAGAAGACGAAACAGCTCATGAAAAGGCGAAGAGATATGAAGGTGGACAATCGAAATACCAGTTCCAGGATTGAGTACATAGAACTTTGTAAAACTCTGCGCAAAAGCATGAAAGAAGACATAAGAAAATTCAATTGTGAGTTAGTAAGGAAGGCCATTGAAAATAACAAGAGCCTTAGGGTTGTTAAAGGAAGTTTATCTGTTGGGAAGAAACACATCATTGCATTAAAAGGAGAGGATGGCACCGTAACAAGAAATAGGGAAGAAATACTTAGAAGAGTTGAAGAATTCTACAAAAAACTATATGAAAGTAACAGTGGATTAAACGAAGACACTGAAATAGTCGAAGGAACAGCTCCTAAAATCTTAAAAGAAGAAGTTTCATTTGCAATAAAAAGTATGAAGAAAGGAAGAGCCCCTGGCGATGATGGTATTACATTAGATATCCTAAAAGAAGCTGGAGAATATGTAGAAGACATACTTGCAAAATTCTTTACCAAATGTCTTAACAGCGGTAACATACCAAACCAATGGGATTCTGCAACAGTAATTCTTTTGCATAAAAAAGGTGATAAAGAGGATTTGAAAAATTACCGACCAATTAGCTTGTTACCTGCTATTTATAAAATCTTCACAAAAGTGCTAACACATCGCCTGCAGAAAAAATTAGATGCAGCTCAACCAAGAGAACAAGCTGGATTTCGAAGTGGATTCAGTACAGTGGACCATATTCAAGTATTAAGAGAATTAATTGAAAGAACACATGAATATGAACTTCCATTGTGTGTTGCATTTATTGACTATGAGAAGGCCTTTGACTCTATTAAAACATCAGCAGTCATCAACTCTTTAAGATCAACAGACATTGAGGATGTGTACATTGACATGGTGAAACGTGTGTATAAAAATGCAAGTGCAAAATTTCGGTTACATAAAGATACCAAAACTATCAAAATTGGTAAAGGTGTGAGGCAGGGAGATACCATTTCTCCAAAACTTTTTACTTCAGCTTTACAGATGATTTTTCAGCTGATAAATTGGAATAACAAGGGAATAAAAATAAATGGTGAATATTTAAATCATTTGCGGTTTGCTGATGACATTGTTATTTTTTCAACGAACCCATCAGAACTCCAAGACATGGTACAGGAGCTCTCAACTAGAAGTAAAGAAGTTGGACTCAAGATGAACCTACAAAAAACTAAGATCATGTTCAATAATTTTGTAGAGGAAACAAAAATACAAGTTGACAACATTGAGCTAGAAATTGCTGATTCATATATTTACCTTGGCCAGCTGATTTCAATGGATGGCAACATTATGAAAGAACTCAACAGACGTATTAAACTTGGCTGGAGTGCATTTGGAAGAAACAGTTTTATCCTGAAGGGGAAATTGCCTTTGTGTCTAAAAAGAAAGGTCTTCAACCAGTGTGTATTGCCAGTCCTCTCTTATGGATCAGAGACATGGAGTCTAACAGTTGGAGCAATACGAAAGTTACAGACAACGCAAAGGAGCATGGAGAGGTGCATGCTTGGAATAACTAGGAGAGATCGAAAAAGAAACACTTGGGTGAGAGAGCAAACTAGAGTAGAGGACATCATTGTTAAAGTAAAAGGGCTGAAATGGCGATGGGCTGGGCATATTGCAAGAAGAACTTTGACCACCGAAGACCTAGAAAACGTCCTCAAACTAGATGGGTGGATGAAATAAGAAAACAGGTTGGGGTGACGTGGAAACGAATGGCCCAGGATAGACTTGTGTGGAAAGCATTTGGAGAGACCTTCATCCAGCAGTGGATAGATAATGGTTGAATATGATGATGATGATGATGATATATATATATATAATAACCAAAAACGATAATTTACAATGTAATTAATAGAGCAAGTTTAAATTTAAACTACAAAAACATTGTAATTATTTTACTTTTTTTATTACAAGCAACTTTTTAAAAAATTTGAAGTTTATAGTGCAAAGTCGAGCCATCTTGGTTTCTTTGAAAATTTGTCAATTACTTTATTTACATCAATATGAATGTCTCTATGGATGTGTATTAAAAGTCTCTTCTGTCATCCGCGTTCGAAGCCAAGTTTAACGGCGCTTCAAGGATAAAAAACTACGTTCTGCTGAAGCAATACTTACTGAAAACGTAGTCTGAAGGTCAAGAAGCTTTCAAATTCGTACAAAAATATCTGGATCGCATTTTGTCCAAGATTTTGGACGCCAGTGTAGACTTTTGTTTATTACAGTCATAACAAATATCACACAAAATATTCTTCATAATCTTTATTTTTTCTATTTAACCTTGACAGGGGGCGATATACTCCCCCGCCCCTCTCTGGATTCACCGTTGTCTACATGTGTATAATCAAAATCTCCACCATGGTTTATACCTCGTCATTCTCTTGTTTTAGTTAACACATTCACCTGTACTCCATCTAAACATCAATTACTTCTTAAAAACTATCTTTAGTATCATCGTTTTATAGTATATTTAAATTATAGTAGAGCGCATGAAATTATATTAAAGCATTAATATATACAGAAATTTTTACCTAATAATAGGCAATTAGAACACAGCAGTTTTTTTGGTAGCTTTAATTTCTGAAAGGAGCTATATACGTACTTTGTATACTATCTTCAACAAACACACATACACAAAAAAAAGATGTATATCGAATTAGTTTTACTGTTCGAACGAAATATCCACTTATTTGAAAAGAATAGCAATTTGGTATTTCCCCTTCTTTCTTTGATTAGAAATATTGATTTATTTTTTACCGGAGGCAGATGGTAGAAGCACGGCCTTAAAATACAATCTACTTGAAGATTGGGAAAGAACACAGGTGTTGTTTTCGTTATTTACTCTCTTTTTATAAGAAATTTCTTGCTATGTAGCATATAATCCGTCCCCGGTTATGTGAATCATGTCATCCAATATTTTTTATGTTAATAACTGGGCCTACAAAACGCTACTGATATTTGGTCAGAGAGAGAAGCCTAAAAGCACAACGCTTAGAGAGATGTGTGAAATTGATCGGGTTGGCGCCTCGTACCTCACCCCATTTCCAAGTGAGTGAGGGAGGGAGGGTTTGAATGCGTGTACACGAAACGAATCTTATGCGTTTTGAATTATTGTGATGAGGGTAATTTGAATCATAAACTACTTACCACTCCGTTTGTTCAATACACTAACTACACCATAAATATCTTGCAGATTATTTAATGCCACTTACACAAATCTTTCTCTACGGTTAAAGATGTCTTGTTTTAAGTCCTGTGCCCAAACTACTATACTCGCACTTTTTACCATGTTTGGCGCAGTATAGCCCAGATGCTCTTGCGCCATAAAAAAGCCAAACAAACAAACTATACTCGCGGCAAAGCTAACAAGGTGCAGAGCAGTGTGATTGCGACAGAGTGATATAATTCGCCTTCTATTAAGTTAACAGAGTTAATAGAAGATACATTTTGTACATAAAACATTAACATACTGCTCAAATACATAAAACATAGGCATATTTGTGTAATTAAAATTTCGTATTTATTAAATATAGGAAAAAGAGTCATTATAACGAGCGCTGATGTCACTCAGATAACTTACCATTCAGAAGACTTCGTTTCCTTGGCGGGAAATTTGGCGTGTGGAATTTTGGCAACCACGTTTTCCTGCATTCCAAATTAGGCCATAAATAGCCTAATAATATCACAAATCTTGGTAAAAAAACACAACTTCCATTTAACCTAATAATGTTGAGGGTTACCTCATTTTTCGCCAATTTGCGAACGAATACTTGTAGCACGGGATTAAATAGGTCGCCGAAGCCTAAACAGTGTAGCAGATTAGCTTTGTGGCGAATAAACATAGTTCACTTCGTTGTCGTTATTATCGTAGAGATAATATAAATTAATTACCGAAGAAAGCTCATGCTATTCTAATTAATAAGGGCGGCTCGTCAGGGGAGGCTGAGCCTCCCCAGTGATATTTAAAGATTCGGCAAAATCAAATTTATAACATTCATAATGCAGTATAATATGAACACGTAATCAAAAATTAGTTTATTCATATATTATCTCACTATCTTGTAGGAAACCTTGCCTTTTGTTTTATCTCTCTTTCCCCACTATCTAATGGCGTCCAAAAAGCCCATGGCGTGGATGCTGTGGCAGAATAGAAGCGGAATTGAATTTGGACTCCTCACGTAGGTAGCTGGGAAACAGGATGAGAAGTGGGGGGAGCGCTTCAGAGTCAATAAAGTTCTCGAGGCTTTGAATGCCGTAGCCTTTCTGTGTTTGAAAGCCTACGGCATGTGCTATCTCGCGATTTATCGCCCCTTTGTGAATGTGTGTTATTTAAAAATTACTTAAATGTATTATTGCCAGACTTCGTCACTCAAAAGGAAGCCATCGCAAGTGTATTCCTCCGATTTTAATGCAATTTGGCGTATTTGCAGAGGCGGCCAAATTATTGAATACCTATTTTTTATCGGTTAAAAAATATTTTTAGGGGGTTGACCCGCCCCTCGAAAATCGACCATATTTTTGTTTTTCGTCTAGAACTTCTGAACAAATCATGATAGTGTAATTTCGTAAATGTACAAAATTTTGCAGCCTATCCACCTGTGTAAAACAATTGTATAAAAAATATAATGAGTTATAAAATAAAATTTTCGTTTTTTGCTTTTTTTTCCGCACGGGAAGTAGCGCTTACAAGAAAAGCAACCCATGTGTTCCCCTCCTATTTTAATGAAATTTGGTGGATTTGTATAAAGGGGCGAAACATTAGATACGTATTTTTTATCAGCTAAAAAATATTTTTAGGCGGTGGACCCGCCCCTCAAAAATCGACCATATTTTTGTATTTCCGCTATAACGTCTGAACAAATCATGGTAGCGTAATTTCGTAAATGTACAAAATTTCACAGCCTATCCACTGGTGTAAAAAAAATCGTTTAAGAAATATGATGAATTATAAAATTCAATTTTTGTATTTTTCCACAGGGGAAGTAGCGCGTAGGGGCGACGCTTTTCTTGTATGCACAGGTGCTATGCAGGATAAGTAGAACGTAAGAGGCGACACTTCTCCTACATGCATGGCTGTACGCAGGGGAAGAAGCGTTTAGGGGTGACTTCAGGTATATTTTCAGGAGAAAGTGGGGGAAACCCATTTCACAGACGAAAAACAAATGATTAAAAATGAATTAAAGTTATTTTCGAGGGGCCGGTTCATCCCCTAAAAATATTTTTTAGCTGATAAAAAAAATACGTATCTAATATTTGGGCCCCTTCTACAAATCCACTAAGTTTCATTAAAATTGGAAAGGAACACATGGGTTATTTTCCTTGCAAACGCTATTTCCCCTGCGGAAAAAAGGAACAAAAAACGAAAATTTAATTTTATAAGTCATTATATTTTTTATACAATTTTTTTTACACTAGTGAATAGGCTGCGAGATTTTGTACATTTAGAAATTACACTATCACGATTTGCTTAGAAGTTATAGCTGAAAAACAAAAATATGGCCGATTTTCGAGGGGCGGGTTCACCCCCTAAACCTATTTTTTAGCCGATAAAAAAATACGTATCCAATAATTTGGCTTCCTCTACGAATACACAAAATTTAATTAAAATCGAAGGGATACACTTGGGATAGTTTCCTTGTCAGTATAAAATAGGTGTAGCGTAAAACGCAGCGTAAGTAATAATCTCATATTAAAGACACTGTCATATTCAGGGCCATAGATAGACGCACTTTACGGTGGGTGGGCTTTGAGAGTTACGTATGTGACAACCTAAATATAAACAATTGCAAAAATGTAAACGATTTGCCAAAATGGTTATCCAAAGTATCTAAATTGTAAATGATTAGATAAACCGATCTTTATTTTAGCTCAAAGGCCAATATTTGTTTTAATGATATTCAGGAAATAAATTCTTAGAAGATACGAATTTGGCATTGAGTATACAACTTTTCCTGCCTTAACAGCGTGTGGATGAAGGGTAAGGACTCTGCGTCCAATTACGTGACTATTGATATCGTTGAAAAAGATCACCCTTTGCATTACTCCTGATGAAGGACTGCTGCTGATGCGTCCGAAAGCTTGAGTGATCTTTTTCATTGCTATTTTACCAGTGTTTAACCTTTCGAATGTAAACTTCTTCGCTGGTACGTTCTTATTTCTATTAATATTGTTCTTGGTCTTTGCCTCCACTTCCTCGGGACTCACAAGCCGCTGCTGCTAGTTAACATTTTGAATATTTATGCACACTCATATCTCACCCTTGCGACGAATGTGTTACAATTTAAAATTCGGTGGAAATGGGCCCTGCGGTGGCATAATGGGGTAACGCGTTCGCCTAGTGGCCGTTAACTCAGGTTGGACTTCCACCGGTATAAAGAACGCATACTCAGAGGTCTCAGAAAGATCGCACTGCTCACTGTAGTCCGGGGTTTGGTTCCCTAGGCCTTAAGAGGTTCGGATTCCTCGGAAAACAGTAGGTTCCGGCGCAGCATGACCACTGTAGTCTTTGAGCCGTAAAGTCACAAAGAAACAATCGGTGGAAATGACTTAATGGTACAACCTGGTGTAGAAAACAGTGCTGATTCCTGCCGTGCAAAATATTAAGCCATGTTATTTGGGTTTCTGCTAGTTGGCACATGTCATTAGATGAACACAACATCCCTCAATTCAACCAGAAACAGTTTTTTGCATTTTCTGAATATTGGAATTTTTCATAGTTGCAACACTTTTATCGCAGAGGTGCGATATGATAAATAAATAATACACTAATGAACACTTTGATAGAGTTTTAACAATTTAATATAGTTTTAAATGCTGTTTCGATGGCTTTTTCACCTTCCTCCAGAGAAGCGGTCGTAACAAGTGTGGAAGCTTGTGTTAACTGCAATACTATTGTGAACACTTCAACGGAAGATGGCGAAAAAGCTACTGAAAGCGTTTAAAACTATATGAGCTCGTTGCAACTGTACCAATTGCGTTTATTAGTCATTACTTATTAAGTGCATTTCCGCGTGAGTCGATCCACAGTTTCACTCATATGCTTGCTCTACAAGCATAGATATTATACAAGCAATATCTAACAACTCTATATGTAACATTAACTAAGCAATATTATACAATGAATATCTACAAGCATAGCGTATTATGGAACTAAAACTCCATATATTCCTATGTGTGTATATATATACAAAATTTTAAAGCAATGGGGGTTACAACCCCCGTCAATCTCCCCTGCGTACGCCAGTGTCTGCAATAGATAGACCGTGCAAAGTTTTATTAAGATTCAATAACAGCGTGCAATGGCGTACAAATAGCTTTGCTTTCAATGTGAGAGAAGTGCAATTCTACATTTTCCGCCATTTTTCAATACGCTTTCCCCCATCTCTCTGGGCATGAAAACTATGTGCGAATAATTGTCCGGACATACTTATGAATGAGCGGTGTGTCAAATCAAAGACCGCCTCGCTAAACGAAGCTGCTCGTTTATCATATGTGGGTAAAGTCGTTCAATTATTCATTGAATGAAGGATTTGGATCACCTGTATTATGAATCGCAAAATTTGGATCCTAGTATGGGGTGCGTCCAGTTGGTAGAGACTTGAAAAACTGGTCGTTATCCATGCTACTACAAAGACGGGTAACTACCTTGACGTGCTCGATAATCAGATGCTTCCGTCACTGCAGCAATTGCACGGAACAGAAGAACGCCATTACCAAGATACTAATGCACCCTTCTGCGGCTGCTGTGGACTGGCATGACGATATAGTTACGAAGCTTTTGCCCCCTCTCCCCAGAGTCCTGATCTCAACCCCATTGAACATCTCTGGGACGAAATGGAACGGTGAATAAAATCGAGACAGCACGTCCAAATTCTGTTCCATTCAGTGCGGAGTTACAGGAGGGAACGCAGCTATTCTTGAACAGATAACTAGATCTAAAACAGACAAAAATGCAAGGGTCTGACATGCGTTGTGATCATTCCTTTATCCCGTAGTTATATCCTTATTATTTTTAAAATTCTGCAACCAGTTACAATCTGGGCGGGAAACTCGTACCTTCACGGGCAATTGTATTGATTAAGAACAGACATAACAATTACGTTGTTCACGAATTTAAGACGCCTGATTAATTGGGTTTGGAGAATAACTGAGTTTGATGATTAATAATCCTAGTAGACATGAATACTTCTATTGTCAATTTCTGTAGCTGGCAATGGCGGTTCTGGGCTAGTGCCGGGGGCCATGGCCCCCAAGCGTAGCCCGATTTTTTTCATCCTGCTTATGTGCAAAAGCGCAGCTTTTGCCGCCCGTGACATAGACAGGAATTTGTGCCCCCCAAATTTGTTTGTCTAGAACAGCCACTGGTCATGTCATTGTATGGTATTTTCTGTAGACCTACCACTGTATATGCAATATAACACGCATATGCATATGTGCAAAATAAAGCTATACATTATTATAAAAGGTTTCCATAACATGAATAACGCCTTTCCTTTACGCTGATATTTCAAACAAGTCGTTGCTAGGTAACAATGTTTAACTAGATTCGTGTTTTGTCACAGTAAAACACCAATTCCTTTTCAATAGTTTACGATTATTTTCATAAGTTAGGATTAGCGATTCTCTGAAGTATATTTCATTGCTTTCGTTACTTTTAATGGATAAAGCTTCATAATGAATGCGCAAGATTCATTATAAAATCTTTATGGATGAAAACTTTATAATAAATGTGCATAAGCCATATTATAAGCCTAATGTATACAAACTTGTACTTGCATAAGCTATATTATAAAATTCTAATGTATACAAACTTGTACTTGCATCAGCTATATTATAAAATTCTAATGTATACAAACTTGTACTTGCATAAGCTATATTATAAATATAAAATACACTGATGGTAACGAAAAAACTTAAGAACAAATATCTAATACCCATTCTTAAAAACCTTTTTCAAAGAGTACTAAAGGTAAACTAGATCAATAGTATATTTTGCCATAAAGCACCAACAATCCACAAAAAAATATAGACTTTATAATTTCTTGTTTATTACCTGCTAGGCGAGATAAAAAATACTCTTACTATGTGTAATGATAAACAATTCGTAATCAATCAAGCAATATTTATTTCACCAAAATGTACAATTGTGCTCTATTGAATGCAGTGGACTAACACCATAGTAGTGGTTTAGCAAGCAACCGAAGAAAAATCGATAAAAAAAACGGCTTGACAAGTTGCGGCCCAACTTTGTCAATAATATTTTTTAACTAATGGCAAGAAATTTGACATGTAAATGATAAGAATACAATGTGTTTGTCATTATCCCGATACGGAATCTTGCTTCCCAGTAGCGCTTTTTCTCTGTGACAACGCAAAGAGCTTTACATCGTTAAGTTTGTTGTCTGTTCCTAGTTTCATCTCCTGTACAAAGCGGACAGTTTGAGGTGGACAGGACACCAAAACGAAAATGGTGCTCATGTCCTGTAATTCAAACGGAATGTTTCCACTGCTGAATGGCTTAACCAGTCAGGAATATCTGACTTTACCAGATGTTTCCAGTTCTTTGTGGCGATTCCATTCGAAAGATCTTCATGGAACTCGAAATCCAGGGAACTCTTGATAGAGAGTTTTGCAGTGTGGAAATATGCTTCGGTGTTCATCAACTGCTGCAGTTTGGAACCTTTTCTTTACCAACGTATCTGTCCGGTTAGTTTTGTCAATAATGCAGGCCTATATTTAATTTTAACATTTCATTTTCTTGGTTCCTTTTGTTATAACTGTACTACCATTTTAATTGGAACTCGTGATTTAAATATATTTATAAGGTATCACGTTTTAAGTATTTCTTATTCAATAAACTGTTTGGCTACAGACTTGGAAATTTTTGCTCAAAACAAAAAGTCTGTCCGCAATGCGATTTCATTCGGATTTGTTTTATGATCTTTAATTCATGACACTAGCATCAATGTTCAAACTATCAGAAATTCAGCTGTCGCTATCATATCTTTTCCTATATCCATTTCGGAAGATATTTCAATACAATATCTTCCTTTTGACACATGAATATCATAAGGTTGTCCTTTTTGTCAGATATATCATTTATGGATTTCTGTGGTCATTCCTACGGAACTAGAGCTCAAGGCTTAAACTGTTTTCAAATAAACCGAAAGAAAATGGTAACGCTTAAGATGTTATTTTATAAATCTTTGGTTCCTTGTATCTGTAACACGTTTTATTGTATACACAGCCCGTCAAAAAAAAATCTGAACATGAACGCTATTTCACCATTCACATAATTGCTCTACAGAAAATTCAAAGATGCCAATCCATGTGCATGAAATTTGCATGATGGACCGTCTTCATATTAAAGCTGGCAGAAACTTCGAAAATCCCAATAGCAACAACTAGTTTTGATTAAATATTTCAAATCTGCGATCAAAAATAAACCTTCAGTACTAAATTTCAATTCATTTGGTTCAAGGGTTTATGAGTTTTGAATATTTGAAATATTAAGCTCATGATGTTAAAATATTCCATGATAGTTTTATCAATATCTCCCGAAATATTCATCATATCTCTCCAATATTTCGTATTGCGTTAAAGTTCAACAGTCCAAATAAAATTTATGTTTTTCATTTTTAAAATGATATCTACTGTAAATTATAAATTATGAAAATCATATTTGATAAAAATATGAATAAAAACATTAATTTTCTGATGGGAATTGAAACCTTACGGTTTTTTACCTACTGTACAGACATTTCAGCGCAATCCGATCAGTATTTTGTTATGCTTAATATATTAGTTAAAGTGACGGTTTAAAGGGGGGGGCATAGCATAATTACAAAAAGTAATAAGAAAAAAAGAAAATAAAGGTTATTTTGTGCTTTAAGAATGTTATTTAGTGACATTTATTAATTATCGCTCATCACTGATATTAGTAAATTTACATCAGTGACAGTAAAAAAAGTTAACAAATGGTATAACTTTTAATTTCATCAGAAATTTGTATTAATATAACATATAATTTCATCAGAAATTCGTATTTATATAACATATAATTTCATCAGAAATTTGTATTTATATAACATATAATTTCATCAGAAATTTGTATTTATATAACATATAATTTCATCAGAAATTTGTATTTATATAACATATAATTTCATCAGAAATTTGTATTTATATAACATATAATTTCATCAGAAATTTGTATTTATATATGTTAAATCGAACACTACGCAGATTAAATCAAACAACAATGTCAATCAACGTTTATTGTTTAAATGTTTCTACGTTCGATGGGACCTGAACCCACGACACGACAGGTCGTGGGTTCAGGCCCCACCGAAGGCAGAAATATTTATTTTCTTTCGAACGTTTCACCATTTAATCACGCCATAACATCGGCGTTAGTATCACTACGCCAATAAACGTTGATTTATATTGTTGTTTGATCAGAATTTTGATCTGATCAGAAAATTAGTTTCCCTGGCTGCATGTTAATTTTTTTTATCATAGTGGAAGCTCCGTAGACGTTTTATAGAATATCTCGAGTTTTATTAGTCAGAATGACGCCAAAATTTTGGATTAGCCCAATTAAATAGTCTAAATTCCGGTTATGAGGTAAATTTAGGTATTGTCATTGGAATTTTCAAAGTTGTTGCACGTTTTAATATGAAGAAGGCCCCTTATACAAATTTTATGCACATGTATTGATAGATTTCATTATTCGCTATCGATTGGCACCTTTGAATTTTCTGTTGCACAATTATTGCAAAAATGGCAAACGAGTGTTCAGACATTTATTTTACCGGCTGTACATATAGTTTACAACATACATTCTCAGATGAGCCAATTTCCTTTGCTTATTCATAATTTTTCCCTAAAATTTTCTTTAAAAAGAAAACAGTTCACGCACCGAATTTACATATGTAATTAATTCATTAAATTTAAAAGCAATTGTATTCTAAATTCGTTTCACTCGCATAGAACCAGAAGCACTGTTCTCAAGTCTTCTCATTCCAGTTGAGATTACACTAATGAGATAAATACGTCACGATGCCTATCCTATTTCAAGATTATATGATGAAACAACTGCGACGTACAGACAAAGAGGACCATCTCAGCTTGAAAGAGACTATTTAAAAACGCATGAAAAAATATTTCGTTTTTAATTCCTCTATTTTTGATTCATGACCTTCCTTTATCAAGACCGGTATGACGCGTCAGTTGAGCCTATGTAATATTTATTTAAGGTTATATTAAGGGATCATGTACAGATTAGCAAAATATTCCTCAGGCAATTATTGAACCAACACCCAGTTATAATGTTGTCAATAGGATGGATTAATGGATTTGTATTGACGCCCACATTCTGCTGCCAGCATGAGGAAGAAAGAAAGTATCGAGATTTGTCGGACCAAGCCACACTTTTCCACTCGTCACGTGTCCTATTTCGATGCTCCTGGGCCCACCCACAGAAGACACACTACCCCTTTTTTTTTCAATTATATCAAAGGCAACCATTGGAACCCTATGGTGGTGCAGTGATAACGCATTCGCCTAGGGCGTCGTTATCCCGTATTCGACCGCCAATTGTGTCAAAAAAAGAACTCTTTTCGACTAAAGTCACTGTGGTCCGGAGATTGATTTCCTAATTCATAAAGAGTTTAGATATCTTGGGAAACTAGGTCTCGGAGCAGCATAACCCTTGTTAACTTTGAGCCTTATAGCTTATAAACGAAGCTTTGAAGATCTCCTTCTGCGAAAACCAATCCATAGCATGATCCCTCGTCTTCTGCATTCGGATATGTTTTGTGATGCGTCTGCATTTTACTGAGCTGCAATGTGTATTGTTGTTGCCCTTCTGTTACTGCTTACTTCGATTCGTATCAGTCGCCTGGTACCTCTTTCGCTTAAAATCATTTACCAAGCACAGTTCTTATTGCTCAAAGCTTTTTTTAAGCTCAATTGTCATTTTCCAAACACCCGAGAAACTGCTGCAGGAGAAAAGCCAAGAACATTAGCAGTTTTAGAAATACCTGAAACCATTTTCTTAGACCCATGATCGTGCCTCGTTCCAAGTCTCTTCAATCCTCAATTATTAAATCGGCAACTGTTGTACTGACATTTCACCGAATATAAAATCTTCAGCCACTATTTCCCTATGGCATGGCCACCACGATCACCTGATTTTCCTGTGAATTTCAGCTGTACAGTCACCTCAATACCTATGTTCATCGAAAAAGTGTCCCTAATCTGGCTGTTTCACAGAACAACGTAAGGCAGTGGCGTAAGGTTTAAAAACACGACGTTTCGGGAGCCAACTGCTCCCTTTGTCAAGTGAAGGCAGAATGAAGAGTTCGTGAAAGTCCTAAGCTTATATTCCCAACATGCGGGTATATAAGCTTAGGACTTTCATGAACTCTTCATTCTGCCTTCACTTGACAAAGGGAGCAGTTGGCTCCCGAAACGTCGTGTTTTTAAACCTTACGCCAGTGTCGAAATAACTGTTTGTTATGGAATCTCCTGGTGAAACTCTGTATTGTTTCGTTAACGTAACGCAGCTTGTGCGAAATGGTTCCCCGGAGAATATGGATCTTGTATTCCAACATACCCTACGTCAAATGCAATTTCTGGTGCCAAATAACGGCTATCATGTTGAAGTTCCATGTCAGCAACAGAGTTGATGTGCTTCGGATTAGTTGCGAAATCATTTCTTGTGACCATTCATGTGTTTCTTTCAGTTTTTGCAACGAGCACTAACGGATTAAAGGCGTTGCAAACAGTGCCGTCGCAAAAGGCACCAAGCTAAGGGGGCACCAAATGGCCTAATGATCCCGAAGTGTAGACAAGGCCAAATCCAGTTTGATAAGCTAAGTACTTGTTTATAAAGAAGTTTCAGTAAACTATATTAATATTTCATAAATTCTCTGCATAAAATGTGTAATTATTTTGTTGTTTAATTTAATCTGCGTAGTGTTCGATTTATTTAAAAAATATATATGCTGCAACGGGCATTTCGATCAATTTAATACCGGTCTCTTTGCAATTTGGTTTAAATAGTAGTCCATGTACTACACCATTCTGCGAAATAACCGGCAACAATATATATACGTTCGTAAGGGATTATATATTGTCCTTCGTAGCTCAGATGGTAGAGCCTCCGCCCGGCAAGTGGAAGGTCGTGGGTTCAGGTCCCACCGAAGGCAGAAATATTTATTTTCTTTCGAACGTTTCACCATCTAATCACGCCATACCATCGGCGTTGGTATCACTACGCCAATAAACGTTGATTGATATTGTTGTTTGATTTAATCTGCGTAGTGTTCGATTTATTTAAATACATATGTAATTATGTTTTCTTCCACATGTTTTCTGGAGCTGATTAAAAATAAATTTAGGCTAATACAGAATTAATGCTGTGTAATAATTCTTCATATGGTGCATTATGTCACGGTAAGTAAGAAATTGAAAAAGTAAAAACTACATCAAAATGGAGGAATTTATTTGACTGTCAGAGGACAAACCAGATTATTAAAATTCGTATAAAGCTTTAATTTTTATATTAAAGCAATTTATTTTTTTTAGCTCAACGGAAAAAAACACATGTGGTTTAGTACATGTCATTTAAAAGTACATATTATTTGTGGTAAGGAAATATTAATGGTTGTTGTGGCCTTCAGTCTTGAAAGAATATTCAGTATTTTTTATAAGTTTTAGAAGCCTTTTGAGGAGACCCCTTGAAATAAAAAAGCTGCACCACAAAAGGGATTATTTGAAAATTAATTAACATTTAGAAGCAGTTGGGGGGGGCGCCAAATTTTTATGTTGGGCTTGCACAAGGCGCCATGTGACTTAAATCGGTTTCTGACAACAAGTAAACCTGAAATAAAAATTTCGTTTTAAATTCGTCTTCTTCATTTTTCGTGCTTTATCAATGTATTTTCTGTTTTAGGCGCCGTATTTTCCCCTATTGTCAAAATTTTGAATTAAAGTTTCCGCCACGAAAATCCTTCTACCCATCCCTTGAATATAGTATGTATACAAAGTTTGACGTAATTCCGGTTTCGCAAAAAAAATTACAAATTACGACATATTTATTTCGTGTAAAAAAGAAGAAAACACCCTGTGGCATTTCGACCAATCAGGCGCCTGTCTTTATCAGAAAATAAAACATAAATACGAGGCGTGTTGCCATTCTTCGAAACTGTTATTTTAGGAGTTGCTGCGGTCACTGTAATAATAATAATAAATTTTTATTCAACCCGATATACAATATTTCGTGATACATAGCTTGAGCAGTATAAAAATTATAGAAATGTAAGAGAAGATCTATATTAAATTATTTTAAGTTTTGAGGTTAGAAATGGAAGAGAATATAAAGCCGAAGCTTGTTACGAGATTCTCCTCCAGAATGCGGTGATGTTGACAAGAGAGAGGGTAAATTTTCATATTTCTGAATTATGCTTATTTTAAAGAGTTCAGTTGTTGTATATCTTTAGCAGAGGGACGTGAAAACCATTGTAATAACTTAAGAACAGACTGAGCGTCGTTTTTACGAATTAATGAGCAAGAAGTATTATTGTTATTTGGGATTTTTCATGGGCCTCATTTGAGAAAATTGCGGCACACATCTGGATAAAGCTTACGAAATTATGTTTATCAAGATTCAAGACAGAAGTGGTTCTGTCCCTGATGTGGTCTCCGCTATCAGGGCGGTCCACGCGTGGTTAAGAAACGGCGTGGAAACAAAATATATACTGCAGCACATCAAATGAAAGTTAGCTCTTCTATTATTTGATATATTGCATCATCACCCGTTATTCGTCATGAAAAATTGGCAGTATTATTAATATTCCACGTTATTTCTAATGAAAATATAGCTTGTCTCTGAAGAAGAATATGACAATGCAACCACGTATTGTAGAAAATCAAGCGTTATCAATATTCCTTTGTATATTTGAGTTTATCGCAAATGGTAATGTTCAGTGGGGTCGATATAATTTATCGCTGCGGAACTGCACTAGGTACCGCGATAAAGTCATAACTGTCATCTCTGTATTGAGACTCGATAATACCTCCGTCAGTCCACGGAAGGCCCTTCGTCCTGAGAAATTCAGAATGCCCGATCTAATGATAGCTGCAGATTGTAAAGGAAAACTAAATTAAGAAGCTACAAAGCATAAACCTGCGAAGATCTATCGTCGTAGCAATTATGAGGATAGTCAATGAAAGGAGTTGAAGATGGTGATATTGATGGAAAGGGAATACAGGGTGGTGATCTTGCTAATACAAAGGATATAGAATGGCTGGCTTATGGCTTCCCTGGGAATTACAGGCCATTCGATTTATATACCTGCGTTCCGTAACTGTAATTCATCATGTCGTAGATGGGAACAATGCTTTTACGTGGCCTCTGAAATAACAATTACCTTCCACCCAGGGATTTGAATTAGTAACTTTCCGCATAACACACAAAGGAATTAGCAGGGCTGTGCCAGTGTAATTACGAGTCTGTTGTTTGCCATTAGTACAAAATATATTTATTTGATTTTTGATACTGCATCCTTAATTGTAAAATTCCTTGATAAACAATACGGAACTACGGTATAAAGTGATTTTCCATCTCTGATACACTTATTATAATTTAATTTTATGTAGAGTCGCACCCATGATAAGCCAATAGTTCTGAATTCAATCACCAACTAGTGAAGCTAACGAATCTCTGAAATATGCTGAATTTTTCACAAAGTCACTCACTAAACCATTCTGGACCCTATTGAATGGTATTCAATCGTTTAGTGTGCAATTCTAGGCATGATACGAAAGAGACATGTGACTATTTTTATTTGATAAAAATATTTCATTTGTGAAACTATTCCATTTTATAAAAATATTTCATTTGTGAAACTATTCCATTTTATAAAAATATTTCATTTGTGAAACTATTCCATTTTATAAAAATATTTCATTTGTGAAAATATTCCATTTGGTAAAGATTATAATATATGTATTTGATGAAAATTACAATATCTTTATTTTATAAAAATTATAGTAGTTTCGTTTGATAAAAATTACAGTATCTTTGTTTGATAAAAAATACAGTATTATTTGATAAAAAATACAGTATCTTTTATTTAATAAAATTACAAAAATTATGGCCCGATGGTTCGTGTGCTGGATCATTTGGCAATTGCGTTAATGCTGATAAGTAACAATATCTTTAAAAATCCATTGATTTTTGTTCCCTACTTTGATACGGACAGGAAACTGTACAAATTAGATTGATTCGATACGAAAACTGTATAAATTAGATTGATTAGATACGAAAACTGTATAAATTAGATTGATTAGATACGAAAACTGTACAAATTAGATTGATTAGATACGAAAACTGTACAAATTAGATTGATTAGATATGGAACACATTAACATTTTGTATATTTTTGGTGGATCTAAATTATAATAAGGGTTCATGTTTATCTTGAGACAAGACTGCATTTTGACTAGATATTTCTGAAAGAACCATTCGTCAAAAAACTATCGCAATTTATCATTCACTCGTTTCTCTCATTCAAGTTCTAAAAAGTATCGATATTTTACTATTTTTTTAGGTTTCGAAGAACTTTTTGAACTTTTCGTGCAGTTCTCAGAAACGGAGCAGGAAGATACGACGTATCCATGGACAGAGTATAGTCCCATGAACAAGAGAATGAAAGTCACCTAAGAGCAAAAGTGGAAAAGAATAAATCAACGGTACTTTTTCCGCTTCACATATTTCTAAAAAACTGTAAGCATCTCCCACGTGTATAGTTTCGATATTAAACTCATAATTCAAAAAAATACAAGCAAAAAAAAACAGTTTGTAGTATACGATGTATCGTTGTCTTCGCTTTTTCTCGCCGATAAAATTTTGCCTATGTTTTAATTTTGAAGCCAAGATTTTTAAAAATTGTACAAAAGATTGTATTTCAGAAAATAGAAATTCGAGGAAGTAAAACTATAAACAGTGTCTACAGATGAAAACTTTAGGTCTTATATATTTTGGAGTTGAATTTTCAAAATAAATACAGTATGCTTAATACGTCAATACAATACTTAACACGTAAATGCAATATAAATACGTAAGTGCAATATACCTAATACGTAAATATAGTATGCTCAATACGTAAATACAATATTCTTAACAGGTAAATAGAGTATACTAAAGAACTGTACAATTATAAGTATAAGCTCTGATGTAAATAACCATATATCCTTTAAATTTGGTGCTTCGTTTGCTTTATAATTTTCCTCTTAATTATATACTTCTAATGTATACTATGTGGTGCAGAGAGAAATGACTCTTCAGTTTGTCAAAAGAAAGACTGTGCATAAATAGTTTCTTCTATCTAAAAATAGTTATTTAGAGATGAAAGGTATTATTACCCTCCGCAGGGATAACACAATTGCCAAATATGGTCAACACAAGAAAGCCTCCGGGGCGAGAATTTTGTGAGTTTTCGTGGGGGAATTTATTATACTATAATTTTTGCCACCCACGTATTAATTACAGCTCAAACTAGAGCTTATGTAATTTTGGAGAAAAAGAGACGCTTTCCCCATCCTGGATTCGAACCAGGGTCCCTCCGTTTAGCCCGGAGTGTCTTGGACCGCTAGACGAATGAGGACAGGAAACAACGCTCTCTTTCTCCGTATGTAAAGGTGTTAAGGTATTATTACCCTCCGCAGGGATAACACAATTGCCAAATATGGTCAACACAAGAAAGTTTTTGTGAGTTTTGAGCCTCACTCATGTCCAGCAAATTACGGAAAGCACCAGTAAAGTAAACGTTTACAAATTAAAACACACTGGGCTGTGGTATACTAGGCGTCGTTCTATGGGCATACGAATAAAACAATGCAATATGCAGGGTGCGTCAAAAGTTCGTAAAACCTTCAAAAAATCATAAAAAAAAAGGAATAAATAATGATAAAGAAATACGGTTTGCACCAAAGGATTTCCAGAAAAATCTGATTTTTTTAGTCACAAAAAATATTTAGTTTAAAAGTCACCTGCAGATGGTGCAAGGTATTCAGCAGAAGCATGCAATGCAGGCTTGCAATTAAAAGAGCTGGAAGAACGTGGACGGTTCATTCGAATCCAACAGTACTGAATAATTGGAGAAAGTTATTTGCCAGATCAAGCGTTGTTTATGAAGTTCTTTTACCCGAATATTGAATTAAAAGCCACTGCTTTGCGAAAATATCGCACGGTGAAACAACTTAAGATGAGAAATGGCCACATGTCATGTGTTGTTCGTCAGTTCTGTCATATAGTGTTTTGAAGGTCCATTGAACAACTGTTGCAATAATAAATCGATGGAATGCACAGTTGTCCTGTCCATTGTCTTTTGGAGTTTTCAGCACCATTTGTAGTCGAGGTTTTAAATTAAAATTTTTTTTTATACTAAAAAAATTTCGTGCAAACCGTAGTTCTTCATTATTATTTATTCCTTTTTTTGTGATTTTTTAAAGTTTTTATGAACTTTTGGCGCACCCTGTATATAGCAATCTATTCCATAATATACTTTAGTTTGGGTAAATGTTAAGAAATGTACAACATATATATATATATATATATAGTTTAATCTGTTTGCGCGGGCCGTTTAGTAAAGGAACGAAACTGGCTTTGGAGTATCCAAGTAGATGAAGGTGACTATTTTGGAGCTTTTATAGAGAAATGTACTCAAGAACTTTATACCAGGGTCACAAATCGGAAAGACGTCCTTGAATTCATGACCATTCACGTAAATAATGTGTTGGTATGGGGCAAATCGTTCTATAATATTGAATATAGCGTAAAATACTAGTTAGAAAATGCAGAGTAAAAAGTCAAGCGAGAAAAAGATGATAAACTGGAAAATATTCCCATACTAGTCTAATTATCGTCTTTATAATGTGGTTCAAAACATTATAATGATACTCTATAACACTATCAACAAGCTTGCTTTAAATTTTTAGAGTTACACGAATAATCATGATTATGTACGTCTTGACATTTTTTAAATAATACAAAGTGTTTTGGATTTGAGGTGACTTAAAGTTTTCTATTGGCATAGGAAGGAAAAATACGGATCCCATCTTTTATTTTTCAAATCCTTTTAAAATGTTTTCTCTCCTAATATTTTTCATCTTAAGAAATTCTCGACAGGAAATTGTTCAGTTTGTGCAGAAGGAAAAGAATATTGACATGAACCCAGAATTGATGGTTTGCCCAAGAACAAACTGAACCCCGGTGTGATTGGCCGTAACCAGAAGAAATCGTATTTCTCGAAATCTCTCGAATTCAGATTCAAATATCCCGTTTCTTTTCGCGCGGTGTTTTCAGTTTTATATTTGAGACTTGGTGGGGGATGGGGCGGGGGCTTTTGTGTAAATCATTTTCTTAAATATTCAAAATATTGGTTCTTTCTGTGCCACAAGAGCTTGACCCGGAAGCCTCTCACTATAGAATAATTTTTCTAAGTTATTACGGTTTTGTTTCGATATAAAAAGACAGCGATCTTGTTTGATAAATTACATTGCAAATAATGTTTCAAGTGCGCGGACATTGTTTAATGGCTTTTCCCGTGAGCGTTTCAAAATAAAATGTTTCTGTTTCTTGTTTTACCGTAAAGTGTTTTTCAATTCAGTCTGTTATAAATCGCGTCAGAGTCTTTAATTTCAGAAACCTGCGAAGGTCTCGAAAACTACGAATGGAGATAAAGGAATCATGTATGTAATGTGTTTTAGAGAAAGCTTTCTCTGGCATAAAAATTGGGCTTTTTCTTACTCGTGTGACATTTGGCTGACCACCACATCCCTAAGCTCGCATATCGCCAAATCAATTCAACACGTTCTTAAATTTATGATCGATTCCAAACTAAATTTCACCTACAAAATCGAATCTTAAACAACTGAAAATATCAAATTTTCATAACTTACGATATTTTCGATGTCCATTATTCTCGAATAACGGGAGTCAGATTAGAAAATACAGACTATCCATCTATTGAAAAAATCGAGAACCTCTCTTCACCTTGGGGAGTTGAACCTCTGATCTCCATCGTTTGGACTTCGTCCAATCCTTCCTGGAAATAGTGCCATCATTTCGTCGACCTTTACATGGCATTAGCAACCTTATTTTTTAATTGCACAATTAACAACAACATCTAATGAAACAAGCGTTGATAAACGCTCTCTGCACATGCAGGGAATTTTGATAACAACGTTAGTAACATATCAACAATATTTATGAATAAAAATCAACGCGTTTCGGGTGGACAAATCGGCCTCCTTTCTTCGGGATTGCACAAAGCTAAAGTGTCAAAAATCAGTGGTGTTTCCATTCACTTGGTTGCATAGTTGCCATTGAGATGGTTTTCTGTAAAAATCGATTATTTCTGGAATTCAATTATTTCTGAAATCTAAATTTCCAAGGATCGAAAACAATAAGAAAACGTTTGAAAAACACAGGACAACAGTTTTATGGTAAAGCGCTAGATATTCAATTAGTGGATGTAAGAACGGCTAATGATGTACTTCGCGTTTGTTTGATAAACTCAACGTGGTGATCGTTCTTTGCTGGAAAGCCTTGTTATAAAAAAGTGGTAATACTAATTCCGCATAATTCGCATATTCCTTTAGATTTTTTAGAAATCAAAATCCATTGTCCCAGGAATGTATACACCAGATTTGGTTCAGTTTGGCCTAATAGATTTTTAGCCATCACCTCGCATTAAATTATGGCCACCTTGTATAACTTTCATACTCCTTCCTTTAATTTTTAGCATAAATCCGGACCATTTTCGTAATATAGCACATTCATTACAAAAACGCTGACCTTATACCTTGAAATGGAAGATTCCTCTGCAAATCATAGAGAACGGAACATTTTTAGTATATCCTCACCTTCAAATTCTGATACATTTATAATCAATTTTATTTGAGACTGTACCCAGCGGCGGGCTGGATCCTCTCAAAGTGCGCATACGTTGGACTATCGAAGAGCGTGAATCCTTGCCCATTCAAAGGAGCGGGTCCTCTCTCTCATGAGGGGGTCCTATTGGACGGCGACCCAATTCGCCCCTGACTTTACCCGCGACAAGCCTAGCAAAGTCTTGAATTCAGTCACAAGCTCAAAAAATTAATTAAACATTAAGATGTGCTGTCATTCACCGGATTTTTCACTGGACTTGTTGCTTTGGACTCCTTTTGGTAATGAGCACGGATCTCTACATTTGAACACACTCCCGAACTACATCCGCCTCAATTTTTTTTAGCGTTTTTTCCTCTCTGTGTGTGTACTGTATGTTGTTCAGTCTGTTCTATTTTCATCGCTAATGTTCTTTGACTTCGTTCTGTTGTTTTATAAGTTCTGACAGTTATTTTTTAATATCCTACAAAGCCCACGCATAAAAGGCTTTATCAGTTCCTCATAGGGAAGTGTGTCGGCGGCCAACCTTCTCAATATATAACCTGCAGTATGGTGTTACCTGAAGATCGTTAGTTAAAAGGTTTTCCTCCTCATTTAATGATAATCAATCGTTCAGTGAGTTATTCCATGTACGATACCCTGTGCATCTCTGGTTATGATATGAAGGGAATATGTGACAAACCCTAATTAATGAAATTATGTTCCATCAAGTTTTTATATTTTAAGGTCGAAGAATAATTGTAAACATGGAATTTAGAAAATCATAAAAAAATTATCCTTTTTTTTGAATTTATGGTAAAGCTATATTACAATAGTTCTTGTTCTTTTTTAGGCAAGGCGCATTTTACCTAGATATTTCGCAAAAACTGTCACTGAAGCATGGCGTTTTATCATAAGCTCGCTTTTCTCATACAAGTTGCATGCCGTTTTAATATTTTACTCTTTTTTTATGTTTCAAATAACTTTGCAATTTACATGCAAGCCCAGAAATAGTCTTGGAAGATACGGTGTATCCGCTGCCGTAGTGTAGGCATATGAACAACAAACAGATATGAAATATACATCAGAACAGAAGTCGAAGGGAATAAATCTTTCGTACTTTTTCCACGGCATATGCTTTTTCAAAACTGGAAACATCGCCCTCGTGTACACTCTCAATATTAAACTCATAATTTAAAAATATGCAAACCGGAGAAAAAAGTCTGTAATTTACGATGTATTGTGGGCTTTGCTTATTTTTGCGAAGCAAATGTTGCCGAAGTTTTATTTTCGAAGTCAAAATTTTTAAAAAATTGCACAATAAATTTTATGTTTATGGAAATAAGAGTTTGAGGAAATAAAATGAAAAATAGGACCCACAATCGAAAGCGTTGGTACTTATATATTTTAAAGTGGAGTTTTCAAAATTGGCTGCAAAAAATTTTGGCAAAGGTTTGAGGAAATTTTTACAGCATATTGAAAACAACGCGATAAAAGCGGATCTTCTGTTTCATAAGCTGCAAATCATAAAAGTAGTGAAACTTTCAAAAATTGGAAAGTGTCATCATTTCTTTTTCATGGTAATAAACGCTCGTTTGATATGGTATGCTTAAGTAGTATGTAATTATATTTATAAGTTCTGGTATTAATAACATTCTTCCTTTTTATGTCAATTTCATTTTTTCAAGCTTACATTTCCAATAAAGTTCATTTGAAGATAGGAAAATAATTAACTCATCAGTTAGGTAAGAAGAAGATTGAATTGTAGAGAAAGTGTGTTTATTTCCGTTTACAATTATTGTCGAACATTATTTATATCTAGAAATTTTGCCTACCTCTCGACGAATGAATAGACGCGCAACCAAGGGGGGACAGTCAAGAGGTCAACATACTTCAGGGGGCTGAGGTTTCTCAAGCCCCCTGAAGCCTGTTGAAGCCCCGTTTAAGGCTTCCAATCTTTAAATCCCCCCCCCCATGAACGAATGGAAAATTTCCGTAGATCTCAATAAGGAAACCTTCAAATATTAAGTAAGCTCTATTTTGGCCATTTAAATCCTCCCCCGTAAGCAAAAAATTAACATTGGCTAACATAGGAAAATAAGTACAACAGCAACCTCAAAGTGCTTACGCAATACTTGAACTTGCTCTAACAAAGGAATATTTCATACAATTTTAAATAAAA
>QLNU02015359.1:70902442-70918547 GCA_006491805.2 Dysdera silvatica | reverse complement strand
ATACCATTTCTCCAAAACTTTTTACTTCAGCTTCACAGATGATTATTTAACTGATAAATTGGAATAATAAGGGAATAAAATACATGGATAATATATTTAAATCATCTGCGGTTTTCTGATGACATGGTTATGTTTTCAACGGACCCATCAGAACTCCAAGACATGGTATAAGAGCTCTCAACTAGAAATAGAGAAATTGGACTCAAGATAAACCTACAAAAAACTAACATCATGTTCAATTATTTCATAGAGAAAACAAAAGTACAAGTTGATAATATGGAGTTAGGAATTGTTGATTCATTTATTTACCTCGGTCAACTTATTTCAATAGAAGATAACATTATGAAAGAGCTTATCCGACATATTAAACTTGGCTGGAGTGCATACCGAAAAAACAGTTTTATCCTGCAGAGAAAATTTCCTTTGTGTTTTCCAAAGAAAAGTTTTCAACCAATGTGTATTACCAGTCCTCTCTTATGGATCAGAGACATGGAGTCGAACAGTTGGAGTAATACAGAAATTACAGGCAACTCAAAAAAGCATGGAGAGGTGTATGCCTGGAATAACTAGGAGAGATCGAAAAAGAAACACTTGGATGAGAGAGCAAACTAGAGGACATCATTGTTAAAGTAAAAGGGCTGAAATGGCGATGGGCTGGGCATATTGCAAGAAGAACTGATCAACGATGGACAACAGAAATTCTGAACTGGATTCCAAGAGACCACCGAAGACCTAGAAAACGTCCTCAAACTAGATGGGTGGATGAAATAAGAAAACAGGTTGGGGTGACGTGGAAACGAATTGCTCTGGGGAGACTACTGTGGAAAGCATAGGGAAAAACCTTTTTCCAGCAGTGGATAGATAATGATTGAATATGATGATGATGATATATATATAGATATATGTCATATTTTATATATAAATTATTATATATACCACTTATCCTAAACAATAATTCTAATTCCCTGATTTGACTGTCCCTGTTCTCATCAAGGATAAAATTTTCCCGTTACATGATTTAAATAAACTCATTTATAACCGAATCATCCAAACAATATTTTATATAAATTATTAAAAACTGAAAATTGCGCTTCGGTTACTGGAATTGCGCATCAAGTGAAACTTTTATAATTCCCATTGGAGAATGAGAAAAGTTATTAAATTTGTTCTATAGAATTTCCGTAAGGTGCAGGGGGAGAAGAAATTTATATAAGCTTTCTGTAAGATTTTAAAAACGTTTGTAATCGTCAATAACTTACACTGTTCTGAGATTTTATTCAATAGTAATAGTAAATATTTCGATAAACAGAATCTGTCATATTTCTCCCCTGCCATATTACGAAAATTATTTTATTGAAATTTCAGTGTTGATCTTTATCCTTCACAAGAAGAAACCATAACCAAATTATCCTTCAGTTCTAAAGTCAATTTTTTGTTTCTTAAATTCTAAGAGTTTTGAAAACATTTTGAGATGAAAACACATCATAAATGTTATAAGTTCTCCTTTTATCTCAAAACTTTCGTTTACGTAGTGTATTTTATTTACACCTGGTTAGATTGATATCATTACTGTGTATCAATGGAACATAAATGGAATCACAATGAATATTTATCATCGAATTCAAGCTCTCTAATGGAAAGAGGGATCTCCATTTCGACATCAATTCTTGATAAAATTCGAACGAGTTTTCTCGGCGCCATGCGTTAAAGAATGAATAGCGAATGGAAGGGATTCGTAAAGGAAGATTTATGTACACAAATGAAAATTTACGGTAGTTCTAACGCCAGGGGAATATGGGCTTAAACGCTGTTCCGCTTCGACGTGCAAATAATAAAGCTGAACAGAGACACCTGCAGAGCAAAGAATCTGGCTTCTGGCCCGCGAATTTGCCAGTCGATGAATATTTGATGGGCGTTCGGCGTTACCATCGTTACGTCGTTGCCCTGTTTCATATCGCCTGTGGGCGTCGCATTGTCGAAAATTACCTGTCGAGGCACTCACATGTGAAAAATTAAGGTTTTTTCTCAATATTTCAAGTTCGATTTTATTTTTTGAAAACATGGGGACTTCGACCTGTTCAGGTGACACTGTTTTTCAGCACGAAAGAGCAACTACATCTCTGGAGGCGAAAATTAGATATACGTTACATTCTTTGAGTAACAGATTTACAAATAAAACATAGTTGAAAATAATTTTTTCCTACCTAAAAGCATTTGTTTCATTTTAATGTTTGGTCAAACATTTTTGTATTTTCTTGGTAAATATTTAATGGTCAATGTGTATATTTGAACATTGCTACAAATTGTAGATGAAGTAGGATGTTATGTTTCTGATGTATCGCACAATATAATTAACAAATAATGGTTACGGATGAAAAGTTATAATCGTGACGATTTTTATCGTCAGCAGCATAATAATATTGGCCATATTTTCTAAACAAAACAAATCTCGTAAACCCTTCAAACCCTTGCAGTAAAAAAAAAATAAGATTCTCATGGACGATTTACTTGATAAATGAGTGGCGAGAAGAATGAAATAAAAAATGTTATTTTTAAAATGCTTTAATATACATATTGAAAAAAATAATGTTTTTAACTTAGAAAACATAACTTTTTGGGGATTCTCTGAATATTGCCTGCCTAAAGAAATATATTCCCTCTCCTATGGTCTACATTGTCAATAAATCTATCATCCCTTTACTTGTAGAACTCACAGGGGAGTGGCGATATGTGGAAAGAAAATGGATTAGATTTTCACACACATTATTTCAGATTACTTCATAAATTATGAATTTAAGCCAAGGGTGTGTTTTTGATCCCATGAAGATTGTCAAAAACAAAAGAAAAAACATTTTTTTAGTTATTGAAATCCGTCTTTATAAGAAATCATAAAAGCTGTATTCTGTTTAGGGTGAAAAATATGGTTTTTGCCCAGAAAAACAAAACAAAAAATATTTTGTTTTTTAATCAATTTCTATGATTAGCTGAATCCACTAGATAGTATTTTTGACTTTAAAATCAACCCCACCTTTACCAAGAAACTACACCATTCAACTCTTACATCATCCATTTGACTCTACATAAGATTTCTCTGTAAAGGAAAGGAAACTGATATATTTGCTTCTACTTGGACTATTTGTATCTTGGTGATAGGTACACGAGAAAACAAGAAAGAGCATAAAAATATTCCGGATATTATATGTTACCATGGGGCACGCAATTTATAAAGAAATATACGGCTGTCAACAGCAACATTGCCCATCCCTCAACTTGTCCTGTATCGATCGCTGAAACTGAAAACTTCACCCGCGAATTTTACACAAATCCAGAGAACAGAACGCCCCAAGACATGAATTGATATCCACATATTTTCTTTTCAAAAGGGGAGATCACGCAAAGGAAAGCACGTGAACTGAAATCTGCAGAAAACAGAGAGATACGTCTTTCAGGTTAGCTTGAGATGTCCCTCTATACAAATGTTTTTCTTTATATTCAAATTCTCTTCAAGACCTTTTGCGGTTTAGCAAACGTTTCTCAACTGTCTAGAAACTCAGAAAGAAAAAAAATTGTATAAAATAATTTCTGAAAATGGAATATTTTTGAAGAATTTTTTGTCCTTAAAACTATTTCTTGACTTGCAGTATTGATATGAAAATGTTGTATCAGTTGCACAAGATATCAGTTATGAAAAGCTGAAGATGATGTAACTTGTAACACTTTGCCAAGCACAGATATTCTATAATTTGTTTGCACTTAAAACGTCGACTTTTGCTTATCAATATAATCTGCATAATGTTACCTCTAATTATATGGAACAAATATCCCATCAGTTACATAAAAATTCATGTATATCTATTTTTTCTATATTTCATTGTCCTTCTACTAATACATTCATAAAAGAGAAAAATTTCACGTCATGAAAATATTGGTTGTGAAGATGGGAAATTCTCTAACTGAAAGAAAGAAGGAAAAGTTAATTCGAAAAATAAATTGCTGACGCTTTCAGCTAGAGTCTTAGCTTTTTCTATTTTGAAACAGGAAATATTTAAAAAGAAGAGAATTGCCCACGTACGGAGGCTGAATCCACACCTCAGCATTTTGACTGGTAAGCTACTTAGTGCAGCCATGCATGGAACTTTTCTCGTAATTATGTTTGTTACAGATGGCGGGTGAGGAACTTCCTGCAGAAGGTACTGAAGACATTTTATCGAATCATGGGAAACCATTCAGTACTACTAGATCCATTAGCATCTCAAAACGCCGATTCCTGAATATTTTGAAATTTTTGCAGGAGAAAACTAAATTCACTTAGAGAAGAAAAATCCGTCTACAAGACTAACTTTTGGGGAAGTGTGAATTGCAGGAAAGTGGAATTAAGAAAATTGGGGTAAAAATGTAAAACGCCTCCATTTGCTTCACGCTTCAATTGACGAAGGACGCTACAATTCTCGAAACATTACGAAACTTTATGTAGTTGGTATAAGCTTTACTCTTCTCTCTCTCTCACTTAATTTCTACATTCATCTATTCTTTTTCCTTTATTATCTTTAGCTTTACCCTTTCACCCGCATTTTCTTTTTCTTTATTTTCCAATTTTTGTTAATTGTTCAGTCTATAACTTCATTTTCCGGTTTTCTTTCAAATGTTCATACACAGGGAGGAAAATGCAACAATTAATTTATTTAAAATAAATCTACATTATTTGATTCGCATGCAAAATCAGTATTGTCAACATAGAAAAGCCCCCGGGGCGAGATTTTTGTGAGTTTTTCGTGGGGGAATTTATTATACAATAATTTCTGCCACCCACGTATAGATTATAGCTCAAACTAGAGCTTTATTCGTTTTGGAGAAAAAGAGACGCTTTCCCCATCCTGGATTCGAACCAGGGTCCCTCCGTTTAGCCCGGAGTGTCTTGGACCGCTAGACGAATGAGGACAGGAAACAACGCTCTCTTTCTCCGTATGTAAAGGTGTTAAGGTATTATTACCCTCCGCAGGGATAACACAATTGCCAAATATGGTCAACACAAGAAAGCCTCCGGGGCGAGATTTTTGTGAGTTTTCGTGGGGGAATTTATTATACTATAATTTTTGCCACCCACGTTTTAATTACAGCTCAAACTAGAGCTTGTGTAATTTTGGAGAAAAAGAGACGCTTTCCCCATCCTGGATTCGAACCAGGGTCCCTCCGTTTAGCCCGGAGTGTCTTGGACCGCTAGACGAATGAGGACAGGAAACAACGCTCTCTTTCTTTGTAACTGTATTATATTTGTAACTGTTAGAAAACCAGGAATAGACATTGTCCTACGTTGACAGTAAGTGCCAACGAATGATATAAAATCGATATTTTTAATTCTTACAGCCAAGAAATTTAATTAATCTCTAATGAATTAAGAATCACTGGATTAATTAAAATGGTTAATATAATAATTAAAGTCATGCAATATCTTACTTACGAATAATTAGTTAATCTTCTTAATTACAATGTCCCAATCGTGTTCCGCAAGCCGTATTTAATTACATTGAAACGTAATTACAATTTCCGCATGCTATGGAATTTGCCCATTCGAGAAACAGTGCTGACATGTATTCTTATTAAAGTAAAGTTATAAACCGCGACTTAATAAAATAAAATTATAAACCGCTTCTTAAATAAAATAAATTTATAAACCGCTTCTTAAATAAAAATTTAAATGAATAAATCGTGAATACTGATTTCACGAAAATCAAATAAAACTCTCAGTCAGATTAAATCCTTTGTTTATGTATAAAAAGGCACAGAGGAAATGGGCTTTCCGGTGATGCTTTCGAAACTAATTAAAATTGATAACTAAATATTAATGAATGAAATAAAGACAATCTAATAATTCAGATTGAAATCCTGCGAATTGAATTAATGATGAGAAAGCGCGTCAATTAAAATAAATTGGATCCGGATTTACTTAAATAGAAATTTTCAAAATCTCATCACACACACATTTTCCTGTCTGCGATCCCATGTTGTAAGGTTGTTAAACAAAATCCCCCTCTTCCAACTGGCTATTTGTGTATTGAATTAAAATTGTTTTTTATTTCAAATTGAATGAAAACATACGTATTTTATTACGAATTGAATCAAAGCTGATATTTTTATTGCAAACTGAATCAAAACTGACCCTTTTTATATTACGAATTTAATCAAAACTAACTCTTTTTATATTACAAATGGAATCAAAACTGATATTTTTATTGCAAATTGAATCAAAACTCACCTTTTTTTTAATTACAAATTCAATCAAAACTCACGTTATTTTAATTATGAGTACTATATTATGTATATAGCAAAGACGATGAGACTAATTTCATTAACACATCAAAACTAATTCCACTCTTTTAGTTCACTTACACTTCGTTTAAATCTATAACAGGAACGGAATCAAACGCTTCCAACACGCTCAACTGATGTAAAACAACGCGACTTCGTAATAATAATTACAAAAAGACTAAATCCGTATCAGCTTCTCATTTCATGCATTACAACCAGCTCGAAGTTAGGCGTAATGGGCTAGAAATTAGGAGAAACAAGTACCACTCGAAAGCGAAGTAAAAACTAATGAAAAGAGAAATAAGCCTTAACGAAAACCCAAACCAGCCTTAACGAAAAGCAAAGCAAGCACCAATGAGGAGTGAAACAAGCACCAGCAAGAAATGAAGCAGCCATGGTAGAAAAACTCAACAAACACATCAGCAAGTAGCAAAGAAACCATCACGAAAAAATTAAACAAACATTGGCAAGAAGTAAAACATGGAAGATGTTAGAAATGAAGCAAAGATCTGTAAGAAATGAAGCAAGGATCGGTAAGAAATTAAATAAGAGTCAACGAAAAAGCAAACAGTGATTGACAAGAAAAGAAATAATCATCGAGACTAAACGAAATGAAGATCTAGAAAAAACTAAATAAGTGCTCACAAGAAATGAAGAAAGCATTGCGAAGGAACTGAACAAGCATTAGCTAGAAACAAAAAAGGATCGGAAAGGAAGGAAATGTGGATCTAGAAAGTGCTTGACAAGCATTGAGAAGAAACTGAATAAGTATTGACAAGAAATGGAGCGAGCATCGCGAAGAAACTAAACAAGCATTAACTGTTAACTAAATAAGCATTGGCTAGAAACTAAACAAGGATCGGTAAAAACTGGGCCTAGATTCTTGACAAGCATTGAAAAGAATTGGTTGTTGCCTTTTTTGAACAAGTATCGACGAGAAAAGAAACGAGCATCACGAAGAAACTCAATGATAGCAACACATCGACAAGGGGGGACACAGATATTGAGAAAAGGCAAAACAAGCATCAATAGAAAATAAAATTATTAATAAAAAGAAAATAAGGTCTGTAGTTCTTTAAAGGCGAAACACACATTGACAAAGTGGGGCCCTGCGGTTGTGCGACGTTAACGCGTTCAACCAGAGCGTGGTTATCCCGGGTTTGACTCCCAGCGGTGCCAAAAAAGTATGCTTACCGACTTACTGCTCCCTGTAGTCAGGGAATTGGTTTTCCAAGCTTTAAGAAGTTCGGATTCCTTGGGAAAATGTAGATCCCAGGGTAGCAAGACCCTTATTAATCTTACGCCATAAAACTCACAAATGAGTAAAGGGAAAATCAAGAAGATTGTGAGAAAAACTTGTATTATCAAGAGGTAAAGCAAAGAAATGAAACTAATTAAAAGAATCTTTGATTAAGCTGAAATAACTGCTGTGACTTCTAGTGTAAGTCAACTGAAAGTGTATGAAACTAAGAACGAATTTGGAGCCTGTACGCTAGCATTAGGCTTGGACTTATAATCCTTTACTCCTGGTACCCAGGGAGAGTAAACCCAAGTATGAATATTATCAAAGACTGATCTTCTATAAGCCACATGTGTGTAATAGAATCTAATAATAGTAACAATGTTGTATCTTCCCCATGTAACACGATTTTTGGAAAAAGAAACATCTAGTGAGAATAAAAGTCAGTTGATGTTCAGTTGTTGTGAGCCCTTGTAGAACAGTTTGTGTGCAACATATAGAAGAACATTGTCCGCTTTTGTCAATAAGCGGAAATTACCATCATTATAATATGCAAAAGTTTCTTAGTATGTGAAGTTGTTTTTATATTAATGAAGGTGGTTTTTTTTATGAACTGATAAGCTTTCATTATGCTCAAAAACAAATCCTTCAAAATCAACAGAACCTGATTTGAATTAACTAACTTTAAAAGATGCTTCAAAACTTCATGCGAAAACAAAAGGTTTATTTTTTCGAAAATAATGTTTGATTATTAGCTATTTAAGTATTAACCATTAATGCAACTGTAAATTATATCTTCCCATATAGGGTATGTATTAATTTTAATACGCCAAAATGTTATTAATAGAACGTATTTAAAAAGATATCGCTGTAATCCTTTTCTGCTACAAGACTAGATTTTCTGGCTGGATTCAAATCCAGACAAAGCTTTAATTTACAAAAACTCGAAACGTAAATTACTATAAGAATACAAATTCAGTGACAAATATTTTAAAGATACGGTTATTGTATTCTTTGCCACTTCGGAAGGCTTGACGCCAAAAAATAATCATTTTCAAATGAATTGCTCCAAGATTTAAGAGCAAATAGGGAATCACGAATCCTTTGCAGCAAAAATGCATTAACAACAAAGACAAAGAAGTTGCCCACTTATCATCAATCAAACCGCTTTCAAAGTACAGAAAAACAAGAAACATTGTGAATGCATCGGTTATTTCTCCTTTCATTTGAGAGCATTTAATGAGTAGAAAAACCGTTAGCGGTTGCATAAAGCCAGCGCATTGTTATACTACTTCTATCTGTTCTATTTCTAATTTATACATGCCATCTTTTTCAACCTAAATGCTACAGTATTCGCAAGAGATAGAGAATATTAATTACTGCAATCCATACAAGGGAACTTTGGATTACTACAATTTGTACAAAAAAAGAAAGCTCTAGAATATTACATCCTACAAGAGAGAAAGAGTATTGAACCACAGAGAGAGAGCATGCAACAGCAATAACAACCTACATGAGAAAACGAGAAAGTGTGACAATCACAACAGTGTATTATTTAACATATATATAATGGTGTGTTAACCTTGAGAAAGGTAATAATATTTAACAAAACATATATAGGAACAAAACGAGCATCATTCCTGCGCCTTCGTGGCCAAAAAGGTTAAGGTATTCAGGCCGCGGCCGTCCCTCTTTTTTCCTCCATAAAAAAATATGAAACTAAGAGCTAAAGAACGTAGGTGCCAAAAATGTTGCCTACTATATACACTCTTCTGCAAAAATAAAAAAGAAGCAAAGCACCCCTAAAAAATTATCCGATCATCTCAAAATTTCGCATGCAAATTCCTTTAAACCAAGTATGCAAATGATTAAATTTTCAAAGCCAATGAGTGTTAACTTCGATCATAGCGCGCATTTCTATTTTGCAACGAGCATCGTATAAAAGAGGTAAAAATTGCAGACGGTTTATTTTTTCTCGTTGTCGGCGTTGCAGTTCCCTGGAGACGCAACCAGTAATGCCGTTGGGACGTTGTCGAAGACCTTATAACCAATTGGACGACTTTGAACGTGGTCGAATAGTCGGGATGTGTGAAACTGGCTGGTCCTACCGAGCAATAGGCCGACACTTGCGCCGTAACGACACTATCGTGCAAAGATTATTGGCGGCAATGGTTACTGCAAGGAACTTTTCGGCAAAATGAAGGTCCTGGAAGGCCAAGATGCACAAATGCGACGCAAGATGTGTTGCTTGCGCGACAGGCCCGAACTGATCCTACGGCCTCATTGTCTGCCATGCAACGTCTCTTGTATTCCATCTTTTCAAAAGTTTCTTCCATACCACAAGTGGCACTTGCCACTGTCTCATGGTGTTTGTCTGAGGTGGGGTTGCGCTCACAGAGACCTTTGATGTCTGCTTTTAACACCACACTATCGACAGAGTCGTATAGAGTGGTGTCGTTGCCGATCGTTATGGCTTCCAGATGATTGGCATCGCATAGTGTTCAGCACTGAATCCAACTTCAGACTTGGAGCACATATACATCGCATTCGGGTGACGCCCGCCCAGCCTGGATGGTGGTACTATCAGACAGCAGCAGGTTGATCCCGATTTGTTTTACAGAGGCACATGCCCAGGGTTGTCAGCCCTGATGTGATGGAAGAAATGTGAGCCAATATTATCTCAGACGGCAGCTCAGTGACGACCTGTGACCTGGACGTATGGAACCCTTATTACACCTGCGTGCCATGATTTATAATTTTCTTACCTGTGTATGTGCTGAATGTACATTTAATGCAATAAAAACAGATAATTTCTTCATGATGCTTCGTTGTTTTTAGAGGATTTAAATAGATATTGACAATGAACCCGCTATTGCTTTTTTTTTCTCTGTCTATCTGTCTGTCCGCAATAAAAAATTGTAAGGTAAAGGTCTTCCGTAAATGCAATAATGATGGCTATTGTTAACGTTGAAAACCTACCGAGTTACTTGAGAATTAGAGAGTGACGAATTAGAGAGCAGTGAGTTAGGGAACTGCGAGCTAGAGAGTAGCGAGTTAGGGAGTTGCGAATTAGAGAGTTGCGAATTAATGTTAATTGAAACCCGCTAAATTTAAATATCGACCTTAGGCAATTTTCTTTCACTTGCTTGTTTTGTTTTTGCGAAAGAGTATATAAGAGAAAGGGAGGAAAAGACCAACCTATGAATATTAAAACCTCTGAAGAAATTTTCCTTCAAATTTGTTGCGGGCCGTAAGATTTCTTTCATCAAAACAATTTTTTTATTTAAATTATAAATAAAAAATGTATAGGTTAAAATAAGTCACCAATGAGTCAGATCAGTAAGGAGAATATATAGAAAATGCTTCCAGCGTATGTTTATGATAAAAAAAAGGATTGAATAAACTTATATCTACCAATGTCTGGTTAAATATTCTTACCTGTAAAAGCCATAATACAATAATATGCCCGATATGTGACGGCTACATAGTGAGCCACATAATATATAGAATTAATAAATTTTGACTAATGATTATACGGAAAATATTATGTATTGAGTAAATAATATGCCACTTTAGCTCGAATTATTATAGACATAATGACTGTTGTTGAATAGCACGTTTATCATAATGGGATATTTTGAAAGCAAGAATATTTGCTTTTGTTCACTAAGTATGACATCGCAAAAACAATGTTTTCGAAAGTCAAAATATCTTATAATTACTATAAATCCTAAGAAACCTACGAAAAACCAAAGAATTTGTAATCGGAACTGGAATCGACATAAGAACCTATAAAACCTCAGAAACCAATAAATCGAGATTTATCAAAACTGTAAAGAAGCAATATATTTTTATACGTTTAACTGCAAGATATAAAATATATTGAATATTTTTCATTTATACTTGCATATATATAATACATTTATTGTAAGTTTTTTTATTGTTTTAATCACATAAATATGTATGTTTCTAGTTCTATACCACCAACTTTCTAAGGTATTTTTTCATCAACATTTGAGTAGCTATTATATTTACTTTAGTTGGTATTTCATTTACCTTTTGTCTCTTTATTAAGGAAAGAGGCTGTGCAGGATTTAATTTAAACTAAAATAATTTAGCATATCGAAAATTACAATTGATGTTGCTCTAAATCCTTTTTGATTGACTTAAAATAGTTCTTGAATATTTTCATTAATCTCAGTTTTGAACATTGAGCTCAATCAGTAAAAAATAGGTTCAAATTTGATATCAAAATCCTTGATCTGTGAAAAATAAACGAATTTGACATAATCCTCTTTACGAAATTTCTTTTGAATATAGAAACATCTTCCGAGAAGAATTATAAATAAGACAAACGTATATTACCCAAATAATTTCAATAGCTCAGTAATTGTAATGTTAGTCCAGTAACCCAATGGTGGCTGATTTGATCCAGCTAACAGAAAAAGTTACTTTTCCGAAATCTTATAAATCGTTGAGAAGAAACTTGATATATCCATGATTTTAATATCAATCTGAATTGATAAGACGTATTATTTATTATCCATAGTATACTTATCATCCACACTATTTGTATTTTTCCGTCCAGTCTTTTATTTTATGCCAAAGGGAAACTTTTATTTCTTTCTTCGTTCAATTTTCCTGCTTTGAATTCTTTATGATCCAGAATTCTCTATTCTTATTCCATCTTTTGCCAAAATTTCCAAATTCTACGCGCTTTGTCTTTTTTTTTCTGTGTTATATGTATATTATAGAGTCAATTCTTACTGTTTTAAACCTCTTGGCAAAATTACTAAACCAATTTTCTTTTCTCATATGTATTTTATATTGAAACCGTAATAATGTTGCCATTTTCCAAGCGTTGTTTCCGGATATAATAAAAATAGAGAAAATAGAATTTCAAAAATTTCAGAAAGCGAAACTTTGCAAATTACATTTCTGTCAAGTTTGCATATATCCCTTCCATTATGTAAATTTTTTGGGTACATTATATCTAGTAGATCATCTGGTAACGAAATTTGTCTAGTTTTCTCTTTTTTTCCAAACTTATTTTCTCGCGGATAGTGTTTCTGAAACAAGATAATATCATTTCCGTAATATGATTCAGAATCAAGAATACATTAATGTGCATTTATGCGTGGGTGTTAAGTATTTCATGATTCTTTTCTCGTGTATCTCATCTAATATCTCCTTCTTCCCTGATCTAAATTATGCGCACTCTCTCTCCAAACCTACATATATGACTAATTATATCAGACTATATGTCATCATCAATCATTCTCAATACACTGAATAGATGAAATCTCTGTCATCACACTTACAACTAGATGTGTACGGCCTTGCGGGATGCAACGCTAGCGCGTTCTGTAGCAGGCCGTTGTCTCGGGTTCCACCTCTAACGATGCCAAAACAGAGCAACATTTACCGACTATTTGTAGCCCGAGAGTCAGTTTTCTAGATCTTAGAGATCCGGGTTCCTCTGAAAATAGGTCCGGACACCCCATGAACTCCGTCGTCCTTGCGCCGTAAAACTAATTAAAAAGAAGTATCTGTGAAAAAGAGAGAGAAAGAAGGAAACACAGAGGTTTGTCCTTAAGCTCAATACGGACCCTGCTATAACATAGTGGTAATGCATTTGCCTAACCTACCGTTCAGTCGGATTCGACTCCCAACCGTGCCAAAGAAAACGCTTACCATCTGACTGCTGAGTGTAGTTTGACCTTAAGCTCACGACGGGTCCTGCTATGGCATAGTGGTAATGTGTATGCCTAGCCTACCGTTCAGTGGGAATCGCTTCCCAGAGGTGCCAAAGAAAACTCTTGCTGTCCAACTGTTCAGTGTAGTTCGTGGTTTGGTTTCGCAGGCGTCAAAGGATTGATTCCCCGGAAAATTATAGGACCCGCATGAATTTTGCTGCCCTTGCACCTTAAAACAAATGAGCAAACAAACTCATGACGCTTGCCAGGCGTATTTGTAAGCTGGACCTACAATTTAACGAGGAATCCAAACCCCAGTCACACTGCCAAACGTACACCTGCTATGAGACCTTTTGTGTCATCCAACCTCCTCCAGTAACTGTCGAAGGTGTTGACTACTACTGATTTGGGCCTACACCTGTAGCAAGGATGAAGGACACTTGGAGCAAGACAAGGGACATATTCGGTTTCACGAATATAAAATAATTGCCGGGAGTGATAGAACATTCCGATGATATGTCTCTAAAAATTCAAATAAAATTGACTCTACCCTGATGGCTTTTTTTCACTCCGTTGCAATTACAAATAATTTAATATTAGCATATAGCAAGGTTGTATTTTAAATTTCATGATGTAGAATTGGGCAGCAAAGGAAGAACTTCGCCCGCGCTGCTCTTACGCCTAAGCTTATTCACCCTATTGGAAAAGTCATAACTGGCCATAAGGAAAATGTTAATGTTTACATAAATTTAGCGCATTTATATATATATATACATCTATAGCGATACCAACTTCAAATAGTACAGGTATATGCACCAACATCAAGCCATACCGACGAAGAGGTTGAAGAATTTTATGAAGAAATCAAACAGTTACACACCAAAGGGAAACAACATATCAAGCTCATCATGGGGGATTTCAATGCAAGAATTGGACAACAGGAACAAGGAGAGACATCGGTTGGTAAATACGGATATGGGGAAAGGAATGAACGTGGCGATCAACTCATCGAATTTGCAGAAGCTGAAAACCTTAGCATCATGAATTCATTTTTTAAGAAGAAACCGCAAAGAAAATGGACATGGAAACACCCAAATGGGGGAACTAGTGAAATTGACTATATCCTGGCAAACAAGAAATCAATTATTGAAGATTGCAGTGTACTGAACAGATTTAATACTGGAAGTGATCATCGAATGGTGAGATGTAAAGTGCACTTAAATACTAAATTAGAACGACAGAAGCTCATTAGGAAACAAGTAAGTAAGAGGGTGGATTTAAAGAAATTAAAAGAAAATACCGAGGCATTCAAGTTGGAATTAAAAAATCGCTTTTCTGCACTGGAAGGACTTATTGATGAAAGTGATATCTCAGAAGCAAATGAAAACATTGTTAAGACAATAGTTGAAACTGCTGGGGAAATTGGTGGTGTAACCTGTAAAAAGCACAATAGCAAATTATCTGAGAAGACGAAACAGCTCATGAAAAGGCGAAGAGATATGAAGGTGGACAATCGAAATACCAGTTCCAGGATTGAGTACATAGAACTTTGTAAAACTCTGCGCAAAAGCATGAAAGAAGACATAAGAAAATTCAACTGTGAGTTAGTAAGGAAGGCCATTGAAAATAACAAGAGCCTTAGGGTTGTTAAAGGAAGTTTATCTGTTGGGAAGAAACACATCATTGCATTAAAAGGAGAGGATGGCACCGTAACAAGAAATAGGGAAGAAATACTTAGAAGAGTTGAAGAATTCTACAAAAAACTATATGAAAGTAACAGTGGATTAAACGAAGACACTGAAATAGTCGAAGGAACAGCTCCTAAAATCTTAAAAGAAGAAGTTTCATTTGCAATAAAAAGTATGAAGAAAGGAAGAGCCCCTGGCGATGATGGTATTACATTAGATATCCTAAAAGAAGCTGGAGAATATGTAGAAGACATACTTGCAAAATTCTTTACCAAATGTCTTAACAGCGGTAACATACCAAACCAATGGGATTCTGCAACAGTAATTCTTTTGCATAAAAAAGGTGATAAAGAGGATTTGAAAAATTACCGACCAATTAGCTTGTTACCTGCTATTTATAAAATCTTCACAAAAGTGCTAACACATCGCCTGCAGAAAAAATTAGATGCAGCTCAACCAAGAGAACAAGCTGGATTTCGAAGTGGATTCAGTACAGTGGACCATATTCAAGTATTAAGAGAATTAATTGAAAGAACACATGAATATGAACTTCCATTGTGTGTTGCATTTATTGACTATGAGAAGGCCTTTGACTCTATTAAAACATCAGCAGTCATCAACTCTTTAAGATCAACAGACATTGAGGATGTGTACATTGACATGGTGAAACGTGTGTATAAAAATGCAAGTGCAAAATTTCGGTTACATAAAGATACCAAAACTATCAAAATTGGTAAAGGTGTGAGGCAGGGAGATACCATTTCTCCAAAACTTTTTACTTCAGCTTTACAGATGATTTTTCAGCTGATAAATTGGAATAACAAGGGAATAAAAATAAATGGTGAATATTTAAATCATTTGCGGTTTGCTGATGACATTGTTATTTTTTCAACGAACCCATTAGAACTCCAAGACATGGTACAGGAGCTCTCAACTAGAAGTAAAGAAGTTGGACTCAAGATGAACCTACAAAAAACTAAGATCATGTTCAATAATTTTGTAGAGGAAACAAAAATACAAGTTGACAACATTGAGCTAGAAATTGCTGATTCATATATTTACCTTGGCCAGCTGATTTCAATGGATGGCAACATTATGAAAGAACTCAACAGACGTATTAAACTTGGCTGGAGTGCATTTGGAAGAAACAGTTTTATCCTGAAGGGAAAATTGCC
>QLNU02015359.1:70889242-70902342 GCA_006491805.2 Dysdera silvatica | reverse complement strand
TTTCAACTTCCGTATCTGGCAACATATATTGTATAATCATAATTTCACTTTTTATATTTAGCAACAGAGTAATTGTTTTCTTAATTCTAACTTCAAATCAGTCTTCAATTTTCCATCGACGTGTGTATACGTACTATGAAGGCTCCGCCAGAAAAAAGGCGTACTAAATTCTTTTAACGTTGTATTTAATTATTTATCTTTCTAGCGCCTTAGTTAACTATTCTAAATATTTAATGTTTTAATAAATATTATTTTAACTGAATGGAACTACTACATTTTTTCAACATTTATTTCTTCACCCTCTTCCTTAGAAAAGCAGAAAGTATGTTAGAGATAATTACTGTCCTTAGATATTTCAACGAATTTAAAATCACTGTCAAACTTTCTTAAGGATTTAGAAAAGATCGTGTACATAATTTGATTAAAAATTATATTTACTCTCAATGAGTCAAATTTTTGAAGCGATCAAATCGTAATTTTTGAATTTTAATCCTTTTCTCTGGAAATGAAACGCACTAATTAAGAAATCCAATTTAGAGAATGGACTCAACACTTTCTTATAATTTGAAGAGTTGCCTTCTTTATGCGATTTAAATAAAATAAACGGCGAGCAAATTTATTCGCTTTAGGCCTTAATTTTCTCCGCTTATTTAAGTTAATTAGAAAATCAGAGATCAGGCGCTTTTAATTAAGATTTCTGATTGCAATGAAGCCCCCGCACCCAATATATTTCAAGTAAATAGTTTCTTTGTCATTAAGAGAGTAAAATAAAGAATGAGGAAAAATCGAATTAATGAGTTTGTACTTTTTTAATTCCTGATAATAAGATGGGCAAAAGGAAGAAAGATAAAAAAGGTCTTGCATTTTTTTTAATTTAAAGATGACATACTTGACTTTTGAATTTAATTTCTATTATTATTGTTTATAAAGTGTAAAACAAAAATAAACGAGTCATTGCAAGCAATAGTTTGAGACAGGTACTTGAAATTCTAAATAAAATTTCTCCAATTTAAAATAAATTAATAACTTTTTAGAAATAATTTATTTGATTTTATTGTCATAAACGTATCCATCTAATATCGTCTCCACGTTTGAAATATTAGAATATCCTAAGTATTTTAAACACAGAAAGGGCGTGTGTTGTATAAATATAAATATGCTCAATTCAAAATAGAAAATTTACCTCGAATAAATATGTTTGTTTATCTTTATTCTATTGCTCATTTTGATTCAGTGAACTGACTGTAAATATAAATTTTGATAATAGACATACATAGAAAATTTATAAGGGGGGGATTATAGGCCCAATGTGGGGGTTACTGAGTTACATCTCCATGTATTCCTCTGTTAAATATACAAAAAATCCATTGCAATGGGGGGTTACAATCCCCATCAACACCCCCCTGCGTACGCCGGTGCATATGATTACCCAATGACTGAACTAACTTTAAATTCATAAATGAGAGTGATGATTAAAAGAAATAATGAGTATTATGGCAATAATTGAGATGTAGCCAGAAAATCAATCAACCAATAATTTATTCAGCAAGATAAATAAACTTGTATTAATTTTATGTATTTTAACAATTTATGTGTCAGCCTGGGTGACACATGAAAAAACTAGAAGTTTGGCAAAGCTTATGTGGCCCATGTAAAATAACGTAATAATAAGAGTACTGGGCTATTGATTTAATGATAGCGGATACGCATTTTAAACAAAGGAACAGAGCGGTTATTTTTTATCATCGGATAAAGAAATTCCATAATTTTGGGCCTAAATAACCTATGCGCCTCTGTCCAATATTTGTTCGACAAGAAACATGTATAAAATCAGAGTTACTTGTGGTTGGATAGCGATGGTTTGAGCTTAGAAGATTATGTAATGGTCAGAATATGCCACTCTCGATATTTCGATTTCTTTAGTGCAGATAACCATTGTCAATGGAATTAATTATAGGAATGCAAAATAATGCTAAACTTAATTTTTTAGAAACGTAATGTCTTATAAATATGATACACTAGATTTGTTTATAGTTTGCTTATTTAATATTTAATTGGTAGGAATGGCTATTTATGAAGATTGGATTACGAAGGGAGAATTTTTAAAAAAATTTTCTTGGCACACCAGTGTCTCCGAATGGAAGAACTGCGTATACACTTCCATGTAGCCTGTATGATCCCCTGTCTCCAGGAGTCAAAGGAAAGTCGTTTATGTGATACGTCGATGTAAAATTTTTGTTACGTTCCATTCAAGTTCATATCCACATTGAAATTGCATGTTCTGCTACATGTGAGCAAGGGCGGACTGGGTCCTCTCAAGGGGCGCAATCATATTTGGATCGTTGGATGGCGCGAGTCCTATAGCCCATGAGGGCGCAAGTCCTATCGCCCATGAGGGCGCACCGGCTCGGGGGTCGGATGGCGGGCGGCCCCGTCCGGAATTTGCATGTGAGAATATGCCACCCTTCACTAGTGCTTGTTTATGTTCTTTTCTGCTGGTTTTGATGTCTGTTTGTTACTCCTATGTATCGTCAATTGTAGTCTTCACATGGAATTTGATAAATAGTGCCGGTTTGGTCTTTAACCTTTGTGAGTTGTGTTCGAGGAGTTATGGTTGAGAAGTATTATGTTTGTTTGATTTACTATCTTGAGAATGCGAGAGATGCTTTGGGAAATTCCGTGAATATAAGGCGTGGAGATGTGAGTGTGTCAATGCAGAATGAATCATCTAATCCTGTTAGGTCTACAATCTCTAAAAATAAATAATTTAGGATCTCCATTCTATTTAGGTGTTTTGCGTATGTGTTTGGTTTCTATGTTAGAGAAGGCTTCTCTGCCGCCATAAAAACTGACCCCAAGGTCTTGAAAACTAAAGCTTTATTATATGTTAGGTTCTCTGATTTTAAATCAAGAACTCTATCCATATGGCTTACGGCATACTGAACTACCACACGGTGCACTTTATTCGTACTCAGGAACAGACTGAGCCGCCAGCCAGCCGGCCCCTGGGCCGGTGCGCCCTCATGGGCGATAGGACTCGCGCTTCAGAAATGGGAAAGGACTCGGGCCCTTCGATAGTTCAAGGTATGCGCCCTACGATAGTTCAAAGTATGCGCCCTCCGATAGTCCAAGGTATGCGCCCTTTGAGAAGATCCAGTCCGCCCCTGTTCGTACTTCCCTCGCATCTTCATCCCTTAATATTCACGGCAATAATTAATTAAAAAGGTAGGCAATACAGGAATAATAAGCCGTTCACTAAACCATCCAATGAACGACTTTGTCCATCTATCATGAATGAGTCGATACACTTGCTCATTAATTCGGTCACTGGATGCTTGAACTGTAGCAAGCAATAGTACAAATAAAAAAATTTACGGAAACAGATGACTCTCACTATTCTTCTACTGGTTTCGTAATTAGAAGTCACACTGTATGAAAGCACATTGTATACATTGAACGCATACAATGTATGAAAGCACATTGTATGCGTTCAATGCTTTGGCCCATTTCAAGCATCAATTTTTATTCCTGTTTATGGGATCATTCGAGGAACCAAGAGTAATTGAGCAGAAGCTTCAGCTAACGGCGTTAATTTTCAATACGGTTTTTTTGCGATCGTTTGGCCAATGCTCGTCTTGCACTCGTTACGGTTGTGACGTTATGTCGTTCAAACATGGGTGAGTTTTGTCTCTTTTTAATTTTGTCACGTTTACAAATTCAAAGGATTATGTGGCTCTGATTATCTGGTGTTTTTCGTAAGCGGGGAGGGTGGGATAACCCCCAAAAGGACTGATTGACCCCAAATATACTGATTCAGTAGAAATAGCGCTTCAAAAACAAAAGTCTTAGAAACAACCTTTTATTATGGCGGACGGTTGCTACACTCCTGAATTGTGAAGAATTTTGGAAACTCGCTAGAGGTTACCGTATTGTAAGCTACCACCGTAGATATGATGCTTGTAGTCAAACGTAACCAAATTTCTGGATAAAATTGATGGGAAATTGAACTAAAACGCCAACAAAATATTTCTTTTCCTCCATTTTGAGACTGGGGGAAAAACCTAAAAGTACGGATGAAATTCACAATAACTTGTACTTAATTTTAATACTTAATTTTGACACCCACGATGGATGATGAAGAGACCCAAGTTCAAATCTAGGTCTGGGACGGTGTCTGTTTTTCTCCTATGCCTAAAAAAGCTCTAGTCTAAGCTAAAACGCGGGTATCGAAATTATTAAATATAAGAAATTTCCAACGAAAAATCACAAAAAACAAAACTCACCGCGATGGCTTTATGTGTTACCTAACATTTGGCAATTGTGTTAGCCCTGGGGAATAATATCTTACAACTTCTACTTTTTAATGGAAATTATCATGCTATTCATTGATTTTTAGTTATGGGTAATTAGAAGATTATACAAATAAAATATTATAAGTTACTACAAAAACACTTACTTGTGTTTACCTTTGCCTGTGCCTCTTTTCAACATAGAAGAGGAAAACACGTTGCATTTCTTGCATATTATTCTTTCAAGTCTACTTTGCTTTTCATACCATTTAATCGCGTGTTTAAATCACGTCCAAAAATATTATAACTTAATTTTCCAAGTGTCTTGAGTTCACATAAACTTACTCTGTCATACAAAAACTAAACTTTACTGAAAACAAATACCTACATCACAAGGAATACATTGTTGATGCATGTAGTTGAATTATGTCATTGTTGGCATTGTTTGCAAATTAGTCTCCTGTTATTGAAACAACAAAAGCAAAATTAATTTCATTTTTAACTTTGAATTAATTTCTTTAGCTGCAACAGATTACTGTTTTGAAAGATCAGATAGTTTTAAACAGGTTTATAATAACTCTATGCATCAGTGGATATTCTGATACTACTTTTATAATAGTAATAAAATGATTATCAAAATTTTGGTAATAGTTAAAACTGGAAGATCTATAATTGATGAAAAAACTAAACTACAAAATGTGATTTCAATAATAAACTCATCGTATCGGAACATCCCATATACCTCACTCAGATGGACTCCAGATCTCAATCTCACGAACTTCAACAACACAATGTAAGTGTAAAAAAGGACACAACCCCAAGACATGGACGCAAAATAGAAAGAGCAAACAAAATTAGGTAATTTTAAATGCAGTTTAACTTTGATTTAACGATACCCGATTTAACGGTATTCTCGATTTAATAATTTTTTTTATTGGTTTGGGTTGAGTGAAATTGAGTCTAATGTTATATTTTCCTAAATTTAACGCTTACTTCACTCGAGTTAATAATGCATATTTATCATTATGCTGAAGTTGCAAGTAGAATTTCAGTTAGAAAATCAACTTCGGTGGAGTGAACTTCATTGAATGTTGATTTACAATGTGTGAAGAAGTATTTACTGCATTTTGACGTCAACGATATTATTTTCGATGGATTTAAAATATCGAAAGACCAATTTTAAATACCAACTTCCCCCCCTTAAAAAAAACAAAAAAAAACGTCAGTCAAATATTTCTTTTCGAAGCAGTAATTAAGCACATACTTGTGTTTTATGTTTATTAAAATTAACATGTATTCTTCAGAATGCTGGTAAGAACTTTTATAATTGTCTATTTTCATAATTTCTTCTCTAAATTCCGATCAATTGCGCACCCATGCTTTTTGCATGTGTGCGCTACTGAGTGAAGACAAAAAAATGTGAAATTTTTTTTAAATGTTATATTTGCTATTTTTAAAGTATTTTACATGTAAATTTTCAGTCCATGGATGAACCCAGGACCCGTGGGTGCATCATTGGTTCCGATAAATATGTTCCCCCCCGATTTAACAAATTCCCCAGTTTAACGATTATTTTCACTAGTCCCGTGAAAATCTAGATTAGAGTGTATTTCCATTGCATTTGAACACGGAAATTATAATAATAATCTTAGTGAGAATTTAGAAAAATTTTACACCATACGAATATATGCTAAAGAAGCTACGAAAAAAAAACCAATAATGAAGAAATTAAAAATGTCATGACTCATGTACTTAATTAAATTTTTCATGTTTACACGTCTTATATATATCTACATTATCTTAATTATAAATTCTTTTAAAAAAATCGACTTAGACATCATTATCCTCAATCTATAAATGGTAATTTGAAATGATACGATGGAAAACTTCCATCGTTCCATCGCTCGATTTCTACATCAAAAGTAACATCGTCTGATAGCTTTCAATTTTGGTCTAAGACGTTTTATCAAGGGAAAAAAAACAGAGGTACTAAGTTTAAAATTTTAAAAACTTCCGAACATTTTCTGGAAATCTTATTTCACTGTAAAAAGAAAAGTTTTGCTTTTACAGCTGAGAGTAATAAAGTTAGCGGCAAGCGAGCTTCATTATCAAAAAGCTGTTATTGAATAAACATGATACTTGGTCCACCTCATTTCTCGAAAGATAACCGTCCATCGAATTCTTGGCTTTGAGATGCTTTTGAAAAGAAGACTCATTTTCTTAAAGCTTGGCACTTACAGCAGTTAAAGCCTACTGATGATGTAATGCACCATCTTTCATATAAAAATTAATGAGAAAGGTTTTATTTTTTGAAAAGATCTTATTTTTCAAATTTTAATGGCAATAAAATTTTCTATATGTTTCAAGCCCGGAGGTTTTTCCCCCTTTCTCACATAATTGACATTATTTTTCATGTACATTCTGTTCTGTTTTCCGTTGTTGGCATATTAATGACCATTTGAAATATGTATTCCCAGGGCCTAATCACTTCAAAAGGCGTCCAAAGCCTAGGCTTTGGGACTAGACTTTAGCGGGAGTGAGAACTGCACGGTGAACAATCCTTCTGCGCATGTGCGTGGTCCACGCACATGCGCAGAATAGAATCCAGTCCCAAAGCCCGGGCTTTGGACTCCTTTGCGGTGAGCAGGCCCTGTGTATTCAAATGTATTTCACAATTTACTTACAAATAGAGAGACAGACAACAGATGGGGGGTCCTTGCGATTTGAAACGGCAAGTTTACGTTACCGTTATTTCATTATTATTGGCAATTGTTATAATATATCAAAGAGAGAAAACTTTCACGGATTTATGATACGGTAAACTGTATTATCATTAAAGGTATCATCAGCAGAGATGATATCATTATTGATAATGCAGTGGCATTAAAATATTTTTACTTAATTTAATTAGAAGACAACACTGCGCAGTAATAAAATAATTGAGAAGACAACAAATTAACGAAGTTGAAAATAGTATATTTAAACATTTACAGCTGTTTCATTGGCTCTGGGCTATTTTCATCAAAGCGGTATCCGATACAATACAACGTGCGATACCAAGAAGCGTTACAAAAGCCGGTAACATATTAAATGCGTGGCGGTTCCAAATAAAATGCGTGGTATACAAAAAAATCAGACCATGTGTTAGAAGAAACGTCTCTGGTAGTAAAACATGAGTTGGAAGAAACATTTCGGATAGTAAAATCCGAGTTTGAAGAAACGTCTCTGGTAGTAAAATGTGAATTTGAAGAAACGTTTCTAGTAGTAAAACACGAGTTTGAAGAAACGTCTCTATTAATAGAATAGTTATTCTTAATGGGACGAAACAAGCCTTAAGTTTGTAGAATTATCTCTGGACGTTCAAAGTGGAGAGGAAGTTCTTCCATGTAGGAGAAAGGAAATTAGAAGGCATCTGGTCATTATCGGCAATATCTGTGTTGGCAATTACATGTATAGCTTCAAAACAACTAAGATTAACTGGACAGGAAGCTTTTAGAATGAGTAGTGCTTTATGAAATAAAAATGTATGGTCAGATTCCCACGAGTGTTTAGCCAAAGCGGATCTGTGGAGTTCTTGCTTACGAACGTCTATAAGAACACGATGCTTCAGTTCCTAAGCAAGAACTTTACAGATCTGTTGTGTAACATAGTTAAGAGAAAAAGACATAATGTATAAAATGCAATACTCTCCCATTAATAATTTCAAAGGTCAGAAGAAAGCATCGTTAAACAGAAAAAGGCGTTAATCAGGAGATGTATAATTCTGTAAAGCATTTTTCGAGACCACAAAATACCGTCCTTAAACAGAAAAAGACATTAATCGGAAGATTTATAATTCTATGAAGTATTTTCCGGACCCACAAAATACAGTCGTTTAACAGAAAAAGACGTTAATCGGAAGTTGTGCAATTCTGTGAAGCATTTTCCGGGACCACAAAGTGCCGTCGTTAAGCTAAAAAGGTGTTAATCGGAAAGTGCGTAATTCTGTGGTGCATTTGCCGGAAGCAGAAAAGACCGACGTTAATTAGAACGACGTTATCGAGAATGTTTATTATTTCGCTACATCACTTATTATTGTTTCGTGTTTTTATGTCTCTAGTAGGCGCGTTTGAGTGCACATTCAGATTCGTCCATTCAGAAATCTCCTAATATTTGCTTAGCGCTTCTATTTAAGTTAGCGTCTCTGGGTTGGAGCGACTTACAGACACTAATCACATTTTAATCCCTTATATTATGCTCAGTGACCCATTTTTAGAATCACAGTTAATTTAAAATGAAGGATTTATGGTTAAATTTTAAATTACATTTAAAAAAATCAAATTATTAAATTAACAAATTGACAAATTTTAAATTAAAAAAATATTACAAATAAGTATCCATTTTAAATTAAAAGAATATTACAAATAATTACCCATTTTAAATTAAAAAAATTAAATTAACAAATTACTAAACCCCTTTGACTTGAAAATCGAAATATTTATTTGATTAAGCTTTCCTATGAAACTTAAAATGTTTACGAAAGAAAAGTTTTACCAATCTTTCCAAGGTCTCCAATGGGAAAACGAGAAATTGGATTTGGAGATTTAAAGTCAGGAAAACGTAACGGAGAGGACAAATAATACCACCAGTTTGAAGTCATGTTTTCAGAGATTCGTTGCCTTTTCAAAAATTGTCTTCAGAAACGAATCTAAGGACGGAATTCGAAAGGAAATGTCCACCGTATTTGAAAAAAATCCAAAAAAATTAGATCCAGAAACAACTATGTTTCATATCTGAATCCGAAAAACCTTTCTTCTCCGCTGTCGTCTGGTCTTTATAGCTCACAGGAGACGCCTCAACGTTTTCAAATTTGAAAAAGCCTTTCTGAATTTGTTTTCTTTAAACGCAGCCCAACTGACATTTGTCTCCCCTGACGTACTTTTTTACAGTATTTTTGAAATATACATTCCGTAAAAACGTTATACTAAAATTAAATAAAAAGGATCTTAATCTGCTAAGAATAAATCGAGCCAAAAAATTTATTTCCCGATTATTCTTTTAGAAATAAACTTTCTAATTAGGGCGTATAAGAATTCTCTGCATAAGTTTCTTCACTGAAGTTCTTATGTGAGAGAGACCAAAGTTTCTCTTCTACAAGTTCTTCAACTCAACTTTTAAAACCCTAAAATGTATTAACTGAAAGTGATGAATTGAAACTTCCGGAACACCTCACTTCGTGTCGTGTACATATTGCATATGAACTGTGAATCTTTCTTACTAACTGAAGGATGCTCTACAACTTTCTAATTGAAAATATTTCCTCATCTTCATTATTTTTCGAAACAACTTTTTTAACGTCCTCAATTCGCCACCAGGGGCGCTGCTGTCTATCATGTCTGATAGTGTATAGTCATTTTACTATACCAATACCTAACTTTCTTTGCAAGATCTGTCTTGGTTCAAAAGTTATTGTCGCATTCCGACTCTCCTAGGAACCCTGTATATTGCACTTACTCAATATACCAAACAAAATCCATATTTTCCTAGTTATATAAGGAAACTCGCTAAATGAGAAATCGTTATAAGCGTATTCTACCCTACTTTCAAAATAGTTATAATTAGATTAAAGAATAGTTATCAGGTATTCAAAACATATAGAATGAAAATCAGTGAAAATCGTTACTGCTTCTTGATACTCTTCATTTCTATTAAGTACTCCATAGGTTCTCCAGGACGTATTATTTTTCTCATATATTTTAATTTCATTTTCTTTTAAAAGCATATTTCTAGTACATAAATTGGTCATATTACATTGCACAAATCAGTAATCGCTCCAGTTTTCGGTTTACAGGGGACGGGGCAAAACTGAAATAGGAAAGGGCATTATTCTAAAGATGTGTAATTCCACAAAACCTTCATCGGAACCAAAACAAGCTTCGTTCGACAGAAATGGTTAAAATACAATGTAGTTATTGAGAGAATTTACTGTATTTTGCACAGTTATATGGTCCTTGGTGGAATAGGCTAAGGCGTCCATAAAAACCCTAACAATAGCTCAAGAAAGCCGCGGCCTAGATTTAGAACTACAGCATCAGAAAAATTTTTTACAGTAAACTCCAACTGGTGGCATTTCAAAGAGAAAAAAAAATGTTAAAAGTAATATAATTCCATATAATAAGGCATTTTTTCTGGACCACAAAATACCGTCATTAAAGGTCAATAGTCTCTAATTAGAACGAAGTTATAATTAGAAGTATCTCATTTGTATACAATGACGAAACCAAAACAAAGTAGTGAAAAACCTAACAATAAGGAAACAGTACTTCATTATCAAATGTATAGTTATAAAGAAACCCATTTTTTCTACTATTACTCTATTCGAGCTATCGTCCCCTTTTTTTGCGATCTTTCAGTGTTTCAAAAAGATTTTAATTAAGGTCCATGAATCTCCCCGGGCTTGTTTCTTCCCTTTCCTTTAAAAATTTATAGGTGTGTACAAAAAAAAAGGCTTGCCTTGTAAAAAAGAGGGAAGGAGGACAAAAAAGGACTGTAAAAACTGTTACTTCAGAATTTACAACTCAGCAAACATTTAATTACCTTTTTTACACACTCGTTTCCCTAAACATTTTGTCAAAAATCAACAACTAAGCAATTTTAAGAGTGTTTTAGGATTCAGTTAACAAAACCAGTGGCTTAAAGGAAAAAAACTGCCTTAAAGACTTGAACATCGAATAATAGCATTCTTTTCCTCTTTCCGATTACGCGAAATTCAAAACATTTCATCTAAAATCAGTTAGAAGAAAAAACGAATGTTTAGTATGAAAATATTTTGCATAAAAATTTTATGCATAAATTTGCGTATAAAAATCATAAGCATCGGAATTGTATTGCTGCGCTTACCCAGTGGTAACGCGTTCACCTAGTGCGTAGATAACCCGTGCTCAACCAGCGCCACCTACAGAGAAAGCCTCGAGACGGATTTATGAAGTCACCATAAGTCGTCTGAAGTGAAAATAGGAAAGGAAGCATGAACGCTCTTAACTTTATTTCATTTACTTTTATCATGAAGTAGCCAGCTACTTTTTTTTTTTTTTTTTGCCGTTTACAATTCAATTTATTATATTTTAAAACAAATATGTACACTTTTTAATCATCTTTAGCATAAACAAGCTAAGCAATAAACCTTCAATAGTTTAAAAGATATATGTAGCTGTTTTAAATAAAAGCTTGTTGTTAAACAAGGGCGTCTTTAATGATAATATATTATAAATATTGCATATATTACCTAATAAAATCATTATTAAAAAATCAAATCAGAGAGAACTATTTTTTCAAGGAGAGTACCCGTTTGTTTATTTTAAATTTCAGAGATTTCTATAACAGAGTATGTATAAGTTTCCTTAAGGACTTTCAGTTCATATATCATTCATCAACGATCTAATTTTTAAATTTAAAATCTAATGTTTACTAAAAATAAAAAAATCTTTCAATTCTAGAACGACACACATCTTGACAACATAGATTTGTGTTAAATTTTCAGTACTAAAATGTGAAAAATCATTACTGTTCAAAGATATAGGGCGTAACAAATTGAATATGCAGAATTTAAAAATAAAAATACACAAGACGATACAGTTTTATTTAGGTAAAATCGTGTTACATTATGATAATTTTACCCACAATTTATAACATAGATATATAAGTCACAAAATCGAAAGCGTTTTTTGAAAATTTATCAGTGATACGAAATTCTCACTTTTTCAGCGATTTTAATGTTTGCTGTTTTGACATATTTATCACAGACATGTGACAGTCGATTTTCTTCTTTACTTAATTATTCAAAAATATGTTGCTTAAACAGTGCACAATATATTTCAATACTTTAAAAGGGTCATGATTGCTCAAATATGCATCTAAATATAGAAAAAAAATAGCTCTAGTGAATGCAATGCAATTGCACAGACGTATCTGTGATTACTTGCAGATATAACATCAGATTCATCTAATATAAGTTTCTGGACAATATATGTATACATAACAACGTTCAGAAAATCTGGACTAGGATATGGCATTCTACTCCCTATCAAATTTTTTTATTCATTAAATATTTATGTTTCCATAATCAGCAAACATTTCTTTATTAATTGTGAGCTGCAACTTGATTTCTTCACAATTTAATTTCCTTATGGCATTATGACAACAGTAACCAGCGATATATGTTAAAAGAGGAATATCACCTTTAACTTTTACAATATCAATCCCATTAATAAATGTTTTATTAAAAAATAGTGTACAGATTTCTTCCAAGTTGATGTCATCCAAATCATTTCCATCTATTTTTGAAGACATGCCAATATCACCAAACCTACAGACTTAAACAGGATGGGCAATAAGCTTTGTAATCTTAGTTTTGTCTTAATTTCATATATTTATCTAACTGAGGCATAGCGTTGAGAACCCCGCTAGCTGCCGATATTTACCGAATCTGTTTTCGAACCTCATAGACAAACAAATCATCATCACTGGCTTAACGGACAAAATATGTGCGAGTTCTTTAAAAGAAGATAATAAACTACATATCATGAATACATAAGATGTCGTAGCAGCACTTTTATTATTATAGGACATACCACACACATTCCCTCCTTTAAAATCAACATATGGTTTCAAGTAAAAACAAATTCATCATTAAAATAACAATACTGTATCTTTTTTCCTTGGAGTGACATAAACCAAATAGTTATCATCAAATTTTGCAGCATTGGGATTAATTATACAATAATTTTTGCCACCCACGTATTAATTACAGCTCAAACTAGAGCTTATTTGTTT
>QLNU02015359.1:70838107-70889142 GCA_006491805.2 Dysdera silvatica | reverse complement strand
GCGAAATGAAAACGCATTCATTTATCATACCATTAATCTGAGTTAGCCTTCCAGTGGAATGTGTGGCGATTTCTAACCCCCGTAGTTCGTGGGTTGATTCCAGAATTTCGGATTCCTACAAAAACTAAGTCCGACATCGTATGACTTTTGCTGTCCTCGATCCGCAAAAAAAATACAAAGTATTGATTCATAGCAACCTTCGAACGAGAAAAAGAATTGATGACGAGTTGATTTCCGTTGAGTAAACGTCATTGGTATTCACCGAAAGTTCATGGAGGGGGGGGGTATAATCTAAATGGAGTGGGGGGTTACAGAGCTACAACTCATATATTCCTATGTTAAATATACAAAATTTCATTGCAATGGGGGTTACAACCCCCATCAACACCCCCTGCGTACGCCAGTGCTGGAAGCGCGGCAGCACCTCGTTTACAGCAGATCGGTCTGCCTTTTCATGCTGACGAACGGTCTGTTCATTGTTTCAGTTGCTTAATTCTCGGAGTGCAGTTGTACTCCTTGTTTTAATTTGTATTGTGTTGAATTTAAGTCTTATTAATAAGTTATTTGTTACGAAGTCGGTTTGAAATATCTTAATCGTGGAAAGTGCAGGCAATGAACTATCCTAGCTCTACCGGTAGCTTACATACTGCTTAGCATGGCGATACAACCCGACAGAAGCATCGAAACAGTTAATTCACTCAATTTTCATAATTATTATTGATTATTTTATAATTATGTAAGATATTATTACCCTTCACAGGGATAACACAAGTGCCAAATAATGGTCAACACAGAAAAGCCTCCGGGGCGAGATTTTTGTGTTTTTCGCGGGGAAATTTATTATATAATAATTTTTGGCACCCATGTATATATAGCTCAAACTATAGCATTTTGTTTTTAAGAGAAAAAGAGATGCCGTCCCCATCCTGGATTCGAACCTGCGGCCCTCCTTTGATCCCGGAGTGTTTTGACCGCTAGACGAACGAGGACAACTCTCACTCTTTCACCGTATCTAAGGATGTAAGATAAGGATTTTTGGGGGGCACTTGCCCCCCAAAATTTATGCCTATGCTTGCACCACCCTTTTTACTTAAACTTGGAGCACACTCTGATGTGATAAGATCCTTTCGCCATCTTGAGAAAAGTAGTTGGGTTTAAGATTTCCAGAAGCTTATAAATTGTCAGTTGTCAGTTACAACTCGCCATTTTGCTTTAACTCAATGATTTGAGATGTAGATTGTATTCCGAATTTTCTTTCAAAGGATTATTCTAGATGACGTTGTGCTGACTAATTGCCTATTACTTTTTCTGTTGTGGTTTGAAGGATATCATGCTTCATATTTTCTGTGTTATCCAAGCATCAACTTTTTACTGGTTTGTGCATTGTTATGAAAAATTACGTTTGCATGGCTCTGAGCTTTTCAGTTGTAAACAGTATAGAAGAGGGATAGAATGGAAGTTCACACTATTGTAGGATCAGAAGAGTCGCACTTTTTCGTTTAAAGAGTCACGAGGAAGTTAAGAACTATCGCATAATGTCAGCGATAATACTGATTGTGCGCAAAAAAAGCCCCAAAACTGAGGAGGCAAAAATCTACTTTTGCTCCTGCTCCAAAAAAACTGGGGACACGTGCCCCCTTGCTCCCTCCAAATTACGCCTGTGATATCTTATATCAAATGTATGTGATATACATGATGTTACCGGGTACCCAACGGCAGTGCCGTAGCAGTTTAAAAGTTATGGGGGATCGATTGGTTTCAAAGAAGGTTATGTCATGCGGCGTTAGAGACAATAATGTGATTTGATATCCAATGGGGGTTGAAACCTCTTAGCCCCCTTTTCTGCGCCACTGATCCCAATGTCTCGAATAATTACATTATAAGTTCAGAGGAATTTGTAAATGTAAAATTCGCAGAGAATTTCACACAAATTTTATAAATTTCGTGTCCATCGTTTTAATAAAGCTTTGTCAGACATACCATTGACCTTATAGTGATGTAGAAGTAACGAAGTTTACTGTCGTACCGAAAACCTGCTTATGATTCCTGGCGATGACTTGAAAAAGTATGTTACTGTTCTGTATCCCTTAGACCGCGTTTGAATTCTGTGATAACATTTTAAAAGAACTTGCCATTTCAGTATATCTGAGCCACGCATGGGGATTTCTATGGGCAGAATGATGCGATGAGCAACAACAAAACGAACTAGCGTAAGCAGGGGAGTTGAGAGAGTCAAGCGCGGATACAACGGAGGGGTCATAGGGTCATGACCCCCAAAATATATTTTTTCACTGTAAAAAATTCCAACTTTCATGATAAATGAAGGGTGTTATTCCAAGACCATGGCAAATTCTATTGGAAGGGGTGATAACCTCACACTGCCATTCAAAGGCCATACAGAAAGCCACTACCCAACGGTCACACTTTCGTCTGAATCTGTTATTACAAACTGAAGAAAAGCAATAATTAAATTGTTATTAAGAGAATATTTGAAAGTTTGAAATAAAGTCCCTTGTATAATTGCGAAATAAACGAATGAATGAATGCAAAATCCCTCAAAAATAATTTTTCAGTTCATTTCGCATAAAAGTATCGCGGAAGCTAAGGATTGCTTGTTTCCACCGAAAACTCGACTTAAAAAATAATCGAAGGCAATTCTCCCTAGCAGAAACAAATAATTCTAAAAAATCGATTTCACTTGAATAAATTCGTGAATTAAGTAAAAACACGATAAGCCTACGGGCGAGTTTTGTTTTTCTTCTGTGTTCAGGAAACGGACTTTGGCAAGCGCGATGGAATAGCTGCAACACAATTAGTTGTCTTCGATTTTGCATCCGTGTAAGAAAGAGCTTGTCTAAGTTTTTAACGACCACCCACTACTAAATCAATTTCGATTTTTTAATTAAAACCCGAGGACTGAAAAAAATATTTGCCTCGGACTTGATCGCTCTCTAAAATTAAAGTACTCTTGGTTTCCATTCGGTTTTGTGATATCAAATATCTTTTTATTAGCATTGACCAGGCTTTCATTACCGTTAGGGAAATGTATACATTTAGATTGATTTTGTTCTTACATTGAAAAAGATTTAATTCTCTTTTAAATTTTACATTCCACGTGCATTAATGGTACATGGATTCGAGGAAGGAAGAAATTCTGTTATTGGCGCGATAGCTTTTCTTCTGTCTCTACGTTTTCTCATTATCCTTCACTAGATAAATGTATCCTTCGCTAGATGAATAATCTATCCTTCACTAGATAACTTTACCTTCACTAGATAACTTTACCTTCACTAGATAACTTTACCTTCACTAAATAACTAAGCATATCCTTCATAAAGATAATTAATAAAGTATAATTGGATAATTCATCATATCTCTCATAAAGATAATTAAGAAATGTTGGGGTGCAATTCTGTACTTTAAAAATAATCCATGGCTAAATTACACTAATTAAAAAAATAAATTCCTAGCGGAAATTAGACACAATCTCTAACTTAACAGGATATATTTGTAATACTTATAGTTTATTGCAACATGTAATTTAGTACATGTAGTTTAATACAAACCTGTAGTTTATTCAACCTGCAATATGTTGCATATTTACGTAATGTCAGAAGATTTTGAGATTTATTTACAAGATGATATCCAGAAATTTTTGTAATATAATTGTAAATAAAAAAGAAAAGGAGATGCTAGTAACCAATGAATTTACTGACGCCGATTGTAACCAATAATAAATCAATGTCACATGTAGCTATCGGATGGACTGGATCACATGTAGAGTCACATGTAGCCATTGGATGCTGGGGCGCACGTACACACACACACAGACAAATAAGTAAACAAACTTCATTAAGGGCAACAATTCTCATCATAGTAGATAATATTATATGATAAATTACTCGCAATGAAAAGAATGAAGCGCCACCTGGTGGGACCCGAACCCACAACGTATTGGTAACCAGATAAGTGCTTTTTCCTATTGAGTTACCGTCGTCGATCGAAATTCTCTCTGCGAGCGAATATCAAGCTTTACATTAGCGTTTTCCTCAAGCAACTGCAGAAAAGTATGCCCACAGCAGATTCGGTTTGACTCAAGAATATCGCTATTCCGAAATATGTATTTTGAGATTTCTTCAGAGCTCAAAGGCGTCAGAATTAATAAAATTTTGCGAGAAAAATACGCGCCTTTTACATAAAATATAACGATTGCATCATGATATTCTATATGGATTAGTACATTAATTTGTTTCAGATTCGTGCTTTTTTTTACATCTTTTGCATGTCATTTGAATGAAAAGACTCAGCTTCTCCACACCATATTTGATACGACTAAGACTATTACATTATTCGCATTGTACACATTTCCATTATTCTTCCACCTCTCGTGTTTCATTGGACGTAAAAACACTATTAAAAATGTTTTATCTTTGTCTTAATGATAGTAAGTCTTGTCAAACAAAAGCATCAACGTCGTGGAAATTAACGGCTGTTTAAAACAATAATGACTATTAATTAAAATTAGTAATTCATTAAAAGTGTTTCAGCTTGCCACAACGCAACGTTTAAATAGTTATTAACCGCAATTAGATGGTATGTGTCTGTCCCACAGCAAAAAAAAAAAGTATTTTCTGATTAAGTATATCAGAAGAAAGTAAAGGAATCAAAAAACAGCAGCATGGAACTAAGCTGAAGATTCTGATAAGAAATTGATAAAGGAATCAACGTAGAATGTTCAAAATTGTTCGTGGGAGGTGCAAAAGCAGATTATGTATATTTATATACTAAGAAGCTTGTTCAAAAAGTTCTGCCTCCACGTCTGTAATTACTTCATTAACAGAACAAAATGAAGTAGTTTACAATGAAAAGTAACTTTGAAATGTCCGCCCTTCAAGGATTACCTTATTTTTTGATATAGCCACCACTGGCGGCGATGCACTTCCGCCATCGATACACTAGTTGTTGCATGCCGTCACAGAAGAATGACGCCGGCTGTTGACGACACCAAGAACGCACCTCATGGATATCTTGTTCGTCGAACATAAATCGCGTGCCCTTAAGATGTTTCTTCAGCTTCTGGAATAGCCAAAAGTCACAAGGTGCTAAGTCGGGGCTATAAGGTGGGTAAGGCCAAACATCCGTGAAACCCAATTTCTGCAACACCGCACTTACCTCCCGACTTGTGTGAGGGCGAGCGTTGTCGTGTTGAATGATCGCATTTTTTCTGCGACGAGTCCGTCGCAGACGAGCGCGCAATTTCTTCAGTGTCTGCACGTAGCGTTGTGAGTCGACACATGTTCTACGTCCAAGAAAATCAATGTGACTTATACCTTTACTGTCCCAAAAGATGGTGACCATAATTTTGTCAACTGACGGCTGTGTCTTGAATTTCTGGGGACGAAAAGAGCTGAGGTGACTGTATTCCATGGACTGCCATTTAATCTTTGGGTTGTGATGATATGCCTAGGTTTCATCACCAGTTGCGATGGAGAAAGTCATTTTCCTCCTCTTCGTAACGTTCCAAATTCTGCTGGCACGTCCGCACTCGCGCTTCTTTCATTTCCTCTCTCAACATGTAAGACAACCACCGGGAGCACACTTTCGTGAAGCCAAATTCATCCTTAACGATATGATTCCCTGTTCCAAGCGATATTCCAACAACGCTGGCAATCACCTTCTGCTTAATACGCCGGTTATCACGAATCAGTTCATTGACACGTTCCGTATGCTCTGCACTGTCTTCGGACTTCAGCCGTCTACTGCGGAGCTTATGATGCACACTCGACGTGCCTGGGTTGTCCGTCCGGCTCACGCGTACCCGTCTCCTGACGGTGCTAATGTCCACACATGCTTCGCCATACACAGCACTCATTCGCCTGTGGATATCGATTGGTGCAACACCTTCCGCTGTCAGGAATTCGATCACCGCACGCTGTGTTAACCGCACGTCCATATCGGCCGACATTCTCCATTTCACTGTTTCCAAGTCAGTAGTCCTACCTTCGAAATAAAAACATCATGTGATAAAGGACATTTTAAAGTTACTTGTCATTGTAAACTATTTCATTTTATTCTGTTAATAAAGTAGTTACAGACGTGAAGGCAGAACTTTTTGAACAACTCTCGTATGATATATGCAACGTTTCGATTGTTTAAAATTGTTTTGGGAGGCTTCAATTCTACAAGCCCATAATAAACTACGCCTGTGAGCAAAGATGAAAACAGCCTTTTAGCCAAAAAATCCGTGATAATGATGATACTAGTCATGATAAGTAATGAAGAAGAATTATTTTGATTTCATATTCATCCACATTTACGTTTTTCCCTTTTGTTCAGTTGAAATCATATTTTTGAAAGATATTATTACCCTTCACAGGGATAACACAATTGCTACTTTTGTTGGTCAAGGTATAATACCACCTTGAATTAAGATAAACGCAGAGGCTCTAAACTTGAGTGGTTGTCTGAATTCAAAGCTTTTCAAAGTGTCTGTTTTTAATCTGATTCTGTCATTCACAAAGAATTGCCACACATGTTCAACTCTAATATTAATAATAATAATACTTTCTTATTCAATCTGAGGTACATATTGAAAGATACATACAGTGAGCATATGCAGGGTAGTTATTTAAAAACGCCCCACTTGGAAAATGATGATTCTAAGATAAATACGATTTTGAGCAAACACCCATTAATTTTTATTTGCAGGGGGAAGCCCAAAATTAGTATCAAAACATTTTTTTTATTGAACCCTTCGACCTCCACGCCCACAGCTTTAAATTTTCTTAAAATTAATTTTCTTAATTTAAATCTCTATCTCGTGACACATTTTAAACAGCGTAAAAAATAAAAAGAATTCTTCGAAAAAGAAAATTAAATTTGTTCCTGCATTCTGGAGAAAGAGCTAAAAATAAAATCATTCTTTGAGTTATCCGCGCTGATATTCCGGTAGAAATAACGAACACTGACTTCGTTATTTGTGGCTATCTCCTACTAGCATCACTGCGCATGACCAACACACAAAATGAACCTAATTTTCTGCTCAAACACCGTCAAATCTGTTCATTCAATCCAAAGACAGGTCAAAGCACGCTCATTCACTCTACTATTGTTTGAGAGGATAAAAATAAAGATTACATTTTTACCTCTTTCTCACTAATCCATGAAGTAATTTTATTTTTGTTTGCACAAAAATATTTTATTTTTACGCTGTTTAAAACAATATATCACAAGATTGCCAATGAAAATTCATTGGCTCATTTGAATCCATGGTTTTCATTTGAAAATTCAAAGTTGGAGGCCTGGGAGTTATGTTAAATAAAAAAAATTTTTTTTGATACTACTTTTGGACTTGATCACCCTGTTTGGAAATAATCACCCTGTATCTGTTATTTGCAAGAATTATGATGTTAATTACTTACTGATACAATGATTAGGTTAAAAGTTTGAAAAAATATAAAAGAAATTCACAGCTTCTTGCGAGGTTCTCCTCCAGAGTTATTAAATATAATTTAAATTAAAAGTTAAATTGGAAGATCGCATTAGAGTAAAAAAATGTATAAACAACTTATGTCTCCTTTCGCTAGTGCTTGTTTGTTTTATTTCCTTGGTTTTATCCCACACGTGAAAGAAAGCATATCCATACGTCTGGCAGAACACGCTTTACAACACGGACACGAACCCGACTGGGACTCAACAAAATTACTACACCGGCATATCACGAAACAAACCGTAATCTACCCCTCCCAGAATCTGTGAAATCTTACAACCTACAGGGAGAATCCATTAACATATCACAGCCACATCCAGAAACTTAGACGACATTTAATCTGAAATGCATGGCAACTCTCTAACATTAGATGCCCCGCAACGTGGGTTTCTCATTAGTTCCTATTGTGTTTTTGTGTTTTTCCATGATTCCTATTGGAGGAGTTACATTGGTTTTCACTAGGTTTTTCTACGGGGTTGATGAGATGAAGGGTTCTTCCAAAAGTTTCAAGCATAAAAAAGAGGTAGGAAAACACAACGTTGACATCATTCCTGATGAAGGACTGCTGATTACGCGTCAGAACGCTTGAATAACAATCTTTATTTGCTATTTTACCAGAGTACCTTTTGTACGTAAATTACTTAATATTTTTATCCCAGGATTCAGAACTCGAAAATTGTTTGCAGCAGATTATGATACTGTTTTAAGTGTATTGTAATTTTTCACCAGCTCAAACTTTGCTCTATGAATCTTATTTTAACTGAATATATTTTGTAGAGCATTAGGACTTGCATCCCACAAAAGTTATTTTTTGTTAATAAAAGTTATTATTTTTAAAGTATATTCCGATTACCACAAGAAGCAACTTCGTCTTATTAAATTTTCATTTTCCAGTCTAAGATTCAGTTTATGTTGTCACTTGCACTTGTCAAAGCTGATGAAATTGAAAAGCAATTGTTAAGGATTTGGAGAGTTCAAAACTTCGTGAGGACACTTCTATGCGCCTACCATTTATCATTTTATCTAAGATGCAATTTGGCTACTTTTAGGCGGGATCTGTGGTCCTCTCTAGACTGTCCGTTCACAAAACGTGCCATCATCGTCAGATGTCCTTATCCTACATGTTTCACACTATCTGTCTTGCGACAGCAGTAGCTGACAGATGTCTGCTACTCGCATCCAAGATCTCATAGAAAAAATACATCAGTCTTCTATAAATTGCTAAACTGCGGGAAAAGCCTCGGTAATCCTCTTGTTCTGAAGATTCAGTAGAAAGGAAATAGTTAGGGAAAATGAATTTTTAAACACGGGAATTAATTTGCCATAGAATAACGGTTAATTAATTATAGAAGTTGTATAATACTAAGTTATGACTATCGGTTTTTCACACTTATGATCTTATTGTTTGCGTTATTTTAATGACATCCAATAACAAGTTATATTTTTCACTTCTTTGCTATTGCTATGGCAATATATCAAGCATTATCATTTAAAAACATATATATATATTAATACAGTAAAATGTGCAAGACATCGTACAGCAGGTAAAATCCTTTTATTAAAAATATGAGCCAGACTTTCGGCTTTTCAATGGGACTACCATCATCAGATGCAAAATATGAATAACATCGAATACAAATATTTAAAATAAAATAACAATCGTGATCGTGCAGGAATTAAAATCAATGTGTTGTAAAAATAATCAGGAATAACTCTGAGATCGGTTTGAATAGCTCAAAAACATTTTACCCGCTTTATGTTGTCTTTCACATTTTATCGTATTACTTAATCAAGCGGTGATATTTTCTATTTACTTCTCTAACATATATATTATTTAAAAATATATGGGATCAACATTTTCCCGAAATGTGGTTGCCAAACTTTACACCAGACAGAATGGAAAGAACTTAATAATTAACTAGAAGAAACAAGCCAAGTATAACATGGGCTATGTATTTACGTCACAGTAATAATAATATAATATAATAATATCTGCCTAAAGATTACTTTAAAACATTGTAGTGTACCCAAACAACAAAAAGTAAAGATTTGATTGCAGAAAAATTCGTAGTTCATACACATATTAAGCATTATAAGATATGCCTCCAAATTAATTAAATAATTAACAATGCTTACAAAGGGTAATTAAATTGTGTGTGTGTGTGTGTGTGTGTGTGTGTGTGTGTGTGTGTGTGTGTGTGTGTGTGTGTGTGTGTGTGTTCAGGTTTCCAAAAAATGCTATATAGTATTCATTTACTTTAAGCCATCAGAATCCAATTATTAAGTAATATAATTCACTTCATTATTTTTTACATATGCAAATTTACATAGCACATTTTCACTTCAGTTCCCGCTTGGTTTTCGTTCAAAGATTTTACATTCTTCTTAATTGAAAAAGAGAAAGAACGCCATTATTCGATGCCCATGTCGTTTAAAATAGTTTTTTCTTTGTTCACTTCCTTTAAAAACTCTTGTGTTAATTAAATCTTAAAATACCCTCAGCATTGCTCAGTTTTTGTTCGTTTTTGAAACATGTTTAAAATAATTAGTGCAAAAAAAGTAATGAATGTTTAGCGAGTTGTTAATACTAGAGTATTTGTTTTTATTGCCTTTTTTTATAAGCGTTTTTTCATAGGACTGCTAAGTAAGCAATTTTATGTTTGTACAACCATACGCTGTTTAAAAGAAAGGGATGGGAAAATTTTTCGCAAAGGCTCATGCATCGTAATTGAACATACCCCGAATTTTTGTTATTCAAATATTGAAAGCTGAAAAAAAAACAGACAAGCAAGTTTATAAAGGGAAAAAACACGTTCACATGCAGGCGTGTTGTAATTGAATTTCCCTTTCTGGGTATTTTGGCTTCACCGTTATACACAAATAAGATGTTACAAATTCCTCTGAACTTCATTAAAGGTGCAGCTAATTTATATTAATTAGCCACAAAATCTACTCGGTACAATATAAATTTATAATAAATTTAAAATACTATTTGCATGTAAATTATTCTTTTTTATATTAGTTTCTTTATTAGAAGTATCTATCCCACGCTAAAACCACTTTGTTTCCCACGCTTCGTCGGCGCCTTTCCAATTAATTTTATTGCCTAGGGTCAAGAACACCATACGTCACGGTTACTCAGGGATTTTTAACCAATCACATTTTGCCAACAAACTCCCCACCCCAAAAAAAATATATGTATCTGTTCTTAAGTTTTCGAGACGGTTCTGCTACTAGACTTGAAACGACTCAGACATACTCCGGTTCGCTGCTTAGCGTCGCAAATTCTAATCTATATGCAATCGCTGCTATATCACAAAGTTATCCTGTGCTAATAAAAATGTTTAATATTGTACTTCGTTTCATCATAATCTATCAACTAACCATTTACAGCTTATCTTCTACGATTACGATTACGTCGGATGAGATCTACCATTACGTTAGTCACATGTGTAGTATAACAGAATCGATAATAGGTTATCGTTATCAATATTCCAATTGTCATCGCCATTCTTACTGGTAACCAATAACCTCAAAGGATTTCTTTACTACAAATGAAAACTGCGCCAGGATTGAACACTACATTAGAAATGATTGTTCACAATCTGCCCACAAGAGTATTCCTCCTGATGCTCTCCCCACTCCCTTAAAAGAATCTTCTCCTTATTTCATTAACATGTGAACGTCCTTTCATTTACTAATTATTATATTACATTTTTTTGCATTTCCAAAATTATCTCATGCATTCAAATCATATTAAGTAAAAAAAGCAAAAACCTAAAAAAAAGTCTGAAAATTCATTTTTATTCTGATTATAATGTGTTAATCATATTTATGTAATCTAGGCCTTTTTGGATTTTGACAAGATACAATACTCTCAATACTAACATACTAGACAAGGATTCAAGTGCTAATCTTTATCATTATATATTTTCACCAAAATTGTACCATTATGAAAAGAATGAGCACTCGTCTGTAGTGCTTAGTTCCAAACTTCGTCTGCCAGTGCCTCATTCCAGATTTCATCTACCAATGCCTGGTTCCAAATTTCGTCGACCAGGAAATATGCACCTCGTCTCCCCGGCACACTCTCTTCTGAAAAAGAGCGTCTTGTTTCTGTTACCACTTCGCGTAGATGCCGTTATTTCAACGTCTGCGTTGTCAGACATTATGTCCCCTATCAACGGAGCTTTTAAATAAAGTAATGGCAACATAGGTCGTACACAAATCTTACTAAAGTTAAAAGCATAATTGTATGGCAACCCTTCAATATAATCACCAACAAAGTGTTTTATCTTTTGCCGAATGACTGGATGCCGTTAGTGTTTTTGTTGATCATAACGATGGAACGCCCTATTACTCAAAGTACGGATGCAATGTCAGGAAATCGAATATCTCTGAATGGTTTCTTCAACTGAGGAAACAAGTCGAATTTACAAGGACTTATGTCAGGTGAATATGGGGGGTGTTTCAAGACCTCCTAATGCCACCGTCGCAAGAATTTGATTAAACTTTTTGCCGCATGGCAACGAGCGCTCTCATGCAAAATGACAGGAAGATTGCCTTGCAACAAACGTGAACGTTTGCTCCGCATATCCGGACGAAGGTGGTGCTCTAGAAATCGACAATAGTACAATACGTAAACAGTGTCACCCGCAAACACAGCATAACTAATAATAATACCATCAGGATCGTATACTACGATCAGCATAACCTTCACCTAACTGAGTTCCTGTTCACATTTCTGTGGACGCCCTTCATCGGATTAACTCTTCAGGCTCGTAGGCCCGTGTCCAGTTTTTAAGAAAGAACGCTGTAGAAATATATCCCTTCATTGTGGTATCTTTTGAGGTGAAGACCAACCAGTCAGTTCCATAACGGTGCCATTTCCGTACTTCCGTGGATTGATTGGAACCCAGTGTGACCCAATTTTTCTCATGTTCATAATATTCTTCAGTATGTGCCACACTGATTGGTAACTAAAACTTACTTCTACGGGCATTTCTCGGACAGTCCATGGACGGTCTGTGGCAAAGAGACCTCTCACGACCTCTATCTGATAATCAGGGATTGACGGGCGCGAACTGTGAGGAGTAAGTCATTCCGACCCGCACGAAATGCTTTGACCCATCGTGCAACCGCCTATACGCTAACGCATTGCTACCACAGGCTTCACGTAATCTATGATAACCTTACCGTTCGATTTTGTGCCATCTCGATTTTAATCCACGACCGTTAATCACCTTTTGTAAACATGCTTTAGAGCGTTTCAAATGACACTCTACACTTCAATCCCTCATAACGACTGCCATTCTAACTACATTGGCTGCTTTATGCCATTTTTACATTGCCACTAGGGTCATCTATATCATATTTGTGCATGCTTAAACTTGTGGGACTTTCTCGCCTATGTTAACAATACTTTATTTGCGAACGCTGTGCATTGAATCTGGTAAAATATATATTCAGGATTAAGTAAGTATTCCTGAATATCATCATCAACCATTTTTAATCCACAGCAGGATGGAGGTCTCTCTGTTATCACACATACACGTAGTACGGTGAAAGAAATACAAAGGAAATGGCCTTAAGCTCAGAATGTTGGCCAAACGGGTTGGCAAACTGGACCTACAGTTTAACGAAGAATCCGAACTTCGGTCACCACAGCCAAAGTTCTGCGCTAAGACGGAACTCGTTGTGTCACGCCCCTACGGAGAGACCGCCACCGATGACGCTTTACAACGGCGATCCGTCGAGTGCCGGTATTCTTGGCAGAGGACGCCTGTGGGACATTCCTGAACGTACATCTTACAAAATTATACAATCTTGTGTTGCAGAGATTACGTAGCTTTTTGCTGCAGCACTCATTTCTTCTTCAGCGAAAAAAAGGTGAGGGAGCTTAATGAATTTCTCTATGGGGCATGCAGTCGTTATTATTACTGCACTGGATGAACCTGATATAGTAAAAAAATTTAAATATTCTTTTGTAATTCAATTAAAAATTAAATCTCTCTCTTGATTAACATAAGTATGTGGTGGTAGAATATCAGAAGGTTGGTTGTTTCGAACTCTTTATTTCATTTACAAGCAATACAACTTGTAACTTAATAATGAAATTCAAACTAGTAACTTTTTTTATATTCGAACACAAACTCATATCAAAATCACATTTCGCTTCTCGTGATCAGAAATTAAATTATTATATTGCAGTATATATATATATATATACGCTCAGAGTATCCCCAGTGACTGAAATGCACTGAAGAGGACGTTTGTGAAACTATGTATGTTAAAAGGAAATGATTTTTCTATTGTTATTGTCAAATTTTAATATGTGTTGCCAGATGTTTGGAGAAATGTACTTTTTTAACTTTTTTGTTTGTTGCTCTTTTTGTTTAAAGATTGTTTGTTCTGGCGGTTGATTATGCTCTTTATTAGGTGACGTAAGTTTGTGGTTTATTAATTCTTCCCATATGTAAGCTGGTTTTACACGGTCTATTGATACAGTAGTTTTCCGAACATTTATATCGATGGATAATTTTTTTTATTATATTTTATAATTTTATGTGGTCCTGTGTACGGTTGAGTAACCGAGGTTTTATTTTGTCAGTCTTAGAAATACTTGTGAACACGTTTCTAAAGAAGGATTCACGTAGTATTTTGTATTTCCATGTCTTGATGTTGCAACTGGATTGACTTGACCCATGTAATTTCTAAGGTTATTTACAAAAATTTCGTCACAAGATGAAGTGACTTATGTATTTAACATATCACATGGTGTTGAGTAGGTAACACCGCTTGACATAAATATAATAAAAGCAACAAACCGCTCAAAGTTGTCTGATTGCTTTTATTATAATATATATCGCATGATAATTTTAATGTGGTTCCATAAACGCGTTCCGCGAAAGATGCGTTTATGTCATCTTTCACTGCTGTGCGTATGCCAAAAAGAACTATTGTGAGTATGTCTGTCCATCTTATATTTTCATGTGCTTTGATAGATGATTTTAATTGCCTATGGAATCGTTCAATGATTCCATTGGACATTGGATGGTGAGCAGTGATTATTTTTTTGCTAATTCCAAGCATGTTATCAAATTCAAGATATGATGCAGATCGCATTTGCGAACCTTGATCAGTCGCTATGGCGGTTGGACAGCCGAATCGTGTGATCCATGCTTTAAAAATAGCGTTACAAACAGTTTGTGCTTGCATATATTTGACATAGGAATTGCTTCAAACGATCTGGAAAACCTGTCATTCATTGTTAGGATATATATTTGTCTATCCGATGAAGATAGAGGTCCAAGAATGTTAATACGGATATATGAAAAGCGTGCATCCGGAAGATTGAATGTTCCTAGTAGCGATTTTGTATGCCGTTGTATTTTTCATTTTTGGCATTGTATACATGAGCGAACCATTTCCTTTATGTTTCGTTTCATATTTGGCGAAACATTTTGAACATATTAATTTCGTTGTGACTATTATGTCTGGATCAAAAATAGTATGAGAATATTATTTTTCGGAAGTTTTTAAGAATTAAAGGTCGTGGAATTCCAGTTAAGATAGCACATATTATCTGGATGTTTGATAGTTTACATTGTTGCAGTTCCAGATTGAGTTTTAAGTCATCATTTTCCATGATTTTTTTAACTTCAGGATCGCTTTGTTGGCATTTTGCTATATCGCCACAATCCGTAGAAGGAAATCCAGTAATGGAATCAATTTCGATTCTTGAAAGAGTAGCTGATATGATGTTTTCCGAGCGTATCACATATCGAATATCTGTTGAGTATTGAGGGAGTAAATCTAGATGGCGCAATTGCCGAGGTGAACGTTTATCAGGATACTGTTTGAAGGCATAAATCAGTGGTTTTTGGTCAGAGAAAATTTTGAATTTTCTGCCTTCTAGCGTATGCATAAATTTTTTATCGCTGAAAAAATCGCAAGTAACTCTTTATCCTATGTCAACCATTTTTGATGACTTTTGTTCAATTTCATTGAGGAAACTGCGATGGGCTCCCAATTTTTATGGTTGAATTGCATTAAAGCACCACCTATTGAAAAATTAGATGCACCTACCCATAGACTTAAATTAGCTCCTGGAATAGGGTGCCTCAAGAGGGTTGCTTTTGCAATTGCTTGTTTTGCTTCTTGAAAGGATTTCTCAGCATCTTCGTCCCATTTTAATTCTCCTGATTTGCGAACTTGGGATCGAGAGTTTTTCCTTTTATGCCTTTCTAGAAATTTTATCATTGAAGCAAGTATATGTGCTGCTTTTGGTTTGTTTGTTTGTTTGTTTGGCTTTTTTATGGCGCAAGAGCATCTGGTCTATACTGCGCCAACTTTGCAGCTGCTTTTGGAATAAAATGTCTGTAAAAGTTAACATGACTATAAATCAGCGGAGTTGGGTTAACGTTGTAGGTTGAGGAAAATCCGTTATACATTTAACCTTATCCGGGATTGGATGTATTCCATGTTCCGAAAGTTTGAAACCTAAGAAATTAATAACGGGTGTGCCAAATGTACACTTTTCCACATTGATACATAGACCATATTCTTCTAGAGTTTGAATAAAGATCTTAGATGGTTGAGGTGATCAATTAATATGTCATCAATAAAGGCATACGCACCTGGTAGATCCCTTGTTACTTCATCAATAAACCTCTGGAATGTCGCTGATGCATTACATAATCCAAATTGCATGCGGGTACTTTCAAATAGTCCAAATGGTGTGCATAATGCGGTTTTATGAATGTTTCCAGTGTTGATTGGGATTTGATGATAAGCTTTGGTAAGATCTATGTGGCTGAAAATTTTAGTACCATGTAATTCCGCAGTAAAATCGGCTATACAAGGAATTGGATACTTTTCCTTGATTGTATGTGCATTCAATGCATGGTAATCTCCTACTTGTCTCCATTCCAAAGTTTCTTTTTTGGGTACCATATGAAGTAGAGATTTGTAATTTCTTTTCGAATGTCGTAAATGTTCCAAATGCATCATGTTTTGAAATTCTGTTTTCGCAATCTTTAAACGATTGGGAGCTAACCTTCGTGGTCTTGCTACTACAGGTGGATCTACTGTCGTTATGAAATGGACAGCGTTGTGTTTTACCGGTTGGTTTGGGTTTGGAAATTTTGTCATAGATTGAAATTCAGATAATACTTTTATATAAACTGAATTACAGGTTATGGATTTAACTGAATGCAAACACCTTTGTTTTAACGTTTCACTTTGTTTGAAATTTTGTCTTCAAATCTCTTAGGCATTTATTGCTGAGATCAGGGATCGATTCATAATAATGGAGAAAATCTGCTCCTAGAATTGGCATGGTTACATTGGTGATGAGAAAATTCCAAATGAAAGTTCTGAGTAGTTTAAAATTCAGAGAAAGCGTTTTTTGTCTGTAAACACGAATTTCGGAAGACTTTGCTGTAAAAAGCTTTTGTTGCGGTGGATTACGTTTTGAACGTTGTTTGCTGGCAACAATGACACGTTTGAACCTGTATAGATCAAAAAAGATGTGTTCGTTGTTTGGTCTTTAATAAACAGTGGGAGTGACATTTGAGGAAAAGAATAAGTTGCCTCTACTCTTCGCCGTTTCCGTTTAAATGGAAACTACACGGTTGAACATATTTTTTGGTTCTGCAATTCTTCTCATATCTTTGATCGTACCAGCATATGTTTGGTTTCCGAATTCTCGAATTTCTGCTTGATCTGTTTCTATTTCTGTTCAATTGTTGACCATTGTTGCGATTTAGCAACCGATTACGAGCAAACGAGAGTTGATCTATATTGTCAATGTATTTTTCTATTTCCTGATAAAGCTTTTGAAGTGAACTCTCGTTGTTTATTATAGCAAAAGTTTCTATGGACGATGGAGATATTTCTAAAATTCTATCGGCAATTTCAGCTGCTTTGTTCAAAGACAAATCTGTTACCGCAGCTAAAATTGTTTGGGTTGTGATTGGTAAACGTTATAAATATAACTCTAACATTAATTTGTCAGGAACGTTTAGTGTTTCTGCGCGTCTTTTCATGTTGCGAAGTAATTCAGATGGTTTCCTTGAATCTAACTCTTCTCCAGATAAAAGCTGGCGAATTTCTTGTTGGGATAATTCACTCCATCTATTTATCAATTATTTCTTTAAATGGTTATATGGATCACTGCTATCAAGTTTCATCAGAACATCTCGTTCTAGGCATGCGACTTCTGGTGGTAGATGAGAAACATCATAATTGAACTTAGTCATTGGTTCAGTTATTGGTTTTGGGGTTGCTAAAGCAAAAATGCTTTCGCACATTATAAACCAAAGAGCAGGATCCGATCTGTGGTAGATCGGGATTTGTACTACAGTTACTTCGTTAGGCATTTTCCTTTTGATATTTCGAGTTAGTAGTTCATCTTTAAAAAAGAGATCCAGTTGGTCATTTTGTAGATCAGGTAAATTTAGAGCATAGAAGTCCGGTTCACCGTTGTGGTGATTTAGATAGAATATCAGAAGGTTGGTTGTTTCGAACTCTTTATTTCGTTTACAAACAATACTCTTTGTAACTGAATAATAAAAATCAAGCTAGCAACTTTTTATATTCGAACATAAACTCGTATCTAAATCACATTTCGCTTCTCGTGATTAGAAATTAAATTATTATATTGCAGTATATATACGTTACACATATTAGATAACTCCATCTGTTTAGAAACCTATAGTTTAAAACAACCATCTAAATATCAAATATAAAAGTAGTATTGACGTTAAATAGTTTCACGTAGACTTTCACAGCGCATTATAACAATCAACAACAAATTTTCAGGTAGTCAGCTGTGTAGCAAAACGATTTTTATTGCTAAAATTTGACGTTCCGATTTGAGCTGTGCGAATCATCATCAGAAGAGGTTAAATTAAATAAAAAACTTTTGAGAAAATTGTAGAATGTAATAAGTTGCAGAAGCAAAAAAAAAATTAAAAAATTAAAAGAAATTATTATGGAATTTTTGAGACGAATATAAGAGCCAAAACCAAAAGCTTTTGTTTTGGCTTTAACATTTATACTGTTTCCGCAACTTATGTATATTCTACAATTTTCTCAAAAGTTTTTCATTTAATTTAACCTCTTCTGATGATGATTCGCACAGCTCGAATCGAAACGTAAAGTTTTAGCAATAAATAATCGTTTTGCTATACAGCTGACTACCTGAAAATTCGTTATTGATTAGTATTGACATTATTTAAAAATACAGTAGAAGCTCTTTAATCCGGAATTCTGTAGTTCGGCACATTCTATAATCCGGCATCGATCGAGCTGCTCGCGTTCGGTTTTTTCGGGGTGATTCGGGCGTTTGTCGACCTTCATCGCCAGATCGGATGAAGAAGGAGATGTGGCAGACGAAGTTAAAGTCTCGTTGGAACAGATTTCAGATATATTAAATACATTTATAAAATTTGCCAAATCCAAAGAAAGCTATAACCTTGCAAAACTCGTAAATTTGTGTATAATCCGTAATGATTTTTTGAAGAAAAAAATCCGAATCACGGAAAGCACATGATATCAGAAGCTTTTTTAAACAGTAAGGACCATGTGTATTTTTTTTTTCTTTTTTTGCCATAGAGAACCTTATTAAAATTTGTTTTAAATATCATTGTCCTGTATTAATTTTTCTTTAGTATTCCCACTAAAACCATATTGACGTTCGATAATCCGGCCAAATCGCTAAACCGGCACGGTATGGTTTCGAACGTGCCAGATTAAAGAGCTCCTACTGTATGTAGTTATGACTTGTGAAATCGAATCGAATGAATATTTTTTCCGTCTCTGATACCGAACTGATTTTATGCAGAAATTCAAATATGCCTCGGAATAGATTTCCGGACTGTTTGATAATTGACAACCATTTTGCTTTGAATTTCACCCACATTCAATTTGCTTAATATCTTTTGAAATCGAATCGGACGAAGGCGGCAAATTATCTGATTTTGCAAATTCGTAAATCACCAATAAATAAATTGATAGTCGACTTCCCCGATTTTTCATACAATGTTCATTTTTAAATCATTATTTATAACTGGACAGATTAATTTTTATCGTGGAAAATAAATCAAAATAAATTGAATGCCTTTTTTATTTTATTTTTAATGGCAAAAGCTCGGGAATCTCAGAGAATTGAGGTTTCTAGAAAATTCGCTTAAAAAATAAATTATTGAATGATTAATCTAGAAAATAATTTTTTACCAATTTCATTTCCATGTGATACATTATTTTTATTTAATTTAAGCAAAAAATCGTAAATTATTTGCAAAATATTGTGAGAAATATGAGAGATAAGAAATAAAATTTTTACTTGGAATATCTTTCAAGAAAACAAATTCAAAAAGACTTTTTTAATGGAAGACGTAGTCATTTCTGTATGCTATAAAACTAGACAACAGATAAAAAAATGTTTTTTGAATTTGGATAAAAATACACATGGCTATTTCTGGATCTTGGTTACGATTTTTCCGAAGATGGAAATATATTTTCTGTTGACTCTGAATTTTGTTTTCCAATTCATTTTTAAAGACAGTTTTTGGAAAAGAATCGTATCTTTCGAAATATAAATTCAATTCCGTGGAATTATATAGCTCTCAGTTACAGCTTTCCTAACTTTAAACCTCAAATTCAACTTTTCGTTTCTTCGTTGAAAAAATTGTCAGGATTGGTAAAATTCTTATATAGCGAACATTCTAATTCATAAGGAAAGTTCGTTGAACTCAATATTCCAATATCACAAAATTAAAAGCGTTTAATAATTTATTTAAAGAATTATTAAATTTTGAACTATGTTTATAATTGAACCATGTTATATGCAACGTGTTTCATAAACCTTACAATGCATAATCTGCCTTTCTTATTTAATCAAAACCATCTGTATTTCGTAAGGATATAAATACAAAAACTAAACTTTGAAAAGCAAAAGAATAAATCGTCATAATTAAAAATAAATTAACGTTCGAAACGTTATTTTAAAATTGCGAAAATTGTCAAGACTTGGCGAATATATTAGCACGGATGTATGAAAAATACAAAAATTGGTAAGAGAAAAACTACAAACATGCATTAATGATTTTTTTTAGTCCGAGTTCATAAGCTCAGCAAAAACTTATTTTTTAACGTTAAAAAACTGGCCTTACTCCTCCATTAGATGCTACATTACTCACAAAGAAGAGAATGATTTCCCGGCGCCTGATGAGAACAGAACCCACGACCTCTTGACAACCAGTCAAATGCTCTTTCCCATTAAGCCACAGGTGTTAATCCCCCATTTCTACCAAGTAACTATCCCTGTGAGTCTGCAACTCATTAAACTTGGAGTTTCTATTTATTCTTTGATAGTGGGCCCAGCGGAAGAGCTATGGTAACGTATTCACCCAAAATGCCACTAATTCGAATTCACCTCCCAACGGTGCTTAAAATAAATAATAAAGCACCTTCCAACAAACTGCTCGCTGTACAACCCATGGGTTGGTTCCCTAGGCATTAAGAGATTCAGGCTCTTCAGAGAAATGTGTGGTCACTGATCTCCTTCTCGGAGGAATTTCAAATGGTACTGAAGGGGGTAAATGCCCCATACCAGCTAAGGCGCCAGTTGCGTCAGATGCACCAGTTTCGCCAGATGCGTCAGTTACGCCAATGCGCCAGATGCAGCATGACCTTTGCCGTCCTTACTCCGTAAAAACTCTAATTTAGTCTTTTCCACAGACGTACGAATCCATGTCTAAAGGTGTTATTTTTATTAACAATTCTTTTCACAAAATTTGAATAGCCCTTGCGCCATAAAACTCACACAACCAAATACAGCAGAGTTTCGTAAATGCGAACCACGTTAATCAGAAAATCTGGTTAATCCGAATTTTTTTTGCAGTTGTCTGCAACGGAAGCTGACTGACAGGACGTAAACGGAGAGTGCAGTCTATGTTGTCAACTAATTGAAATTTCCCCATAAACGAAGAGGAAATTTTGCGTCGCATGCCCTTCGTATGTTGTTCGTTAAGCGTGCACATCAAAATATATATATATGAAGAATTTATAACTTACACATCAAATAATTATAGCTTGATAAATTATATAGTAAAAATTTCGGTTAATACGAAAATTTCTTAATCCGAACAATTACAACATCCGAATACCCTAATTCGGGAAATTTCAAATTCAGGAATTTCAGAAAATTTTACTTCGCTCGTAATTCGTCTGTTGTCTCTTAAGCGCGCACATCAAAACATACACACACACACATCAAGCAATTATAGCTTGCACATCAAGTAATTATAGCTTACACGTCAAATAATTATAGCCTACACATCAAATAATTATAGCATACACATCAAATAATTATAGCTTACACACCAAATAATTATAGCTTACATATCAAATAATCATAGCTTACCCATCATTACACCATTATTACATTACACTATTGTATACATTGTATATTATTGTACAATTACCCATGAAATAATTATGGCTTAATAAATCATATAGTAAAAAATTTCAGTCAATCCGAAAACTCGTTAATCCGAACAGGTCTTGGTCCCAAGTAGTTAGGGTTAAGCCGACGCTACTATACAAAATTTGACAAGTATTCCTTTCTCCTAACTAACGGTTCAATTAGTGGCCAGTAAATATTTTAGATATTATGTAACTGAAAGTTCATGAAAATATAAAACGTAGGTTATAAAAATTAAAGGAGTTCTCAGTTTATTTAAACAAAATTTCAAATTTTCCCTCCTCTTCAAATATAAGTTAGAAAGCAAGCATCTAAAAATACATAGCATTCATATATTATTACGTGATATATTATGGTCCTGCAATTTTCAGTGAATGCAATTTTTAAGAACTGAGCATCAATATGAATATTACTGAAAAAAAAAACATTTTATTTAAACCGTGTGTTTTAAATTCAGATTTAGTGATATCTGTTAATTCTGATTTTAAACATTCTTTGATTTTTTATGCATATTTTGCTGCAACTTTAACAATACTTATTTAATTTTCTGTTTCCAAATTTCAATCTCCTTTATCTGCATTTTAAATCTCTTCCTTCCAGTCAAACAAAATTAAGTTTACGACTTTAATTCTTAGTTAACATACTGCGATGAATAAAGTCATTGCATTGCTATTAGATTATACTGTATTTATTAAATTGCGCTTAAACTACACACCAAAGTTAATTTCACCTTGTAAGAAACCCAAAATTATTCTAAAGTCCTAAAAACATGGAACAGTTTCATTGAAGTCGCTTGATATCAACTATATCACTTTTAATCATAAAATTTAAGCATAGATGCAAATTCTTTTTACGTATTTTGATATATTTTTGTTGGAATGTTCAATTGCTGTCGACGTTTCCCGATTTATGCTTAGTGTTTTAATTTAATTAATTAAATAAACATATTCATTACACGATTTGTCTAGTTTGTTCATTGCTATGAAAAATTGTCATCGATAGCTTATCGTTATTACAGATACGTTGCACAGATTTTTATTTTAGTATAATCTTTCGCTATTCGCTCGAATTCATTCATTTTTAATTCTTTTGAATTAATTTTCAGCAACGAAAGGATATAAACTATCTCAATGAATTCTCGATTCGTCGCGAGTGAAAAATTATCGAAAAATACGGTTATTTGACACAGTCGATCATATTTAAATACGAAAGCACTCAAAGGAAAGGAAGGAGGAGAATTTTTAAGTTATTTTACATGAAATGTAAATTTCTGAAGCTGTTTTCTAAATTTCGTTGTGGTCTTCTTAATGCATATGCCGATAATTTACATAAAATTTGACTTATCTTTTACGACGAACTTCTCCTGCTGAGTTAACTTAACATTGATTTTTAAATTTTACGAGAATTACAGTGTGCTCCATTGTAAACCTTGAAAAAGTATCGAATTTCCCTACTCCCCAGTGAGTTCTACAGCTTCGTTTCATAGATTGAATGTATGTAAATACCGAATATTTTTGTATCTTTACTATATATGCATATCATTATAATTTTAAATAGATTGGAAAATAGACGTCGCAGAAAGATAAGAATATAAATAATGCGACAAAAATATAAGTTTAAATAAGTTTACATGATGCAATAATAATTTACGAATAAATGTTTCAGTTAAGTTTTTCAGAAAGAACGCATAAATTGTCTAGTCAAATTTAATCGAAAGTTTTATTATCGGGCGAACGCTGCTTGTGTTTTATACTACTCTCTTTTTTTATGCTGCAATGCATAACATGTGTGCAATTACACACGTTTTACCTGATTTGAAAATTCTCGGGGGCATATGTGTGAGAAAGCGCACGCATTTTACCTGATTCGAAAGATCCCAGGTTAACATGTGAGGAAGTGTATGCGTTTTACCTGATTTAAAAAATATTTGGAGCATATGTGAGGAAGTGCACGCGTTTTACCTGTTTGGAGCGTAGGTTTATTTAGAGAAATTGTTGGTTTGGAAGCGCTACTTTATTAATGCATTTTTGATTATTTAAATGGATCTGTATAGATTATTTTGAACTGTGTCTGTTTAAACATTTGCTTTCATCTGAATCTATTTATAATCTTGTTTTGGATTTTATTTTATACATGTATAATTTCTACGTAGATTATTTTGATCTTCATTTACTCATATAGGTTATGTGTATATAGATTATTTTGATATGTTTATCCATTTCGCTGACGTACGTATATATAATTATGCATAAATTATGTAAATCCATGCCCTCTATGTGGATTATGTAGGTTAATACCCACCTATGAAGATTATTTAGATTCTATGGAGATTAGATACGTCATGTAGATTTAAATTGTATTTTTGGAATTATGAACAGAATAATTTGCCAATTTCAATTAAACAATCGATATATGTGGATCGAATTTTCTGCTGCAATCTAGACAACGCAACATATGACATACCACACATTGTTATGCTGTTTAACATCACTCCTAATTGACATACATTAATATTTGACTCATTGCTGTGTTTCTGCTGCTTTTGACAAATCTTGCAACCCTTCCCCTTATCGAAAAGCCCCTTACACCCACACAAAACTTCTGCTCACTTCTACTTTTACGTTCTATTATCTGTAAGCTCCTTTAAAACCCATAGATTTTTAGCATTCCGCCTGTATAATGCATAGTGATGCCATTTCACCGAAAAGTGGGAAATAATTAATAACTTTTGAACGCCTCAATATATTTGAGCAAAATCAACTTTATTTGTTACCGAGTGAAGCGTACTTGATTTTGCGGTACAAAAATTATGAGCGCCCTTAAAAACTGGGCGCTGGCGCCAGGGAGTTTGGCCAATTTTCTATTAGAATGTATGTCATGTTTGATATCATTTTGAAATGGGTTTGTTTTTTGTTTTTTGAAAACAATGATGTCACAATTTTGAAAATAATCCGATTTTATCGAAAGTTACGAGCGATCAAATTATTGAACTTTTGGCTCTTAACGAAATTTTATCAAGACCGGATAACTTATTTTATAACCACTCTGTATAATCTTTTCTTCACAAAATCGCTTGCATATGGTCTAGCTAAGCTACTTGCTAAATTTGGAGACATTTGCAATGTTAGATTAAGCTACAGTTGACCCTGAATACGAAGACTTAGATTATGGACACCCTGTATAAAATGGAATATTTCCAAATGGGGCAAATATGGGCAAGGTTTTTTTATGTTTCAGCCAGATCAACTTATAAAGAAACATATATATTAAAATTACGGACATGATATGGACTGATGTAAATTAAATTTCCATAAACAAATATAGAACCATCAAAACTTAACTTTTTTTTAATGCGTCAATATTAAATGAGCTTTATAAAATACTATTAATCATAGCACAACAAACGTAATTAAAAAATAACGTACTAACCTGCAGGTAAAGACGCCATGTTAAAAGTAGTTCAATATCAATAAGTACGAAAGAATACTTCGAACGAACACGCTACTTTATCATTTTCGCTTCTTTGTAGGCATAATGTAAAATCTCTAGAACAGACAAGTAAGCACCACTTTTATAGGGATGTCGTTCTTTCTCCACTCACTCCCTACGTCATACCTTGCGCGTACACTATTCGACTCTCAATTCCAGACGGTATTTGCCGCATATTGCTAACTTTTTTTTAGGATTTTTGCTAGCAATTGATGTATTTGTCCCCACTGTGGGACAGCTTTATTGATACTTGCACCACTGCCTCTCTAGATGATTCGACATCATTTATTATTTAAAATTTGTTATAGTTTATTAATTTACTAATACTTTAAATATTTTCATATATTTTCTACGACATTTATATAAAATCTTCCACTTTTGCTAAATGCACCCAATGCATTTCAGTGTAGAATAAAAAACAATTATTATTGATATAGAGGTCAAGCCACATATTCTGTACCTTAACGAAACATTAAGTGTGTTTACTATTATACTGTAGACTACTACCTATTAATATTATACACTACTACTTCTACCTACTGATATTATACACTACTACTTCTACCTACTAATATTATACACTACTACTTCTACCTACTAATATTATAGACTACTATTACCTACTACCTTATTATAGACTACTACTTCTACCTACTAATATTATACACTACTACTTCTACCTACTAATATTATACACTACTACTTCTACCTACTAATATTATACACTACTACTTCTACCTACTTCTGCTATATGCCACTCTACCTACTTCTGCTATACGCTACTCTACCTACTTCTGCTATATGCTACTCTACCTACTGCCTTATATATTTTATGCAACTGAATTTTAGGACAGAATAGTTTGACAGCAAATTTAAATGAATTCCTCTATTCTTTCCTAATAAATTAGTCGCTCATGTTATACGTGTGTGTGTGAGTTTAGAGATGAAACTTCTTAATGTGACTGACGCCCAACAAAAGTCGTATTTTTGTATTAATAGACACAAGATAGTGGAACCTGCTAAGCTCACCCCATCTTTTTAAGTTGGGACCCTCCCTATCTTAACCCCTTGACAAGGAACCAAAACACGCCTATGATACCCTACAAAAGACCTTGATAAGTTGGCCAACTGTCTAAATTTACCAATATATATCGCATTGTTAAAAGACTTAAAAAGTCCTTCATAGTTCTTAGTTTACTATAAAAATAACGGGATTTTTCTTTGTTAACAAAAGAGCAAACGGTTGGAAGTCTCAACGTGGCAAAGTGTCTGCTTCCTAAGATAGCTTTTTGTAATTTTTCTTTTCCCCTTAGAGAATGGATTGCACACAAAAGAAGAAGAGTCAAGACACCGTGATTAAGTACCAAAATGCCATCATACCTAAGATTAATATGTTCTAAGGAGGCTTGTTTTGCTAAGCCGAGAAGAATACGTAGAGGGGCTGTACACACATTGAGCTTAGTTTCCCTCTCATTTTCACAAACGCTCGTTGTAGCACAATTTGACGTAGACTCAATTTTGTTTAATAGATATAGAATATACAGATAGTTCGAAATTAAATCGTTCCAAGCGTAAATCTAGATTTGGTAAATTAGGTAATGTGCTTAATGCGGGATTTCGCAAAATGAGAGCTTATTTCATTATTATAGACGCAGTCATAATCACATTTTCCGTTCCTTACATTTTTATCATCAAATACCTTACTAATATACAATAAAGCATAATAAAACATCTAGTTTACATCTAGTTTATGTGTTATAACATCTGGTTTATGTGTTGTAACATCTAGTTTATGTGTTATAACATCTGGTTTATGTGTTGTAGCATCTAGTCTATGTGTTATAACATCTGGTTTACGTGTTGTAACATTTAGTAACATCTAGTTTATGTGTTATAACATCTAGTTTATGTGTTATAATATCTAGGTTATGTGTTATAACATCTAGTTTATGTGTTATAATATCTAGTTTATGTGTTATGATATCTAGTTTATGTACAATAGAAAATTAGCTTCTAACAAATGCATACGTTATAAATACAGTATTTACATAAAACTAAAATAATCAACATCGTCCCCAATGTCTAAATGTGGTGGATCATTTTTAAGTGTATACCCTCGACACAGAGAATCTGGTGCTTGTTGAAGATCGCATCTTCTCTCTTTCTTTAAAGGAGTAGTGGTCAAAACCGCCCTGCAGAAATAGTCTCAGTACTGTAACTACTTCTGTAGAGAAGATGTAATTAATATTGGTTTGCTCGAGCCTTTACTTTTCCTTAAAAATTTCTTGTTTAGCACAAGCATTTTTTAAATATTTAACAAATTCTTACAATTTTCTCCAAGTTAGATGCAATCTTGTGTCTCGAGAATTTCAATTGCTTATTCAATGTGCTGAAATGTTTTGTCGAAGCATTTAAGAGTGGATGAATGAACAGAAAATTCATAGTTACAAAATTTTCATTTGAAATAAGTCTCACAATCCAAATAGATGTTTTAATAATCACTTAAAAAAATGTAAAGCTGAGAATTTGTAAAGCGGGTGTTCGTAAAGCGAAACCTGCCCAGGGGCGGACTGGGCAGCCGGTTAACTGGCCCCCATGCCGATGCGCCCTCCGATAATCCAAGGTATGTGCCCTTTGAGAGGATACAGTCCGCCCCTGAAACTGCATGTTTACTAATCTGGCAGATGTTAACCCAGAGCCCCTAGAAGTCTAAGCCGACGCATTAGTCGCCATTTTGTTGTACAGTTCCGGTTCCATAACAACGTTTTCTATTGGAGATATATATATAACCGCTAATCCATTTTCCTCTTCTTACAGGATCCATTGTAAATCCAAACCTTCTACGCTTATTCCTCGAGTTGTCTGAACAATTTGCAGCAGCACATCCACCTATTTAATCCTATTTTATTAAAAATAACGCACTTGTAAATCACTCAACTTTAACACAGCAGTGAATGGGATCACGTGATACGATGGCAACAAAATGGCGGATTGCGCCAGCTCCCTTTTTTTTTAGGAGCCTTGGGTTAACTTGGTCAGTTAGAGAGACCATGATTGGTTGAAAATAAGCCAGCTTTATAAACTGGCAATAGAGTTTGAGGAAGAAATTTGTTTACATTGTGATGCACAATTATCGTTCTCAATATTTTTATCCTGATTAACAAATCTTGCCATTTAGCGACGGCATTTTGAGGTTCCTGTACGTGGTCAACACACATTCAAGTTAGCATCTTTTTCTTTTTAAAGATGCATTTTTGCCGTATCTTGAAAGGCGTTAATAGAAGAGTTGTTTACTGATTTTTATTTAGTGATACATGCTTTTTAGATAATTTAAATCCACGTATATGATTATGTTCGATTTATTTGGCAGCAGATGTATCAGTTTACAAATAGGCTTAACGGTAAATTTTGGTACGAAAATAGCGACAAAATAATTAGCCTTTTCGTTGCGGGACGGCTACCCCGCAACGAACAGCGAACATACTAGACAACTCGTAAACTCGGCTCGTTTACGAGCAAGCGGGTCAAAAGACGAGCTAATACTTCACATATAATGTTCGTTTCTAATTTTCGTTATTATAGGGAGTTAAGCTACCCCTACTCTGCGCCCCTAGTTATACTTCTGTTTATTATGCCACTTGCATTTGGAGAATTTTATAAAGTACATAATATAATTTTACAATAATGCAATTAAAAATGCGGTTCTCTATTTCGACACAACTATTTCTTTCCTTAACCTATTTAATTCCAAACAGTATTAATACATTTCAGTAAAAAGCCTTCTTCGATTATGTGACATTGATGGCGAGGAGGATACAATGGGGGGAAAATGAACCATATCTTACAGCAGTGGTTCCCAACCTGGGGGTCGTGAACAGGTTTCTGTGGGTCGCCGCAACTATTTTTAGTTGCAATTATTTTTATAAGGAATTTTATACCAAATGTTTCCAACGCTTTTATATTTCAACATGGCTACACACATTGCAATATTCTACTAATGGTTGTTAACTTTATATCTATAATATACATTAATTTATATAATTAATGTAACGCACATAATGTAATATACATAACGTAATATACACTCTATAACAAAAAAAAATCGACGCACCAAGAAGGGGTTGTCCGATTGCGATAAAAATTGGTGGATGTGAAGAACATACATAGAAAAAGAAACGATTAAAATTTCAGAACAATTGAATGATTTATTGCAGAGTTTGACCATTACAAAAAGAAGAAGTCAATAAGACGTTGGTCCACTTCTGGCCTGGATGCAAGCTGTTACCCGGAGTGGCATAGACTGATAAAGATCCCGGATGGTGTCCTGCGGAATTTCTTGCCAAATTGTCTCCAACTGTCGGGCTAAATCGTCAACATTCCGGGATGGTTGCAATCGCCTTCCCATAGGGTCCCAAATGTTCTCTATGGGAGAGAGATCAGGAGACCTAGCTTGCCAAGGAAGTGTTGGGCAAGCTTGAAGACAATTCATAGCAACACGTGCCGTGTGCGGCCGGGCATTGTCTTATTGAAACGCGTCCAGGTGTCGCAAAAGGAACGGTAACACAACCGGTCGTAGAATGTAGCCTACTTATAACTGTGATGTAAATGTGCCAGAAATTACCAGCAAAGGGGTCCGGTATCAAAGGAGATGGCACCCCCTGACCATAATGACCTGTTGTGGGCATGTGTGGCGTGCGATAGTAAGCGCAGGATCCCCACGCTGCCCTGGACGTCTCCAGACACGTCTGCAGTTGTCGTCAGGACACAGTTGGAAACAGGACTTGTCACTAAAGACTATACGTCCCCAGTCAGTGCAGTTCCAAGTTGATCTACCCTGGCACCACTGTAATCAGACGACAGTGTAGAGGCGTGAGAGGTAAGCGGCCTAACGGTCGGCGCGAGCGTAAATTCCGCTCTCTCAGTCGTCTACAGAGGGTCATGTTGGGCACATGTGTGCGGGCCACACGTTGAATAGTTGATAACGACGAATCCGTGCTGTGACAACTGTTCTGACAATCGCTCTGTCTTCCCGTTCTGTTGTGGCCCTAGGTTGACCGCTGCCGTCCCGATGCTGACATCTGCCGTTGTTGACCCACTCTTGCCAGCACCGTCCAATCGCCGCATCGCTTCGACCCACATGTCCAGCGATTCTTCGATTCATCCAACCAGCCTCTTTCAATCCGATAGCACAACCTCTTTCAAACTCTGACATATGCTCGTAATGAGCATGAATCTTTCGGCGAGGCATTGTTACAGTCGACGTAAGATATCCGCAGTCAAAATGCAACAGAAATTTTGACCACATATTGAGAATCGCTCCTTATATACATCTGCTGAATGCGCAGTTCCGATGCGCTGGAGTTCCCGCTATTCATTCATTGGACACCAAATTTTAATCATTTGCATGTTCGGTCAAAATGTCTTTGCATACGAAATTTCATTACAATCGGACAACTCCTTCTTGGTGCGTCGATTTTTTTGTTATAGAGTGTATGTAATTAATATAATATACATAATGTAACATATGTATAATTAATATAATTTTGTATTTAATGTGTTTTCTTTACTCTGTTAAAAATGCTTTTATTATGCAAATGTGGCAGCGGCAAACAAAGGGGAGATCGCGGATCTTTTGATTACTATAAAAGGGGTCGCAGTTTACTTGGCTCTTTAAGAGTGGGTCGCGGCTTGCTAAAGTTTGGGAACCACTGTCTTGAGCGATTCATGCATTGCAACGTGTAAAAATGCAAAAAACCTGCTAAATCGAATTAGTCTTGCTTCCAATTGGTGGAGTTTTAATGAATGCCTACAACCTTCACGTATACTTCAGTAAACATTTAAATAAGTATGCAATAATGTTAATACATTGTTGAAATGGCCATGGTGCTTTATAACCTTCGTCTACCCTTTTCTTAGAAGGAGATAACCCCTCTCGTGGTCAGACTCTATTTTAGGAGCAGTAAATAATGGTCTTTTGTTGACCACATCGTTAGAGCATATCTCCTCCTTTGCATCGTTTTCTCTTTGGCAAATAAGAAAGTTCCCAGCGTATTGTTCTGCCACAAAACAACGGCCAGTACTTTGAAAACTTGGAGCTAGTTCTAATTCTTGAGACTACAATGTACCACCAACAACAGTCCACGTGAAACAAGGGGCGCCTCGCTCAAAAAGCTCCATACCTGGCCCTCTTCATCTCTTTCTTCTCTTTCTCTCTCAATCAGATGAGACGATGAGATTCTTTCCTTTGTCCTCTCTTATCGCAGAAGAAAGAAAGGCCTTTGTGTAAAGACGATGAGGTGACCTAATATTAAAATTAATAGAAGAATAGAAGCTACATCGATATTCCACTTATTTGCAAGCTTTGTATCGCTGTTAGTGATGAAGTTACTTATACAATGCTGTGGCTTCGTTTCCAATTACTGTTCACAGAATTTCTCCTACCACCACTAATCGAAAATGAATTGCTTGTATGCGCAGCAGTTTTAACAGATGGGCCAATGGGCCCCAACTTCGCAAAATCCGTTTATTATCCACAGTAGGGCACACTTATAACTAGCCCGATATAGAGAGTTTCCGGATTTAGCGGGAAAATTGCGGATTTTGTTTGGCATGATGTTAAAGTGTAATACATTTAATCGCTTGTAACGAGCAACATTTCTGCGGTCACCAGACTGAACGAAGAGAAATTATCAGTCAGGTTGATGTAGAAAAGGATAATACATCAGTCTTCTTATCTCACAAAAATTTTATTAGGATTTCCTTTTTTTTCACGGCATTAAGAATAGACGGAAAAACGCCGAATATACACAGAATAGATTTTGCGATTTTATAATAAATTGGATACCCTAAGGCAATATATTTAAATAAATGTATTCGGTTTTAGTGCATATGGCTAGTAAGCAACAGAAAAAGATCAGCCAGGATATATTATAACTAGAACAATTTGTTATAACAAGTTGCAATGTGAAAGAGTAAGATGCAGGTAAAACAACCATCTGCAATATTTCTAAAACTACAGATACTACCAAGCGAAGTGTCGAAAGAGTATAGCTTCTTGGTACTTCCCGAGTATAGTAAACCTGTACTTCTTTGATACTGCTCTCGATAAAAAGGAAAAGTAGTTCGTAAAACGTAACACAGTCTTATGAGTAAAGTACCACCTTCTTACTGGTCTTTGCCATCCCAAATAGCGACAAAGAATTTTACTACTTGTGGCTAGAAGATTAACACACCCTAACACGGTGCACATTAGGAAATGGTGGAAGAAGCCAACACCCTGATTTTTGGAAGTAAAATAACGTTTACCACCGTAATGTGTCACTGAATTCTTTCCACACCATCTATACATTTCATTGCTGACACAAATTTTTAAAAAAATATAATCGTTAAACATATAGTTATTCTTATTCTACGTACTTTACCATTGCTCTGTATAATTGTACAAAGTAAAAACATGACACAGAAAACGTAGTTAAGCTGGCAATAGGTATAATTTTTGGTGCATGGACACGAAATTACATATGTACCACTCCATTTTTACTGCCACCTCTGCTTGCAGTTGATCAAGAAATCAGTTGTGTAATGGTGTTTTTATTTCCAAGTATCAAGGCAGTACAATTAGTCTACATGAGCTGAGATCAACCACTGAACATGACCTCTGAATGAATCCTAATGCATTTACGTGCACACAAATTTACTTGGAATGTATCCCCGCAGACTCAGACATTATGGGCACAGCCATCAGGCATTAGCGTGACACAAATATAATTTAAAACGGTAAAAAATGTAGCTTGTTTTTTGTACGTCTACAGGCGAAATGTTGTTTACCAATTCCCATTAGACAACTGTAAATAAGCATGTGAATTCCTACAGCCCAACACGTATGAGGATGCTTTCAGCGGCATAAAGTTTTATACTTCAGCCCATATGCTTCTCTCAACATTCATTCCTTCGCACGTCATTCGCGCACTGAAATTCAAATTGTTATATCCGTGGTGGATTTCTAAGTAGACCCATGCCTGTGAGCGGCACTTGTTGAGGAGGAGCAGCTAGAAACCCATTTTGTCTTAACAAGAAGTTCGGACAATAAACGTAACATACGGATTTCAATTAAATAGCATTCATATTCTTTCTCAAAATAAATTTTGTCTCAATACTTTGATATTCAAGCTAATAGTACTTAAGATTAATTAGTACTAACTCCTTTTTAATGTTTTAGTAATTTTGAAGTTAAGCAAAGCTAACGTATTAAGAATAAAAACAAACCCAAATGTATATCGCACTTTCGGTTCTTTGTCATTATTGACAAGCAGTAGCAAAGCATAATTGAAACAGATCTTCGGATTATAACAACATTTAAAATACATTATAGAGCTTTATGGGTTATTTTACATCGTCCGTTTTTAAAAACACTTAACGTTTCACTCCGTGCTATGCGGAGCATCCTCAGAAGAAACATCCGACCACATTTCCCTCTCAAAGATGCAAGACCATCACTTGTTTCCTCGGCAGAAAAGTTTTTCTGCCAGGCAAACAAGTGGAAGTCTTGCATTTTTACAGAGGGAAACTTGGTCGGCTGTTTCTTCTGAGAATGCCCCGCATAACACGGAGTGAAACCTTAAGTGTTTTTAATAGACAAACGCGGCGGAATATTCCACAAAGTTGTATAATATATTTTAATAGACGCCGTGAAAGTCTCTGAATGTACGAGTATACAGAGGGTGTTTACACATATTTATAACGACTTTGACTATGTAAATAAAATACATACTATAAAAAAATTTAAAACTTTTGAGTCTCTCTGACCTCTTTCTTTGATAATAAATCGATCTTGTTCTATTGCAATCATTTAAATATATCCATACTTTGTCAATTGTAAAAAAAATTTCCATATATTTCCTGCTAAGTAACTTTCATATAACAATCTTCATCTATTCTTTCGTTCAGGAACATGCCGAGGTAGCAGACGATAAACTGCACTTTTTTTGCTTTAATTAAATTCAAATCTTTATTAATTTATTTATTTATAGCTGAAGCTGATGTATGCAATGCTTTTGCAATAGTTCTTTGAGGTTTTGGATTTTCTAGTAAAACCGTAGACTGCACTTTAGAAATGTTAGAAGAAATATGAACCATTTTGGGATATTTCTTTTGGTTTGTTTTTCCTCTTGACATTAAAGCTTGACTATTTTTTCATTTTACATTAATAATATCACTTATTTTATGCTTTGAAACTTGAAAACCATGCTTCTCACGTTGTTTTTTAATTATTGGATGTGAATATTTCTCTTTCGAAAAAGGTAAACATATAGCCTTCACACCACAACTTCCTTTTGTACGCCATTTCACAGCACAAACTAAATTTTCAGCAGCAAGCAATTTTTTACTTTTCAGGCAATGGCGTGTTGCTAGATTTTTTTCCGGGTGGCTATTTTTTTTATTTAAAATCAAAGTCTTTATAAACATGTGTAAACACCCTCTGTATGACAACACTTACTACTTAAAAAATGCCCAGATTGCAAGTTTCCCGGGATTTTAATTTCACGGTAATTCCATTACTTTGCTTCAAAACAAAACCCGAGTTTATAAGGTGTTCCTTATTTGGAATAATTTATTCTCTTTTAAATTAAGCTTTTGGATAAATAAATTTCTCTCGTCTGTCCTTCGAGTATCATTTTATTGTATATCAGCTTCTGAAGTTTTGTGTATCCGAAATTACATATTTATATCAATAGTTTCTATTGAGCGAAATAAACTTTAGTTTAAATTTCGTTTCTTTATAAAAGCAGTAAACTTTGGTCAATTGTGTAATAAAGGTGTTTTGGAGGTTTTTATCACTTATCCTGTAATCTTTTCTATGATAGTCCATTACATTTATAAGTCATTATCTTCATCAACAACGGTATCACTTTCCTCCGATTGCTTGGCCACCATCATCTTACTCTCATAAGAATATTGAAATCTCCCTCTTTTCTTTCTGTCAATATATAATCCTTAACTATCATCACTAGCGCTATGATGCTCATAATGAATTGCCAGCACGTTAAATTGTCGATGATATCATCATTGTACCATAATTAACCACATCGTCGTTGCATTATCAATAATGATATCGCTTGTACCAGGGTTCCTCGTAGTGTGTCCCACGTCAACCAGAGGTTCCGCAGTGAGTCTTTTGGGATTCCACAAGTAATTTTTGAAACGTCGCCGAATTTTTCAAAAAATTTGTAATTTTTGTAATTTTTTACAGGACAACCTCTTAGAGTTAACTAACCCTGTTTAATACACAGCAACAATAAAACGTTTTAAATTATTTTTTCTACTTATTTGTTGCTTGTTTTTATGGTTTTATTCAAGCAGTTGTAAATGGTACCCCTTTGGTCTTTCCTTCCAAGTCCAAGATTCCCCTGTTAAAGGGGCACCTAAAGAGACGTTTTATTCTCGAAGTGATTTGGGTGAATTTGTGTTGGAGTTTGGGAAAGAAAAGTTATTAGGATTTAGTCGAATGAATGAAAGGGTGGAATTTGATGTGATTTTGGGGGAATCTTAGTTGGACTATTAAAATTTAGAAGTCGATTTGAGCAATGGTTTTCCACTGAATCGACTGAGGTTTAAAGGGTGATTAATGATTAGAATTTATAATTTATAATTTTTGCCATAACGAGGAAAAGGCGGCTGAATTCTTTTGAAAGGGGTCCAGGACCACCCCTCATATGAGGAAGGAATAACGGTTAAAAGGATAATTGAAGGGTGGAGTATTTTGGTCTGGGGTGCAGAAATGTCTGTGTAGGTTCAATTTTAGGGAGCCAGCATTTTAGTTAGATGAGGGTAAAATGGTATGTAGAATTTGGTGGAATGAAAAATGTGATTGAGGGAGGGGCGAGGACAATGCGGTGTGGGAAGGGTTGGTTGGTGTGAGTGGAAAAATCTGGTTTTGGTTTTGTCGTCTAGGTGGTGGTCTATCTGTGTTAGCATGTGATTGTTTACGATGTCGAAACATGTTTAGAAGGTGATCTCGAGGTATTGATGCTGGTGGTGGTGTCCGGGGGGGCTAATCTGTGGAGAGGTCTAACTGTAGGCAGAGGGGTTATGTATTTTGTGGCGCGTGGTGAGTAGCCGCAATGCGATAAATTCGTCTGTGGCGCAAACTTCTTCTGGATAAGATATGTGGCCAATGTGGTCTGCGAAAGTTACGGGTGGGGGAAGGTATATGGGGGTAGGATGGGGTTGGAGGGGTGAAACGCGCAACGTAAGCTTGGAGGGGGCCGGAAAAACGTGTGTCAGATGTATTATGCAAGATGAGTGTGTTGGTGACAAGTGGATTGGGGTGGTGATGTATAAAGTCAAAGTAATTGTTACATAAGTTATATATGGTTTCCTTGATTGTGGGTATCTTAATACCTTGGAAAATCTGTTTGTTACGGACAAACCATGAAATATGCAGGATCCTTCTAATTCGGGAATTTTCGAATTGTTGCAAGGAAATAAATTTCTTTTTGTTGTTTAGAAGAGACCATGATGGTGAGGCATACGTGAGTATTGGACGGATGGCTGTAGTGTAGAGGAGGATTTTATTACTTGCAGAGAGAACGGAACGGGGGCGGATCGTATTGCTTGGCAAGGAGGAAGCAGCTCTTGCCTTGTTTTTGATCGAGATAAGATGGTTGGTGAACAGGAGTCTTCTGTCAATAATTATGCTAAGGCATTTGCTTGTAGGTGACCAGGTTATAAGGTATTGATGATGTTAAGGGTTAAGGGGGTAGATTGCGGTGTTTGGAGGAGAAGAAGATTGCCTGAGTTTTTTGTGGATTTACCTTTATTTTCCATCTATTTAACCAGTTGATGAGTTTGTTTACATATTTTTGTAAGGATTGAATTTCAAGGGGGGGGTGGCGGTTAGAAGTATATATAGCTGTATCATCAGCGAAAAGGGCTGAGGAGATACGATTGGATTTAGGAAAGTCATTGAAGAAAAAAGAAAAAAAATGTTGGAGAAAATTTTGCCCCCTGGGGGACACCGGCTGTGATATTGCAAGGTGAGGAAAGCATTTTGTTATTAAGGTTAATTTGAAAGTCGCGATCTGTAATGAAGGTAGAGATGATGTTTACTAGGTAGGGGTGTGTTGACGTGGAGGAGTTTGGTAATGAGCCTGGTCTTACCTTAAACAATATTAGTAGAAGTAGGCATCGTAGCTACGCATGCGGGGATGAAAAGGATTCAATGGGATAATAAGTTTGAGAACCACTGGTCAATACAATCAAGACACAATTGACGATATTATCAATGAGCCAACACCTTATCTTTTAATTTTAATTAATGTTGTTAATACAACACTAAGGAGATATAAACATGCATTTCCAAATTAAAAAAGTTTTCGTAAATACGTATAATTTTATATTTATGATGATATGGGTTTCAAATGAAAAGTCTCAAAAATAAGTTGACGACTTCGTATAGCACAAGCAGCAAATACATCCAATTTTAAAAAAGGAAGAGAGAAAAAAATTTAGAAGAATGCGTAAAAAAGTGTGGCAGGTTTCATTGACATTAAAATTTGAGAAATAAAATTTATTGAAAAGAACTATCCCATTAACCTTTTATATGAAGAGGACTGGAGCCTTATATTATGAGTTTGTGTGGGCTTTCAGAGAAACGCTTTAAACACCAAGCTTTAAGAAAATTAAATTTCTTTTTAGTAGCATTTCAACGTCAGGGGCTCGATGGATGGAGATCCTTCGAGTCGCGGGATGGGCCATACATCACGTTTATTCAATAGCAGCACTTTGGATAAAGCTTCTTCGTAGCCAACTTCATTGCTCCCGGTTGTAAAGGAAAAAAATTTACAGTGCAACAGCATTTTAAAACACGGTTGGAAGTTTTTACAGTTTTAAACTTTGAACATGTGTGTTTTTTTTCCTGTTTGGTGAAATGTCAGAGAATAGAATTGAAAGCTTTCATCGACTCCGTTACTTTTGAGATCTGGTAATTTGGCTATGGTAAAAGTTTTTTATCACCATCATTCCAAATTGCCATTTCTGCTTTGAAAGTAGCGGCTTCCGAATCGACATTTTTTGATTGAATCACAAGTAAGAGAGTTCGCGCTTTTACAGTAAATCAAAAGTCGATTTCGCTAATTAGATTCGTCACTTCCGGTATTTTAATAATTTCACGTAAAAGTTAAAATACTGTAAGTAGAGATGCATAAGCTGAAAAAAAAACAGATTAAACCAAGGAAAAAACAGGTTTTTTGGGAAGGGAATTTTTAAAATTCCCAAAACGTTTTTGTGAAAATTATCGGAATTTTGAAGTACCGTCGTTTCAATTTGAAAAGGTTTTTGGTTACACAGTATTTATTTTAAGAAATAGACATTGAACTGTGCTTGGTAATTAATCAATAACCGCAAGGAAACTTCCTTGATGAGACTGGAATATTCCCAGGTTGTGAGTTTTGTACTTTGAATTTAATATTACACTAATTCTAGGCCGTGGTAACCAACTTGGTTATAAACCGACGTATTTCAAGAACCAAAAAAACACTGAAAGATACGTGTAAGGTACATTGACGTTACAAGATGACTTCAAGAACCCTCAACGTAGCTTTTCAATATTAATAAATGCCGAAGGCTACACATAAGTACGTTATATTATTATTTCAATATTATTGGGTACGTTATATTATTATTTCAATATTATTGGGGTACGTTATATTATTATTTCAATATTATTGGGGTACGTTATATTATTATTTCACATTATTGGGGTACGTTATATTATTATTTCAATATTATTGGGGTACGTTATATTATTTCATTATTATTGGGGTACGTTATAGTATTATTATTTCCAATATTATTGGGTACGTTATACGCTTGTCAATACACAAGTACGTTATATTATTATTTCAATATTATTGGGTACGTTATATTATTATTTCCAATATTATTGGGGTACGTTATATTATTATTTCAATATTGGGTACGTTATATATTATTTCAATATTATTGGGGTACGTTATATTATTATTTCAATATTATTGGGGTACGTTATATTATTATTTCAATATTATAATGTACATATTTATGTACAGTACATGTAAAATTGCAACTTATTTCAAATTACCGAGGGGGCGCGGGCCCATCTAACTCTACGTCTATGGCAGAGACCATAAAATATATTTTTCTAGACAGATTACATTGTATAAAATTATACATGGTTGTCATAAATATATTTATTTTTAAATAATTATTCATTAAAAACAATGATTAAGAACGATTATTTAAATTATTATGTTAAATTATGTGATTCAAATAAATATAATCAATTGATTTTATAACTACTAATTGCAAAATTTAATAACTTATGGGACAAAAAAAAACAATTCTTCGTATTTAGTACCTTAAAATGCTAACATTGTTTAATTTGACCCATAAGACTATTTTTAAATGGAATATATAATTTCGTCACTGAATCATAATTTCAATTGTACAGATTACATTTAAATTCACGCTGTGGAAGATGTTATCTGCTGACGTGTAGTTTTAAGAATGTGATAACTTTTTAATATTCATGATTATTTTTTAATTAAAAGGTGCATTACTAGATAGAGTGAACTTCCGGATTAAAATACATATCGACTAATTTGCATAATTATTCCTTTCGTCAAAATTCAAGGTAAGCAAACTTCCTAAGAGAAAGAGAAAGGGGTAAAAAAGAAATGTAAAGAGAAAAGTTCATTGAATTTTTCCGGGTTTTTTTTAAGTATCTGGTGTTGTGAAAATAAACGTAAACACATATTCTTCAGATAGTTCCTTCCCATCAAAGTTTCCAATATGTCCAAAATCTCTGATTTAGTCCCAAATATTCCCATATTTATTTCCACGTTTTAATATTCCCGGGAATTTTGCATCTCCAACTTTAAGTATTGCATATAGAACGTTTTGAATATTTATGCGGAGAGTTTGGTAATTTAAGAAAGCATAATTGACTACAATTTTTCTAAAATAGTTGTTTAGGAAAGAAGATAGTTAAAATAAATAGTTTAGACCAGCGTTTCTCAACTTGGGGGTCGAGAAATTAGCCCACAGCTTTACACTTAAACAATATTGAAATCACTTTATGAGAAAAAAGTAATTTATTATAAACATTTTACTTAGCTATAAGCACACATGTAAATTAAATAAATTAATTAGATGGTCGCGTTTGTTTTTCGTTTAAAAGTTTCCCCATACGTGGATGGATGTTAGAAACACTCAAAAGCAAATGGTTTTCAACTGATAAAAGACGATTCCGATATGTAAAAACTTAAATAAAAGCACCAGACGCACGGTTCACATTCGAAACGAAACTGACGTCCGAAATCCCTCACGCCTCTTTTATACTGGCGAGAGCAGGACGCGTCCGAACAACTTATCCATATGCATGTTCGAACATGTCGCTCTCACAGCGAATATTATGCAAGCAGACCAAATCACAAAGAGCACATACACATCAAGATGGAACTTGTAAATTGTTCATGTTTCTACACTTCATTCATTCATTCATTCATTCATGTGTGTGTGTGTGTGCATGCGTGCATGTATGTATGTATGTATGAAGTGTAGAAACAAACATGAATGTCCATACCAGTCGCTATCAACGCAGCTAAATAGTTTAAACTAGGTTTCATTGGGTTGGGGGTCGCAAACTACTCATTATACAAGGTGTCTCAGAACCAGGTTCACAAACTTCTAGGAGGGGTAGGGTACACCTAGATGACTCGGAATCACATAGCAATGATGGTCGCAAACCACTCACAGAGCTAGTTCTAAAACCGTCCAGCATACACAAATATTTACAACCAGTGCGTGAAAAGCGCCAGATAAAACTCAGGTCAGCTGCTCAAGTGCATAGATGATTAGGACATCGCATTTTGCGCTTCTCATGCACTGGTTGTCACTATTTGTGCATGCTGGACGGTTTTAGAACTAGCGCTGTGAGTGATTTGCGATCAGTACGTGATTCCGAGTCATCTAGGTGTACCCTACCCCTCCTAGAAGTTTGTAACCCTGGTGCTGAGACACCCTGTATATATATATATATATATATATATATTATTTTGGGGGTCGTAGAGCTAAAAAGGTTGAGAATCACAGGTTTAGACAACGCTAGAAATAGTACGGCAAATAATCCTGATTCTTAACAAAGAACACAAAGAATACTTACTGATAAGATATAATCCATTAATGCAGAAATTTTTCTAAAATAGTTTTTGTGTAGCAACCGTCTTTATAACTAGTTACTCCAGGATATTAAAATAATGACCATCGATGATTTGAGGGCCATACTTGATGTCACAAATTGAGGGAACATAATTATCAAGAATCTTTATAATTTAGATTTTAATAATTTTGTCTATCAAAATAATTATTTCAAAATTTCTTGAGCTAAATCATTAAAGCAATTTATGGATATTTAATATCCAATTAGGGACAAGGAACAACTTGTTCAAACAATTTAACAAATTGCGGTAAATGCTGCTACAATGAAATTTGAGAATTTTCATTTTAACGGGAGACTGTCGAAAATTCTCTTTCTCTCTCTTCCTCGGAAACTGTATACGTCAGTAACGTTCAAAGTAACAACAAGGCTTTGAAGATATAATTGCTGAAGATATGTACAGTAAATCCATAGAGTTGAAATAATATTTATTAAGACTTTAGATATTTAAACTAATTCATTAATTCGCCAAAAGACCATAAAATTGCAATACAATGTTAAATAAATTTAATACGCCTTTTTTTGGCGGAGCCTTCGAGACTGACATGTGCACACTTCAATGGTAAACGGAAGACTGATTTGATTTTAGAATTCGGAAAACAATTATACACGTACTGCTGCCAAATATAAAAAATAAAAATATAATTATAAAATATTTAAAAAATGAGAGATAAAAGCGGACTGTTTGGCATGGTGTCAATTTTAGAAATTGAACTTTTTAAGTTTATTTTCTTGCTTTTCTAAGTGGCAACAGTTAAGAAAGCCAGCATATAAAACATTTATATTGTGGAAGCTTGCAATTTATTCACCAATAGGATTTTATATCATTAATGTACACTCTATAACAAAAAAATCGACGCACCAAGAAGGAGTTGTCCGATTGTAATGAAATTTTGTATGCAAAGGTATTTTGACCGAACATGTAAACGATTAAAATTTGGTGTCCAATGAATGAATAGCGGGAACTCCGACGCATCGGAACTGCGCATTCAGCAGGTGTATATAAGGAGCGATTCTCAATATGTGGTCAAAATTTCTGTTGCATTTTGACTGCGGATATCTTACGTCGACTGTAACAATGCCTCGCCGAAAGATTCGTGCTCATTACGAGCATATGTCAGAGTTTGAAAGAGGTCGTGCTATCGGATTGAAAGAGGCTGGTTGGACGAATCGAAGAATCGCTGGACATGTGGGTCGAAGCGATGCGGCGATTGGACGGTGCTGGCAAGAGTGGGTCAACAACGGCAGATGTCAGCGTCGGGACGGCAGCGGTCGACCTAGGGCCACAACAGAACGAGAAGACAGAGCGATTGTCAGAGCAGCTGTCACAGCACCGGATTCGTCATTATCAACTATCCAACGTGTGGTCCGCACACATGTGTCCAACATGACCCTCTGCAGACGACTGAGAGAGCGGAATTTACGCTCGCGCCGACCGTTACGCCGCTTACCTCTCACGTCCTCGTCCTTTACACCGTCAAGTCCGATTACAGTGGTGCCGGGCTCGATCAACTTGGAACTGCGCTGACTGGGGACGTATAGTCTTTAGTGACGAGTCCCGTTTCCAACTGTGTCCTGACGACAACCGCAGACGTGTCTGGAGACGTCCAGGGCAGCGTGGGGATCCTGCCCTTACTATCGCACGCCACACATGCCCACAACAGGGCGTTATGGTCTGGGGTGCCATCTCCTTTGATAGCCGGACCCCTTTGGTGGTCATTTCTGGCACACTTACAGCACAGCGGTACGTAGACGACATTCTACGACCGGTTGTGTTACCGTTCCTTTTGCGACACCCTGGACTTACGTTTCAACAAGACAATGCCCGGCCGCACACGGCACGTGTTGCTATGAATTGTCTTCAAGCTTGCCCAACACTTCCTTGGCAAGCTAGGTCTCCAGTTGGAGACAATTTGGCAAGAAATTCCGCAGGACACCATCCGGGATCTTTATCAGTCTATGCCACGCCGGGTGACAGCTTGCATCCAGGCCAGAGGTGGACCAACGCCTTATTGACTTCCTCCCTTTGTAACGGTCAAACTCTGCAATAAATCATTCAATTGTTCTGAAATTTTAATCGTTTATTTTTCTATGTACGTTCACATTCACCAATTCTTATCGAAATCGGACAAATCTGTCTTGGTGCGCCGTTTTTTTGGTTATAGAGTGTATTTAAATTTCAGAATTTGTGGCAAATACAGAGTGAGCAATCTCGGTCGTGTTTTTCCAATGCACGTAAGCTTAGTTTAAGAAAGTAAAAATTAATTTTTAAAAAGCTGCACAAATTTAGATTTCTTCTTTGCGTGCTAAATTATTAAAAAAAAAAAACCTTTCCAAAATGACGATGTATGCATGAACGAAGACAACTTTTATATGCTTGTCATGCTCAGGGGCGTAACTATTCAAAATGTATGGGGGGGGAGCTCAAATAGCTTTGAAAAGGATCAAGTAATTCGGCGTTAAAAAGAGAATGATGTGTTGTGTTATCCTATGGGGGGGGGCTTGAACACCCGGAACCCCCGTTCCTACGTTACATAATAGGGCTTTATTGTTTTGGCGTTTCGACATCTCTTTATCAGTCTTCCTCAGGAGACTGATAAGCAGAGAAGCTACTTAAATTCATACGGCATTAGAGTATTAATTTGTTTTATGAATTTGTTTATAAATCAAAGCATATTTAACTAGAACTAAGAAAAAAAGGAGTGGCCTTTCTGTTCAGTACGAGCAACTAATTTATATTATATATATAATAATAAATAATATAATATGAATAACTAGATATATATGCATATAAACTAGAGCATCATAGGTTATAATACGAATACGACCATGCAAACAGAGTAGCATATAAAATTCAAAGCAATGATAAATTATTTTTTTTCTAAAATGATAATTAAATTAATAACTTTAATTTTATTCATTTAATTAATTATTTATAATTCAATTAATTAATTTCATTTCAATTTCCAGAAAATATTATTTTGCTATAATATATAGAATCTGTATTTTATGAAATTTATTAAAGTTTATTTTATAAATAACGCTGAGCTGTGTTTTACAAATTGCGTCCCAGTGGTTCAATAATTGTGTCCACCACCTTTGGATCGGCTGGATTTGAGTTCAAATTCAACTCCTAAATAAGTGTGATTGGTTGTAAACGTATAGGTTTAATAATTGTATATAATTGTAATATAGGCTGTATAGTTGGGTGATATCAGCCGTCTATCATGGTGCCTTTATGTCGAAAGGAATAAGAATTATCTGCTTATATCTGATACTTTAGAAAACTGCAGGATACCACCAAATTTTTAGAATAGCAAAATGATGGGTAATTATAAAAAAATATAAACTAAAATTAATAAACTGTATCAAACTATATTAAACGATATTTCATAAAATGTGTTAAACTATATTTTATAAATTATATTAATCTACTGTATAAACTAAATTCAATAATTTTATAAGCAATATTAATTTAAACCATATTTTATAAGCCATGTTAATTTAAATCATATTTTATAAGCTATATTAATTTAAACCATATTTTTAATCTACATTAATTTAAACCATATTTTATAATCTATATTAAAATATTTTATAATCTATATTAAAATAGTTTATAATCTATATAAAATATTTTATAACCTATATTAAAGTATTTTATAATCTATATTAAACTGTATTTTATTAAACTATAATTTTGTATTAAACTGTATTTTATTAAACTATAATTTTGTATTAAACTGTATTTTATTAAACTATAATTTTGTATTAAACTGTATTTTATTAAACTATAATTTTGTGTATTAAACTATAATTTTGTATTAAACTATAATTTTGTATTAAACTATATTTTATAATCTATATTAAGCTATATTTCATAAGCTGTATTAAGCTATGTTTTATAAGTTGTGTATTAAGCTATATTTTATAAACTATATTATAAGTTCCTTGGGCGAATAAAACTTATTTTAGAAAGTAAATTTATAAACGCTTTTCCACGAACTTAATCTAAGAAATAATGGTTTTGTAGAACCACTTTTTTGCGTTTTTAAAACATTCGGAGTCTTCTAATATTTAAAATTAAAGATGATTTTAAATGGATACGTTAGCGATAGCAATTAAAATTAATTTTAAATATTTTATAATTAATTCTGAATTAAAAAAGCTTGATTTGTAATTTCTGTTCTTTCCTTTCCTTGTCTATTTTTATATTACTTATCTCGTACATCTTGTATCTTATACGTTTTTATATTATTTATTTACCTCTTTTACATTTTGCCTTATTTACCTTATACGGTTTTCTTATCTATTAATTTTATTTTTACTAACTCGTTTATGGTTGCTTTCTATTTCTAAAATGATAAGAGTGCGCAATTTAATTCAGAAGTTAATTACACAATCTGATTTTTTAAGATAAACTTTTTTACTTTTTAATTTTTTTTTTAATTAATTTTTTAATTTTTTTTCACTGAGATTTAGATAAATTAAAAACTCTTTAATTCTAGTCTTATTCATTTGTTTATTTCTTGACCTAAAGAAAAATGTTTACTTGCAATATATTGCCAGCAAAAACTCCATTGCAATCAGAAAAATCTTAATTAAATTTCTTTAATCTCTGATTCTCTAATTAACTTGCATAAACGAAAGAAATGACGCATAAAGATATATAAAATCCATTTCCTTTATTTAAATCACGTAAAGAAGGCAATGCATTTTAAAAAGCCCGGGGTTTGCAGTTTGTTCTTGAAATTAAATTACTTAAATGGTGTTTTATCATTGAAAAAAAAAAGATTGAAATTTATAAATGGCAAATTAGTTGCTTCAAAATTTTAAACCTTACGGGTATGTAGTTAATTTTTCGTTTTGTCATACGCTGTTTTATTCGAGACTTGAGAGTAAATTGATGGTGGTTTTAAACTTGATGGAATATTAAATACCTGATTTATTACCATTACTTTTAACAGACATGGAAGGTGGAGTAAATTTTATCATTTGGTACAATTTTTCGGGCGCAAGGACAACAAAGGATAGGCTACGTCAAAAAAAAAGAAAGAAAGAAATCGAATCCGTACATTTGGTAGGGGCTCTTTGATTCCGAAGTGGAAACTACTGCCTTAAGAAGAGAAATATCCTTTGTCAATAAGTGTATTTATTGGAATGCTCAAATGTCTGGCTGGTCAGCGTTGGGGAGCTTCTCCGAGGAGACTGCTGCAGTTCTACAGGGCCTTTGTTCTGTCAAAGGTATTATACGGCGGAGCAGCAACTGTCACCCTTCGCTCCGATCTTAGGGTACAGCTTGATAGGTTCCAGTCCCGCGCCTTAAGGCTCTGCCTTGGGGCTCCGCAGCGCGCCAATCCGGCAGCCATGCGGGCGGAAACCGCCAGTCCTCCTATCATCAATCAAATGGAGAGCCGACTGGATAAGGTCCTCTGTAAGATGCTATTCCTGGCTCCTGAGCACCGCATCCACCAACGTCTGCACAGCAGGGCTGATGGTTCGGTGATTGCCCATCATTATAGGAATTCCATCCTATTACACGTCGCGCCGCAGGTGCAGCGAGACCCTGTTGCTGTTCCATGGCTTCTCGTTCTTCCGACTGTGCACCCCTCCCTCCATGGAGTGCCGAGCAGGGAGTCAGTGGACGCCGGAGTCCAACGCGACCTGGTCCGCGATTCCATCACCAACCTGGCCTTGCCTCCCTTCCAAATTTTTACGGATGAGTCCTTCTATGCAGACTCTCAGGCTGCTTTGCTTGGCCTCCAGGCCGATCCTGCTGTTTGGCCGGTCTGCCCCATTGTCCAGGACATTGTGGTCGCGGCGGCTAGATGTGCGGATGAGGGGAGGTCTGTGACGTACTGTTGGTTTCCTGGCCACACCGGTAATCGTGGTAACGAAATTGCGGACACTTGGGCGCGTCGAGCCCTAGAGGACGTAAACGGTTCCTGCAGTAACAGACCCTCCCCGCACAACCCCTCCCTTTCCTGCCGTATCAGGAGTCTGAAGGACACCTATCGAAGTGACATGGTGAACCTCTTGATAAGAGACATTACGGGGCACTTCCGATCATTGTTCGAGGTGCGAAAGTCGCCATACTTTCTTTCCGATTGTCTCCCAAGGGGGGCACAGACCAGGCTGCATCGTTTCAGAATTGGCTGTGCATTCACCAACAAGTACCTCCACCGCATTAGGCAACTCCCGTCGCCTGTGTGTCTCCAGTGTCAGGAAGGTGCTGACGAAACACTGGAACACATTCTTTTGCGGTGTCCGGCCTACGGCTACCTCAGGGAGGAGCTCCTTCTCGCCCGCCGCCGTTTAGGCCTCGCCTCGCCACCAGGTCTGTCCGACCTCCTGGATCCCACCGGATCCCCCCGCCTTCGCGCTGCCTCCGTGGCTGTGCTAAACACCTTCCTTTCCGGTCTTGGCCGGTTCCTGTAGGTTACTCGGCTGGCCCATGGGGGTGTCTCCGGTCCTGCTGCCTGGGCCGTGGCCGTTCCCCGTGACGGTTCCAACGGCTGCTGGTTTCGGTGTGCGTTGAATGACGACTTTACGTGAACGTGCATCTATGAATGCCGTGTTGATCGGCAATCCATCTCCCCCTCAGCCGCCTCGGCGGCTGATTACGCTGTTCAAGCGTCCTGTCTGGGATTACAGCGCCGCCCCCGGCGGCCACCCTTCCCAATGAAACCCTTGCACAATCCTCCTCCTCCTCTTTTTTGGTGCGGTTGGGAGCCGAACCTGAGATAGCCGCAAGATAAATGAACGCATTACCACTTAACCACCACATGAGCGTAAAATTTCGCAGGAATAAATTTTATTATTTGGAGAGGATTTCATCTCTACAGATGGCAAAATAAGTATAGGTTCACCCATGTATTTGATTAAACGTCCTGTTCGAAATATGCGACGGCAATGCTTTTTTCAAGAATTTGATAATTTGCGCATCAAGCGATGATCAGTATCCAGTGGGATACTAATTTCTCTTTCAATAAATTTTTATTGTTGCAAAATCGTAATATTTCATGCAAAAAAATATACGTGCAGTTTACTGAAAAAGCGTGTTTTATTGTAAAAATGACACAGAGAGTTAAATATTGCTTCTGGTGATATTTATTGGACAATGTTTTGTTTATCTCAGAATATATAAGGCTTAACTAAATGTTTAATTCTTTTAACCCTTAAATGCATGATTTTTTGTTTTGAATTTTAAAAAATCTTTTTTTATATTAATGTATTCATAGGTTACGTAAAAAATAAATAAAAAAATCCACGTAATAATATTGAATATTTATTTTGAAAAAAGTTATATGTAGAATTTTGGCAACAATATGCGTTTATTACTAAAATTATTGTAGACGTAAACAAATGGTCATGTATTTATATTATTTATTAGTATAGGAATTTTCATATTATTTATGAATGAAATACGGCAAAGCAATTGCGATTTGTGTTGTGACACAAAGCAACTTTGCATTTGATACATTCAGTCCGTGAAAATCCTTTGCAACCTGGAAGTTTGCATCTATTTTTAGAACTGCACCTTTTTTTCATCATGGCCTATACCATCAGTCCGTATATCTTTCGGCGGGACAGGCTTTGTGGGACCTCGGTGTTTTTTAGCTTCTATCTCCCTTTCTACATTACTGCTTGGGGGTATTCCTCTTTTATTCCCATCATACTTTTTATAAGAGCGTAATGTCTCTGCAAGTCTTGATCTAGAATCACCTAATGTAAGGTTTGGGTTGTTGTTTTATACAATACCCATGAATTTATCACTGCCATATCAATCATTTGATAAAATAATCTAATATACCACTTGCGACTTTTGATTCTGATCCTATACCTACCCAAAAAGCTGTCCATGAGGTCAACTCCTCCCATATGGACGTTGTAATCTTTCACTATTTTTGGACAGGCTATGGAGATCTGTTTCTTTTGTTTTTTATCATATCTGTTGACAGTTTCGGCTGGTTCAGAGCCTGCATAAGTTGACGCTAATGTGACAAGCTTATTGTCTTTCCAGCATATCACTGAGATATGAAGACCTTCATAATCCGCTACTTGTTCCTCATAGGTTCCTCGGACTACAGAGTCTTTCATTAAATCTTTTACAGCCAGCAATTTGCAATTCTTCCTGAGGCGATTCCTTTGAATAGTACCCAATGCATATATTCCTTGAGTCCATAGATAATACAGTAGATTAACAAATGTATAGAAATTGTCGAAATATACGATATAGTTCATCCTTCGTGGAATTGAACGGCACAATCTAATCACTGTATTACCGACTACGCAGGCATCAGGTTCATCAGATAAGTTGTCAACATCTTGCTTACCTGAATATATTTCAAAATTATAAGCATATCCAGATAGCGAACACAAAACAAACAACTTGAAACCCCATTTATGGGGTTTGTTGGGTAAGTATTGTTTCATAAAATGTGCTACCTTAGTGGAATATATTTGCTCATCCAGAGAGAGCCTCTGATCAAATGATACCACACTCACAAACAATTTATTCAAGTGTTCCACAACAGGTCTTATTTTATGAAGACGATCATGGTTTGGGTGCCCAACAGGCTTGTGCTGTGCATTATCATTGAAATGAATTACGGATCTTATTTTCTCAAATCTATTTACCGTCATCGTCTGTTGTATATGATCGAAGCCATATTTACCACAGTAGGATCTAACATTTGGGTAGTGGTACACGGATATAAATATGATGATACTTAGAAATTGACGGATTTCAGTAGCATTTACAGGAGGACAGTTGGAGACATTTTTTTGCGTGATATATAAATTTGTTTGTTCGACAATAACAGTAGGTATATCCTCATTTATAAATTCGGAAAAAAAAATTGGAATGGGGTTTCAAGTGTGGCTAATCGAGGGGAAAGGCCTGTATTTCCTATGAAACGTAATGCTTTCTTCACTGTATTCCAAATTGCGCTTTTTCCGTATAAGTTCCCTACTTCGTTGCCTCCAAGCTGCAACACCAAGAATACCTGACTGTGGTTGATCATACGAAGGGCCTGGAGCTGGATTATTGAACTGATCCTCATCCAACGATCGGCCTTCTTCCATAGCTAAGGGAGAATCTCCATTGTCTTGTTCTTCATCATCATCATTATTGTCCTCTAATTCTTTTATTAGATCTTGTACGTCTGGGTAATAATCAATTTCGTTTAGGTCATCCATATTCTCTTCGTCTTCAGAAATATCCCCATTTTCAAGTTCTGCGAGTAAATCCTCGACATCTTTATCTTGTAGCCGCCTAGACATCCTGAAAAGCAAAGCAAAATAAGCCA
>QLNU02015359.1:70817233-70832193 GCA_006491805.2 Dysdera silvatica | reverse complement strand
ATATATATATATATATATCATCATCATCATCATATTCAACCATTATCTATCCACTGCTGGATGAAGGTCTCTCCAAATGCTTTCCACACAAGTCTATCCTGAGCAATTCGCTTCCACGTCACCCCAACCTGTTTTCTTATTTCATCCACCCATCTAGTTTGAGGACGTTTTCTAGGTCTTCGGTGGTCTCTTGGAATCCAGTTCAGAATTTCTGTTGTCCATCGTTGATCAGTTCTTCTTGCAATATGCCCAGCCCATCGCCATTTCAGCCCTTTTACTTTAACAATGATGTCCTCTACTCTAGTTTGCTCTCTCACCCAAGTGTTTCTTTTTCGATCTCTCCTAGTTATTCCAAGCATGCACCTCTCCATGCTCCTTTGCGTTGTCTGTAACTTTCGTATTGCTCCAACTGTTAGACTCCATGTCTCTGATCCATAAGAGAGGACTGGCAATACACACTGGTTGAAGACCTTTCTTTTTAGACACAAAGGCAATTTCCCCTTCAGGATAAAACTGTTTCTTCCAAATGCACTCCAGCCAAGTTTAATACGTCTGTTGAGTTCTTTCATAATGTTGCCATCCATTGAAATCAGCTGGCCAAGGTAAATATATGAATCAGCAATTTCTAGCTCAATGTTGTCAACTTGTATTTTTGTTTCCTCTACGAAATTATTGAACATGATCTTAGTTTTTTGTAGGTTCATCTTGAGTCCAACTTCTTTACTTCTAGTTGAGAGCTCCTGTACCATGTCTTGGAGTTCTGATGGGTTCGTTGAAAAAATAACAATGTCATCAGCAAACCGCAAATGATTTAAATATTCACCATTTATTTTTATTCCCTTGTTATTCCAATTTATCTGCTGAAAAATCATCATATATATATGAGCTAAAAAAATTTCTCAACACAAAGCACAATAGCTTCTGCCTAGTGCAACTTGAAAACTTTAAAAATCTCAAAAAGCAAGAGAAATAAATAAATCAGCAATAATGCACCTCTGGCTCCATGTAATGATCAGAAAAAGTACTAATAACCAATGAAATATACCACTGGGCTACGAAAAACCGGATTTGTAGCCAGATGACGCCACAACTGCATCCGGAAAAATCAAAATATATTGGGGTGGAGGGGGTTTCGAGCCCCACGGACCTCTATAACTGTACGCTTATGTTCGTAACTCAAAAAAAGTTGAGGGCCGCTGGTTCAAATCATTCGAGGAATAAACATAAAACATTTAGATTTCTAACAGGTTCTGTAAGAAGAAAAAATGTTAATAATTTGAGGTTCAGTATTGAAAACAAAGCTATGGTTGCATCTTGCATTTATTGGCGACATTTTAAAGGTCGCGCCAGATAGAAAGACAATCCGATTGAGGGAACAACGAAAGAGGAAGAACTCTATTATAATGAATTCCAAAGGTATTAGAAGCTGAAATACGAGTTACTCACCCTTCTCTATATAATGCAATATTTAAACAATTGCAATCTTTCTCCCTTTGTTTTTTAAAATTTTTCTAACTATAATTTTTACTCCCTTTTTCATTACTTTATTAAAAAAAATCCCTATCCTTTCCACAAAATTTCCACTAACCTTCTTCCTACTAATTCATACGAATAGTTCGTAGTTTGTAGTATTAGTGTTAGTTTACTGTGATAAGGTCCCGATTTTTAGGCACAAAATGGCCGTAAAGGCAAAAATCTTTGATTAACCAATCAAAACCTGAGGTAAAGTAACAGCAGATCGTTCCATGTATTTAGTAAGATATATATTACGAATGCAAAGAAAAGTTGCGCCAATGTTCACATTCGTCTGATTATCACGAATTGTGGTCTTCCTCACTACTTTTCGCTTGTAAATTTCTTTTAGCGTTTATTAATAATAAATAAAATATTTTATTCACCAAGAATTGAAAATAGTTTTAAAATAACACGTATCTTTAGGAGTTTTAATTTCAGAAGTCGCAACTATTTGAAACTGTATTATTTAAATTCAGTTCAGGGTATTTTCAAAACCTTCCAAATTTTTATTGCGAAGATGCCAAAATAGCGATCATTGCGCCAAAGCGGAAAACCTTTATCGCCAAGGTAAATGAAACCGGAAGTGTACAACACATAGCGTAATTGTCACTGAATAGTGTCCTGAGTTCGATACTTGATTTGGAAATGGCTTTTTTTTATGTAGTTTGATTCCACCAAATGAAGCGACACATGGTAAGAGATATAAAAACGCTTATAGAAGGAAATGTGAGAGTCATTATCGAAAACGTTGTCATTTCGTCACTGCATAGTGTCCCGAGTTCGACAATGGATTTATAAATGGCTTTTCTAGTTTGACTCCACCAAATGAAGCGACACACGGTAAAAGAAAGAGAAAACCTTTATAGAAAGATCTTAAAGATACTTGACTTGGAAATGGCTTTTTTTATAAAATTTGACTCCACCAAATGAAGCAACACACGGTAAAAGACAGAGAAAACCTTTATAAAGGGCAGTGCGAGGGTCATTAGCGAAAACATTGGCATTTCGTCACTACATTGTGTCCTGAGTTCGATACTTGACTTGTAAATGTTATTTTTTTACATAGTTTGACTCTGCCAAATGAAACGACACACTGAAGGAAAAAACTTAATAGAGGACAGTTTAAGTGCTATCAATGATGGGACTGACTTTTCCTTACCACAAAGCAAACGTTTTCAAATTGTACGTCTCAGCTCTTTGGAGCTCCATGGTTTCCGATTAAAGACATCGTGATGTTGACCGCCATTCCTAAGACATGTTATGTCAAAATAAATATGACGTATGATATGTATATTTGAGCACATTTAGTGACCGTCAAAAATTTCTGATAAATAGAAATGAAGGGAATCTTGAGTCGAAAAATGTTGAAAACCCCTGGTTTAATAGAAGAGCTGTGACTGGTTTTCTGAAACGAACTCAAATTTATTTTGTTGCGTTCGCATTTGCTGGAAGTTCAGATTTATCTCGTTGCATTTGCATTTTCTGAAAGTTCTAAATTATGTGTTTCTCAACAGCGGAACATAATGTAGAAAGTAAACACTGCAGTCATTATTTTCGAGAACCTTTTAAACGGAAACAAACGTTTCTCCCTTGATTAAATTCAAACAACTTTCTATTCGTACGAAATTTTAGCGCGTTTTATCTTCTGCCGGTATTTCAGGATTTCTAATAATTTTAATCGCTTCCGCATTGACGCAGTTTCATCAATTACTACAGCATAAGAATTTAAACAATTTAATGCAATATCAATTTATATAATTTGATTCAATATTAATTCATATAATTTAATAAGATGTCAATTTATAAATTGATAAAATGTCGCTTTTTATGTAATTTTATAAAGCTTTAATCTATATACCAATTTCTGTGGCATAATACGTTATTCAGTTCATGCATTATTCCGTCTTTGCATAATATAACAAAATGCAAAACTAAAAGACCAGTTATACACACTACAGAATTCTGCAAAATCATGCTGAAATGTGAGAAAGGAAATCATTTGTGAACTTGTTTCTTACCTTTTTTTCAAATTGCAATATTAAATGATACTCAAAATTAATGATGGATGATAAATGAGTAAATGGACAGACGAACGGACGTGGATTGATGAATGGTATAAAATATAATGTATGCACATGCCAATAATATGGAAATCACTGAACGACATTTTCGCAAAAGTATTCCTAGTAATATTCACTTTTACTTCTTTAAGGTAAAACTTAGTTTGTATTAATTAGTATTTTATGGCGAAAGGACGGAAATTGTCAAACTGCGTCAAAAAAAAAGATAAAGCAAGATAAAACTAGAAAATATTTGTTCTAAGTACCAGTTCTAGCTTTTCACTCCAGATTTTTTTAACGGCACTCGAGCTTACATGGCTGTTAAAAGAAGTTAAGTTATCTAACAGCAATCCTGGAAATTATCAGAGGAGAAAAACCAGCTAAAGAAGGAAAGATAGAAGGAATGGTCGCGCTCGAAGAACTAGCTAAAGTAACGGACTAGTACTGAAAAAATAGCCACAAAGAATCGCTAGAAATGCGCTAGAAAAAGATAAGTGAAGGAGAAAAACCTGCCATAGGCGATAAGGCGAAAAGTTTTCCGCATTCGATCACTCCTATAAGAAACAGTTTTGTTTACTTTTTGTTGTGGAAAAAAGACCAACAGAAATGAGTTTTCGCAGACTTAACTGGGGATAAAGATCGAGATAATCGATGTCAGGCTTAAAACGCCTAATAAATAGCATTTTTTCATGAAAACCAATATAAGTTCGTATGTTTCAACGTTATTACCAATAATGCTGCCATAAATATTTCCCAGATTGGGTCTTCTGGAAGAAAAGGTAATGCTTGGAAAAACTTCATATATAATTGTAGAAAGAGTTTGGCACAGGGTATAAATCAAGCAACTATACTTTTCTAGATCTAAAATGCAATCACCTAATACTTCTATTTAAGATTATATTTAGGGTGTGAAGCTTCCTAGGCAAAGCGATTTTTTGTGCCCCCCCTGCATCCGAATTCTATACCCTCGCCTTTAACTACAGAGAGAAATATCGGTGAGTGCATAAGAGAGGTAGTTATGAATACCTTGTGTGCATTATGATAAGATGAAATAATGGTATATTTATAAATATACTTATTTGACAACGGCAATTTTTTATTAGGGGCGAGGGGCTCTTTCACGGAATGTGTAAAATTTTAAATTAAAATAAAAGAAGGGCATTTTTCTAGGGAAGACTTTTCGATGAAATTATGGGATAGATGGCATAGATATTCTTGACGTCCACATATGACCTCAGAGGAGCTATTTTTATATAAAAGGAGAAGGAGGAGAAGGAGCAGAAGAAGAAGAAGACCGCCTTGGACTGGAGCCGAACTTAGGGCCCTCCGTATAAACCGAAGTGTCTTAACGAACTCGGCCACTGAAGCACGAGAACGAGGCTCTCTTTCTTCGTATACAAGGTTCATAATATATTATTGCTCTTCTAGAAGGATAATAATATTTTATGTAGATTACATGGAGGGGGGGGAAGTTCGCCGCCTTTTAAACTTTTGCGCCCCTGAAAATTTGGCGCCTTAAGCACTTGCCCAATGTGCCTACTTATGAACCCGTGTCTACCTCTACGTAGAGTAAAATTAAGTCTCTCTCTGTGCATTTTACGGTGCATTTTTATATGTATTTATATAAATCGAACACTACGCAGATTAAATTAAACAACAATTTTAATCAACGTTTTATTGACACATTTTATTTAACACGTTTCGTTCATCAATTTTAATCACTACGCTAAAAAACGTTGATTAAAATTGTTTAATTTTTATATATGGCAGTTAAATTTAAAATCAAATAATACAAATAGATTAACAAAAAATGAGATGGACTGACTACTGACCACGAATATTCATTAAACAATAATGAAAAATAAAAAATAAAAATAATAGATAAAAACATAACTTTCTCAAAAATCATTATTTTTCTTTTGGAGTATAATATCATGCAATTATAGCCAAGTAATGATTTTTCAGTCTTGTTAAATCAAGAGAATTCTTGGAAGAAAACTAAAATTGTGCACCTCTAGAAAGTAGAAACTGTAATTAAATCTCTCTAGAGGACATAGCGATGAATTTAAGAGTACTAGAAAGCAGAAGACTTAAACTAAGACGCTTTAGAAGTTAAAATAATGTTTACCAACTTGGAAGGCATTCAAAAATGTTACACCATAAAATTTGAAAAAGAAAATTCTTTTTCACGTACAAATTAAATATCACGATTTTTCTAACGTTATAGTGTGCTTTTATATATATTGAATATGACGTGTATTATACACATTACATATATTACATAGGACATTAATTTACACAACAATAATTCTTTAAATAAGCTTGTTTTCATAAAATTCGCAATTCCTGTTTGAAGCTTTGTTATTGATTCAAAATCATAAATATAAAATAAGAAAATACCACGCCTAAAAAATAAATCAACTATTGTGTTTTCGCGTTTGTGTGCTTCAGCCCGTCAAAGAATTTCCAAAGAAACTTTCTCGGCCTTAAATATAAAGAAGAATATATTTATAAGCAAACAAAATTCTTTTCGCACTCCAAAGTTTAAAAGGAATTCTACAGTACGTAAACTCCCAGCTATTCTATATAATAGACATAATCATAAATCGTGTTTATCTCAATTTTAGATCTACTTCATTTTTAAAGAGAAAAAAATAATAAGCGATTTTTTTAGCTTCCGATAAATGTTTGAAAAAATGAAATGCGAAAACACGGTCAAAGCACGCGGTATTGTCACACACCATACATCGGAATTCCTTAGAAATTTGACAACTTGATCAGAAATTTTAAATGAATTGCATTTCAAATTCAGCGACTTGAGATCATAAATCAAGAAAACTCTCCTCGTTTTTTAAAAACAGGAGAAGAACAGGAGATAAGTCATCGATCACTCGGAGCAAAGATGTAATGGAGAATTCAATAAATTACGCTTAGGGCTAACTATAAAAAGAAGAATTCGCTCTCGTGATTTCCATTTTTGTCGATTATTCTTTTCCTTGGATATATTTTACCATGTCTGACAGGCCAGCTGCGCAGTTATAATTGAACCTTATTCGTTCTCTGCAAAGAGAAATTCATTTTATCTGAACACAGCTTTTTAATAGCCAAAGTTGGTGTTTTTGTAGCGAAAGAGTACGAAGTTCATATAAAAATTGCTAACGAATTTGCATATGAAATTACTCATTTATTGTCTTTTAACCTGTCTCTTTTTACAGTATGCTACAGTAAGGTGTCCAGAAGTAACAACATATTAATTAAAAAAAACTCTCTAAAATGATGTCTTTATTCTAGAAATAGAATTTTTCCATTTTTATTTGTAACTGTTTTAATATCCGGAGTTTATCGGGTTCTAAAGCGAGGCTCTTAATTTAATAGTAAATAATGTTGGTAATAATTTGTCCCCACTAATTTTAAAAACTAATTTCTGTGCAATTGACCTCCGTTTTCCCAACAACCAAATGATACATCGCTATAATCTGAAGATGCGCTGATACATCTCAGCAGATTTATAAGTGTACCTTTTGTACCATAATATGCCGACTACATATATCATTATATATATTTTTTATATCAATTATCTTTAAGTCTAATTCGCGCTTTTTTATATAACCATGTATTTCGTACATTAAATAAGATCAGATTTTTCTATAATCCTATGTAACAAAAGGTTTGCCATAACTAATAAAATTTTCTCACTGGTCCTAACGTACCAGAAAAGATTCTGCATCATTTCATGAATTACTGTCCCCTTAACTTTACCTGATAAAGGGGACAGTATTTCTCGAAACGTTTCGGAATAGTTTGTTATACGTTGAATCTGTGACAAAATTATACTAGTTATAATCATATGTCTTGCACATAGAACAAGATCAGATTTATTTTAAGTTTTATGCCCTGAATTTCTCGAGGGTATACAAGATAAGAGAGATGATTCAAAATGATTTCCACTGAAAAAAATCAAGAAGGAAATTCATGTTAATACATTCATCATTTTAAAAATCGTTTGTTAATAGCTCCACTGGCCCCTTATTAGATCATCTCAATACTTGTCTATATAGGCTGTGTGAAGCCAGATTCAAAATTTTACCTAAAATGTTCCGAAAATGTTTTTGGTACATGTACGTAGTACATGTTTATAAGAATAAGTATATAAATATATACCTAAAAATACTACCTATCTCTCTCTCTCTCTTTATCATGGACCTTAATCCATATATTTCCAAATCACCAGAACTGCCCACACAGAAAATCATGGCTCCAAAATTAACAACTACACACTGTTTACAAAATCTGGATGCTGGTATGCTTTATGATTTTAATTTTAAAGGAATATATCCCCTATAAGAAAAAGCAACACCAGTCTAAATCTCTCCTCTAAACTCCAGAATGTTTTCATTTGCTTATTTGAGTACCCTCGTGAAAGCAAACAGTAGCCTGGTCGTGAAATATTTCTGACAGAGTGTTATTCCTGATATGAAAATTACAGAAAATTCATGCGCTTAAAATAGCAAATCAAAACTTCAGCGACTACAGAAATTGCTCCTGTTTTTCAAGAAACAGAAGAGGTTGTTCTGCTCTTCTCACAATTTTAATATTAAATGTTGACATTTAATGTTTGCCAAATCGTTCAATGACGGACAAGGGTGGATCCAGCGAGGGGCGGAGGGGGCGATCGCCCCCCCCGCGTTAGAGTTAAATAGGAAAAAAATAAAGACGATGAAGAATATTTTATATCTGTTTATTACGACTGCAATAAACAAAAATCTTACACTGGCATCCAAAGTCTCCAAGTCTTAGAGAAATATAATTCAGATCTTTTTTCACGAATCTGCAAGCTTCTCTCTCTCTCTCTCTCTCTCTCTCTCTTCAAACTACGTTTTCAGTAACGTTGCTTCAGTAGAACGTAGTTTTTATCTTTGAAGAACTTTCGAATTTGGCTTCGAACGCGGATGACAGAAGAAACTTTTAATACACACCCACAGAGACATTCATATTGATAAAGTAAAGTGATTGACAAATTTTCAAAGAAACCAAGATGGCTTGATTTTGCACTATAAACTTCAAATTTTTTAAAAAGTTGCTTGTTATAAAAAAAGTAAAATAATTACAATGTTTTTATAGTTTAAATTTAAACTTGTTCTATTAATTACATTGTAAATTATCGTTTTTGGTTATTGTATATGTCTCCTTTACTAGGTTATCCTTCTGTCATACTTGACTATAATCTACCCTAAACCATATAGTTTAATTAAAGGAAAGCCCAACTTTAATTCATTGTCATAAATTAAATATTTTGGTGAATATAAAGGAAGGCTAGTAATATAACATTTACCTAAACTATTTAACAGTCCAAAACTAAAACTTTTCCTGGTGAGGGCCCCGAAACAGCACCCGAGTAATAATACTGGATCCGCCCTTGATGACGGAAGCAGTGAGCGAGTTTGATCGTTTAGTTGCTTTTTTTCCCGTCCCCATTCCAGGCATCTATATTTTCTTAACAATTATTATTTTAAGGTATATTATCGCTAATATTTCTTATTTATATAACTTATTATGTATTATTATTATATATATATCTTACGTACCTTATTATGTATTATCATTATGTATATCTTATGTATCTTATTATGTATATTTTATGTATCGTATTATGTATATTTTATATAACTTATTATGTATGTATACCTTATTATGTATATCTTACGTATATATATTTGATGCCTGGAAAATAAATTTGAATTTGAATATTACAGATGGAGAAAATCTCTGATTTATTCGTCCAGTAAAAGATTTGGCGCAATATTAGTTAGCACCAACGGTGACTTCTAAAATCTCAAAAGTAAGAACTCACAGCTTGCCGTCTTATTAAAATTTGGGGCTTGAACTATAGCGACCGCAAAAAAAATAAATAATAATGATAGTCCCAGTAAACCGTAATGACAATAATATTATTACCATCCCAATTAAAATATATGGTGACTATAATAAAATATTCTTGTAGTTACAATATAAGTCATGGTGGCGACACTAAAACACGTGGTAGCCTCATAAAAATATAACATTGACATCAATGACGTTACCATATCTACAACAACAGACAGCAAGACATGGTATTGACAACAAGAAATTGTGATGATGGCAGAAATATGTGTGGTGGTATCTACATCGAAACATCATCTTAACCGTAATGTCTACAGGGAAATGAGATCATAATGGCAATAAAAAGCAATGGTATACGAAATAAAAAGTAATGGTGGCAGTAATAAAATGTAACAGTGACTATACAGTAAAATATAATGGTTGCAGTATAAATTCGCCATAACCTCAAAAAATACAATGATGACTACATTCCACAGTCGTAGCCATATTTGAGAACTATGAATTCTATTTCGGATAAATATATACTCCACAGATAGGCAAAATTGCCATTGCATGTGAAACAAGTGCAATGCCCAATCAACAACCTGGGTAAAGCCAATATTCAAACCAGCTAATATGCAGTGAATTGACCATTCCATTCCCATTATTGATCAACCTAGTCATTTCCAAGTCCATATAATACTCGTAAACTGCTGCCATACTTACGATAATTTTCATAACTTACGACAAAACTCCGCTTTTGTTCGCTGAAAAAACTTCCCTCAACATCTACGCCACAATTATAGTAGTTTTAATACACTAGTACCATTGCACGTTTTACTTATGGCATCGTGACAAGAATCCATTCAGCATCGATCTTCGATTTGCCAGGAGAGAGAACACGCAAATATCGTATTAACAAATAGAGAATAGTCGCTCCACCTAATAGTGAAAATATGCCACAAGCGTCGGTTGGAATACATGTGATGATTCGTTATTTATATCATTGGTTTGAGCATTTTTCGTGAAACACTTTCTTCTTCCGTTTTCTAAACTCAAATTTGTAAAAATTGCAACACCATGAAGGACTCGTCCGAATTGAATGAAATTTAATGTACAAACGACCTGTGTTGATACAAATAAACGATTAAAATTACAAAGCAAAAAAACAATATTACATGTCGAAAATCAGTATTTGGTGAAGCCACCACGCGCTGCAATAAGTGATGCTATACGACGTGGCATGGAATCAAACAGATGTTGAATGTGTGCCTGAGGAAGAGCATTCCAGATTGCTTGTATGCGACCCCAAAGTTCATCTGTAGTAGCTATGGGACGAGGATCACGAGCGAGACGCCGACCAACGAAATCCCACACATGTTCAATCGGCGACATATCCGGCGAATAGGCAGGCCAAGGAAGAAGCTGTATCTGTTGTGATGAAAAGAAGTCTTGAACATTCCTGGCAATATGTGGGCGGGCATTGTCCTGTTGAAATACAGCTCCGGGAATGCCTTGAAGGAAGGGAACAACTTCGGGCTCCAGAACTTCATTGATGTACCGGTTGCTGTTAAGATTACCCACAATTCGTAGCAGCTGAGATCGTCCATGATACGCAATCGCACCCCAGACCATAACGCTGGGGGTTCGTCCACTATGACGTTGGATAATGCACTCCGGAAGGTGGCGTTCACCGGTATAGCGTCTAACACGGATGCGGCCATCACTGTACCCCAAATTAAAGCGGGATTCATCAGAAAACACCACTTGTTGCCAATCAGCACGCCAGTCTCTATGTCCATGAGCCCACTGTAGCCGCAGGCACCGATGGTTTTGCGTCAGGAGGATCCTGTATATAGGACCTCTTGCACGCAGTCCACGGTGCAGTAGACGCCGACGAATTGATGAAGCACACAATGATACACCTGTAGCAGTGCACCAACGTTCTGCCAACTGTCCAGATGAAGCAAAACGGTCCGTCACCGCCATGCGGACCAGGTGTCTATCATCCCGTGCTGACGTCACCTTTCGGCGTCCACTCCCGGATTTCCGAGTTGTCTGGTTCTCTTGAACCCACTGCTTCCACACTCGCATCACTGTGCTGCTGTTACGCCCCATACGAGCTGCTATTGCACGATAAGAAAACCCTCCTTCACGAAGGCCGATCATTCGTCCCCGTTCAAACTCCGTAACTTGCTGAAATGTCGCCCTCTTTCGTCGTAGAGGCATAGTGACGTCTCATGTAACGTTTACCACTAGCAGATAGCCATACACGCCCCGCTACAGCCCTCTATTTATACGGATCCATCAGCAGTTCAGAGGGCGCTGCTCAGTCCACGCATGCCTGATGCTTCTGAAATTCTAATCATTTGAATAGCATACCCTAATTTGCATTTCCTGAAAGTTTCAGCTCAATCACATGCTACCTTCATGGTGTTGCAATTTTTACAAACATGAATATATATATATATATACTACTTACTCACTATTCGCAGATTTAAAAAAAATAGCTAAAATATTGTTTTTCTTCCAACGTCCATCCTTTGAAACTTTGACCTCTTAGTACCCAACGATCCAACCCTCGGATAAGGTGAATTTCTCATTCACTATGACTCCATATCAGGGACGACTGGTGTCATTCCTGTCCACAGTACGCAGTCAGTTTTGAGTGGTCACCCACTCGAAAACTGACTGCACCCACTATGGCCTAACTTCCATGATTTGACAGGAACTGGTGTTTCTAACAACAGAGGACTGTTGGCGCAAATGGGCGAGTAAAATGCACCACTCATCCTTTGTTGTGTTACTAATAAAGGTTATTATTAATATTATTATTATTTATATATAAACGTCCTTAAAATTACTTCGTATGAAGCCATAAAAGCCATAGTTTAAATAATAAAGTTCTTAAATTAATATTACTCATATATTACGACAATAAAATATCTCCTGTATTATTTAATATTCAAATGTAAAATAGTAAATTAGTTTGATACCCACGTTTGAGCTCAACAAGAGCTTTTTTGGTATGAGAGAAAAAAAAGAGACACCCTCCCCGATCTAGATTCGAACTAGGCATTGGTGTACGCAGGAAGGTGTTGATGTGGGTTGTAATCCCTCCGTTACAATGGAATTTTGTATATTTAACATAGGAATACGTGAGTATATCTCCATAACCCCTATTGAGCCCATAACCCCCCATTGAGCCTATAACCCCCCTTACGAACTTTCTGCGTACGCTTATGGAACTAAGGTCTCTCCGTTGAGCCAGGAGTGCCTTAACCGCTAGGCCATCGAGAACAGGAAAGAGGCCTTTTTTCCCCCGTATTTAAGGTTATCAGATATTATTACCCTTCTCAGGGATAACACAAGGGCTAGTTCAAATTTAATAAATTGCTTGAATGTAATTGGTTGAATCAAACAACAATGTCAATTAATCAACGTTTATTGGCGTAGTGATACCAACGCCGATGGTATGGCGTGATTAGATGGTGAAACGTTCGAAAGAAAATAAATATTTCTGCCTTCGGTGGGACCTGAACCCACGACCTTCCACTTGCCGGGCGAATTACGCCATAACATCGGCGTTGGTATCACTACGCCAATAAACGTTGATTGATATTGTTGTTTGATTTAATCTGCGTAGTGTTCGATTTATATAAATATATAATTAGTTGATCGAGTTTTATGCCGCAAGGACAGCAATGGTCGTCCAGCGCCAAAACGTACTTGTGCATACATGGTAGGACCAGATGGATATATCCTTGACTGTACCGTTAGATGTTTTATGATGCAAGGGGCAGCTAAAATGATGATAGACCAAGCCCCACAATTTACCGAGGAATCAAAACCCAGACTACGGAGTAGCGAAAAAACATCAAGCGTCAATTGCTATTTGGGTTCAAACTTGATTTTTCTTCACGGTAAGCAAACGAGTTATCACTGTATATGCCACTATACAAATGACGAAGCCATAGACTTAATGATAAAGCTATATGGCCCACCATTAAATCTGTATGCGTTCATAATCATATTTTCATACATGTCACACATTTATTTGCACATTCACTTACATATTCAGTTATTGCCAAATGTTTTCCTTTGAACATTTCGTTCATATTTGGACGTTTTATTTTTTTACATGTTTCATTTAATTTGATACATTTAATTTAATTTTATACATTTCATTTATTTCTGCATATTTCATTTAATTTTATACATTTCATTTATTTCTGCATATTTCATTTAATTTTATACTTTCATTTATTTATACATTTCATTTATTTACACATACGTCATTTACACATTTTCCTTTGTGCATTATATTATTGATACCCCATTACAATCTATAACAATCATTTTCCCGCTCCCATGACTATCCTTATAGTTATAATTCACTGCATTAATATATATCGCGGTATATATTAATAGTGAAATATGTATTTATAAATATGTATGTTATGAGCAAAGTTGTCTATGACTAAATTACAGGTAAAGTTATCTATTTCTAAATTATATAGCACTACGTTGTCTGTGACTCAAGTACCTGCTGGTAAATTATATGGAAATAAGTTATCTATTTTCTAAATTACATAGCAAAAATTATCTATTAATAATCATATAGCACTAGGTTATCTGTTACTGAATTATATATCACTAAGTTATCTATTACTAAAATATACAGATGTACTAGATAACTAAGCGAGATAACTAAGCTATCTGTTACTATATTATACAAAACTATTACTAATAATTATCTATACGGAAGTTATCTGAGTATAAAAGATTCAGGTATACATTTTTTTTTCCTGAATAGTCGTTCAGAAACTATTATTTTTTTTAAATAATTGCTTTTACTGAATGACTCAATTGAACGATTTTACAGATCATTCAGTCATGAGCATAATCATTCATTAAATGATAGGGTCATTTTCATCCCTACTTCAACCTATTACATATTTCGAATTTTTTTGCATCGTGATATTAATTGCATGCCTGCAGACGTGTATAACGCCCAAATGCATGCTTCAAGCTCCGGATATAAAGTTACATTCTGACAAAGAAAGTTTATATTTTTGCCTTCATGTCCCATTAAGCAGGTAAGGCTGCCTCATTTTATCGCCTTTAGGTACAAAACCGAAAACAACGATATCTGACAGAGGAATTAATAGCTATGGATGACAATGCCCAATGAAGATAACAGCAACTTACTAAAAAATATTAGTTTATTCTTTATCGCTTTTATCTTCATGGATTGACAAATTTCTCTAAGCTGGCTATGCTTCTGTTAAGCCAATCAATTTCTGTTTAAATTTCTATAATCGTACTTTAATTGCCTTTGTTGCTGTTCGCTGTTGCTAAGTAACAAACAGCTGTTTACACCAGCAGGTCCGACTGCAGCGATGGAAATGTAGCGCAGATCGAAAACGTCCAAAAAACGCCATTTAAAAAGAAACAGGGTTGAATGCTTAATTAACCATAGTTGTGATCTATTCAATGTTAAAGGCTAATTATGCCATTCAAAAT
>QLNU02015359.1:70802557-70817133 GCA_006491805.2 Dysdera silvatica | reverse complement strand
CCCCCCCCCCCCAACTCCGATAAGCCTTCGTTACCGTTTTTTCTTAGATCTCTATATTGGCGCGCCCACACGAAAATATTTTCTGAACCCGCCTGTGGGACGGAATATGTGTATTACAATGTAAAATACGTATGGAAGCAAAAAACATTTACAATACTTTTAGTTGTTAATATATAAAGCGAAATCAAACCTTTTAGTGAGATTTATAGCACTGTTTATTTTTAACAAGCCTGCCAGGTCTTATTTTTGATGTTGCAACCCTAAGAGTGTTTTCAAGATGGCCGTCAGTTCTTCTGGTTCTAACTTTTGATTTTATCAACTGCATTCTTGAAAAGAGCTCTTCTCATGCGCACTATTGTACGCAGGGGGGGGGGTGATGGGGTAGTAGCCCCATTGCGATGAAATTATATATATATATACATATGAATACCTGTAGTTCTAGGTGTGTAACTCCCATTGGAAGCCTGTAACCTTCCCCGTATAAACTTTCTGCCCAAGCCTATGCGCAGGTGTAAGTGAACAAGAACAGTGACATTTTCAAAAGCATGCAGTCAGATGTCAGCGAAGGTTTTCTTATTGACATATTTGTAATCTAATTCAATGAGTTCTAAGTTGATTTTTTTAATTACTGTTGCGCCGTAAATCAATAAAACTGTCCTCAATGCCCACTTGGCGCAGTATAGCCCAGATGCTCTTGCGCCATAAAAAAGCCAAACAAACAAACCCTAATGTCCACATACGCTAGAAAATTGAAGTAAAGCACTTTTGTACGAAGATTGCGTGTTATTTTAGTTCTCTAGAATTTTAAAGTATTTCTTTCGAAGTGTGAAAATGTGAACAGAATAAAATACGTAGATGTAAGACTCAGAGGAAGCAAAGGACGTTATTTTTGTGTGAAATAATTTGTGTTTTTCATGAGCTAGCGGGCCGCATAAAACATGTCAGCGGCCCGCAAGTTGCCCGCGCTCCGCTGGTTAAAGACCCTTGCCCTAGGCCATAAGGGGTTCGCTTTCCTTGAAAAATTGTGGGTCCCGGAGCAGCACGTCCTTTGTTGTCGTTGAGCCGTAAGACCCGTAAACAATAAAATTGACTGTTTACGAATAAAAATTAGTAAATTGCAACTTACCAAATAACTATTTATTAGTACAAATAAGACTGATACAAAGGGATTGTTAAACAAATTATTACATTTCGAGTAATTAATAAATAAATTACGATTAATTAGTAAATTATTGATGTTAAAAATAATTTATGGTCCGATAATATTTATCCATACAAATTACTAGTCTCATGTGAAATCTATTTTTCTAACCAACCCTTCTGAAATTGTGTTCAGTTATTTTTAAGGCATAAATACTTGAGTTAATTAAGTTAATTAGTTTGTTAGTTAGCTAGCTAACTAACTTCGCTTTAACTAACTATCTAATTTAATTAACTAATTTAATTAGCTAGCTTGCTATTTTTTTTTTAACAGGAACTTACATTTAGTGACGAAATTTTTCTTTTGGAAAAGGGAGTTTTAGGCACTGGAAAAAATTCCCAGTGCCTAAAACTCGCGTTTATCAGGGCACGTGCCGCCAAGGCACGCTTTTCAATAAAACAGTTTACACACACATATATATATAAACAGTTTAGAGTTGAATCACATTCCCTAGGAAACTTGTGTATACTTCTGGCCATAAAAGTATCAACATCAAGAAAGAAGGAAAATATCAAATCCGTATATGTTAAATACAAAACTTCCGTTACAGTGCTAAATGGATTAAAAGAAATATTTATGGAAAACAAATTAGTAATTTATATGTTCTCAAATAATCTATCCAGCTTACAAATGTCGAACCAATCGTACACCTGTTGAAATTTTAAACAACAGTCTATAATAATGATGAAAAACAATCTATATTCAAATGTTCCAAAAATCCGAAATTAGAGGCACTTTCGTTGCCCGAGAAGATTTCACTGCCTTCGGACTCGTTGGGTTTGCATTTGACTCCCAATTAAGCTCGGTTGAATATAAGTTTATTATGGGGTGATGTTAGTCACTTACCATAGCGCCTCCACGGTGAACGACTGACAAATTCCCACCTTTATTTGGCAGGTTTAATTGTCAAACATCTAAATGATTAGGTAACCAAAAATGATGGGCTTTGGTTTAAAAGAAAATTTTTTTTATTCCTAAGCATCTCGGATAAAGCAGTGTTTCCCAACCTTCTTCAAGTCTCAACCCCTTTTTATAATATCCAAGTATAATCCACGACCCACTTTTATAGTAACCAAATAGTCTGCGAGAGCCCACTTATCGCCGCTGCCAGATTTGATAATAAAAAACTTTTCAACCGAGTATCAAAAACACGATAAAATAAAATTATGATATATTAATAATATATACTATTATAGATATAAAGTTAATAACCATTAGTAGCATATTGCAATGTGTGTAGCCATGTTGAAATATAAAAGCCTTGGAAACATTTGGTATGGAATCCCCTATAAAAATAATTGCAATTAAAAAATAATTGTGGCGACCCCTCAGAATTCAATTCACAACAATCAGTTTAGGAACCACTGAGATAAATTATAATCCACTGACGTATGTAAAACATTATTTAAATAATGCAAGCTGTCCACCTAGAGTTGTAAAAAACCCGGGAATTTTGGACACATTGGAAACTTTGATGGGAAGAAACCAAGATAGCTAGAATAAAGGATGTAGTTCCGTCCGCATCTTCCTTCCTATTGGTCCATTTGACACAACCGACCAATAGGTGCAGACGGAACTTCCTCCTTTATTCTAGCTATCTTAGTTTCTTCCCATCAAAGTTTCCAATGTGTCCAAAATTCCCGAACTTTTTACAACTCTATCCCCACCATGTAAAAATAAATTGCATTTTTTTTTTTATATCGATAAACCAAAATAATCGATTTATCCGCATTTCTATCACAATCGATTGGTGGAAGTTCTATCGATTCACGCATCGATAATTTTAGCCCATCGTTCTTATTTAGATAATGGATTCATTTTATTGCTATGCACTTTATCGGGAAATGAAAAACTTAATCAGATTAATTTTTTCTTAATTTCTTTAAAGGTCTCCTGCAAAATATGTCAATTATATGACCAGTCAGAAGTAATATATATATAATCAACTCTCTTTCGCGAAACAGGCGATGTCACTCTTCATTTTTATATCTGGATATTGTTCTTTCTGCCTGGTATTTTCTTTCTTTCCTCTTTCTGTTTCCCATCTCTCCTTTCACTAAAAATACCAGGGTGTGTTCAATTATTTAATAACATAGCCATTCCGAAGATTGAACGGCCAGAAAGAAGACGAAACATAAAGGCAAGGCTGTTGCCATTTAAAAAATAGAAAAGTTGATGTCAAAATTCGTTTGTGAAAAATACAATAGAACATTTTCTACCCTCCTCTTATATAAATTAAATGTGGAATTTGTTGATTATATCGGCCAGTAATCCCATTAGGGAAGAATACCCCTTGAAAGGGTCAACAAGAACACCTGGCAACACCCTAGCATTTGTTTAAAAATCCATTATTCTTAATCTCATAAAGAAATGGGAAATTTTCACATAATAGCACATTATACTAATTGCTAACTGGTGAAAAAAAAATCGCTCAAAATTTATGGCTCATAATTTTGATTTACTTAATTGACAACTGTTTTATGCTTTCGAAGCATTAATTTTTAAAAACCCACTGAAAAATTCTTTAAATGGATAAGTATTAAAAGGCGAATTTTACCTTTATATGGACTATTTCTTCTGCCTGGAATATACATTCATTTATCGCGGATGAAGCAGTTTTTTCGTTTTTTTTTGTAAATGTATGTATTATTAAATATTATTTTAACATCTAAAATGTATGTACACTTGAATCACTCAGGTAATTGCAAACTTATTCATTGGAACGTTTCTGACGGGGTTCAAAATGTATCCTGCAACCACGGACCGTTTCTTTTATTATTAATTTTTTACCTTTGGCTGAAAGACAATAACAAGTAGCTTTATTTTATTGTATAAAAATACAAATCAAATAATCTTTTCCCTTCTGCATGAAAACTGTTTAAATCTGTGTATACATTGGGGTAAAATTTTAAACTTAATAATATAAAATTAAAACATGTGGCGATACGGTTTTTAAACCAAGACGACCACCTCTCCATAAACGACGCTGCACAAAACAGTGGCGTAAAGAAAAGGGGGACATAGGGGAGTCAAGGCTCCAATTGGATATCAAAACACATTATTTTCTCTAAGGCTGCATCACATAATCTTCTTTGAAGTCACTTGACCCCACCCACAAACACTTGAGCCCCACCCACAACACTTGAGCCTCATGAGTTTTGAATTACTACGCAAATGGCTCAAAGCCACATTTAATAGCAAAAGAAAAACAGTATTTCTTGGCGATAATTAAAAATTCTTCAACCTCTTTTCTTTTTCACTATTACACTTCTATTTCCTTTTCATGGCGAGTGGTTTTATTACCCATGTAATTTAGGAATAATTACTATTCCAATTTCCCTTGGGGAGTCAAATATTCTACGAGGCGATAAAATTAGGTCCATCGTTCCAACGGAAACTACCCTTGGCACGATCCTGGAATTTTGAACTAATATATAATGACAGAACTTGGCTTTCATTGATATTTCCACGACGGGTTTTCAGTGTTTACTCGTTCTGCTATTTATGCTACTTGTTTTCGGCATATTACTTCATTTGTCAGAGTGAAAATGATTTTTTCATGGGAAAAGAAACGGAAAAAATGGAGACACGTTTGAATTGCAAGGATCAAATGAAGGACAATATATAATGTCGAAGATCAATTTTCGAAGATAACCGATGATTCTTCAACTGTTTTTCAGTTATCACCTATTCTACTTTCTTCTTATGGCATAGGCTTTCATTTGCCAGATGAAAACTAAATTTAAAAAAAAAGTTGACACTCTCATCAACGAGGGTGAACTCAGAAACGCATATTAGGACAAATCTCAATTTTCGGAGATATTTCCTAATCCGTTTTTAACTATTACACGTGCCGCCATCCATTTTGGTACACGGTTAATTTACCAGGACAAAACGAAATTACTAAAGCAACACGTTTACATTTCCCAGGTTGAACTCTAGACCATATTTAGTAAAGAAACACAACTTCCGGCGCAAACTGATAATCCCTCAGCTATTTTCCCGTTAGTGAACGTTGTGTCTACCCTTTTATGGCAATTGGTTTCATTCACCAATGCAAAACCATAATGTTCAGTGCAAAAATAAGCAAAATTTTCCCATTCTCGAAATCGAACTCGCGACCACGATTGACAATTTCTCAGTTTATTAAAGTCAACAATTCTCATCATAGCCGATGATGTTGTAATATCAGATGATATATCACTCTCAAATAAAAGAATGATTGCGCATCATTGCGGTGTGGACCGCACCCACAACCTCTTGATGACTGTCAAATGCTCTTTCCACTGCCCTATTAAGAACTTGTCCACAGCGAAGCTTTATATTCGCTCGCAGATGGGAGTTTGATGGGCGCCAGAGGCTCAATGGAAAGAGCACTTGATTGGTTTCAAGTGGTTCTGGGTTCGGTCTCCATTAGGAACTCAAAAGTCATTCGTTTCTTTGCAAGTAATTTAGCATCTAATTCCTCAGCTGTTGTTCTCTTATTGTACGATGTGATTTCTTTTTCTATGGCGAAAATTTTCATGTGTTGAGACGAAAAGGAATTTGAAAAAGGAAAAGGGCACCACGGCAGCATTCCTAGAAGCTAAAACGGAACCACATGCTGTGACAAAACTCGACTTACAAAGATAATTCATCTGGCTGTGGTTTTTTGTGGGTTTTTTTTTCAATTAATTCACTTCTATAGAAATATGATACAAGTACCAGGAAAGAAATTTACTTACAAAAGGTTAAACGCTGGTAAAATGGCAAATGAAAAATATAACCCAAGTTTTAGGACGCGTCAGCAGCAGTCATTCATCAGGAGTGTATTTCATTTCTACTATTTGTTATGCTAGATAGCTTTATTTGCAGGGGTGAAACCACATTATTTAAAAAAAGCAAAATCCCCGCGCAGCATGACAATCGCTATGCATGTACCGTTGAACTCACAAACAAAATATATTAACAAAAAAAAAAGCAATACACGTTCCCATGGAACTCAAGACCATATTCAGGTACTAAACTCAATTTTCTGCGATAGTTTGTAATTCCTCAACTACCTTCATGCTTTCTTTTTATGGTATAGTATTTAACTTAATAAGACAAAGCTCAATTTACGAAAAAAATAATAATGACGCTCGCATTGCCGAGACTGAACCCAGGACCACATGTTGAAACAAAGATTGAACTTTCAGAAATAATTCCTCATTTGCTTCTCTGTTGTTACACGTTATACTAACCTTTTTAGCAGCTTGCTCCATATACTACGGGGCAAAACCAAATTATGTAAAGGAACAAAAATTAGCAACAAGTTCTTATTCCGAAGTTGGAATTTCTGACCAGGGTAATCCCTGGGAGATGCAAACAGGTGCCCCTGTACCTGGGCAGCGAAAACCAGGGGTGGCCGTAGACCGCATACAATATTTATTTACAATATTAGTCTTTGACCTTTGAATCCAAAACTGGTACCTTTGCTGTGCATATTTTTCTTCCTTTAATTGCCCTTTTCTGTCTGTTTTTAGCGATTAAATGCAGCAGTGCCATGTGAGATAAAACTGACGAATCTATTGACAATTATACATATAAAGCCGAACCTTTTAAATTGACCACCTTGGTAAATTGACCACCAGAATATAATGTCAACATTTTATAAGGGATAACTGGTAGGGACGTTGTCACGCCTATTCCGAAGTCTGACATGTATGGTGATTACCTGCCTATAGTGACCATTGTAGTTCAGTCCCGAAGGTGGCCACTTTAGGCAGATTCTACTCTATATATGATTACCAGATGACCTAGAAATGAAAGACAGAAGTCATCTGGTTATCATATATACAGAAGAATCTGCTTAAAGTGACCACCTTCTGGAGTGGACCTTAATGGTCACCAGTAGAGGAACTTCTGTTGTTCATTTTTGTACAGGAACTTCTGTTGTTCATTTATGTACAGGAACTTCTGTTGTTCATTTATATACAGGAACTTCTGTTGTTCATTTATATACAGGAACTTCTGTTGTTCATTTTTGTACAGGAACTTCTGTTGTTCATTTATATACAGGAACTTCTGTTGTTCATTTATGTACAGGAACTTCTGTTGTTCATTTTCATACAGAAACTTCTGTTGTTCATTTTCATACAGAAACTTCTGTTGTTCATTTTTGTATAAGAACAAGCTCTATAATGTTTTAATGGTTGATTTTCATGGGCATTGCGATGCGGCAGTGATAACGCGTCCACCTAGCCTGCCTTTATCCCGCATTTCGCCCTTGACGGTGCAAAAAAATAATACTACTATTGCATAATAATTACTGACTATTGCTATGTAGTTCGGGGGTTGGGTTCCTGGGCCGTAACAGGTTTGGATTCCTTGGAAACCTATAAGTCCCGGCGCAGCATGACTCTTACTTTCCTTGCGCCGTAAAATGCAAAAACAGACATTAATTCTCATTTTTTTTAATGTTTACAATTTGTTTTTTCGATATTCATTATTTGTTTTGTGTTCGCGAACAGCTGTGAAAGTATATATTTCACAGCCATAGTTGTTTTATTGTCGTTTTCGCAATTCGTCTCTAGTTCGGCGTATCGTGACTAAAATCTATTTCCCATCGATCGTCGATTTCAGGAACTGGCCGGCTTGCGAGGACGAAACACGCAAATATCATATTAAGGAGTCACGTAGTGCATATTGTCGTGAAAATTACCGATCGGAAATGCGCATTTTGTCGGCTGTTCCGCGCGAAAATTAGGCACAATTTGCGTTTTGTTTTGCAGGGCCCAAAATAATTCTCTTTAGCGCATAATTCCTACGCTGCATTAAATAATAGCATTGACAGAGCTTTGCGCAATGCTGTAAAATAACTGTAGCAATAAATATTACTGTACGCAGGTGGAGACCGATGCACGCAGGTTGATTATATGCATATATATATACTATGCATTTGTAGCTCTGTAACCCTCCTCTTATTTTCTGCATACGTTGTGAAAAACAGCAAAACATGATAAAAAAGAAAAAAAAGTACACAAGAGCGCATAAAACCCAAAAATGCATCTATAGAACTCTACCCTACAGTAAATAACTCTTAGATATAAACACCAAATGGGTAATTTTAGCTCAGTCCGAAGATGGTCGTATGCCGGGCATGAAAATGATTTTGATGTCATCATTATCATATTTTATCAACATCCACCCACTGGTGAATGAAGATATCTCAGAATGTTACTAATACGAGTTTATTCTGACCAATTGATTTCCATATTGCCCCAGCCTATTTTCTTACTTTATCCATCCATCTTATTTGAAGAAGTTTCCTCTACCTTAGTTATATGTTGTCTTTAATTGTAGCCATATCCATATCCAGAGGGGAAATCTTAGGGACCGTCCCCTACCCCTCGAAACTAAATTTTTAATGGGACTTGGCTACGGCCTTGCATGCTATGATTTTATGTTTGATTAATACATGCTGAAAAAATTTTTGAATTCCCCCCCCCCAAAAATTAAATCCTGGCTAAGGTTTTGACTGTGGTCTTTTATTTAAAAACACTCTACCTTTATGAGAAAATCGTACAGTAAAGTCTCCTTAATAGTGGATACTTTCATTTAAATGACACTTTTCCAATTTTCAGTCCTAGTGATTCTTACACCCTAAAACGCGCGAGTAGTTGACAGATGTTCGAGCCCCGAGGTATCCGTTATTCAAAAGTTTCACTGCCCATCCCTCTGATGCCCGCAGTTGTGGAATTTCACAATAATTTTGAAAAAAAAAATTTCAAGTCGGCGATTATATATTTACCACATCTGTAGTTCTCAAACAAGTGTTCGCTCCACAAAATCTTATAAATACTAAAACGTACGATACACTGCACGTAAACATTATTAAATATTTTTTAAAAAAATAGTCGCAGTTGAAATTTTTAAAAATGGTTTGTAGCCATAGGGAAAGCGTACAAACTTCGTTCTCCAGAACCTAAATATCACCGATATAGATATCACATCCATGATATTTAGGTTCCGAAGAAGAAAGTTTGCACGCTTTTGAAATAGCTGTAAACTATTTTTAACAATTTCAACTTCGATTATGTTTTTGTTGGCAGTTTATAGTTTTCTGTAAATGTTTAAAGCAAACCTGAAGGGTTATATCTACTTACCACTGCTTAGACATAAGCATAGGAATGAGTAGTAAATATGCAGGAAAAGATAGATAATACCTTTTAAATTTTTGCAATATGATGGGTATGGTTAATAATAATAATAATTAATGTATTCAACCTAAGTTACGTGTTGAGTAGTGCATACAGTTAGTATATGTGGGTTACCTGCGGCAAAGATATATGATTTTCAATGGCGATAAATTTGGTTAGAATAACTCTACCTAAGAAGTTATTATGGGGAAAAATTATAGGACTTAGGGATTTTCTTGGAATTTTCGCCGTAGTTTTAAAAATTTCTTGCGAAACTCCTGGGAATTTTCACCAGACCCGAGGCTTCCTCGGTATGCACTTCCTTAAACAGTGGACTATAGTGTATTCAGGAAAAGTAGTCCGATGATACCGTTAGAATTGACGCGAGCTGACGTCACAAACAGCCTAATCGAATACAGCAGTGGGGAGGACGTCATTTCATAACTGGTTTTTGGTGCGGATAAACGTTCGCTAAAAACCAAAAAACCAGTTCTGAAATGACGTCCTCCCCTCTGCTGTAATCGGCTAGGCCGTTTGTGACGTCAACTCCCGTTATTTCTAACGGTACCATCGGACTACTTTTCGTGAACGAACTATATATTATCATTGACCATATTTTTTCATTGATTAACTGCTGAAAGTCATAAAGACTTTCGTTAACTACAGTTCATAGTCTACATAACCGTTGACTGCATTTTATTAACTAAGGAAGAGAAGTATTGCTTATAATCGTTTAAACATATCCAATGGATTTATCAGTTTCCAGTTTTATAGCATTTTGTGCTTATTTAGTTGTGCTAAACGGCGTGAAGACACCTATTGTCATGCTGCGCCGGGACCTACTGTTTTCCGAGGAATCCGAACCTCTGACACCTAGGCTATCAAAGCGCGGAATACGGTAGGCAAAAGAAACGGGATGCGTTATACGGTACCATTGAAATCAAACCTAGGTAACAACGTTCCGTCAGATGGAATAACGTTCCATTAAAGAAAGGTGTTGCGTCTATACAGTGCCGGATTAACACATGGGCTTTAGGGGCTGCAGCCTAGGGGCCTTAGCCAGCTGGAGGGCCTCCAGAAACGTGTTCTTTTATAGACAATCCTTTTTAACTATTTTATTAGGGGGCCTCAAAAACTTCAATCCGACACTGCGTCTACGTCACTGGTTAGCTCATTCTGCGCATGCTACTTCATATGTTTCTAACAAATTTTCTGGCAATTGTCAAACCCAACTTCTTAATTATTTTCGAAGTAAATGAGCTTGTTGGTCGTTCCGCAAGCATTAAAATTCAAACGCACCACAGTAAAGGGCGTGGTAGATTAATAGCAATGTTAGCATTGGCATAATTCGCGTCCTGACGAGCCTTAGATAAATCGTGTCATTCCTATTTAGTACAATTATCGAGACATTTTATAAAATTTTATATATCGATTTTGAGCTCAAATATATTATAATTTAAGTGGCGAAGATTTGCATATATTTTAGTCTTATGTAAAGCCCCTAGAATAATAATAGCCGACGCATCAGCTGCCATTTTTCTTGTACACTTCCGGTTTTTATTCACCTTGGCGATAAAGGTTTTCCGTTTTGGCGCAATGATCGCTATTTTGGCATAAAAGTAACCAACATTCCGATGAACTTATTTTATATAAATCGAACACTACGCAGATTAAATCAAACAACAATGTCAATCAATCAACGTTTATTGGCGTAGTGATACCAACGCCGATGGTATGGCGTGATTAGATGGTGAAACGTTCGAAAGAAAATAAATATTTCTGCCTTCGGTGGGACCTGAACCCACGACCTTCCACTTGCCGGGCGGAGGCTCTACCCACTGAGCTACGAAGGACAATATATAATCTCTTTACGAACGTATATATATTGTTGCCAGTTATTTCGCAGAATGGTGTAGTACATAGACTACTATTTAAACCAAATTGCAAAGAGACTGGTATTAAATTGATCGAAATGCCCGTTGCAGCATATGTATTTATTTTATATAAATCGAACACTACGCAGATTAAATCAAACAACAATGTCAATCCATCAACGTTTATTGGCGTAGTGATACCAACACCGATGGTATGGCGTGATTAGATGGTGAAACGTAAAGAGATTATATATTGTCCTTCGTAGCTCAGTGGGTAGAGCCTCCGCCCGGCAAGTGGAAGGTCGTGAGTTCAGGTCCCACCGAATGCAGAAATACTTTTCTTTCGAACATTTCACCAACTAATCAAGCCATAACATCGGTGTTGGTATCACTACGACTATAAACGTTGATTGATTGACATCGTTGTTTGATTCCGATGAATGTAAACATTGGCGCAACTTTTAAAATGTCGCTAATAAATACAATTTCCAACCACGATCACGCGATATGATGGCAAAAAAATGGCGGATATTCGTCAGCTCTTTTTTCTAGGAGCCTTAGTCCTATGGTCTCATAGGTGCAACGTATATGTTTACGGTGCAAAATCAACGGGTTTAACCGCCGATGACAGCAACACAGTCACCTTGCCGATGCGTAGTCTGGGGGTTTAACTTTCTAGGCTAGTGTTTCCCAACCTTTTTTTTTTTCTCTCCCGTACCCCTTGATTGGGCTTTTCATTTATGAGTACACCCTCCTCCCATAAAGTCCTCACCTATACCTCCACGCAAAAAAAAATTGTTTTTGTTAGGTAGTAGGGTTAGCTAAATAATATAACGATTCAAATTAATGACACCTATAGGGTTTTATTTTTGATTTTATACTTTACAATTTACTGCAATTTTTTGCAACAGCAGCCCAACATCAGAACAAATAAACAGAGCATTAAAATAATTTTAACCACATTAACTCGTAATGAAAGTTCATAACAATTATTAAAATGTCTTTTTGTAAACCAAACGTCTATAACTTTGTTTTTTAATAATACATAATAATAATAATAATAATAATGTTTATTTGTCACAAGGGTTACATATTACATCCAGTCTTGAATTTCAATTTAAGTATAATAAATTTCACACAGTTTAGAACAGACAATACAATTTGCATTTCCCCGTGATGGGTCCCCAGTTTAAATTATAAAATTTAACCGGTTGAGGACCCTATTAATCCGCTGGCGCACAAACTCCGTTTAATAAGTATACAATTAATTTCTTTTTAAACAATTTTATATTGTTAATTTTAAGATTATTTGGTAATTCATTCCAAAGCTTTATTATTGTGTCTTCATCTTAACCACTCCTTTTTTTGGCGTTTTTCGCCATTGTCAATTTTATTTTCATGTATCCCCAACCGGTCAGCTACGTACCCCTAGGTTACGCGTACCACAGGTTGGGAAACACTGCTCTATGCCACAGATATTCAGATTCCTTGAAGCACTGTAGATTCTATACTCGCGGCAAAGCTAATGCGGTACAATGGTAAAGCTAAGGCGCCCTATTCACGTCCGTGCAACGAATATTCATTGCAGATTGGCGAAAAGTGAGATAGTTCTTAACATTATTAGACGATTTATCGCCTAATTATATAATAATATAATAATAATTATCGTCTAACCAAGTAAAAAAACACTAGCATCGTCAGCGTATAAAGACTATATAAGAAAGCGTAAATATTGGTGAAAGCATTCAATCGAAAATAATCCATTCACTTCCATTTATTTATTGCCAAGTTTATCTCAATCATCCTACGGTATTAAGTATAGTAGAACCTGCCTAATGTGACCACCTCTGGTACTGGATTGCAATGTTCCTCATAGCCTCATAGATAGGTGGTCACAATACATGACAGACTTTGGTATACGCAAGACTAAGTCCCTACCAGTTCTCTCTAATAAAAAGCGGTCACATTATTCACCTGGTCGCTTTATTCAGGTGAACAATTTACCAAAGGTGGTCACTTTACCGGGGTTTGCTGTATCTTAAAAAAAAATCTGTCGTGGTATCGTCCTAGGCGGCCACCTAATTCGTCTATATTGTCGCGCCTGGCCTGTATATAAATCATATTTCACCGCATAATCATTCAAGTGCTATGTTTATATAAAAATATTACTATTATCAGAATGTAAATACATGAATATTTAGTAATAGAACTTTCTGAAATGTATAATGTTAAAAAAGTGTTGATTTTTTAAACAAACTAAATATAGTAAAAATAGATAAAACATATAATTTTTTTTACATTTACATAAATAAAAAGCATAAAGCAATTTAACTTATTTCATTTAACATTGATTGAACTCTACTGGCAACTATTACGTTTTTTCAATATTTAAAAATCTTGCTTCAGGTTTATTAATACTTTAAAGAGTTTAATTTATAAAGGAAGACAATATATTATATGCACGCTATCTTTATATATATTCATGTATCTGAAAAATTGGGGTAGCTGCTAGTAACTAGTATCTACTTGTTTTGATCGCGTTATTAATCTCGTTTAAAAAAAATGCATACATAAATTAAAATAATTTATACTTCATTCGTTCTTTTTTATTTGCCTTTTCCATTTTTAATTTTTAGCATAATTATTTAATAAAATTTTGGCTATAGTAGGACGACCGTGGTTTTGTGCACACACACACATTTTAATTCCGCTATTGAGATGGCTGAATTTTCATGGGTCCCGGTTGAAGTAGATTTCTGAATTTACATTTTTATCTAAATTTCCATAATATAATTATTTTAGTTATTTCTAAATAAGATGAATATTAATTAATGTTAAAGTAATTGTAAAGAAAAGAATGATTTTCTGGCGCCTGGTGGGACCCGAACCCACGACCTCTTAATTGCCGGTCAAATGCTCTACCAACTAAGCTGCAGGCGTCAATCATTTCCTCCCTTACGAGCATCATGGTGTGGCATCATCGACTAATACGAAAAACTTGCTAATTTATTAATACGAATATTAATTTATAGGGCTCAGATTATATGCAAATACATATGTGCATACGTCATTGCATATTTTAACCATTTTTATAACATTAGTACATAAAAATGCAAAACCTAAGTTTTCAGGATAAATGCATATTTTAAAGGTGTCAGCAATTTCAAGTATTTTATTATTCTTATAGTATAGAGTATAAAAGAGTAGAACATTGGAATAAACTACCAGAGAGACTGAAAACATGGATAACTTTTTGATTATTTAAGAATAAAATAAGGATGTTTTTAGAAGAAAAGAAAACAGCTAATGAAGGATTATAAGGATATATGGAAAAAAATAATT
>QLNU02015359.1:70769183-70802457 GCA_006491805.2 Dysdera silvatica | reverse complement strand
TGTCACTAAATTTGACTAAATGAAAATCTCGAACATGGGAAGTTCATTCATACTTTGAGCTAGGAATAACACAATGAAAATAACATAAAAAAATAAAAAATTACATTGAAAATGATATTAAAAAAGAAAAAAAAAATCTTTTAAACCACTAAAACGAAAAAAGCTTTGCCCAGTCCCAAGTCTGGGATAAAAGTGTGAGGGAAAGATTTGCAAATTAGCATAACATACAGTCAAACCTCGTCAACGCGAATGCCAAAAATAATTCGCGTTATCCTAAAAAGATGAGATCGTATTACTAAGTTATTTATTCTATCTCTGGTTATCGTATACATGTTTTAAGATTACATATACCATAATATAATTACAAACTAAACTTTTTATGGCGGTTAATAAATTTGACACCCACGTTTAAGCTCATACTAGAGCTTATTTGGTATAGGAGAAAAAGAGACATCATCCCGGTCCTAGAGTCGAACTAGGGTCCCTCCATTGAGGCTGAGTGCCTTAACCGCTAGTGTTAGTTCTACTAGCATACTTTGACTCCAGGACGGGGACGATGGCTCTTTTTCTCCTATATCAAAAAATCTTTAGTATGAGCTCAAACGTGTGTATCAAATTTATTAAACGTACTAAAAACCTCACACAAAACTCGCTCCTGGGGCTTTGTATACTGACCTGTATTTGACAATTGTGTTAGCCCTGAGAAGCGTTATGATATCTTACAAACTAACCTTTTCGGATCATCTAAAACATTATGTCCATTGTAAACATGCATGACCAAACCATTGTATTTGAAACCGTATCCCATCTATATCATACATCCCATATATATAATATTATATATATGGGATGTATGATATATATATGCGATGTATGATATATATATGCGATGTATGATATATATATCATACATCCCATATATATAATATTAACCATTATGATCTGTAATGAAAAAAAGTACGCTTTCAACAGTATTTTCTTTTAACCGTATATTCGACGTCTATAACCATAGGCATAGAGTTATACAGGCCCGTGGGACCCCAATAATCTTAAATAACGCGATTTTACACATACAGTAATGTATAAATGTACATAAAATGTGCTTAGCACCCCTCATCAATAATTTTGAGAACTCTACGGAAATGTCTATAACCTATGTCAAATATAAATCAGTCAGTTGGAGATAACCTACACACACACACACACAAAACCAATGAACTATTTTCGATTTTTTAATTTACAATAATTTAGGCAGAGGTCTTCAGGACACCATCTTTTGCCTAAATTTTTAAGGATAAGCTTGTTTTTTCTGTCTTGTCCAGGATGCAAGTATATGTTTTTTGTTATAAACCTGCCTCCTAAGGAACGAAACTTTCATATGTAAATGGAAGGAAATCCACACACTAAACATATATGACGATGTGTTGAACCGGCCAGGCCAGTAACCTAGTGCCCTGCCCCTTCTTCTAGTGGAACGGGCCGGGCTTTCTATTTATGAAGCAAATTGTTATTCGCTGTATAAATAAGAAGGCGGAAGGGGTGGACTAATTCACCAACCCTCCTAGCCAGCGTGGTGAAATTATGTTTAATTCTTCCAATATGTATACACACGAAACCCATGGCCCCCTATTCTCCATGTGTTGGAGTACTCCTGATCAAGACAGCGGTCAGCGTGGCATGAAAGCAGGGGGTGCTAAGAATCACTTGAATGGCCCAGGTTGCCATTTGTTATTGATCTTGGCTACGTATAATGGACGATCCTTTGCTCCTGGAACAAGACTTCAGATGTTGGAAGAACATGAGAAGATCAAACGGGACAGTATAGGGCTCAGTGGTCAGAAGAAAAGGTAAAGAGTTGGTAGAACTTAAAAGTGGACATTTCTTTTATTATAGAGGTACTGAAACTGGATGAACAAATGGTTTCGGTTTCGTAATCGACAAAAGGGTTAAAAACTTAAACTGTTCTTGAAGTTCAATGCACGTCAGATCGAACAGCGAGGCTCGTTGTTCAACTAACCCAGCGGTACCAACTTCAAATAGTACAGGTATATGCACCAACATCAAGCCATACCGACGAATGGGTTTAAGAATATTATGAAGAGATTAAACAGTTATACACCAGGGGGAAACAACACATCAAGCTCATCATGGAGGATTTTAATGCAAGAATTGGACAACATTAACAAGGAGAGTCATCAGTTAGTAAATACAGATACGGGAATAGGAATTAACGTGACGATCAACTCATCGAATTTGCAGAATCTTAACATCTGAGCATCATGGATTCATTTTTAAGAAGAAACCACAAAGAAAATGGACATGGAAACACCCCAATGAACGAACCAGTGAAATTGACTATATACCAGCAAACAAAAAATCAATCATTGAAGATTGCAGCGTACTGAACAGATTTAGTAACTATGGTGATCATCGAATGGTGATATGTAAAGTACGCTTAGATACTAAATTAGGAAAACAGCAGCTCATTAGGAAATAAGTAAGTAAGAGGGTGGATTTAAAGAAATTAAAAGGAAATACCGAGGCATTCAAGTTGGAATTAAAAAATCGCTTTCCTGCGCTAGAAAGGCTTATTGAAGAAGTTGATATCTCAGAAGCATAGAAAAACATGTTAAGACAATTATTGAAACTGCTGGGGGAATTAGTGGTGTGACATGTAAAAAGAAGAATAGCAAATTATCTGAGAAGACGAAACAACTCATGAAAAGGCGAAGAGATATGAAGATAGACAATCAAAATACCAGATCCAGAATTAAGTATTTAGAACTTTGTCAAATTCTGCGCGAAATCATGACGGAAGGCACATGTAGATTCAACTGTGGGTTAGTAAGGAAATTCATTGAAAACAACAAGAGTCTAAGGATTTTTAAAGAATGTTTATCTGTTGGGAAGAAATATCTTATTGCATTAAAGAGAGAGAATTGCACCTTAACGAGAAACAAGGAAGAAATATTTAGAAGCGCTGAATGATTTCACAGAAAATTATATGAAGGAAACAGTGCATTAAACGAAGACATTGAAATGGTCGAAGGAACAGCTGCTAAAATGTTAAAAGAGGAAGTAGCATTTTCAATCAAAAATGTGAAGAAAGGAAGAGCCTCTGGTGATGGTGGCATTATATTAAATATCCTAAAAGAAGATGTAGAAGGCATATTTGAAAAATTCTTACCAAATGTCTCAACATCAGTAGCATACCAAACCAATGGGTTTCTGCAACAGTAATTATTTTGCATAAAAAAAGGTGATAAAGCGGATTTGAAAAATTACTAACAAATTAGCTTGTTACATGCCATTTATAAATCTTCGTGGAAGTGCTAACTCATTGCCTGCATCCATATACAGTGTGTTCAAAAAACACCGCACCAACTGTATATTTTCGCAATCCTTACGCCATACTGAGCAAATTTACAAATAGTTACCACAGTCGAAAATTAATATTAAATAAGATATTTCAGATAGTATGTTGACAAATCGCCATACACGAGCTGCTCTAGAAAATCAATTGAAGTGTTAAGGTGGACTTATTGGAAAGAAGACAGCTAAAGCTTGTTCTGTTGGTTTGCGAAATCTTTTCGGGAATTCCTACTTGGCGCTTTTGCAAAAACGAAAAGGCTATGTTCGCACATTTTCGTAACCGAAACAGTAAAATATGAAATAAAATATTAAAAACAATTTAGAAGTTTTATTAAACATTTTTTTCTCCTTGCCGCGGTTTGTGTAATTTATTAGTGCCAAAGTTCAGTGGGCTACGACCTACACATGTCATTCATTGGGCGAATGATTATTTTTAAGACCTGTTTTTCATAATTTGTTGAAAGATAAAGAAACACAACTCAAAAATAAACTTATTTTAATCAATGCAACCTATTTTACCCCCTTGCGGATAACTGTGTTGATTGAGTTAAGCTTAGCTTTATCTTGTTGAAGTTTCATCTGTTTTTACAATATATTTTATTTATTTCATGTTTACTTTAAAATTGTCTTATAATTGCAAGTAGCAGCATTTATTTATTTATAGTAGAACCATTCGAGACTTCAGAGATATTTTTTCTTATATTTCTTTTGAATTTGAGAATAATTTTAGAATTGACTATTATATTCAACAGGGAATACATTTATATTTGTAGGCTGAAAATTAAATGCTCAAACATTTTTTGATTTCATAAATGTAATTTTTAAATACTACTCTATGCTCAATGCAAAACGATATTTTGCAAACTTAATACGATACGATACGATTAATTAATACAAACTTAATACGAATAAATATAAACTGGGCCAATCTTGAAGATATGTTTCATAACTTTTTCCGGACTTTTTTTTTCACAAAGTTTTGAAAAGGAATGAAAGATCATAATTCTTACAAGGAATCAAACGTGCTCACACTTATTTACCTGGTTTGTTTACCTGGTAACCTGTTAACCTGGTTTGTTTACCTGGTTGGTACTTGTTTACCTGGTGATTGGCAATCTGCGAATTTACGGTTCAAACACCACCAGTAAACCCTGTTTGAATACGTACAGACCAGGAATCCATTTAAGAATTATCGCTTTGTTTAAAACAAAATCAAACCGAATATAAGCTACCTATTCACAAGAAATTGCTATTAATAACGCGCAGCATGTTTACTTATGCTTAAAAATAATCTTTTTTTTTTTTTTTTTGCAAGCAAAACAAAACTAAATTTCTTCAGATATTCCTCCTCCTTATGTTACTTTTAAATCTTAAATAAAACAATTTATATTTCTATATATCTAGAATTTTTATCCCCTAAACTAGATTAACGTCATTAACAATCCGTTTTTGTCAATAGTCATAAATCAATCAGTAAACCAAACTGATAATTTTTATTTTAAAAATATGTCGTTCGTTACATAATTTAATTTCACTTTTTCATTTGATAATTTATAACATTTATTAAAATGTTTGAATCAAGTTCTCAAAGAAATTGATTAAACGACGGAAAAGTAAAAAATTAATTAGGAATTATTAGGTTTCCTTTACACAATAAGCGAAACCGATAGTAATCTATATGTGAATGGTAAGGAGAGGTGAAGTCAGCATTATAGAGTCGCAAAAGTGCTATAAAATTTTATAATATTTTATGTACTTTCTTTATAGTAGCGCTCTTTGATGCTAAATGTTTTCCTATAGTTTCAGACACAAATGATAAAACCAAAAGCGTAGTTATTGTATTTTTAACTAACCTCCTAAATGTAATTCAACCTGAATCGTTCAAGTTGAATTATATTTAGGAGGTTATATATAAAATTTAATTATTTGGAGGAGGATATAAAATTTAATTATTTGGACTGATGGACCATCAAATGAATTTAAGAACAAATTATATATATATATGCGTACGCCTATGGTTGCAATTGACCTTTTTAATCATATTTTTTCTAAACCTCGTGCTCCCATATGGCTACTTCTATGTGGGGGGAGCTGAGAAAAATTACTTCCTTCTCAAGGTTGTCAGACATTTTAGTGAATGTGTAGGATACCGAAATATTACAAAAATAATTGATATTGCTTGACAATTAGTAATGAGCTATATCAGTAATGAGTATCTTGTTTTAAGATGTGACTGCAAAACTTCTAAAAATAAATACAGAACAGTATTGGAAAATCAAATTTTTAAATGGCTAGGGGGGGCAGACGCTCCAGCCCTCTCTTCCCACATATGGGCGCCCATATTTTAAACCAGTTTTATTCATGGAACGGCCCATTAAAAAAAGGAATTCACCAGGATCAAACATGTCTACACATTAATAAATAGATAACTAATAATCAAAAGAAGTTTAATAGCGACACACTGCACTAATCAATAGAAATAAATGCAAACAATTTTTATGGTGCAGTTCGATAAAATCATTAACACGATAACACTGCTGATAGCTATTTCGATAGCGTTAACCAGCTACCGTCGTCAGAGCGAATGGCGGCTTCTGTTTATGTCCGTGCTGTTGGTCGGTGTTGCCATCACGTCGGTTGGAAACTTGATTGGGCGGAGGAGTAAAGCGTATTTGTGGAGACGTCTTCAGCCGTGAGACCCAAAAGGTTTTTCCAAGTGGATGATATAGAGTTACTAAGGAGTTGATCATTAACTGCAACATTGATGTTTGCTAGAATGTGAAATGCCTCAAAGAAACTGAGATCAAGTGTTGAGTTGACTTTTTTAATAATACGTGCATTGGAGAATAGAAACTGATGTCCGAATTCCCATGAATGTTTTGCCAGAGCCGATTTATGGAATTCTTGCTTTCTGACATAAGCTTCGTGTTCATTTAGTCTGAGGCGCAGTGCTCTCCGTGTTTGACCGATATAAATTTGGCCACACTGGCACGGAATGGAATATATGCCGCAGCTGTCAGAATCCGGGATGGTATCTTTAAGATGAGAAAAGCCTATTTTGTTGATTGGAGTGAAGGTAACGCGAAAGTTGAATTTGTGCAAGGCAGCAGCAATTTTGGTAGAAGCTTTGAAATAGCTATCAACAGTGTTATCGTGTTAATGATTTTATCGAACTGCACCATAAAAATTGTTTTGCATTTATTTCTATTAATAATCAAAAGTTTATTAACCAAAAATCTATGTCTTCGTATTCGCTACCAAGCGTTTATAATAGGGTATCCATGCCGACAAGGATAATCTAAATGAATCTTCAATATGGGAATCGGTAAGCAGTGAATTTTGATTGGCCTTCGTTAATTTTAAATATAGAAAAGTCATTCCACATAAACATGCGGATTTAAAACAAGAATAGACGTATTCACAGTAGTTTTTAATATACGAATAGCTTTCTAATTATCTTCTTCAAACCTCTAGCTTTTTAAATTTGATTAGATTGCAGAATTATATCATTTTCTAGTATAGTGGTTCACATATCAAAAACGTCAGAAAATTTTCCCGAATTACGTTTCAGATTTAAATCTTCTTTAAAAGAAAAACATGGATACTGAACAATATCTTCGATTGGCTCCGACTGTTTAATTTTCGCCTTTTAAGTTTTGACCGAATAATCGTTTTTTATTCATTATACTGATGATAAAAATATAAGTAAACGATTTTCTCTAGTATTTTTGTTATATTGAATAATAAATCTGAAAACTCCCAAAAAGTTGGGGGAAAAAAAAAGAAGCTGAACTGAACTAAGAGAAGGGGGATAGGAAAAGGGGGTATTAGGAAGCTACCCACCGGACCGCCGGAGGCGATGCTTCTCCCCTTTTGGGTGGGAAATTCATGGCAAATCGTACGTGGGCACCCGCCAACATATTTTATGTTACTGACTCATAAAAAGACACAAATTATTTCACACAAAAATGATGCCCCTTTATCTCTAAATCCTAAATATATATATATTTTATTCTGTTCACATTTTCACATTTCGTAATAAATAACCTAAAACACTATAGATTTAAAGCAATACGCGGTGAATCTAAGAGGGCGCCCCCTGCGCCCCTTCACGGATTCACCTTTGTTCAGTCCTAATAATGCTAGTACAGTAGTGCGGCCCGCCGGTCTACAAAAATAAGCAAAATTGGCCCTTGGACTGTAAAAGGTTAAAGACTCCTGTCTTAAACGGTGCCTTGTTGTTTGTTCATTACATTTTTTTTTTCCATATAAATGCCATGTTTCCGGTTAAGTTGGACGTTCCCGAACCCTATCCCGATTTCTTGAACAGTTGATTAGAAACAACTATTAATTCGTTTCTTTTATGACATACGGTATTTTTAGTTATGGTATTTCCATTTTATATAGTGGATCCAATATCGTCTTTCTTCGTTTATTGGGAACGAGAATTTCTATTAGTTCGTAATCTTACGTCAACTACTTAAGAACTTGTTTTATCGATCTTTTTCTGGGAAAATATTGTACCTACCTTCGTTACTTTTTGTCGATACCACATCTGTTTCTTTAATTGCCTTTCAATCTTCCAACGGATCGTCAGTCTTGAAGCAGGAGGTCGATATTGTTTAACAAGGTACGAATTTGCGTTCGTGTGTACGTGTGTTTGCCCATGTGTATGTGCGCGAGGGAGGAGTAATTATTTGGCATGTATTTTAGTATCCACCGTTAATTATCCACTGCTTAACAAAACGCGTGAATTATAAAACTATAAATATGGTAATATATCCGAATTAAGATGTAAACTGGACTATCCATTATTTTTAAAAAAGTCATATTTCAAAGTATAATTTTGATGTAAACTATTTCACCTAGATAATAATAACATTTATTTTAGATGTTTATATATATTTTGAATTTTACGAAAATGAATTGTATTTGAAAGATATTTAAGCTGAAAACAAATACAAAAGATTCCAAAAGTTTTGTTTTGTTTTAAATTTGATGAAGACTTTTATGAAGATTTGATGGAGAATTTAGAAGATATCAAGATTATTAAAATTCTATTTTATTTTAGATATTATTTCTTTATATATTAGTAGTATTGATTTTTATATATAGGCATATGCTGATCATTTGTGATTTGATTCGAAGAATACGTCTTTATGGCATATTAAAGTAAATTTTAATAATTTGCTGAATATCCCGAGATTTGTATGTCCTTTCGTACCAATTTCTGAAGAATTCGAACACTTTGGTGTTCTTGGCCAAGAAAGAATTTGTTTCCTTAGTTGAGTTCAGTGAACCAAATTCTTGGCGTCGAAAGCATTTTATTCGAAAGTTGAGCTGGAATGACAATTGTGGTCACCAAAGTGAGGATAAATTCTCCTTCCTGAAGATTACAATAGGTGAGTGCAACAGTAGATCCTCCTCCACGTGATACACTCTGGGCAACATTTTTTGCGGCAAAGTGATCTACAACTTTTTGGCACATGGCTTCGTGATCCTCCAAACCTTTAAGCCAGATGGGCCCTGCTAACCTTTGCATATTGCAAGGGAATGCCGGCGGACTGTCTCAGACCAAATGATCTGAGTTATTAACTTCGCTCTCCTGCCATTATGTGGATATATTTACTATCATGGAAGAAAATCTTACTAATGAGACCTTGAAAGTTTTCCTTCCCCAGGCTTCACACTCTATCTTCTTCCAAAATTTAGACAAGTGATCAGCGGCATACTTATTGGAGTTAAGGGGAATCTTATTGCGGACTTTGAAATTATGAAAGAACTGAGACACTCGATTGAGGATAAGTATGAAATAACAAAAACTGTTATTTGGAAGGGTGGGAATAAATTCGTTATCTATCCCATTTACATTCCTCCTGATAGCAAACCCAACCTGTCTCTTCTACAAATTGATAGAAAGAGTATCCTGATAGGAGATTTTAATACCCATTTAATACCATGAGGTTATTAGGACACAAATGCTGCTGGAAAGGAGGTTGAAGAACTTCTTAGCTCAAATCCCCTGGAATTAATTCATAATAACTCTGACACACACATACGTTTCTCCATTACAATGGTTCAACAACTTCACTTGACCTATGTGTTTCAGCTGATATTAGTTCATGTACTAAAAGGAAAATCATCGAGAATCCGGGATCGGGACACAGACAGGTTATTGCCTCAATAGGGATTGCAAAAACCATTAGGAGTATCAGAGACCTTGGCAAGATGTCCTGGAATTTTAAGAGAGCCAACTGAAGATCACTTTCATTTCAGTTGGAAAGTGATCTGCTGGATAGAAATTTTAATTTTTCCGATCATCCTGATAAGTTAATTAAGCTTTTCAATCAAAGTGTCTTTGATTGTTCAAAGGCAACTATTCCTCGTGGGAGAATCAACACTTTTAAGCGTTTCTGGAGCAACAACCGCGGAGAGGCGAAAACAAAGAGAGAGACCGACTTAGGGGGAAATCAGAGGAAACGAATAGACCAGCTGATGTTGCTGCATGGAGAAGACAAACTGCTCTTCTAAATAACATGATCCTGAAGGCAAAACGAAGAACGTTTAATAATTTTATTTCAAGCATTAATTTTAAAACATATAATTTAAAAACTTTTAGATTTTTCTCAACAATTCAACATAAAAACATACCGCCTAAGAGACAACACATTTTTTTTTTAAAAAATAGAGTGTTATCCACTGATAAAGATATTGCTAATGCTTTTGGACTATTTTACGCCCAATCACAAAAAAAAGGATCCTATGCCCGTGAAAAGTCAAAGGTTTTAAATATCGAAATTAAAAGATTAATTTATGCAAGGTTTGATGAATCAGTTACAAGTAATTCTATTTTCAATTCACCTTTTAGTCAACACGAACTGGAGTTTGGATCAAGGAGTTTAAAGACCAGAAAATCCCCAGAAGAAGACCATATACATGCAGAGTTTCTTAAAAATATGGGCGAATACGCAAAACAGCTCCTATTAAGATATATAATATATAATATCTCTTTAATATAATATCTCGTTAATCACATTTGGGAATCAAGTAAGGTCTCTATACAGTGGAAAAGGGCTGTGATTGTTCCTGTTTTGAAATGGGATAGAGATCCGAAATTAATTCAAAATTATAGACCTATATCTCTTACAAGTGTTCTTGGAAAGACGATGGAAAAACTTGTGAACGCGAGACTGAACTGGTTTTTAGGGAGTTTTGGGTTGTTATCTTGTGAACAGGCAGGTTTCCGGAGACACCGATCAACGAATACCCAAGTTGCACATTTTGGCCAGACCATTAAAGGTGCACTGGATAGCAGAAATATGCTAACAGCGGTATATGTAGACTTTAAATCTGCATATGACTCTGTCTGGGATGAAAGACTCATCATTAAACTTAAAAGTCTTGGAATGGGGCCTAAAATGCTTCAATTTTTCTGCTTCTTTATTGGCCAAAAACTATGTAAGATCCGTGTGGAAGATGAACTACCCAGAAGTTAAAATCTTCAGCTTGGTTTTCCTCAGGGTTCAATCTCTAATTGTACTCTTTTTAACATATATATTGATAACTTAATTAAGTCTTTGAAGTCCATCGACGGAATCAGGTGCTTACTCTTTGCAGATGATTTGGTTTTGTGGACTCAGACTCCCAAGAAAATGGCCAAAACTAAAATCGAAAAAACTTTAAATGAAGCACTTGAAGTACTAGACAGATGATGTATAGAAAATAGCATGACTGTAAATTTAACAAAGACTGCAGTCCAGATCTTCTCTTTTACTTATCAGAACACAGAACCTAATTTATTTTATCAGCACCTTTAACTAACTAATGTTGATAAATTTACCTATTTTGGAGTGGTTTTTGATAAAAGTTGAGTTGGATGCACCACACTAATTATATTTCCGAACGGACAAACAAAAGGATGACTATTCTGAAACGCCTTGATGGTTGTCTCTGGGGTTGTACACGTTCAACCCTAAACATCACATAAGTCATTTATTTTACCTGTCATTATATATTGCTGTGAACTCTTGATAACGATTCCCAATCAACTGATACAAAAATTAGAGGTCCTACAGAATCAAACACCTAGATTGATAACAGGTGCTGTAAAGACTACGCCTATCCACTCAATGTTTCTACTAACAGAAAATAAAACAACTGGATCCATTACAAAGGACAAAGCTATTATCTTGTATGAAAAACTGGTAAGAATTGGAGATTACTATTGGAAGGACTACTAAAATGTGCCTAGAAATCTTAAGACCCAGTTTGGATTCATACAGAAAGTTTTAGAAGAAATAATATACCTTGATCTGTGCAGTGGATTTGAGTTTATCGAACCCAGAATCCTTTGGAGATGGAGGTGATTAATACCAGCTTAAATCTAAAACAAATTCTTTTTTAAAAAAGATAGTTCTCTTGCAACATTACCAGCCCTTGCCCTGGATACTATGGACAATAGATACCCTGAATGGCTCAGAGTTTACACTGATGGATCATTTATGACTGACTCCCCTCATGCTGGAGCAGGGTTGTACTGTGAGCTTTCTGATTTTTACATACCCGTGGGAAACTTTAGAACGGCCTTTGACGGCGAAGTAACTGTAATCCGTGTGGCTTTGAAACAACTGGAGGCTCTGCAACTCGAGTATAAAAAGGTGGTCATCTTATCGGACTCTAGAACAGCAATACAGTCCATCGGTTCAACTAAGTCAGCTATTTCAAAAGATGGTTTTGAGTGCCAAAATTTATTTAAAAATTTAAAAACTCAAGGAATATACACTATTCTCTAATGGATTCCTGGACGCTGTGGAATCTATGGAAACAACCAGGCAGATATGTTGGCAAAAGAAAAGGCTCCAAAGTGCAACAGTTGATGGACATTTTTACATCTTTCCACATTGCAAAACTTTCTATCAAGAGGTCCCTGAATTTGGAGTTCCATAAAGATCTTTCGAATACAATCGCCGCAAAGGACTGGAAACATCTAGTAAAGTCAGATGTTCCTGACTGTTTAATTACAAGACATGATTTCCTGGTGGAGCACATTTTCCGTATTGGTGTTCTGTCTGCTGTCTGCTATCCACTTTGAGCAGGAGATGTGACTATGAACAGACAGAACATTCAACGATGCAAAGCTCTTCGCTGAGTCAATGGGACGGAGCGCTACTGGGAAGCAAGATTCCGTATGAAATAATGACAATATACATTATATTCTTTATATTTGTATGTCAAATTACTTACCATTGGAGAGAAAACTATTTCACCAAGTTCTATTGTAAATCTAAGTTGGGCCGTTGAAGCCCTAGACTGCTTTTCATGAATCATGAGATGACGATTCAGTAGCATGTCATACATAAAACTTATTTCATGGGCATGCTTGCATTTTTAAATTTTTATTTGACATTCATTTGCAACCAAACTTCGGTAGTCTCTAGCACTGCCGAGTGTCAGCTTTTTTATTTTTTTTGCATTGATTTAAAAGCAAGCTGAAAAAACAAAAGAACAGAGAATAGAAGATAAGAACATAGGTTAAGATGGCTTGGGCATATGGAGCAGAGAAATGAGGAATATGTGGGAAAGGTATTGGATAGACTGGTGGTAATGGGTAAGAGGAAGAGGGGAAGACCACGGCTGATATGGAAGGATAAAGTGACGGAAGATCTGGAAGAGTATGGATGGAGTAGAGAAGAGACATTGGATAGAAGATTGTGGAAATGAAGTTTAAAACGTCGACTCCATACAAACATGGGAAAATAGCAGTTGGGAAAAAAGGAGGAGGAGGATCAAACATTAATAACTCAATAAATATGGATTTCACTGCATTTTCGCTTTAACATTTTTTGCTTAGAATTTTGCAAGGAATTGCGCTGAATAAAGTTTATGCGATAGTTGCTGAACACTCTGTATATACCTTTATAACTGAACATACGCGGATATATTTGTTAAGGTCTCTGAAAACCAATGCATTTTATAACTCATTTATCATTAATTGATTTACATTACGTTTGCGTGTATTTGAAAAAGAACGGTAAAGGAGTAAATTACACATATTCTTACATAAAAGATTTATAATTAAATTGTAATTTACTTCTGGTATTTTCTTTTGGCTTATTAAATATGGATTCACGTTAAAACCATACAAATTTTATCTGTTGACAAATTTTAACTAAATATGTATTACTGTTTAAAATCATTATATTGGTTAAATTGACTATAATGGTGATTTATAAAATGCCTGTGTACTACAATTATTTTAAAAAATGAATTTATTACCACAAATTTCGTTTATCTGATTTGCATATACACAAAAGTCTATTAAGTGGAAATACAAAAAGACTGATTTGGTATTTTTTCTTAGAATAACCAAAAATTAATTAATTTCTCTTTTACTATATCATTTTGATGTCAGATGCTAATTTTTTATTGAAAAATACATTCGCTATTCGCATTAAAGATCGGAAAACTCATTAAAAACTTAAGGCAAATATTTGTTTTTTCAAGTGCAAAAAAAATATTTCAATATTTCCTAAGGTTGCTTTGTCCCCATAATGAGCTCAGTAAACGCAAATTGAATTAATTTAATTTCTGAACATCTTTCAAGCCTGTGAATATGTAGAAAATATATATTCTAGTGGAAACCATTATAGAGAAAATAACAGAATATTATATAATATATAATTCATCTCGACTAGAAATATATTTCGTGTGCGACTTTGTGATTCTTAGAAAAGAAAAATGAAACTTTTCCGCTACTCCCACGAGAAAGAAGATGGCGAAGCATGTTTAAATATGAATATCGGTAGAGCAATTGGTATGGAACTTCATATTCATAATGATGTTCGAAAGGAAATGGTAGACATGACAGAAATTTGGGATCTAAAAATAGAAATATTTTCATAAAATATTTGGTGCGGTTGTATTAAGGCAACAAAATTAGCATTTTGTATGTGTTTACAACAATTTCGGTATCTGTGTACTCTTTTTATCGGAACACGATGGTTTATCAATGTAATTGTATTAAATATTTGTTGTAAAAATAATTATTTTATGAAATTAGTATATTTTGTTGCCAATAAATTTAATATTCGAAATCTATATTTATTGCTCATTACAGATTTTAATCACCAGTTATACAAATAATGTCATTAAATTCTTTTGCTTTTAATCCTCTTCTCCTATTAAAAGGGGTATTTCTTTCCATAGTACAAGGGATACTTCTTTTCCTAGTACAAATGTTAATTAAGAGTATACTTCTTTTGTAGAAAATTGTAAAGCAAACTATTTAAATTTAGGAGAACATAAAAATTGTAGGAATAGAATAGGATAGGATAGAATAGGATATGACAGGACAGGATAAGATAGGATAAAAAACAAAAGACCAGATTTCCCAGGTTATAGCTGAACAAAGGATCTTTTGGTTACACGGAGAAGGCGTTGAGAAAAATATAATTTTCAGTATTCATTTTGATTCAATTCATTAAATATAATTAATTCATTTCCAATAATATAATTCGTTTAATATAATAACACAGTTCTATAATATAATATAATTCTACTTACATAATATAACATATTTCTATATATTATAATATACTTTCTATAATATACAGTTCAAGTATAATTTCATATAACATATCATTTGCACTATCTATTATAATATTATTTGTCATGACCTATTATAATATTATTTATTTAATATGATTCATTTAACATAATATAATTAATTTAATGATATAACATCATTTGTTTAATATAAGCCTATTTTTGTATTCGTTTTGAGGAAGAAATATAAACAGAAAAATTTCCAGGATTTTTGAACCTTCAAAACTCTTCTATTAAAAAATTTTTATAGCTCCATCAATCTTGAGACTCAAAGGTATAACGATCAAGTGAAGAGGAATTGTGAAAAGTAGTCTGAAAAGGTTTGAAGCAAAGAAGAAGATGAATTTTTAACAAACGCATTGTCGAAAGAATTTTTCTAGGTTTCCTTTTGATATTTGGAAAAAGTAAAAAATGCTTTGAAGGATCCCTCCTTTACAGGAAAATCAAATCTAAATTTTTCCTTTATCGAAGATAGTTAACATTATTCTAACTGATGGTCATTGGTTATTATTATTATTATGATTATATAATAAAGGCTTTCTAAAAAACATTTGTAGTCTTTAACAAGTTGAAGCATACAGTCCTACTTTCAACTAAAATTAACAATCTAATTTTACCACGATGTAAAATTGCCCTATAATCATGTTTCAAGAATTACTGGGCAGTGCCTATGCTACCTATTGATATAAGTATTTTCATGCCAGAGTAAATATTTATTTTATTCATCTTTGTTTTTGTTTCATCTGCAAGGACCACAAATTACTGTCGTTAAACGAAAATAGCGGTCAATAGGGACGTTGTTATTGAGAAAAATCACTATAGTACTAGACATTAAGATAGGTGGATCATTCTGGACAATTTTCCAAATGTATTTTTGGATGACACCCTCTGTCTGATTTTATACTTTTACATGTCAGATGAATATACGTTCGTATGAAAATATGTCCATCTTTTATGGTTATATGAATTATCATATAATCATAAAATAAATGAAATGTTAATTATACTCATAAAATAAACAAAATATTAAGTATACTCATAAAATAAATGAAATATTAAATATACTCATAAAATAAATGAAATATTAAATATACTCATAAAATAAATGAAATAATAAGTATACTCATAAAATAAATATAATTTGAAATATTAATATACTCAAATAAATAATATCTATAAATCCATATTTTATGTTATATGAATATGTGTATATCTGCAAAGCCAAGTATAGAAAGGGGCAATGGGAGTAAATGAATAGGGACCAGGTACGAATTTGTTTATTATTTCTTTCTTTTTTAATTATTTACGAAAATTATTTTTAAAAATATTAAAAACTTGACAATTCCTTAGTTCAAGCGTGTTCAAACGCTTTTGAGTCACGATTCCCTTCTCCTTTCTTTTCTGTTGACGATTCAGAAATATACAAAAATGCACAACTCACACTTTATGAATTTGTAATATAAGTCAACGTCACGACGGCCCTTATTAATACCAGCGATGTTCAGTTTGGAATCCCCTGCTAGACAGGAACGGGAAACCCGGTGTTATCGTTATAATGGCCCTGACACTGTCTTCCATTAAAGATTTCTTTCCTATCTATCAGTATCTCGCTTCATTTTACGGGGCCAAATTTCATTTTCAAAGAAGAGAAAATACGAGGCTCAAGCATAGTTCTCTCATGAAAAGTTGTCTGATGGTACCGTTATAAATAACGGGAACTGACGTCGCAAACGGCCTAGCCGATTACAGCAGAGGGGAGGACGTCATTTCAGAACTCGTTTCGCGTAGATACCAACGGTTGCGGCTGACGGAAAATTTTCCTTGCTTTGTGAAGAAATTTCTAATTGGCAATGTATACTAGTATGTGCATAGCAGCATATAGCCAACAATGTATATATAATTACCAAATATGTAATTTATTTATATCTTTCCTAGCCACTCGTTGCAGTTCATTGAAAAAATTGGACAATCACCTTGAATTAGTGTGGTTCGACTAACGAGACTCACTGCATTTATAAATATATAGAATTACTGTGGACCCATGATATAACTTGGGAAGGTACATTTAAAATGCAGTATTACATTTCTGCAGTGTGTTTTACATGTATTGGCCAAAGAAGCTAAGCATTTCGTTGATGCAGTATAGCCCAGATGCTCTTGCGCCATAAAAAATCCAAACAAACAAATATGTGGGTTACTGTATTACATGGTACAATTTGGGCACGCACATTATTTCTTTGTTTTCAGATATATATTTGTGTACTAGACCATATAACCAAATTTTGACATGCACATTTACATGCACACTGCTCCTGTGTTTAGAAATATGTGAAACACTATACCACATAATGCACGTGAAGCCTTTTTGATCATATTTATTGCCGTGTTAACTAATTTTCTGCGCTTGTTACTCTAAAATGTCAGTGTTATTAAAAAACCAGCGTGCTTTAAAGCATATTGGACATATATTTATAATACAATAACGAGTAATATTTCGCCACTGGTCTGAGTGCCAAGAAAAGAAAAAGAAAGGAAACAGAAAGAAAAATAAGCAAATTAGAAAAATGACATGGGAATAATAATAATAGTAAAAGTAATACTAGTAAAAACCTTAGTCAATCGCTGTATTCATTTGTTACAATAACACCATATGTGATACAAGCTCCAATCATAGATAATATAAAATTCTTAGTAAGCGGAAATGCGCCTCCTGCTGTAAGATGTACTTTGTCTTTACAGAAAAGAACTTCTATCAAGGTTGGCATGCCATCATGGCCTATACTTACCCGATATTGATAAAAGAGTTTGTTGAAGTTACTGAACTTTTCTTGTAATTGTGCTGCGATGTACACAGAAAATATTACTAGGAGTGTTTCCTCAAAAATCGATCCCAACATCAAGGCATGCACCAATATGTGTTTGTTATCACTCGCCAGCGCCAGTATTGCCATAAACACTCCTGACATCCACTTACACAATATCAGAAATATGGGAAAAGATAATTCTTTCTCTAAGTTTTCAACGTTCTGGCATAACGTATTTCGCCATCGACTTAATGTGGATGCCTCCACATCGCCAAGTTTACCATTCAAATAACACTCCAATACCCTGGTACTGTTCAAAGTGTCATTGTACATCCACGAGATCAAAATACACGTACAGCAAGTGAGATAGTGATGTGCAAGAAAATCTCTTGTAGTGGTAATGGAAAATATAAGGCATGTCAGTGACGGTTCTATACCTTTTCCAAAACCAAGAGAAACGAATTCAACAGTAATAGCAAATTCATTGCAATTGCACGTCAAATATGCCCAAGAAATGATTAAAAAGTGTAATAGCAATGGTGCCATAATCACAAGCAGGATCTTCAACTTCAAACAAAATGAATTTGTCGTTTCTAAATAAGACGGAAATTTTCTCTTCAATTCTGTTTTCATCAAACTAATACCATTTAAGGCTTCAACTATGCCATCTCTGTTCCTCCTCAAGGTGTGCATCAGAATGACTATGCAGGCTAAAGATACATGGCTGTATATACTTGCCATGTGAAAACCAGTTGATGTTATTAGTGAATTAGCTATAAGTATAGCCTCATAACTTATCAACAAAATGTTTACGAATAAAATAATCCTCAGAAGGATTGTCTTTTTGAAAGTCGAGAAAAAGTAATGTGGCTTGATCGCAACACCACTCACTAGTAACAAATCGGTAATAGAGGCGAAGTGTTTTATCATACAGAAAGAGTTTGCATGAGCTATTTTAAAGTGATGAAGCACAGCATTCTTCCTTTGAGTGCACTTAAATAATTTTAGGCCCTTGAAGCACCGAATCATTTTGCCTTTCAATAAAACAATGTATTACCTATTTCACACATACCGTTTATATAAAATCAGCTTCAAACGTCATTATTATGTATAGTCATTTTATACTTCGCTAAAACGACTCTTTATTTTGCACTTAACCCATTCATGGAATCAGTTTAACTCCCGTAAACTGCACATTAATTGCTTTACACATGCTTGCAATGCTTTACAATGCTTGCTTTACACATGGTATACATATAAAAGCAGCATGCCTTAATCAAATTTGAAATACCTATTACCAATCTTTAACTACTTAAAACACAAAACAACCTTCATGAACTTCAATGGGATTAGACGTTTAATATTTTAGAAACACTAATTTCGACAGATCAATTAAAGTTTACTAAAATTGCGCAATGTCTACTGGACATACATACTTAGTACATGACGTCGGACATACATGGCACTTGTCGTTGGACGTATATGCTTAGAATATGGCGCTAGATATGCATGCTTAACTTCATGAGCGACAATGAAAAACTACATGTACAATATTTGACAAATAATACGGTGAAACACTTTGATGTTCACTGGAATTTCGCAATGCTGCTGGACATACAAATCATTAGCACATGATCTGCGTTTATCTTGCGCACAACTTCGCATTTTCTGCTTAACAACCAAAAGGCCATAAATTATTTTGAACCGTTTAGTCTGTGTAATTCGTATAAAGGTTTGATATTTAACACAAACGGAGTGTTACTTATGTCACCCTCTATCAACCACGAAGTGCGTACTTCCTATCTCAATATATTCTTCAAGCATGGACTCATTTTCATCATGGCCACAATTGTTTCAAATAAGAAATGATGACCTTCACATTCGCTCTTTAGATAATGGCAAATGCTATCAGCTAATGCTCCATCCATGTCATACGTTATTCAGCAAACAAATTATTTATTTCCACGCCCCTTTGCCATAGTCTCTCAAAAGTTGCCCCACAATGGTTATTGAAATTGGTTTCTTTGCTTAATATCGACCCGGACCTTAACGAAAAAGCTCTAATATGCTTTTATGGAAAGGATAAAGATAAAAATAACTTATATGTCATTTTATTTGGACTTATGCTCTTTATAGTCATGCACGCACCTTGGAAAAAATAAAGCACTTAGCTAAATTAGGCAAAATGTGAAAAACGTTGAATAGAGAAAGAAACAAAAAGTTATTCATATGTGTAAACACTGGCGCTCAAAATTGAGGCGAAAATTACGGGACTTGATTATACAATAAAGTTAATGGTAAAATATTAAAGTGTATTGCAAACATATTGAAGTATAGAGCAAAATGCTGATAAAACCATGTATGAAAAAATGCTGACGAATTACCATACGACAAAATACTGACAAGACTACATAACAAAATGTGAAGCACTGAAATGCATAGCAAAATGAAAGACGCAATAAAATGAATTGAATATACGAACGTATATTGCGTACATACTGGAAGTATTCGTAAACATCTCTATATACAACTGTAGTCTACGCTGTATATAATGGTATCTGTTGCTTTGCAGAAATGGTACAAGTTATAGTACCAGCTCTATAGTACCAGAGTGCGAGATGACAAGTGGGCCCCTTAAACATTAGAGGATATTGTAACCTTAGATGTGCCGCACATTGAAGGTATAAAACAATCTGACGACTATTTTGTCTGTGGCTGATACCAAGCAAAGCATCACAAGGGCAAAACTGTTTCGTCTTGATGCCCCGCACAATGAAGACAGCGTGCTGAAGACAGATGATGCAAATACTGTACGACCTATTTATAACGAATCCGCATTTTGCGAATTTTCAGATTCAACTGTGAAATTCAAGTTTTTTTTTATAATGATTAAGTGTGATGTAAGTTAATCGGTTTTAGCGTACAAAACTTTTTCCAGTACCAAATTTAATGAGTAAAACTGGCGAACTTTCTTAAACAAAATGTAGAAAATTCCAAACAAAGAATTAGAATTTGAAAATAAGAAAAAAAAATCCATGATCGAAGATGTCGTTTAAATTGACGCTAACATTTGGAAACAAAATTTCTGGTCATTAAAGCAGAAGAGTTTCTGAGAACCCTCATTCCTTTCAGAATGCATAGTAAGGAGTTCACAACAATTTAAATATTGAATTACTCCCTACACTGCTTTTCAGTTCACGTAACTCCATTTTTAAATGGAACAGAAAGACCCTTACTAATGCATTACTATTAATTTTCATCTAACAATGCAAATGTACCTTTCTCTCATGAGAAAGCTTCAGAAATCAATATTTTATATGCATTTATACAGGGTGTTTTAAAAGGTTGTAGCCAAACTTTAATCATAGGCCTGCCAGATGAATACGAAAACATTTGGCGTAGGAAGCGCATCGCAAACGCGACCGTTGTGACAGCAGCATAAAAACGACATTGGAGGTTGTTGTATTTTCAGTGCCTTATTTTATGATTGATAGTTTTAATTATTGTATTTCTATTTATGTGTGGCAACACTCCAATACAAAAAGAACTATTACAACTTCAATTTGAGAATAAGGTTAGCATATTGAGGGCACATAATGAGGGAGAAATGTACGAACCATTCCAGTTGGCACTGGAGGGAAACATCGTGGGGGAGAGGCTTAGATGCAGAAAAAGAAGAGTGTGGATGGATGATTTAAAAGCTTGGACTACACTAAGCACAAAAGACATTATCCGTGGCAACAGAGATAGGAAAATGTGATTCATATTTGCCACCAACCTCAGAATCAGAGAATTGGCTTTTTCAATCTCATCTGATTTTATTACATCGTTTCGTTTCATTGTATGTTTAATATATTTTAACCATTATAATTTTAATTTATTTTGACATTAAAGCGTATGTACGATCTCATTTTGCTTGGCGCAAATGGTCATTGTTGTCCTTGCGCCATAAAAATGCAACTAACCAACCGAATCGGAGAAGGCACTTAATGATAAAGATAATGATGATGATGTGGCAACACTGTATAAGTTGTGTTAGGGTGAAAATTGAAAATTCTCTTTTTAAAATAAGTAATTAAATCTAAACACCCAGGAGCAGATAAATAAATAAATAAATAAATAAAAGGAAAGAAAGCACACACACTCTCTCTCACTATATATAAATATCATATACTTAGATGTTATAAATGGTTTTTTTTTTATATTCTGCCGCCTGTTATTTAATTTTTTCAGATGGGGTTGTACCTCCAATTATTTATACACTGCGTCTACCCTTAACATTTATGATGTCAGAGTAGTTAACGTTCCTCAAGAGGCGACACCTTCGTCCAAAGAAACCTTCATCATGGGCAGCAACCATACCAAAAGTTTAAGAAGAGCAAGATGGTCATAATAAGAATCAAACAGGTTTTCTGTGCATGACATACACCAAAATAAAATAAAAATACTTTGTAAAGTTTTTTGAAGAACTTTAAATTTAATTATATTTATGTGACTAACGAAAATGATTGTAAAAAATGCTTATTCAATTAACAAAGGCGTAAATTTTAAATTAATTTGATTTTTATTAGCACAGACATTATCACTTAAAATTTCTGTATATAAATAAGGCACTTATAATTAAATTCCTTTTCTTTTTAAACGCAGGACCCCTTAACATACAAATCCACCTTTTTGTTTTTTTCCTACCTATCATATTTAATTTTTTAAACCCATTTTTAACTTGCAAACAAAATAATTTTGGCCAATCAGTGTACCTAAAAACTGCTATTTCGCTCCCTACAATATGGCTAATATCCATCAGCAACCGAAACCTATAAAAACTTAAATTTAAACAAATTACTGGTCGAAATTAAACATCGCAGCAAGAATTAGCCAACACATAAACACGTGCAAAAATTAGGTCAACTCAGGTCAGTGCCGTGTTCGAGACTACCAGAGTCGACTACTAATTTCAACATGGGCGCCCAAGGTTAACCTGGGCCAAATGAAGGTTGGCATTTTTTTATTGGCTGCATAGGACTCTGGCAGTCCTTAGATCAGCGAATCCTCAAGATTGCGTCTCCTTAAAAAAAGGTGTGAAGACCTGAGAAAATCAAAGAGAGAGAGAGTCTATTCAAAAGGTGAATAAGACGTCATTAAGACAAGAGGGAATGACTACCTCAACCTATGCCGAACATGGGCCACTAGCGATATAAAATGTAAGTTAAAGTTATCTTTCTTTCTCTTCCTTTTAATCTGTAATTCCAAATGCCTCCTCCAAAACCAAACTTAAAAAAATTATTTTTTTTTTCTTTTCTGGTGGTTTATATACTCCGGTATAATTTTTCATTATAAAGTGAGTAATTGAACTTTTTCATAATTTGAAGTTCACTGATGTTTTCAATGGTAAATAAAATTATTTATACAAGGTTTAAACACATTAAAGGATATGTTAAGTGAAAATTGTGAAGTAAGCACGTGAATTTACTTGTATTCTAGAAATTTGTTAATAGCACCAAATGCTTATATAAATGGCACTGTTAAATTCTAAAGGCAGAGATGTGGTTATGACATTATCATGTTTATAATATAAAATAAAATGCACTAATTTTTTTTTATAATTGTTTCATGTCTGTTTAAAAGTACCTGGGGTTATTTAACATAAATTATACTTAAATTTCATTTCTTTTGTCTATGTTTAAGACACACAACGCATTTTTGAACGCGTCCCAACCCTAGTTATCCACTTAATTTTTACGGTCTTGAATTGCACTTTTGGGTAAACAAACTTAATATTTAATGTTATGGAAATTGTGTTTTAATGTTCTCAAATAGTAAAAATTAAATCAATAAGTAAACTAACTTTAAATTTACCAACTTAGTTATAAAATACTTTTACCTAATTTTTATTCTCCCATTCGAAATCGTAAATTCTAACAAAAATTAATAAAAACTTACTACCAACCCTCTCCACCATAACAGTTGGTTTTATTATGAACAGTAATAAGGTTAATATTACACTGAAAAACTTATGTCTACTAATAACATCAAAATTGAGAAATAAGCTGTTAGTCATACACCCTGCGTTGTCTTCCAATAACTTAATTTTCAATTTTATTCTCCCCTCAATTTCTCTTCCTATATGTTACAACAGATGTTCAAAATTCTTGCCTGGTTATAATTGGCGACAGCATTGAATTAAAATTATTCATAATAAGCAAACTTATACACTGTTGCCACTCATAAACGGAAATAATATAATTAAAGCCAACACTCATAAAATAAAACACTGAAAGTATAACGCCTTCGAATGTCGTTCTTCATGTCGCTGTCGCACTGTGCAGTCACGTTCGTGATCCTCACTTACTATGTAAAATGTATTCGCATTGGTCTGGTGGGTTTGACCCTAAATATCGTCTACAACCTTTAGGAACACCCTGTATAAACAAAAATGTTATACTTTCAATAAAGCATTAACTTAAATGTTAGCCTCTATACTTGATCTCTAACATCAGAGAGACCTGCGATGGTGCAGTGGTAAGGCGTTTGCTTTGTTTGGCGTGGTTATCCCGAATTCGACTCCCAACTGTGCCAAAGGAAGAACACTTACCGATTAAACTGTTCACTGTAGTCCGGGGTTTGGTTCCCTAGGCCCCGAGAGAGTTATTTGGTAAACTGTAGGTCCCAGCACAGTACGAGCCTTGTTGTCTTAGCTCCGTAAAACTCAAACAAACAAACCTAATATCAGATTCTATTCTCAATGGCCCTGCAGTACGCTCAGTGGTAACACGTTCGCCTAGTGTGCTGTTAACCTGGGTTTACTCGTCCTAGTCCGGGGTTTGGTTCCCTAGGCGTTAATAGACTCAGCTTCCTCAGAAAATCATAGATTCCGGCACATGCCTTTGATGCCCTTATGTCGTACAACAACCAAGGCTCTGTTCTCAAAGAAAATTACACGTCCCAGCTTCAAAATCGTTTGAAGTCACGGCTAAAATCATTGTTACTTCCTCGGTTAGAAAAGTTGATTGCGGGCTCTATTCAGTGATGTAGTCCTAAAAAAAGTGGCCTAACGCTCTTCCAAATCAAGGGTAGATCCACTTGAGGAATAAGGGACAGGGGCGGATTTAGGGGTCGGGGGATTGCTCCCTTGAATGAAAATTTAACATTGAAAAGATAGAAGGTAAAGGTCCAATGAGGTATCATTTCCAAAAATCAAGTCATTAATCGCCCCCCTTGAATGACCTCTAAATCCGCCCCTGATCAGGGAACCCCCTCAACGAGTCTATAGCCCATTGATCTGATAGAGGAAAAAATTATCATTATGTGTGCGTTTTTGAGCTGGAATTGCAAGACCCCCCCACTCAAATGGCTCTCTGAATCCGACAGTGCCTACATCATATAACTTCGGGGCATATACGCATAAAATAATAATGTGATATAAGCACAAATGCCCAAGCCGAATTAAACCTGAGATGCACTTCTGAAGTGAACTAATAAAATGAAAAAAATATTAAAAAAGATTAAAAAAAAAACAGTGGATATTGTACTGAACTAGAAATTTGTCAAAGCCGAAGTATGGCTATTCTGCTCGCGGACGGTAGTTTCCAGACAACTAATTTAATTTATTTATAGGCACTATAACAGTGGTTTCATTCCCGTATCCAAAGGGGCGGCCTTAGGGATCGACCTCCCCGCCCCCGAAACTAAATTTGTAATAAGCCTTCAAATATACTTAAATGTACTTACTTGCCAAACTTGTAAGAAGGGGAGACAAAAAAAAGGCTCAACCCTTACCTAATTATGAAAATTATGACCTCAAGATGTCGTTTTGCAGACCACTAATTTGAAAATCTTTTAAGGAAAAAAAACCATGGAACCATTTTCTATAAAAGGGAGGACATTACAAAAAATTAAATTTTGATGGTAAAATTACAAGATGATGCCTGAAGGCAAAATGGATATTTTCTCATTTATTTCTTGTATTATGTATTTATATTTCGTAGTTCCAATAAAGGCGATACATCTTTATTCATCGTTATTTTTGTATTTTAATTTTATTTTATAATTTATTGCAATTTATAGAGCTATTGCAAAAACATAAAAACCTGTTAGTGAATATAAAACGTGTTTTTTCTAATTAATAACTGCCAAATATAAATTTAAAATAAATATCAATGCTGAAGAAAAACAAGAATTACACATTTTCCATGCTTAGTGCCCGTATTCGATGTAAAGTCTATGTTAATAACAGGGTGTCTACCTAAATTTTTCCATTCATTTATTAATTAATTCAATTTCAAACTTTCCTGACTTTTCCAGGTTTCCAGACCAAATGTTAATCGATTTCCAGTCGCTAATTACAGTAAACAACACACAATGCACTAAAATTTGTGCAATTAAAATAAGTTTCAAGGCCATGAAATCAATTAATGCAAACCCCAAAGCCATTTATAACTCAATTATAGTGAATTTACAAATTCAAAAGCTGTATTAAAAAGTGTATTTCTTTACACTAAAAACTTGCACTAATTAAATATTTACAGCAACATTTCCATTTGGCCCTTTTCAAGTTCATTATAAAAGAGTTTAACTATATAATCGCAAAGCTGATGCTTCATCTTCTATTTCATTTAAAATGTGTATGACTATATATAAGGCAAAGGAGATTGGTATGATCAAAATCCCTTACAGATTAGAAAATTTAGCTAAAAACACTTTTTGTTTTTCAAGTTTTAGTTACATATTTGGCAAACATTTTCTTCTGAAAAATATATAGGCTTAATAATTTTATATAAATTATATTAGTTTTGGTGCAAAATGGTAACTTTTGGAAGAAGTTTAGTCAAAAGTACAAGTTTTTCAAATTTTTCAGTAGGTAATGTGGTATGAAAAGCACAGTTCAGGAAAATTATTTTAATAAGTTATTTATTATAACAATGAATTTCAAATTTCCCTGACTTTGGCCTTTGTATTTCAAATTTCCCTGATTTTTCCAGTTAGAAAAAACTTCCCTGACTTTTCCAGGTTTTCCAGATGAGTAGACACCCTGTAATAAACGATACAGCTGATCATAGAGCTATTTTTCGAGAACTTTGATTTACTTTCATAACAGCTGAATATTCCGTTTGGAGCATAAGTGTACGCAGAAAGTTTATAAGGGGGGGGTTATAGGCTTAATGGGGCGTTACAGAGCTACAACTCACATATTCCTATGTTAAATATACAAAATTTCATTGCAATGGGGGGTTACAACCCCCATCAACACCCCCCTGTGTACGCCAATGGTTTGGAGGAACAATTGGATCAAAACAGATGTTACTTCCAGACCTGCTAACGCAATGGAAGCACTTATAAATACAATGTGACTAATCTTTTTCCAAAAGCATACATGTTATTAAAGGTTATTGCCACAATTCCGATTTCTACTGCAAGGGTAGAAACAACATTTTCATCATTTAAAAGATAGAAAACATATTTGAGAAACTTAGTAGGAGAAAACAAGCTAAATGGATTAGCATTTTTAGCTACTCATCCCAATACTGATGTATAACTGGAAAATTTTAAATCAGTTTATTAAACTTCAAGGCGGTCTAATTTTCGATAAGGTGCGTGTAAATCTGAATTGCACTTTTTCTGTATAAGAGGGGAGAGATTTTGTTCTACGCTTTTTTTTTTCTTTTCAGTTTGAGCTTCCACTGCTTTACAAATGCCATGTCATCTACTGAAGAATTTCTTGGATTTGCTTATTTTTATAAATATGTCTAATGTTTGCGTTGAAATCAAAAAAATTATACCGATATACGTTGCAATTATACTGATACATGTTACATCCATATATTTTATAAATCGAACGGTAGGTACATGCTGTGTTTGTATCGATGCATAGCGTAGAAATTTTATTCCCCTCCCAACTCAGGACCGCAGATAAACGCTAGTTACAGGGGGACTCTGAAAGTTACAGAGGGTGTACAGGGAGCTTAAAATCATTTAACGTTTTGATGTATTTATTAATATATTTAATAATAGTAAATATCTAAGTAGGCTAATATATTTAACATTAATGAATAAATTTCTTAACATAAATTTTGCATTGAAAACTTATAAAGCTGTAGCAAAATTTATAATTTTCCTTATCCTTATTATACAGTAAATGAACCTCCCTGTACGAAACATAATGTACACAAGGTCTACTAAAGAAATCTATTTTGAATATGGTACGCGTCAAAGAACAATTTCCATCGTTATGTGCAATTTTATTAAAAAAAATTTTTGAAAAAATTTATTTTGAAAAACTATTTTCCAGAGGGAGGCTGAGCCCCTCCTGATTAGGGCCCTGTCTCTCCTCCAGAAAAAAGCCACTGCTACGGCCTTGCATACTGCGATTGTATCGATACGTGCCGCACAAATTTTTTGAAACCATCGAAATTAAATCCTGGCTACGGCCTTGAGTGGTTCCCAACCTTCTGCCAGTCGTGACCCACTTTTACGTCAGCCAAGTAATCCGCGACACCCCTCTGTTCACTGCCGCCACATTTGCATGATAAAAATATTTTTTTAACAGAGTAAGGAAAACACATTTTATATATATATATATCATCATCATCATCATCATATTCAACCATTATCTATCCACTGCTGGATGAAGGTCTCTCCAAATGCTTTCCACACAAGTCTATCCTGGGCCATTCGTTTCCACGTCACCCCAACCTCTTTTCTTATTTCATCCACCCATCTAGTTTGAGGACGTTTTCTAGGTCTTCGGTGGTCTCTTGGAATCCAGTTCAGAATTTCTGTTGTCCATCGTTGATCAGTTCTTCTTGCAATATGCCCAGCCCATCGCCATTTCAGTCCTTTTACTTTAACAATGATGTCCTCTACTCTAGTTTGCTCTCTCACCCAAGTGTTTCTTTTTCGATCTCTCCTAGTTATTCCAAGCATGCACCTCTCCATGCTCCTTTGCGTTGTCTGTAACTTTCGTATTGCTCCAACTGTTAGACTCCATGTCTCTGATCCATAAGAGAGGACTGGCAATACACACTGGTTGAAGACCTTTCTTTTTAGACACAAAGGCAATTTCCCCTTCAGGATAAAACTGTTTCTTCCAAATGCACTCCAGCCAAGTTTAATACGTCTGTTGAGTTCTTTCATAATGTTGCCATCCATTGAAATCAGCTGGCCAAGGTAAATATATGAATCAGCAATTTCTAGCTCAATGTTGTCAACTTGTATTTTTGTTTCCTCTACAAAATTATTGAACATGATCTTAGTTTTTTGTAGGTTCATCTTGAGTCCAACTTCTTTACTTCTAGTTGAGAGCTCCTGTACCATGTCTTGGAGTTCTGATGGGTTCGTTGAAAAAATAACAATGTCATCAGCAAACCGCAAATGATTTAAATATTCACCATTTATTTTTATTCCCCTGTTATTCCAATTTATCTGCTGAAAAATCATCTGTAAAGCTGAAGTAAAAAGTTTTGGAGAAATGGTATCTCCCTGCCTCACACCTTTACCAATTTTGATAGCTTCGGTATCTTTATGTAACCGAAATTTTGCACTTGCATTTTTATACACACGTTTCACCATGTCAATGTACACATCCTCAATGTCTGTTGATCTTAAAGAGTTGATGACTGCTGATGTTTTTATAGAGTCAAAGGCCTTCTCATAGTCAATAAATGCAACACACAATGGAAGTTCATATTCATGTGTTCTTTCAATTAATTCTCTTAATACTTGAATATGGTCCACTGTACTGAATCCACTTCGAAATCCAGCTTGTTCTCTTGGTTGAGCTGCATCTAATTTTTTCTGCAGGCGATGTGTTAGCACTTTTGTGAAGATTTTATAAATAGCAGGTAACAAGCTAATTGGTCGGTAATTTTTCAAATCCTCTTTATCACCTTTTTTATGCAAAAGAATTACTGTTGCAGAATCCCATTGGTTTGGTATGTTACCGCTGTTAAGACATTTGGTAAAGAATTTTGCAAGTATGTCTTCTACATATTCTCCAGCTTCTTTTAGGATATCTAATGTAATACCATCATCACCAGGGGCTCTTCCTTTCTTCATATTTTTTATTGCAAATGAAACTTCTTCTTTTAAGATTTTAGGAGCTATTCCTTCGACTATTTCAATGTCTTCGTTTAATTCACTGTTACTTTCGTATAGATTTTTGTAGAATTCTTCAACTCTTCTAAGTATTTCTTCCCTATTTCTTGTTACGGTGCCATCCTCTCCTTTTAATGCAATGATGTGTTTCTTCCCAACAGATAAACTTCCTTTAACAACCCTAAGGCTCTTGTTATTTTCAATGGCTTTCCTTACTAGCTCACAGTTGAATTTTCTTATGTCTTCTTTCATGCTTTTGCGCAGAGTTTTACAAAGTTCTATGTACTCAATCCTGGAACTGGTATTTCGATTGTCCACCTTCATATCTCTTCGCCTTTTCATGAGTTGTTTCGTCTTCTCAGATAATTTGCTATTGTGCTTTTACAGCTACATCATCAATTCCTCAGCAGTTTCAACTATTGTCTTAACAATGTTTTCATTTGCTTCTGAGATGTCAACTTCTTCAATAAGTCCTTCCAGTGCAGAAAAGCGATTTTTTAATTCCAACTTGAATGCCTCGGTATTTGCTTTCAGTTTCATTAAATCCACCCTCTTACTTACTTGTTTCCTAATGAGCTTCTGTCGTTCTAATTTAGTATTTAAGTTCACTTTACATGTGATAGGTACCACGCTTGACATAAATATACAAAAGCAACCAGACACTTTGAGCGGTTGTTAGAATTATTTAAGTGCACTTTACATCTCACCATTCGATGATCACTTCCAGTATTAAATCTGTTCAGTACACTGCAATCTTCAATAATTGATTTCTTGTTTGCCAGGATATAGTCAATTTCACTAGTTCCCCCATTTGGGTGTTTCCATGTCCATTTTCTTTGCGGTTTCTTCTTAAAAAATGAATTCATGATGCTAAGGTTTTCAGCTTCTGCAAATTCGATGAGTTGATCGCCACGTTCATTCCTTTCCCCATATCCGTATTTACCAACCGATGTCTCTCCTTGTTCCTGTTGTCCAATTCTTGCATTGAAATCCCCCATGATGAGCTTGATATGTTGTTTCCCTTTGGTGTGTAACTCTTTGATTTCTTCATAAAATTCTTCAACCTCTTCGTCGGTATGGCTTGATGTTGGTGCATATACCTGTACTACCACTGCTGGATAAAGGTCCCTTCATATGCTTTCTACACAAGTCTATCCTGAGAAATTCGCTTTCATGTCACTACAACCTATTTTCTTATTTCACCCACCCATCTAGTTTGTGGATGTTTGTTTTCTAGGTCTTCGATGGAGATATATATATATATATAGTGGTTCAGGGCTTTCTATTTATGTGGCAAATTAATATTTGCTACACGGATAGAAAGGCGGAAGGGGAGGGCTAATTCACCAACCCGTTTAGCCAGCGTGGTGAAATTATGGCTAATTCCTCCATTATGTTGACACACCAGAAACCATGGCCCCTAGTCTCCAGGTGCTGGAGTGCTCCTGATCAAGGCAGCGGTCAGTGTGGCATGAAAGCAGGGGGTGCTAAGAATCACTGGAATGGCCCAGGCTGCCGTTTGTTATTGACCTTGGCTACGTTTAATGGACGATCCCTTGCTTCTGAAGCAAAACTTCAGGAATTGGAAGAGGAACTAGACAAGATCAAATGGGACATTGTAGGACTCAGTGAAGTTAGAAGAAAAGGTGAAGAGTTGGTGGAACTGAAAAGCGGACATTTGTTTTATTATAGAGGAACGGAAACTGGAAGAACAAGTGGTGTTGGCTTCTTAATCAACAAAAGAATTAAAGACTGTCTTCTGGAAGTTGAAAGTACATCAGATCGAGCAGCGAGGCTTGTTGTTCAACTAACCCAGCGATACCAACTTCAAATAGTACAGGTATATGCACCAACATCAAGCCATACCGACGAAGAGGTTGAAGAATTTTATGAAGAAATCAAACAGCTACATACCAAGGGGAAACAACACATCAAGCTCATCATGGGAGATTTTAATGCAAGAATTGGACAACAGGAACAAGGAGAGACATCGGTTGGTAAATACGGATACGGGGAAAGGAATGAACGTGGCGATCAACTCATAGAATTTGCCGAAGCTGAAAATCTTAGCATCATGAATTCATTTTTTAAGAAGAAACCGCAAAGAAAATGGACATGGAAACACCCCAATGGAGGAACCAGCGAAATTGACTATATCCTGGCAAACAAGAAATCAATTATTGAAGATTGCAGTGTACTGAACAGATTTAATACTGGAAGTGATCATCGAATGGTGAGATGTAAAGTGCACTTAAATACTAAATTAGAACGACAGAAGCTCATTAGGAAACAAGTAAGTAAGAGGGTGGATCTAATGAAACTGAAAGTAAATACCGAGGCATTCAAGTTGGAATTAAAAAATCGCTTTTCTGCACTGGAAGGACTTATTGATGAAAGTGATATCTCAGAAGCAAATGAAAACATTGTTAAGACAATAGTTGAAACTGCTGGGGAAATTGGTGGTGTAACCTGTAAAAAGCACAATAGCAAATTATCTGAGAAGACGAAACAGCTCATGAAAAGGCGAAGAGATATGAAGGTGGACAATCAAAATACCAGTTCCAGGATTGAGTACATAGAACTTTGTAAAACTCTGCGCAAAAACATGAAAGAAGATATAAGAAAATTCAATTGTGAGTTAGTAAGGAAGGCCATTGAAAGCAACAAGAGCCTTAGGGTTGTTAAAGGGAGTTTGTCTATTGGGAAGAAACACATCATTGCATTAAAAGGAGAGGATGGCACTGTAACAAGAAATAGGGAAGAAATACTTAGAAGAGTTGAAGAATTCTACAAAAAACTATATGAAAGTAACAGTGGATTAAACGAAGACGCCGAAATAGTCGAAGGAACAGCTCCTAAAATCTTAAAAGAAGAAGTTTCATTTGCAATAAAAAGCATGAAGAAAGGAAGAGCCCCTGGTGATGATGGTATTACATTAGATATCCTAAAAGAAGCTGGAGAATATGTAGAAGACATACTTGCAAAATTCTTTACCAAATGTCTTAACAGCGGTAACATACCAAACCAATGGGATTCTGCAACAGTAATTCTTTTGCATAAAAAAGGTGATAAAGAGGATTTAAAAAATTACCGACCAATTAGCTTGTTACCTGCTATTTATAAAATCTTCACAAAAGTGCTAACACATCGCCTGCAGAAAAAATTAGATGCAGCTCAACCAAGAGAACAAGCTGGATTTCGAAGTGGATTCAGTACAGTGGACCATATTCAAGTATTAAGAGAATTAATTGAAAGAACACATGAATATGAACTTCCATTGTGTGTGGCATTTATTGACTATGAGAAAGCCTTTGACTCTATTAAAACGTCAGCAGTCATCAACTCTTTAAGATCAGCAGACATCGAGGATGTGTACATTGACATGGTGAAATGTATGTATAAAA
>QLNU02015359.1:70748782-70763964 GCA_006491805.2 Dysdera silvatica | reverse complement strand
ATAAACCTGCAAAAACTAAAATCATGTTCAATAATTTCGTAGAGGAAACAAAAGTACAAGTTGACAACATTGAGCTAGAAATTGCTGATTCATATATTTACCTTGGCCAGCTGATTTCAATGGATGGCAACATTATGAAAGAACTCAACAGACGTATTAAACTTGGCTGGAGTGCATTTGGAAGAAACAGTTTTATCCTGAAGGGGAAATTGCCTTTGTGTCTAAAAAGAAAAGTCTTCAACCAGTGTGTATTGCCAGTGGAGCAATACGACCATTACAGGCAACCCAAAGGAGTATGGAGAGGTGCATGCTTAGAATAACTAAGAGAGATCGAAAAAGAAACATTTGGTTGAGAGAGCAAACTAAAGTAGAGGACATCATTGTTAAAGTAAAAAGGCTGAAAGGGCAATGGGCTGGGCATATTGCAAGAAGTTGCAATATGCCCAGTTCTGGATTGGAGATGAAAAAACTCAGATAAGAATGGGGGTAGTGGCAATAAAAGTTTTGATGATTCCATTTCAAACGTTGGCTGGTCCCGGGTGTAGGGATCATGTTTACAAAAAGCCATCAGAAAGCAGAGGGTTAAATCGTTTTTGGGGGAAAGGGGAGCTATATAATTCATGCTATATACTTTCCCATTCCTAAATGCGTCGGAGAGGATGAAGACGAATTGGGACGTGGGGAAGGGATTGGGTAGGGTTGCCGAAGGCGTCGGAGTGGAAATATAGTGGGAGGGAAGATTTTGACCACTCAACTCCTCCAATGTCCGCCTTTTCACCCCTGTCGCACTCGTTGTGTCAAACAAAGTATTGTGGCTTATTCTGTTTTCGGAATATAGTTTATGACATGTGTTCCAAGCTGTAATTTCGTTTAAATACCCACGATTTATTTTATGATCATTGCTCTAAGAATTTTTTTTTCTTAACAGAATTGTAGAATTCAAATGTTTTTTATTTACAATTTGAACAGAATTTTGTTTGTAAAATGTATGATTTCCTAAAATTTTGTCCTAGTGCCGCAATGCTACGCTAGGCCTCGACTACACCACTGGCTCTATTAATATTCTACTCATCGGAAATTTAAGAAGAAAATAATCACGTTTTGTATTAATTGCTAAAGAAGGTTGGAGTCGCTTGTTTCAGATTTATAACCGGACATGTACACTACTTGCAGAAGCATTTTCATAAAATTAATTTCGCTAATTCACTTAACCGCCCCTTTCGTGAATTTAAATTAACGACGCAGAACCGCCTCCTTTTCCAGTCAAAACAAACAGTCAGAACAAAATTTCAAGGATGATTATCTTATGTAATGTTTCTGTCTTGTAACGGTTTCAACAGTTTGGATTACTATTTGACTGTTTAAATATTCAAAATTAAAAATCTATAAAATGGATTTAGATGAAATACGTTTTAAATTAAATTTTAAAAAAAATATCAAAACTGTTTTTTAGAGAACTTGCAACGAATGCGTAGTATGCTGATAAACATCCCAAAAGCGATGACTAATCCTTACAACATTTTTGTAAAAGGATGTAGGAAACCTAGAATGAGACAACTTGGGAAAACATGATTCCAACTGTAGGGGGAAACCCTAGTGCTGAATTTGCTTAGGAAAAACCTAGGTGAGGATTTAGGTGTGAGGAAAACTTAATACGGAAATATTTCTGAAAATCGTTTGTCTGCACGAGACAAGATACTCACACTTTCTCGGTACCGTATTTTATAAAAAAAAGGTAATTCTAGAAGCATCGCTATTGAAAGGTCTTTTATATTTTACGATTTCAATGTTTCACTATTTAGTGTTATTGAGCAATGTTTCAATGTTTTATGTTTCGAAAAGATTTCAAACTGAAAGTATTTTTATAATTAAACTGATAGAAAAATATAATCTATTATTCAACGTTCAATATGGGTCGTCTTCACCCGCAATAAGGGTTAATTTATGAAAAGAGAAGAATGTTCTGTATCTCATGTGTGTGTTCATATCAAGTTTTTGATCATCTCAATAAAATTTCGAATTTCCTGGATTGGCTCAAATTCAAATTCCCAGCCACTTGCGTTAAAAGCGCTTAAACCCTTATTCATAACTTTAAAGAAATTAATTTTTAATTAAAAAAGAAACTTTTTCTTCCCTTTCAAAAAGCGAGCAATCCTTTTCTTTGTAAAGGACAAAATAATTCATTCGTTTCCGATTTGTTAAATCGAAACTGCAATAAATTCAAGAATTGGAAATCAAATTGAAATTATTAACACAAAGCCTGGTCTCACGATTTTAATATCGAGTGTTTTAATTAAGTTTAATATAACTCAATTAAAGTGTTCTCAGTTTCAATTGGTATCTTAATTTTAACTTAAAAAGCATCTCTCCTTTCCAAGAAGAAAAATTGGATTTGAATTCAAAAAAGTTTCAGGACATTATTTCATTATTTTATCGCTTTGATAATGTTTTCCTTATTTGATCAAAAATCGATCAAATGAAAATTTATCTTCAAAGGGAAACTCTTGAACAAATTTTATTTTTTAATTGCCTCTGAATCAATTTTAAATTTATTTTATTTGTTCCAAACCGTAGCAAGACAGAATAATCATTCAATTGCTGTTAATATTATTCAATCACCCTTTTAATAATATTTCATTGCATTTAAAATTTAATTGTAGTTCCTAAAATTTTCCATTTTAAAAATATTCCATTTTTCAAATTTTTACGTTCCTTTCAATAATATAGTATTCATTTTTTTTTTTTTAATTTCATGTCTTCTAATATTGTTGCAGTATTTTGGCTCAATCAATTTGGATTTGGTTCGACACTTCCAATATTTGTCCACCATATCTTGTCATATTATGATTTCTCACATTATTACATCCCTTCTCATATCTACTAAAAATATTGAGAACAACGTTAAAATTACATCTACAATGATTTATTAACAAAAACCAATGCGTTTCGGGGAAAAAAATTCTTCTGGTTTTCTAACGTTTTTCTCACCATTTCAGATCCTTAGAAAATTTGGCCTTATGTCGACCAACCTAAAAATAATCGACTTTTGCAAAAACCATCGTAATGGCAACCCTGCAACTATGTGAATGGTGCAGTGACTATTATATAGTGATTAGACTTACAGTATCCTATTTACCAGATTGGTCACGGTACTAATTATAAGGTAATTGGATTATAAGGTGTATGGATTAGGGTAAGCGTTCTCACCGTATTTAATTTTAACCTGCCTGGTGAAATGCCAATAATATGAAGAGCAATTTATAGCCAATAATATGAAGAGTTAATTAACCAAGTTGTTCAAAGTGATTTACACAACACGCTGCCAAGCTTATTGGCATCTGCAAACGCTAATTGCTGGTTAGCCCAAAGATTATCTAAATTTGGCCGTGAGGCGCAAAGGGTTAAATAAAACCTGAAAACAACGCTTATTAAACAAAACTAAACAATTTAATGATTTCTAATATACCAAACTACATATGCACTACAATTTCCGGAATAATCTCATGAAACTCGGGAGTATTCTTTTTCTGTTGGATCTCTGACAATAAGTATGCGCTCTAAATATCAATGATTATTAATATACAAATAATTACGTCCGCGTCACCTTAGGTTACGATCAGAGCTCAACCGTTAACCTATTTTGTAAGGTTAAATTCTAGATACACTGCTAACAATACAAAATAGTAAGTATGGGCAGCGAGAGAAATGAACTTATTAATGTATCTTATTGTTATTTATCGCCTTGCTACAATTAATCTTCCTTACTGGTAAAATAACGCAACGTGAATGGTACACCTCTTATTTAATGACGAAATTGGAAAGTAATTCACGTGCAGGTATGCGTTGGTCGTCGTCTGAAGTTGCTGCAATTCAAGGCTGGAATGACCTCCTGAGTGAGCGGTGTGTACAAAGCCGTCGGTAAGGATGATGCAGAGTGGAATACCCTGTAGTCTGGAAACCGGGATGTCGCTGCGCCAATGCAGATATGCGTTGGTCGTCGTCTGAAGTTGCTGCAATTCAAGGCTGGAATGACCCTGGAGTTAGCGGTGTGTACGAAGCCATCAGTAAGACTGATTCGGAGGGGAATACACTTTAGACTGGAAACCGGGATATCGCTGTGCCAATACAGGTATGCGTTGGTCGTCGTCTGAAGTTTACTGCAATTCAAGGCTGGAATGACTTCTGGAGTGAGCGGTGTGTGCGGAGCCGTCAGTAAGGTGGTGCGGAGTGGGGTACACTGTAGACTGGCTACCGGGATGTCGCTGCGCCATTTCTTGGATTCTGTCAAGCCACGGGATTTCACAGGTTGCCTATGCGATATAGAATTATCTCTGGGACAGCTGGACTTTGCTGCGCCACTACTAAACGAACTTGTAGCAATACGAGAGTTTCGTCGGTGCAGATGCGTAATCGAATTATTTATGAATAAGATGAACGTTGCTGTGTCACTACTAAACGGATTTGTAGCAATAGGAGAGTTCAGTCGGAGTCGGTAGGTATTCGAATTATCTATTAATAACCTGAAATTTGCTGCGCCTCTACGCAAAGGACTTGTAGCAATACTAGAGTTCAAACGTTTTCCATACAGATCTTCTGACCGGATACTGCGGCCTATTTTGAACTTGGGCGTGAATCGAGCAAGGTTCAGCGCGTCAAATTTATTAACATATGGGGTTGTGGCTGAGTCGAAACTTGTGAGGTTTCGAAGCCGCGACTTAGATTGCCAGTCAGGCAAAAATATACGACGAGTCCATCTCCAAATGAGACGTCTCTCTCTCTCTCTCTCTCTCTCTCTCTCGGATGCTATCCCCCGACTCCTCTTTATCTTCTTCATCCTCTCCATCTCGAACACAACCCGCACGTCAATCAAAACCAATTCCCCAATCAAATAGAAGACTAATTCCTCTAACCAATATATTGGCAGTTACGTAAGATGCCTTTCTCTTGCAGGCATTAGAGAGGCTCTCTTGCTCGCAGAGCGACCTGCGGTTTCTTGATAACTCCTCCCCTGAACTTTACAACCTGGGAAAATATAATTCTTGGATAGAAAGCTCAGCCTGCACCACTTGAAGGCGGGGTAGGACACTAGGTTACTGGCCTGGCCGGTTCCACACATCGTCACATACGTTCAGCGTGTGGGTCTCCTTCCAGTTAGATACCAGCAACCCTTTTGCAGGCCATTTTTTCGTATATCTGACACTATATGGGTATGCACCGTAGGTATGGTAACGAGATCACCATAATGGAAACACCATTCTGATTGCTTATATTTCAGTATCGTGTATTCCTGAAAAAAGGAGACTGATTTGTTCGCCCGAAACGCGTTGACTTTTGTTAATAAATGATTGTGGCTAAGGTTTTAACTTTGTTTTAAATATTTTTAGTACGTTTCACGTATCGATATGTCATTTCTTACCCCTTCTGATATCATTATCTGTCTTTCTCCTGATATTGTTCCCTCACTTTTGATATTATATCTTCACTTCCAACAACATCACTTTACTCCACTTCTTAAAAGAAAAACCTCAAGCTCAAAAATATCGACGTACAGTATTTTCACATACCTGGGAAACCCAGAATTATCGGGAATTTGAAATCACCCCTAAATACTGTGGAGGAAAGCTGAGGGAAATGAGATTTTTTGAACAAACTTAGAAAAATCGGGCTTCTGTTTTGAATAATTAAATCTCTCCCAACCAGGATGCCCCCCCCCCTCAACGACCGGAGTTCAGTTAAGCGTTTTGTTTGTGATTGGTCAAGAAATTTTTACGAAAAAAATGGGGGAAACCTGGGAAATTTAGGAAATTTTTGTTCTCCAATATGAACTGGAAACTTGGACGTGGCACTAAGCGAAACACATTAAGAAATTATTGACAGAAATGAATTTTTTCCGGAAATCGGCTGGAGCAAATTCGTTATTTCCGGGAAAGGAATTGTAACAGAGGGCAGCAATTTCTATCTGAAACGCATCAAGGCGCAACTCAATATCTAAAAATACGTTACGAGATACTGTTGCTAACACTTAATGAATTGAATCAAAAAAATCGAGGCAACAGATAGACAGCAATGGACCTACGAAGTTCGCCGTATTAAATTATGTATTAAAGCATCTAAACATACAGCAAGCACTACCCTCCACTACATAACCTTCAAATCACTAAACGTAAAAGCCCATACAATAGCTTTGAATTTACACAATATTGCAACAAGAAGGATATTATATAAAACTTTGTGAACACTACGATAAAAAGTAATCTCACAGAATTGTATAAATATATAAATTTAGAACCAAAACCCTTTCCAACGCATTGGAAAATCATCGAATTGGACAAAACCTGCAATTGTCAAATTGGCGAAGAAAAACAGCAGTTTGACGCCAAAAGCAAATGGCCATCGCCATTTAAAGAGCAAAAGATCATTGTACGTATCTTAATTGCCCAATGCATTATGACGATACCTCCTTGGGCTTCTTTCAGAGTAGGCGGCCGTATATTCCGTACATGTTCCTAATACCTATTCATTGTTGTCCCCGGTGCCTTATAACACAGGTGCGCCGTAGTGACAACAAAAATGGAAATGATATTTAATGGTAAGTCAACTAACAAGATTTAATTTCAATGGCAAAAGCGTTTCGTTCAGTCCATACTAGGACATGCGGTGACTCAGTGGTCACGTGTTCTCCTAGAGTGCCATTATCCCGGGTCCGACTCCCCGTGTTGCAAACAAAATCGCTTACCGACTAACCTGCTCACTTCAGTCCGGCGGTTGGTTTACTAGGTTGTGAAAGGTTTCAACTCCTCGGATGGGTTTTTTTTTTGCTCATCACAGTCCAAGGTTTGGTTCCCATGGCACCGGAGGTCCGGGTTCCTTGAAAAACTACACCCACCTTCCGGCCCAGCATTACCTTTACCTTTTCTTTTTTAGCGGGTTTCAATAGATATTGAACCCGCTATTGCTTTTGGCTTTCTCTGTCTGCCTGTCTGCAATAAAAAGGGCAAGGCAAAGGTCTTCCGTAAATGCAATAACGATGGCTATTGTTAACGTTACAAATCTACCGAGTTACTTGAGAATTAGAGAGTTGTGAATTAGAGAGTTGCGGATTAGACAGTTTAGAATTAGAGAGTTGCTGATTAGAGAGTTGTGGATTAGAGAGTTGCGGATTAGAGAGTTGCGAATTAGAGAGTTTCAAATTAGAGCGTTATAAATTAGAGCATTGCGGAATACGTACAGGGTTGTGGAGTAGAGAATTGCAGATTAGAGAGTTGCAGATTAGAGAGTTGCGGATTAGAGAGTTGCGAATTAATGTTAATTGAAACCCGCTAAATTTAAATATCGACCTTAGGCAATTTTCTTTTACTTGCTTCTTTTACTCTACAAAAGAGTGAACAGTCCGTAGTGTAAACTGGAATATTACCACAAAGCAGTTAAGAGGTAAGAAACCAATAACAAGCGATATATCAGCTCATCAACGAACAATAACTATGATTCTAAAGCACTTCCGGTAGCAACCACGTGATTCACTATAATTCCGGTAACTTTTTCCACCGAATTTTTTTGCCTGCAAGTGCAATCAGCCTTGTACGATTCTCATTCTTGTCGTTCGGAAATCCACCTTTTCATCCAGACTATCTTTAGCTCATCTTACCACTCCATCTGCCCCGTTTAATAAGAAGGGTATTTCGAGCGCTCCTTTTAACGAATCGATTGCGGAATTTCTTCCCATACCTCACTAGGAATACAGATCTGATACCTAAAACCAATCTTTCCTTATTTTTATGTGTATAAAATAAGCAAATTTTCTCTAACCTTTTGTACTTTTTTTTAAATAATTGGCAAATATCAGTAACATTATACAGATCTTGATTTAGTCTGCAAAGCATAGAATCAAATTACGCTGAAAAAACTTAAAAATACAATACATTGGTCATACGTCTAGATAAATATGACTATGTAACGAATATAATTAAATAAATACGATTCACGGATAAACAGTAATTATCTTAAACAAATAAATATTTTGACGCCTTGACTGGGCAACATTGAGAAAAAACTAAAAAGTCTGATATAGGTCATAATGCCCAAATAGACTATTGGAGAGTATTACATTTTTAATGATAATTGTTCGTATGAATAAATTGGATATATAAATATTTTTCTTAATAAGTCTTAATCATTTATAAACCTATTTTGAGAATATTAATGTAATAGGATATATATATATATATATATGTATGATATCCATATAAAACTATCAAAAAAATACATGAAACGTATAAAAATGCGACACTAAGAACGAAGGTGTTTATCACGAGAATTAAGATACGCCGCGAGTTGCAATAACCACAAACCTTGTTATCTACTTTTCAGAAATTTAAATTTTTAATCCTCTTCCCAATATCCATATCCATAAACGACACTGCGCACATATACGCCGCTAATATGCATATCAGAAGTCTTCAGTCCAAGTTGATTGAACCATGAATAAAATAGTACCTTGTTGTAAGCTGACCATCAGTGACAGTTTCGCTGATTAAGGATCGCAACACTACGCATGACTGCACTGTGAATTTTAAGCTAACTCTAAATTAAAGCTTGAAACTTCTGTGTCAAACATCTGTGAATTTACAACGTGACCAAAGTTTCTCGGTTGTTGCTAATCCATAAATACATTACAAAGGGTCGCAGAAGTAAATTTCGTCACGGTTTATAAACAGACGTACTAATAAGCGTGTAGTAATAGAGATTGTCCTTAAAATTTAAGCTATAACAAACGGAGACATTGCTTTGCTGAATTTTTAATTTTACATTTCATGATTATCTGTCTCATCGTATGAGACGAGGCTGATGTGATTTAACAAAGAATAGCGTGTTCATCATCATCGCTTCGAGTCATTCATCATAGTTCATCATAAACATCGAAACTTCCTAGCATTTCAACAACATTCAATTAAAATAATCGCTTTATCAGGGACTCCGCAACAAAATGAAAATATTCTTTATTTCAACAGAAACGTTTCAACGCCCCTTCTCCAAACATTAATGACACTACCAGTAATAAACTATTTACATTTAACTATTACATACTATTTATATAATTCGTTATATAAACAGAGGCGGATTTACAATTTTGGCGGATGTTGGCTAGTATATTCTTCCGCCTATAGGCCGACATATTTTGCTGCCTATTCTTGTTAAACATAGCTAGAGACGTCACTTAGATTTTGGTGCCTTTATCAAATTCTTAATTTGAAACCCCTGGCACACACGGTCATTCCAACTTCACCTTTTTGCTAGCATTTGCGAATTTAGAGCCTTTCAAAGCTAACTTGAGGCAGCAACCGAGGACAGAGCCGAATTTCCCATAAGCCCGACCAGGCCTAGGCCTAGATCGCAAATTTTAAGGACGCATTGAAATGCGTCGGCGAGAAAAGAAATTAAAAACGAAACATTCAAAAAGTAAAGATTTGACAAAAGAAAAATGTTTTGTTGTGAAATCGCTCCAATTCAATTTCGAATTGATGAAATAGGCGGAATGGGTATTAGTTTTTTAAAATTTTTGATGTAAACTTAAGAAGACTAATTATAAAATAGCAATTAATTAAAGAATACTGTAAAAAATCCTCCTACGATTTGCACTTATTTTATTTTACGAAAGCCGAAATTCCATCTTATATAATATGAGAATTTTTTACAATCAAACTAGGGAGATCGATTACAACGACATAATTGACGATTTTGCCCGAAAAATGCAAGAAAGAAGGCATTGTAAAAATTAAAATTGAGAGTAGACTTTTTATTTCAATACCTATCTAAATAAATTGGGGAAATCTCAATTTCTTTTTTTTGACAACTGCATGTTGTTTTTTATTTCAATTTGTTTTTTCTGAAGTTAGCTTACATGACAATATAGTTATATGGAGGGTAGACCGGATTGCACAGACGTATCTACGACGTATACGTCTGCTGGGGTAGTGTCTGGTTATGGACATACAGCACCTTGAATTTTGTTTTTAAGTTTTAATAGAAGTAAAAAAAAAACAGTAAGTAAATATGTAAAAAAGATGTAAATATGTATGGGGTCACCCATGTTTATATCTTTTTTTGCCGCCAAAAATTTCATGCCTAGGGGGCGTCAAAAAAGTATGGCCTAAAGCGCAAAAATGGATGAATCCGGCCCTGACCACAAATCCTCTCCCTTTGCCAATGCTTAGTTACGCCTCTGAACGTAACGTCAACAAATTGATATAAAACGTAAGTAAATAGAAAAAAATTAAATCTTGATAAAAAAGACCTGAAAAAACGTAGTAGAATCCGCAACTGAATAAAACTTGATAAAATATCACTCATTACATTTTGATAATAGAGTCTGAGTATCATCATATCAAATGTAACTAGTACTTCCAGTCAATAAAATATATCATTTTAAAATATTTATATCTGTTATATAATAATAAAAATACATATCATTTTAAAATATTTGTTTCTGTTACAAAAATATCTACACATCTCTTAAAACATTAAGTAAAGTATCAAAATTAGGTATGTTCTTTAGTAAACCATAGGTACTTAGAAATATTTCCTTCCACGAAATTTTCTTCCTACGAAATATTTAATAACAATATCACAGAAAATTGATTTAAATGTACTCTATCCAATTGATAAAATTGCTAACTCGTTTAATCTGCCTTCCGACATAGTGAATTTCAAATAAAATTTTCAAAAAAATGTTGATTTAATAAATTTTTCTTCGTTTCACACAAGAAAACAATCTTTCAGAAAAAGAGTTTTCATGGTCATAAAACTTTTTAAAACTGTACAGTATCTCGTTAATCTAAACTAATTGGGACCTAGACCTCTTCGGATTACCAAATTTTCGGATTAAGCGAAGTATTTACTGTACAATTTGCTGTAAGCTATAATTGTTTGATATTTGTGTGCTTTGCTGCGTGCGCATAATAACAGACAGAAAATTTCCCTTTCTTTAATGGGAAATTTCAATTAGTTGGCAACACCCACACTGCGCTGTTTGTTTACGTCTTGTTGATTAGTTGCCGTTGAAAAAAAATCCAGCTGACTAATAAATGTTCGGATTAACCAGGTTTTCGGATTAGCAATATTCAGATTAAAGAGACTACTGTGTCTACATTCGGCGGTTGAAGGACATTCTGACGATGCTTAATGCGCTGCATTCATATCCCCTTCTACCTTTGCAATTTGTTTAGCAGTTCAGATGTTTCCACAGAAGCGAAGACAGGCCTATTTGCAGTTCAGATGTTTCCACAGAAGCGAAGACAGGCCTATTTGCAGCCTATTTCCTTTTAAATAGATGGTTCGAGTAACGAAACCATGATGCCGTATTTCGATAGGTAGGAAATGTCCATGAGAGATCAATACTTTAATTAGCTAAAACACTCAACCGTGTCTTCGCAGACATTTTGCTATCAAAAATTTGCTGCAGTAGGCTACACCCTACTTTTGCTAACAATAAATCCACCAATGTATATAAATAATTAAATTATAAACAGCAAGTCTATTATAAGAACTCATAGTCTTTTTTTTTCAAAGGAAGCAATCTCACATTCCCGAAGACGTGGATTGCAGGGAATTTAATTGAATGGTAAATAATTCTTCCATGTTTAATTCTTAATTAATCTAACCTTACCATAATCTATAATTTTGTTTGTTCGTTAGAGCATCTGGGCTATACTGGGCCAAAATCTATAATTTCAAAAGCGACATAAAGGAAATGTTAACATTTAAGTACAAAATATTAATATTAATACAAAATATTGCATACATAATAATTAATACACATTATTAATACAAAATATTAAAAACAGTCCTGTATGCCCTCACGTACAGGATAAAGGCCATGTAGGACGGCCATAATGATACAGAGTCTAAGGCCAATATAGCAGTCCAAATATATCTTAGTGTATTATTATTGTTCATATATTATTATTGAATTATATTTTTTGGCCCAAAAGAAATACTTAAAAGTCTATCACTTGGTTTTATATTTCAAAGAAAAACAAACAAACCCATGTAGCTTTAAAAAGTACTCTTGAATTTCTTAAATTATAAAAAGAAAGTTATAAATGATCCTTTTTATTATGATCTTCTATGAATTGATAATGAACTCCATACTCTTTGAAGAAATTGGGCAGCTTGGTGTAAAAATATTTCTTGCTCAGTGTCATCATCCCTAAGTCCGCCAAGTATCGCCAATAAGTCTTGTCAAAGTTTCCAAAAACCGTCCAAAATTTTACAACACACAGAGCCAATGAAATTTATTAGGGCAGCGCAAGATTAATGGTCGGCCTTAAAAAACGCTTCATTTATCACAGCCTGGAATATGAATCATTTTAAAGGCCCCATATTTTTCCCGCTTCAAGGCATGATAAAGGCCCTCCCGTAAGACACTCTCTTTCATAAATATATTAACATCATCCAACTCCTATACTTCTGTTTAATGACGCAAATCCTATTAACTTTAATAATTAACGAGACCAATGAAATGTAAGAAATTAATGAAAGGTCTCGATCCTGGAAAAAGCTGAGAATATTTTGAATTTCCTATTTTTTAATATTAACAATATGCAGTGGATGCAAAATATAAAGAATATTGAAATTGTTTCTCCAAGATCTGGAAATATATCCGGGTGCAAATTCAAAAATCAATGTAGCATACAATACAAAGAAAATAAATAACGTTTTCTGTTTATTGTTTCGGATGAACGTTTCCCCTTTCGAAAATTTAAAAATTTAATAAACGAAGTGATTTTTTGTTGCTGAGAATAAGAAAATTATTCTTCCAAATATATATTCGTAATTCATTTACGTGTAATAAAATATATTCATCCGTATATCCTTAGACTTCAGTGTTCCTAAGAAATCCATTTATGTAAAAAAGCGATATTTCTAAACGGAAGAGGCTAAAAAAATATGCATTTTAATTAGGAAATCACGATGATTCTCGACAGAAAATAACCCATATGACGACAGCAGTGGTATCACAATTTATTAAATGTTATAAAAATATAACATTTAGAAATCTTTGTCAAATCTATTAATGCACAGTCAACCATACACTGAGGAGGCTTATCTTCGGTTAAGCCAGTAACCAGCTCGACGTCATTGGCTCATTTTTCTACTGTCTGCTCCCGTATTGCATCCTGGGATTTTAACATAAATCCCTATTCTCAGTAAATAATCCCATCATTCTTCTCCCTATCGATGGAGAAACTCGCTCATACCCACACAATCCCTCGCTCTATCTCTCTCTCTCCTTTTCAGACACGTTTTCTGTTTTTAAAATATGAAAACCCAAAAAGAATTGCAATTCGATGATGTAAGGCTTAGGTGATGGTTTTTAAAACCGTATAATTTAATCTACATGATTTCTAGACCATAAATAAGCCATCTTTTAACACTGATAAAATATACTCTACTATCAGTTTTATACAACAAGATCCATGCCATTATTTCAAAACGTTAAATAAAATATATACGACAGATTAATATATTTCATGGGATGTTAAATGTGTATGCGGTTTCAAAACTAGCTTCAATGGTATTAGGAATAATAATAATAATAATAAATTTTCATTCAACCCGATATACAATATATAGTGATACATAGCTTGAGCAGTATAAAAGTTATAGAAATGTAAGAGAAAATCTATATTAAATTATTTTAAGTTTTGGGTTAGAAATGGAAGAGAATATAAAGCCGAAGCTTGTTACGAGATTTTCTTCCAGAATGCGTCGATACTGACAAAAAACGACAGATTTTTTATAGTTCTTAATCATGCTTGTTTTAAAGAGTTAGGTTGTTGTATATTTTGGGCAGAGGAACATAGAAACCTTCTAATACCTTAAAAAGAGATCGAACGTCGTTTTCACTAATTAATGAATAAGAAATATTAAGGATTTTGATGTTATTTAGGATTTTGATGGACCGCATTTGAAAAAATTGCGATACACACCTGGATAAAATTTGTGAAATTATCTGTTTATCAAAATGCTAGCCAGAAGGATATCTGAGAGTCAACATATCTTATCTGAAATTTTGATTCAAAAAAATTAGTACAACAAATGATAGTTAACAAGTTACGTAATTGTACTAATATGAGTTCAGTGTATGAAATTGCACCATTATAGAAGAAATTATAGATTAAAAACATAATAGGACTTAGATTCAAAATACAGAATAGCTTGAGGAGGAATAGGAGACGTAGAGATTCCATCCAGCAGCTATCACAAGTTTTCTTTAGGGAAAAAACGCAAATGCCATCGATTCTTTATGACGCACGTTTTGGAATATGTTTAAATGTTCCAAAAAACAAAAGCAATTGAAAATGAATGAATAACGGGCTGGTTGATTGATATATATATATGGCCTGCAAAAGGGTTGCTGGTATCTAACTGGAAGGAGACCCACACGCTGAACGTATGTGACGATGTGTGGAACCGGCCAGGCCAGTAACCTAGTGTCCTACCCCGCCTTCAAGTGGTGCAGGCTGAGCTTTCTATTTATGTGGCAAATTAATATTTGCTGCACGGATGGAAAGGCGGAAGGGGAGGGCTAATTCACCAACCCGTCTAGCCAGCGTGGTGAAATGATGGCTAATTCCTCCAATATGCTAATACACCAAAAACCATGGCCCCTAGTCTCCAGGTGCTGGAGTGCTCCTGATCAAGGAAGCGGTCAGCGTGGCATGAAATCAGGGGTGCTAAGAATCACTGGAATGGCCCAGGCTGCCGTTTGTTATTGACCTTGGCAACGTATAATGGACGATCCCTTGCTTCTGAAGCAAAACTTCAAGAATTGGAAGAAGAACTTGACAAGATCAAATGGGACATTGTAGGACTCAGTGAAGTTAGAAGAAAAGGTGAAGAGTTGGTGGAACTTAAAAGTGGACATTTGTTTTATTATAGAGGAACGGAAACTGGAAGAACAAGTGGTGTTGGCTTCTTAATCAACAAAAGAATTAAAGACTACCTTCTTGAAGTCGAAAGCACGTCAGATCGAGCAGCGAGGCTCGTTGTTCAACTAACCCAGCGATACCAACTTCAGATAGTACAAGCATATGCACCAACATCAAGCCATACCGACGAGGAGGTTGAAGAATTCTATGAAGAAATCAAACAGCTACATACCAAGGGGAAACAACACATCA
>QLNU02015359.1:70721853-70748682 GCA_006491805.2 Dysdera silvatica | reverse complement strand
CTTTCAATTCCGTTAATCGTGACTCTACCAACATATATCCTTGCTTTCCGAGACCAAGATTAAGACATCAATGCTGTCCCGAATAACCTACATTTAGTCTGTTTAGCCTTGGAAAATAAAAGCCAGGCAAAATTATCGATGGTATGTTTCTGCAATTGATTACTTCCCCAAGAATAACATCTTCTACTTCGTTTTCAAGAAATGGCGTCTGAATTGATTTTCTTTTATCTGTAGGGAGAAGGTTTTATTTCAAAGGAGTAATTTTAAAAGTGAATGTCCATTTTTTGTGCATTTTTTCGAAGAAAGAGAGAATGTACGGATCTATTAAAACGGATTTGGAAACCATAGAAAGACAAATATTTCCGAAAATATAACTATTTCCGAATGTAGTACCGGAAATATTTCTTTGTCTTAGAAATCTCTAAAATATATTAAAATTGTAAAATAATTTTATGTTTTCAAACATAGTGCTCATGAACTTTTAGTTTCTTGAATGTCGAGCAAATTTTAAATAAAAGCTCATTTATCAACTTCAAAAAAAAGTAATTCATCTCAAATATTCTTTTAGAGAATAAAATGTACTTCACAAATTCAAATCGGTCTTCATCTCCTCACGTTGAATCCTCTTTAATCTTAATAAGCTTTCAAACTCTGTTTTTAAAGCTAGCTTTTTATTCTGGATATAAAAGTTATTTTGTATGCATGATATAACTAATCATTTTCATAAAAAAAGTTCAGTTTCAATAGATTATAAAAGCTACTTTCATTCAGATCAATTAGACAAAATTAATAAGAATGAATTAGAATAACTTAGGTAAGTTATATTAAATAAAATATAACAAATGGAAGAGAAAATAAATAAGATAGAACAAAAGAAATGAATAGGATGGCTGGAATAGATCTATATTATTAATAAAACAAATTGAATAGATAAGATTTAATTAATAGAATAGATAATGTGTAATTAATAGAATAGATAATGTGTAATTAATATAACAAATATTATGTAATTAATGGAACAGGCAGAATAGGTTAAATTCAATGAGTTTAATAGAATAAATGGAATAGTATAAATGGATATAGGATAGAATATATAGGGTAGATTTGAATAGACAGATATAATATATCATCAAACATATGCCAACAAGCATACTTTTAGATAGAATATGATTGAAAAAGTAGAATGGAATACGTACATTAGATAAGTAGGATTGATTAAAATGGAATATAATTACAGAATCTTGCCTTGTTTTCGTTTATTATATATGAACTAATAAATATTCCACTTGCGCGAAATAAAAATACAATCTAATTAACTATATTCGAATCAATTTCTTACGAAAGAAAATGGCGTTCAGACTTCGGGTATGAGCTTACACTTTAAAAAAAATTTAACTTCAATGTCATAGTTAGTTTGCTTAAATAATAGGAAGAGCCATCTTGTGTCAATTACTATTAATTTCTTTGTTTATCTTCCACATGCGTTCGAGAATTTAGTCTTTGCTAAGTACCTCACATAAAAGAAAAAAACGGAAAGACTTTTGTGTCTCCACAGATAAATTTTCTTTCTCGCTAATTAGCAGTGTAATTAGATTCGTTTAATTACCTCATTTAAATGAGTGCTTTCTTTTATCTAAACAAAACAACGAACTTTCGAAGTAAAATTTTTTAAAAACTTCTTAAATTCAATAAGTTTCGTTCATGTTATTAGAATATTTATTCAAAACAGCTATGTGCGTTTCTTGTTAATTTAGTTTCCTTTTAATTATATTCATTATTTCATATTTTAAATTAATATACGGCCTTTTCATATGAAAATAATAAAATATGCCCTTGATTTGAATTTTTTTTTTACTTTTATCAAAATGAAGGACAGGATCAGAATTATAAAAATAATTTATTAGCGATATTGATAGTTACGTCATACATAGATATTCAAATATTAATGCTATTAATAACCGTTAAAATTATCAAGAGAAACGTCTAACTGTTATATGGGTAGTTTAGTCGACCTTCCAAGTTTTTCCACTGAAAGTCAGCTAAATACTTCACGTTCTAAATAAATACTTTCACTAAATACTTCACCTTTTAACTAAATATTCCTATTAAATTCTTTACCTTTCAACTAAATATTCCTATTAAATATTTCACCTTTCAACTTAATATCCCTTTTAAATACTTCAGCTTTCAACTAAATATTCCTATTAAATACTTCAACTTTCAACTGGATAATCCCATTAAATACTTTCACTAGAAATTTACATTTTGTTTAAAATTAATTATCCGCTCTTTTGCAGCATTAACCCACATTATACTGTAATTATTATTTTAATACTATAATTTTAATATCACGACACATTTTATTGATTTTGGTACTACGGTTTATTTTAATAATTCTGATACTACGACATATTTCTATAATTCTAATACTACAACATATTTTAATAATTATAATATTACAACATGTTTTAATACTTTGAATACTACAGTGTATTTTAATAATACTAATACCACAGTTTCAATAATTATATTTTTATATAATTTTAAATACTGTAATATGAAATACATACTATACCCGGATTTTTATATCAAAAGAAAATACATAATAGGGTAAAACCTTTAAAAAATATTGGACCACTGAATCCTTCATTTAAATTTGTTAAATGATTGAATAACATGGGTAAATCGAAAAACAAAGTGGTGATGATTATAACATGGTATCTTTACGCTATATGGTGACCGAAAAATTCCTTACTGTTTGTACTATTTTATAATATTATGACGTAGTTCTGTTAATAAAATATAATATATTGTGCTCACCATCAGGCAAGAAAAGATTGAGGGCAAATGAGGGCCCTGCAGAAGAAAAACATCATAGCTGAAAAACTTAAAAAAAACGTGTTTGGAAAGACGAATGTAGCACTCTTTTTTGCAGCAAGGGGCAAGAGAATGATTGCCAACATGATTGCCAACGTTTGCTAAGCGAATATGGCACAATAAGCAAAAAAAGAATCAAAAGAAGAAGAAAACTGGTGTTAGTACTTGATCTTATATTTAATGTATAAATTAAAGTTACATATGAAGTTATTAATGTATGAATTAAAGTTGCATCTGAAGATGTGGATGTATGAATTAAAGTTGCATCTGAAGCTACTGCTATATGGATTATGCAACTTTACAAAGCACGTGCCTTATCCTGTTTTTCCCAAAATTTGTTGTTATTCGTTGTACGACATTGAAAATTGCGGTTAGTTTTAAAAATGAGTTATTATTCGTTTTGTAATTGCAGTTAGTAAAAATTAGTCAATATTGGTTTCATTAAACAACAATTTTAATCAATGTTTTTTGCGTTCGTTGGATCCTAAACCCACAACCTTCCACTTGCCAGGCGGAGGCTCTACCATCTGAGCTACGAACGATATCTAATCTCTTACGAACGTATTTAAAGATTATTTACTAAAGCTGGCCAATTCGCAGAATGCTGTAGTAACATGAACTGGCGTGGTGTTCAATTTATGTAAATAAACATTGGTTTCGTCTCAAGAATTGCTTAATTTCGGGGAAGCGAATGAAACTATGCAAAATCTTATGACAAAACGAAAATGCCATTTTTGCCTGGTACAATTCAATAATGTGTTTTACTAAATGCAAAAATTAAACTTGTGTGCGTCATAGATTCTGTGTCAGTCATAATATAAGGTCAGGTTTAACCAACGTTGAATGTTAGGTTTGTAATGGCAATTGCAATCAATGAACAACCAGCTTGGAAACGGTGATGTGTAACATCCAAAACTGATTGACAACCGCCCATATTGAATGGATCTTGCCCTGACCAATGTCTTCTAAAAACTCCATGTGTAATTCCTCTTTACATGTATGTACGTAATGTATAGATTATTTCATTACATTTAAGACTTATTTTATTACATTTAAGGCTTATCTTATGACGTTTAAGGCTTATTTTATTGAGTTTAAAACTTGTTTTATTACGTTTAAGACATATTTTGTTACCGATTTAATGGCGACACACTACACTAATCAAACAGAAGTAAAAATTACACACATTTCTTCTGATAGCTATGAAATATAGTCCATTCCATGCCAATATGACTAAATTTATATTGGCTAAACATGGAGGTCTTAGATTAAAAGAACATGAAGCTTATGTAAGAAAGCAAGAATTTCATAAATCGGCTTTGGAAAAACACTCATGGGAATTCGAACACAAGTTCTTATTCTCTAATGCACATATTATTAAAAAACGTCAACTTAAAACTTGATCTCAACTTTTATGAGGCATTTCATATCAAACATCAACTTTACAGTTAATCGCCAACTCCTGAATAACTCTATTTCGCCCACATGAGAAAAAACTTTTGTATTTCATGGTTAGGGACACCACCACCAATGGACTTAAGTCCTGTTCAGCGCAATCAAGTTTCCAACCGACGTGATGGCAACACCGACCAACAGAACGGACATAAACAGAAGCCGCCATTCTCTAACGATGGTAGTCGCATGCGTGATATCGAAAGAACTATTAGAAACATTTTGATTATAACATTTTATAAATTAACTACACCAATAAAATTTTTGTATTTTGTGCTGCTTTTATTAAGTTTAAAACTTATTTTATTACGTTTATGACTTTTTAATAACGTTTAAAACTTACTTTATTACTTTCGTCACCTCACCTCTTAACAGAATTTTTATATGCTTTACTTTATTTTTTAATACAAGTATGTAATTTCAATTTTCTGAAGCAACTTTTAAGGTTGCACAGTGTGAACGATCAGATCAAATAACCTATGATAAGCTTTCGACACTCAATTGTCAATGTAAAACTAATAAATCTTGTTTAGCTAAATGCAATTTTGAAATAAACACTTCCTTAAAGAATGTCATTCAAGGCAATGAAAATTTTTGATACAGAGCTTTTTTCGACACCATTTGATTGATTAGCAACCGAGGATAGAGCATTCTTATATTAAGATGCAATCAAACAAGGAATATCTCTATTTCGCCAAATGATACCTAAATTTTAATGAGATTTGGGTATACCTAAACGTAATTTAGAAATATTTATATTCAATTAGACATAATTTGTTATTTATCCATAGCTGAATTAATTCCTTCTGACCGGCGAACCGTTCACCGAAGCTCAGGGGATGAATCATTATGGTTTAAGAGATTCGAATTCCTTGGTAAACTGTACCTTCCAGCACAACACGACCCTTGCTTTTCTTGCACGTAAAACTCACACAAACAAACAATAATTTAATTATACTAAGAGTGAGAAATATAAAAGTGTGCCGTCTCTCTCTCTCTCTCTCCAAATATCTTTTGATTTACTTGCTTGAATTTGATTCTTGTTCAACAGAATTTATCCTAAAAATGGGTTGTTGATAAATATAATCGAAAAAAGGACGTCTGTATATTCTTTTATATCATCTAGAATACATCGGTCATATTTTTTTAAGTGGAATCTAAAACAAACATTTCATATTTTCTTAAATGTAATCCACAAGTTGAATCAATTGCATGTTCTCAAATGCGATCTAAAACAAATATTTTACATTTCCTCAAATGTAGCAGAAAGCGAATGTATAAATAAGACGCATTTCTTTACTAGATTTATGTTCCTACATTTTAAATTGAAAAAAAACTTTACATCTCGTAAATTTTCTATCTGTCTGTCTGTGCCCTTATAAAAAAATTCTTAAAAATAAAATTCAAAAGGTTGAATGTTGTCAAAATGTTTTATTTTTCATTTTCCTTCCTTTTCCATATGACGCCAACGGTTTATTTTCAGTTTCACCGTGAAAATAAAACTAATTCAATTTTCTTAATTTATGAGGCGACGACACGACGAACTATAAATCTTTTGGACCACGTTTAGTAAAACGCAATGCCCTAGCGACCGAGGTAATCGAGGCCTCTAATTACGAATATAAACGAATTTTTGAAGCCAATGAACACCTATTTATAATTTTTTGATACACTTCACATTAAATCAATCTCATCTTCTTAATTACAAATTTATCGTGGCCCTATGTCAGGTGGTGAAATAAAAATGTAATATTTTGTAAAAAAAAAAAGTCCAACCTGTCAGTTACAGCTTTCACAATTTAACTAATGATAAAAGATCGATCTCATCCAATATGCCAGAGCTCGTTTAAACCAATATAACGTACAGATAATCCATCAAAATAATATCTAAAAACTTCTTTATCTTCGGACTCTCATATTATCAATTTTTATCGCATTCATTAAAGCACTTAAGACTCCTTGCAATGAATTTTTAGCAACTTAAAATATATTTTTAGACTACTGATTATCCTGTCAGCTGTTTAAAATTATTTTCTTAAAATGTGAAAGATTGATTCTTTAGTTTACAATTTTAATTTAAAGTGGACATATAAATTGGAGTGATTGTCGAAAATTCATTTTGACCTCTTTCGTCCCCCTTCCCTCACTTACAGGTCATGCTTGGTCTGTTCTTTTCCTTCTGTCCTACCCTTGCATGCTTTGGATGCAGCCCTAAATTCTTCACCGAAAATTTTGAACACATCGCAATGGCATGCCTGCATTCTTCCAATCCTCTTTTCCAAAATTTTAAAAAACAAGTGGTTTCAGTTTCGCTTGAGTACACGTTAAATACTAAAACGTAAAAGATAATGCGCCTAAGCATTGTATAAAATAATACGTTTTATTTATTTTTCACTTGTACAGTACAAGTGATATACATTATATTATTTCTTCTTTCAGTATGTGGAAACAATTTGACCATACAAGGAAAGTTCCGAGGAAAATATCTTCTTGGATGTAATAAACCTAGGACCTCGAATAAATTAATCAAAGACAATCGTGTTAATGGCATCAAGTTAAATACAAAAATTAATCTATTTGGTATTAGTTCACCACAATCCACCAGGTCGTTAGTACGTTATAAATTTAATTTGTTACGAGACCAATGTTGAGATCAAGTACTCTCTTAATTTATTTTTAAATTTTTTAATTCCGTTTAATTTTTTTATGTCCTCAGGTAATTTATTCCAGGGTTAGGACCCTTGAAATTAATGTTACTTCTCCCTGTTTCAGTTCTTATTTTCGGAAAGATTAAGTCATTATATTTTAGGCCAATATTTCTTTACCTTTCATTATATTTGATTTTTATTAACCCCATGTGCTTGTTTTCCTTAATTCTTTCAAGCATTTTAATCAAAATACATTATTCATATATTAATGCAAATGGTATGATATTGTATTTAATTAATATATTTTTCCAATTCATTCTATTAATCTTGTTAATTAGTTTCATTTCTTTTTTCTGTATATTTTTCAATATATTTCCATTAACTATGCCAACATCTCGCCATATACAGTTGCAATACATAAGATGATTCTATATCATGGGGTAATAAAGGTCAATATTAATTTTATCTGTCAATATATTACCTATTCTTCTTAGTATTCCTATACTTTTACTTGCATTTTTTAACACAGTATTTATTTATTCATTCCAATTTATCTGTTAGTTGAATTCCTAAAAATTCTAATTGTTGTACCACTTCAATTTGTTTATTGTTACTAATTAAGACTGAATTATTGTATATGTCGATATTAATATTTTTGCTTCTACTTCAGAAAATCATTACTTTAGATATATCTACATTTAATTTCATTTGATTTACATAAAACCATTTCTCATATTTTTTATTTCATTGATACGTATTTCCATTAATCTTTTTAGGTCTTTACCTGTAACTATGATACTTATGTCATCTGCAAAAAATGTTATATGACCCATATCTGAAACATTAAATATATCGTTTACATATATGGAGTACAACAGTGGTCCCAAATTAGACCCCTGCGGCACTCCACAGTTATTACTCATCATTTGTTATGTTTTACCTCCAACACACACTATTTGTTTTCTATTATTTAAATAAATGCTTGATAATTTATTAATTTTGCCTCTTAATCCATAATTATTTAATTTTGTTATTAATATATTTCTGTTTAATACATTGAACACCTTACTCAAATCACAGAATATCCCTATACTATATTCCCTATATTCGATTACTTTACTTCCTGTATTTTATTTATTGTTCTAAGTAATGCTGCTTCTGTTGATTTTCCTTTTCTAAAACCATGTTGATATGTATCCATTAAATTATTTTTTAAATAAATTTTTTTATTCAATTGTAAAGTTGTTTTTCAAATAATTTCGCAAAAACTGATGTCACTGCTATTGGTCTATAATTTTCTTTACAGTCTATTTTACCCTTTTTATAAATAGGTATAATTTTAGATATCTTCATTTCATCAGGAATTTCTTCCTTATCTATAATATTATTAAATACAATCAATAAGGGCACAACCAACAATTCCGCACTTTCCTTCACAATTTTTCGGTGAATCTCATCAACACATTCTCCTTTTTTTACTATTAAGTTTTCTTATTTCATTTAATAATTCAAAATACATTATTTGCTCAACATACATAGTTTTATCATGATTTTTGCTCATATATTCTTTAAAGACATTCTCAATATATCTTTCTCTATTATTTTTTCAGATATTTCAATAAAAATTTTTTTGAAGCAATTTGCCATTTCCCCCTTTACCGTTATAATTCTATTATCATCTTTTTATTAATTTTATTTCTTTATTTTTATTATCTCTACACAATAATTTATTTATAAACTTTCAATTATTTTTATTATCTACATTAATCAAGTTTTCATCTAAATATCTTTTTTTGTGCCAAACAATTGATTTAGTTATACAGTTCCTTAATTTTTTTAATCTTTCTAAATAAATCAATTTTTTGTTCTTATAAATCTCTTAAATAAATTACTCCTTTTCTTTATATTGTTTTGGATTCTGTTGTTTATCCAGCCCTTATTATTTATTTTATCTTTAATATATTTCCAATTAAAATTTTTTCATATAATTATTTCAGTTTTCTTAAAAATATATCATATTTGTTATTATAATTTAATTCTATGTTTCCAATCAGTTGACCTCAAATCTTTCTTAAGTTTATTAATATTTCTTTTACTCAGGTTTCTAATTCTCATTTTATTAAAAAAAATTCATATAGCCCAACTATAATACCCCTATGATTGCTTATTTGATAATCTAAGACACAAAATTTATATTCCCCAATATTTGTAAAACACACATCAATTATTGTAGATGAATTTGTAGTTATTCACTCGTGGAATCTTTTATTACATTTTTTAGTCCCATTATTTTCATTGTATGTAGTAAATTGTTTTTTATACTTGATTCTTTGTCAATATATTTAAATCTCCAATTAATAAAATGTTTCCATTTTGCAATTTCTCCCATTTCTCGTATAACCAATTAGTTAAACTATTTACATTACTACCAGGTTTTCTGTATATGACTCTTGTTCTTAGTTTCCCTCTTTTTACTCTTATTATTTCCCAATCCTCAGTTAATTGACTAATTTCGTTCAAATTTTGAAAAATTGAAAAATTTTTCAAAATTTTCAGGTTTGTCATTAATGTAAATGGGTACTCCACCTCCTCTTTTTTTTTCGCATTACATGATACTCATACCAACCTGGAAACTCCATATGATCATGTTCTTTTGACCAAGTTTCTGTAATTGCTAATAAATCTATTTTGTAATATTTGTTATCCATTAGTAACTCTATTTCATCCACTTTGTTATTTATACTCCTGGCATTGATGTGTAATATTCTTAGTAAATCTTTATCATTTAGGCACTCAATATTCCCACTATTATAAATGTTACTTATATTATTTACTCCATCCTTATTAAAGCATTGTTTACATATATTACATATTTTATACATATTACATTTCTGACACTTATTGCATTTTTTACACTTATTAAATTTTTTACACATATTACATTTTTTATACATATTACATTTTTCACACATATTACATTTTTTAGATATAACACATTTTACATATATATTGCTTGCATTATTTGATTCATCATTATCATTATTACATTTATTACACTTTGTATTTTCTAACATCTGTATAATAGCATCATCAATATCATCACTCCAATTATCTATATCACTTACATTACCTACAGGTTGACCATTTGTGTTCACATTATTGTATTCTGTACCTATCTCGTAATTTATCAGATCTTTGGTTAAACCATCATCATTCATCTTCCATTTCATGAATATCTATAATTTTGCAAGCAGTATCAAATCCAATATTTTCATTCACATTAAATAAATTTTCCATTGTGCTCACGTTATTTTGATTGCTATTAATTGAATTACACAAATTATTTATAGAAATAAAATACAGGGTACCAGGGAGGAAATTACATAAAAAGGTTAAACACTGGTAAAATAGCAATGAAAAAGATCACTCAAGCTTTCGGACGCATCAGCAGCAGTCCTTCATCAGGAGTAATGACGATGTTATGTTTCTGTCTCTTTTTTATACTTGAAATTTCTGGAAAACCCTTCATCAGAGTAGTCCCGCAGAATGGAAAAACCCAATGAGAACCAATGGGAGGCCTCCAATAGAATCATGGAAGAACCCCAATGGGAACCAATGAGAAACCCACACTGCGGGGCACCTAATGTTGGGAAAGTCCCATACATTTCAGAGTAAGAGTTGTTTATAAGTTTCTGGAAGTGGTTGTGATGTATTAATGGCTTTCCCATGTAGTTTGTAAGTTTCCCAAGATTCTAAGAAGAGTCTACTATTCTTGTTTGTGATGTGTATTAGTAGTATTTAACATCAAATCGAAATTTTAACAATGTCATTATCGAAATTTTAACGATGTCATTATCAAAATTACCAGCACTTTCATTATCAATATTATTAACATCATTTAACGGCATTAGATAATTGCTTTTATTATTTAACTCCAAGTCGATACAATCAACAATGTTTTTATCACCGATATTTTTAAATCACAAATTAGTAATACCATCAGTATCAACCCCAAAACCACTCTCAATAATAGTCCCATTATTTCCAGTTATAAATTGTCATTGTAGTTTGTCGATATTAGAGTAATTATTAATTATGGTAACATCACTGTTATCATTTTCTCATTTTATCATGTTTATTTTGCCGTTTGTTGTCGAGAGATATTTCCAATTGTATTCCTTTTTCTTTCTCCATACCTCTGTAAATAATCTTATCTGAAGGGGGCAAAGATGTTCATTAATATTGTTATTACCATTTTTATCAATTTCGTTTTCGATAATTTCATGTGCTCTTATTTTAATTCTTTTCTTTTTTAACATCAATTCATTTTTTGTTTTTCTGTTTAAAAGTCTCACTAATATTTTATTGTTTTTGTTCAGTCCCATGCCTGTTCTGTGGGCTGTCTCTATTTGATCTAAATTTATATTCATATTCAATTTTTTTACATAACTTCAATACCAAATCTTCACAGTTTTCATTGTCCTTATATGTAAGTCCAATAATTTCCACATTGTTCCTCCTATTGTATTGTTCAATCTCGATTTAGCCGTTTATGATCCCATCCATCTCATTTTCAAATGATTGTATTCTTTCTCTTAATTCATCGTTTTTTCTATCTCTTTATCTTCCCCTGTTTTCACTTTCTTTTCTCCACTTTCTTAATTCCTTTTTTAATGCACTGTTTTCTTCCAAAACTCTTACAAATATCCTGGACATACCCATAAATGTAAATCTCATTTCCTGATTTATTTTTCATTTCCTCTATCCTTTTATGTAATTCCGTATCTTTTTGAGTCTGTCTTTCTTAACTTTTCCTCATACCTTTCTTTATCTCTCTCAATTCTCTTATTATTCCACACGTTCTCGATTCTCCTTGGTCCAGATCTATTGGACTTAATTCTATGCTTTCATTTCCATCTCCTTCCATTTCCAATCTCCTCCCCCATCACTCTTATCTGATATCACATCATCATCCTCTCCGCACTTCTTCTTTCTTCTTCGGTTCTGTACCATTTTTATATATAGTCTCAAGTATGTCAAAACATAACAGATTTTAACGGAATTAATTTTGCATTATTATTCACAGGACTCAAATTTAGTTATTATGGTCATAACTCATTATCTTTCCTGAGTAAATTCATCTGGAGTTACAGTTACTAGTTATGCAAAGTAAGTTTTAAATGTTGCAATTCGCGTTTCACTGTCCTACCTTAACAGTCCATTAATTTAGTTTTGTGCAGTAATGTCTCGTACATTTAGTCCACTGTATTAGTAAAGTCACTTACCATTTTCCGGCTTGTAACTTCGTATACATCAGTAATTCTGTAAATGCACTAGAGCAAAATCGATGCAATCCCAAATTTACATGATTACCAAACACTAGTTAATGCCACGTAGCAGTCAATGGGAATGTCTTGAAGATTCGCAACTTCTCCACAATAAATATAAAATACGATATCTTTTTGCCACTTATCACAATATCTCGGTTTAAAAATGTACAACAAAACTAATTCAGTCTCTATTACGACCAATAACAGCACTTCCATGCATTTTTTTAGGAGCGTGACTTTCACACGTCTTGCCTTCTAAACGCCCTCTGGCGGAAAATACGTAATCGCAGTTAGTTTGTTTGTTTGTTTGGATGTTTTATGGCGCAAGAGCATCTGGGCTATACTGCGCCAATTAATCGAAGTTAGAATGGCTGAAAACGATTTGTGGTCATTTTGAAAGCTCGCACGCTTTCTTCTTTGGACCCTTAATTACACTGGGTGTAATTGAGGTACTTGTATGCTTTCGAAATTAACATAACCCGTTGTCAACCATTCTAACTGCGATTATGTGTTTTATTTTACAGAATACCTGTCAAATGCTCTTGTATACACTCAAACCTGTTTTTATGCGGTCTTTTTTTGTGCGATTTTTTTTGTGCGGTATATGAAAATTTCAATCAAATTGGAACATAATTGACGAAGTTATCAATAAAAAAAATCGCACAAATAAAAGACCGCACAAAAACAGGTTTGAGTGTATTCATTATATTTACCCATTATGTCCTCAAATGCCCGTTTGCTTCAAAAATTAATATATATATATATATATATATGTATGTATCAGGAACGGCTCGTGGCGAGATTTTAGGGTATGTGCATGAAGCCAATTCACCAAAACCCAAAGTTACCGTTTGGCGCAGTATAGCCCAGATGCTCTTGCGCCATAAAAAAGCCAAACAATCAATCAAACAAAGTTACCGTAAATTTCTTTCTTATTTACTGAATGAGGTAATAAAACCAATTTCTTGACAAGTATAGGCCGTAAATTCATGCTCGTACCCCCCGAAATTAAATCCTGGCTACAGTCTTGCGTAAATTGATGTGTTTTGATAAATTAGCCTTCATGCGCACTCCCTAAAATCTCGCCACGAGCTGCCACTGATATATTTATTTATTTATTTATTTATTTGAATATTATTTATGGGATAAATACATAGAAAAAGTTTTTTAAATGATAAAAACACAAGACTGTGCAATATGAAATATAACACCATTGTGAAGCTGCGCATGATGCTGCATGACTCCAACAAAGATGTGAATATTAAAAACACTTTAAGTTGAAACATGGAGATCGATGAAAAACATTGAAAATGCACAAATTAATTTTACATACATACTGAGCGATAGATGATAATCCATAGCGTGTTCTCGCACGTTCTTGAAAACCAACGGATTAAATTATTAAAGCAAAGCAAATAGTATACAACAATGAAAAGCCAAAACTGCCAAACAAAGAACTAAGGACCAATAGAATGAAGGGTTTGAAACATCCTACAGGCTCTTTCTCAAGGGGAATCGCCCATAGGTTGTCTCCATGTAAGACATGTTTCCGTATTAAGTATGCTTATCAGCAGACACCTCCTGATCCCCCGACATGCCATGGTATAAATTATGCGATGTGGATATAATAAACGGAATAGAAATTGGATTGAAGAGATATAAATATACACTGACACACGACAACAGGTAAAAGAAAACCTTCGCTCATCACATACTACTCAAACTTCTTTGTCTCACTCACCCCCGCCTCATTTTACGGGAGCAAGTTTTTTACTGCTGCATTTACTCTTACAAGCTCATTACTCCTTTCTCCTATTTCAAGGCCGATATTTAGGTTTGGAAGCAGGCCTTCAAAGCAGAAGAAACATTGTTGGATTCAATAAGGTCGTACTTTTCATCTTTTTTTCCTACATATTGAGAGGGGTATTCGAGTATAATCGACATTTCATATAGTATCTGAATCTGTTACTGTAGGGCGCGCTAAGCAACACGCTGTAGTGGAAAAACTTGTTCCCGTAAATTAAGGCGGGGGGGGGGGGAGGCAAGCTGACAAGGGAACCTCGCGAACTGTCAAGGCTCGATTTTTCTGAATTTCGGTTTATAGGCCAATATGACCGAGTATATGAAAGATCCAAAATCAAATTTGGCCCAATCGACCAAGGGGTCGAGCTACGGTCCACTGAAAATAGAGCTCACCCTACGGTGATGCTTCGCTGCATGACAGGTGAAAAGAGTGTTTTGGCGTGCTGAGCAAGCATTAAGCGCCGAAAGTTATGAACATGGAGTATTTATGTATGAAAATGAATTTATGTAGATATGAAAAAAAAAATTTTGAGTTACCTAACTGCTGGGGTTACCAGAGTTATAACTGCGCTCTTGGCTATGATGAACTTAAAACGCTTTTAATGGAAATGAAAATCAATAAAAAAATGAGAAAGCATAATAACTTTGAGCAATGATTGCAACAAATGAATGAACTACCATCGCAGTCCATTTCGTGACACACTTGGTCCGTGAAATTAAAACAAATTTCTTGCACATTGAAGAATTTTTCAGGCTTTGGTATCGGGTACGTTGATTTCCACCAAGCATAGATTATCATATTACGGAATTTTGGGGAAGACAGCTGATTGTGAATGAGTGAATGCAGTTTTGTGATGTTATGACGTTCTGATAAGATTATATGCTCATAAAAATGCAAAAGGCAAAAACTTGTTAAGCGTTTAGCGAAATATTTCCATTGAAGAAAAAAATATACGTAGTATGGCTGTATGAGTGCTATCCCTCCAGGTGGTATAATCATCAATTTCGATTGCTCTGAAAGACTGGCTTGACTAAATGCATTATCAAATATATTTTCGTCCATTTGACCTGTCCACGAATCCATAATTAATAGAACTTTTGATGTTATGCCTGGTTTGAGTACTTCGCTGAGGAACATCTCATGTATTTCGGTAGAGGATTTGCCACTTTTGGAACATTCCAGAATAACATTAGGAGATTAAATAACTTTTCCTGTACCCGTGGATCGAATACACCCTTTGGTTCCTGATGGATGAGCAGAAATTGTCGCAATAATTGTCCAGTAGCAGAAATGATAGGTCGGATTATTACGGAATGGGATATGGCGTGAGAAGATTGAATGATACTTGGAGTGTGCTTTTCCCCATTAATCGACAGAGTGCGCGTAGATGCCCGTTCTTTAGTGAATCCGCTGTGGTCAGTGTTTAAAACCTCATCAAAAGGATAGTTGCTCATTGCATCTGTAACTATGTTGACGAATTCTATAGCTCTATCTTCCAAAGCCGTTGTGTACATAGCACGTTCATACGTAACGAACTTGGTGACTCTTCTACTTGTTATGCCACGCTCTTTTATTAAAATTTTAATAGAAAAGCATCACTTGCGCTAAAGTTTGTGAGATTTTCTCTCATTGCAATGTTCAGAAACCATAACTTTAAATCGGCATCGTGAACTGTTAATAAAACATGTTCCCGGGCATTTTTAAACTTCTCAAATACTTCGTCTTTCATCCGTAACAGTTTTTCACATCTTGTACCCTGGGAAGCAACATAATCCCGAAAGCGATAAATTTGTCGACGTGAAAGCGTGTTGTCTTTAAAGCGATGCTGTATGCTTTTCAAGGAACGTAGTTTTCCTGACCCACTCCATGGAAATTCTTTTCATGTCTTCTAATGTGTAAGTTACGCGTGACGGCAAATTAGTTTGTTCATCCCATTCCTCATCATTCATTTCATTTCCCTGTATTGCATCATACTTTATTTTATTACCCTGTATTTCATCATGCTTTATTTCATTTAAACAAATATCAAGTGTATTCTCGTTATTTATTTCGTATGTTAACCCACTTATCAAAGTTTTGGCAAATGTAAATATTTCTTTCTCAATATCCATCTTATAATCTGATACAAAATCGGCTTGCTTTGTGTATTTTTCACAAACAACGCGAAACAAGTATGTTGATATGGTGGAAAAGGAAGACATGGTGACAAATAAGGCTTGAAATTCCACGCTTTCCAACAAAAAAATTAAAAAGGTCAAAGGTGATGAAAGCACAGACTGGTTTACGTACCAGGCGGCTTTTTCGAGTTCTTCGCCAAAAATGATCTCAAAATTTGTCAGTTATAAAAAAGTAAGGCAAAATCTTCAATTTTTTTTTACTTTTACACTAGAAAACACAATGTATAATTATTTCAGGTACAACTAAAATGACTATTATAAATATGTGCTATATTTTATTCATATGTGTTATTTTTTTCCTACGATAATGTTTGGCGCTTAATGCTTACCCAGCACGCCAAAACACTGTTTTCACCTGTCATGCAGCGAAGCATCCTCGTATGGTAAGCTCTATTTTCAGTGGGCCGTAGTTCGACCCCCAGGTCGATTGGGCCAAATTTGATTTTGGATCTTTCATCTACTCGGTCATATTGGCCTATAAACCGAAATTCATAAAAATCGAACTCTGACAGTTCGCAAGATTCCCTTGTGAGCGAAAGTTTTTCTTTTACCTGTTGTCGTGTGTCAGTGTATACTTATATCTCTTCAATCCCATTTCTATTCCGTTTATTATATCCATATCGTATAATATATACCATGGCATGTCGGGGGATCAGGAGGTACCTGCTGACAAGCATACTTCCTTTAGAAACATGCCTTATATCGAAACATCCTATGGGCGATTCCCCTCGAAAATGAGCTTGTAGGATGTTTCAAACACTTCATTCTATTGGTCGTTAGTTCTTTGTTTGGCTGGCTTGACTTTTTATTTCTGTATCCTATTTTCTTTGCTTTAATAACTTAATCCGTTGGCATTCAAGAACGTGCAAGAACACGCTTTGGATTTTCATATATCGTCCAGCATGTAAGTAAAATTATTTTGTGTATTTTTCAATGTTTTTCATTGTTCTCCATGTTTCAACTTAAAGTGTTTTTAATATATATATATACACGGAATATAATACTTCACACAATTATGATATAATTATCTCCCTCTCTCTCTCTCTACTTCAGTAAAGTTTCTTTATGATGATTATTAATTCAAAGAAGTATTACGAAGATATGATTAACTTATCAATTATATTCACGGTTCATTTATCCATACGCAATAGTTACAATAAGCCTCTTAGTGGAACCTTACTTAAGCAGAAGGTAAGCGACGTATTAACAGAATTCGTGGATCATCCTGTTCGAAGAAATCAATTTGCAAATCTAAATTTATGAATAATTATGCTGCTACGAAAATATGTAACCGTTTTGCCTTATCACTTCATTTCACATATTATGATGTTTCCCAAAGTAATGTCGTGCACTAGCAGTTTAGTTTATGCAACTATTTTATTGGCCATTAATTGCTTAGATTTGGGTCGAAATTGACATGGATACTCATAAACGTATTATTTTTTCGTCTAGTGAAGCAGTAAGTTTGGTATAAAGTAACACATTAAATACATTTACTCAAACTAGTCCCACTGCTTCAAATAAACTGAACTATCTAACTTTTTAATTTTTACCGTTTGCTTCCAAAAAGTGCATATTTTAAATCCATTCCTATATACATTTAAATTATTTATTTGAATCTGTACATTCCTTAATCTGATTTTAACTTTAAAGAAATTAAATTGTGGTAATTAAAATACTGTTGATTACTGCAGCTTTTGCGAAAATTTGAAATTCTCGTGGCTAAAGAAAATTTATCTTCTGAAAAGCGACAAGCTTTTCTCTAGTTAATCTTTTCTTTGTTCGCAGTAAAACCAATGGAGCATAATACTTCTTCCACAACGTTAACCATTTTCTAAACGAACTTAAAACGAAAATCCTCACATGAATGGGTTTCAAATATTCCCTAATGTTTCTCCTTGCATGAAGTACCACAATTCAAGAAGAAACCTTTGTTTCGGTGTCTGCCACTCCGGAACACTCAGTGCAATTTCACTTGTTCTAAATGCGCTAAAATTCTTGAAACAACCTTACAGAAAATTATCAGCGCCCCTCTGAATCATAAAATTTTTGAAAGTCAGTAAATTTAGTCAGAAAATTATGCAGAGTATTGTAAGCTATGAAAAGAAGGAACCTGAATTATAATTGAATTGGTAATCTCATTACATTCTAACAGCATACAAACAAAGCTGCGAAACTACTTTTACTAGCCTACTTTAGGCCCTTTCCTCTTTCTTATATTGAGTCATGATGTTCCACGTACCTTGAGATCAATTTGTTCATGTATGTTTGCTGATGACCTGAGATTTTTTACCTCAATATATACTTTCGAATCTTGTTATTCTCTCCAGCGCGCTTGAGACGATTTGTACTCACGGTGTCATGACTATTGACTCGAGATTTCGGAGACTAAATCCAGCTGTTTGCACCTGGGATACTCTAACACCCATTGTTCATATGCTATTGGGGAGTCCCTTCTGCTAGATGTAAATCAACAGGACGATCTTAAGATCCTTTTTACGGAGGACTTGAACTTTTCACCACGCTGTATCCGACTGGTGTCAAGGGCCAACCAATTCTCTTTTTTACTTATGAAGGCTTTCTCCAAATGCGACACAGCTACTCTTGTACTTGCCTTTAAAACCTTTGTCCTCCCTACTCTGGAATATGCTTCATCGGTGTGGAACCCTTATAAGAAACGAGATGTCTATTTGCTGGAGACGCCGCTTCGGAGATTTACTTGGAATATTAGGTCCCTTCATCATCTTTCTTATCAGGATCGCCTCGCAGAAATCGGTGTCCATTCTATGGATTGGCGTCGCCTTCAAATTGACCTTAATTTTTTTTATAAATTAATACATGGTAGTTTCCACCTGGACAGTCAATATCCCATGATCCAATTGTTGGAGCGCCAGACCACCAGAGGGCACCCCTTGGGGGTTGAGATTCACATTGCGAGAAAAGAACTGTCGCTCCTTTTTGTTCACACTCCAAACTGGCCAAGTCTGGAATGCATTGCCACATGAACTTGTGACCTTGCCTTCCCTCTCGGCTTTTTGTCGGGCTCTGGAGGTCTTTGATCTGCGACTTTTTTTAGTTTTTTTCCTTATTAATTTGTGCCCTATGAATTTATGTGTTCTAACTGTATTCCGATTGATGATTTTGAAATTTTGTGTTTTACTCCCAATGTAAGAGTATTTGTAACCTGCTGAGTTTTAACAAATTTATTTATATTACTATTATGAATTCCTTCATTAAAATGAAGTAATGTTTAAATAACTTTTGTTTGTAAGTTCGGTTTATTAATTGCTTACAAAATTCTGCACTATTTTGGTAATTATGTGGAATTATTAATTGTACGTATCTCCAACTTATAAGCAAATTTTGCAACATAGTTAAATCCGTTTTAATGGAAAAAATGAGAGATTAAAGTCGTAAATCAACTCGCGCCTGTTTTCATTGAAAAACTCCATAACACCTTTTTTATCTCCTAAATCGGATCTCAATGAAATTGTTGTTGAACCCAACAACAACATGAGATCGTTGTTTTTGTGTCTGACTTTTTGTAGGCTCGATTATATTCGATGTGTCATGGTTCAGAGGTCGGAAAAACAGGACTTTCCTGTCGCTAATGACCGCCTTCTGACGTAAGACGTGCAAATAAAAATATAGACATTCTTCTGTTGAAGATATGTCATTTAAGTCACTGCTGTGCTCCACACTATTACACTACAGCTGCATCATTTGGTAGTAAACATCGAAGCATTTATGAAACACCCGTCTAATGACAGTAAACTCGGCAATATTATAAAATTGCTCGTAAACTTAAAGACATTGGTTTTAAAATTTTAGATGTCCTCAGATATTCTCACCATTTTGATAGGTGGTCGGAGTGAAAGGAGATTCATAACTCTTCTTCAACGTATACCTTTATTGAAGTAGCCTACAATAGTTATGAAGGAACTAAAAGGGCGGATTCAGAAATTTTTTCTCGGAGCTGAACGCAAATCTTGAGAACCATTTAGATCTATAAAGTGAAATTTGTTACCGAAATTAAGGAAGTAAAATAAATATAAATTTTTTATTCTCGGTAGAGAAGGTGCCCTCTTCCTTCACTGCTGTATCCTCCCTTGAGAGAAGATATTAGTCCTATTCTTTGTCCCTCAAAAAATGTAATACGGACAAATCTTAACATCCATTAGAGCTATTGCTAAATAGACCGGGAAATGTCTGTCCGAAAAATAAGGTCATTTCTTAACTACTATTTATTTGGGCAATTTCCTGTTGGTTCTGTAAATGTGATTTCCTGTTAGGTGGTTTAATTTTCTTGACTTCTGAGCACCAAATAATCATGTGAGGCTTTCAGAAAAAACAGTTAATTGTCATAGCGTCGGCAATTGAGTCATTAAGACTAAATTAAGGAAGACTAATATCTTTAATAGATTTTGGGAAAATAATCAGAAAAATCGCATTTCTGCTTACAAATATTGCAATGATGTATGGTTATAAATAAAACGTGAATCGCGACAGTGTATTTATTCCAGTAGATTTTTTAAAGAAAACGCCTTCTTCCTGCTTCCAAAAATCAATAAAATGCGAAAAACGTTGTTACGATATTTAAATAACATTTTGCATATAAACAAAACAAACAAACAATTTTTATTTATTTGTCACAATGGTTGTAGCAACTTTCCATTTCACTTAGAAAATACATATATAAACAATAACACACACACTGCAATTCAATAAACCACAAATAACCACAATCCATCGTGACGAGTCACCAGTAAAAATCATACGATTTAACAGGCTGAGGACCCTAACAATGTAATGGCGCAAAATCACCTCTTAGCAAATAATCTAATATTTTTTTTTCTAAATAGATTAATATTATTTATGTCCTTAAGAAAAAATTGTTCAATAATTTTTCACTTTTTATTTTTTACCAAAATGAAAGTAGCCACCTTTTATAAATTTTGGGTCGCTGAACATGAAAATTACCCTTAAAATTTTCATCTGACTTAGAGTTTCGAATAATTGCACTGTTTACATTTTACATAAAACGCTATGGGATGTTATAATGACGTTACGTGAAATAATGAAAAAAGGAGGGAAAAGTAATAAAATAGGCATTGTCGTTCTTGATAAAGCTGCTATCGATAGCGTCGTTATTTCTTGCTATCGTCTCACGAAGCACGTAATCGAGCGGTTAAAACCGGTTCAATCCAATGGCCTCAGTTTTGTACGTAGCAGCGCATGGAGAACTTCATATTGCGCCACCTGTTTCTGAATTTATTTTTTTACTGATTTGTTTAATTAGTGACTTACTGCATGAGTGAATTTGTACGTTTTAACATTTTACGTAAATACATTTTACATAAATTTTGTGGTCCATTGCATATGCAGCTATGCCTCGCCCTTGTATAAATTCTGCGGACAACTTTTGCTATATATGCGCTGACATGATTTGTGGTTCCAGGAAGCGGACATTGACTTCTGCAGTGAACAAGCATATATACTGTACTTTGGGTGTGGCATCGGAGACCAGGATAAATCATGTGCCACTCACGTTTGTTGTACGACTTGTTCGTTCACCCTGAATGCTTGGATGCTTGGGAAAAAAGTTTCCATGCGATTTTGTGTACCCGCCGTGAAGCGTGTGTGCACCAAGAAACCATACCACCGATTGCTATTTCTGCATGGTACCGTGTTTGAAGAGAGGAATTAATACGAAGAAGAAGATTGAATACCATGTGATACCATCTGCCAGTCCCCGATCGCCCCACTAGCATTCCGACAAACAGTGATTTAAATGATGATGGAAGTGAACTTGATTTGTTAGAAAGTGTTCTAAGTACAGTGATTAAAATCGAACATTTCAATCGACAAGTACTTCTTGTAACGTGCACCGAATCACACAAGGTGAACTTCATGACCTAATTATGGAATTAGAACTGCCAAGGAATAAAGCTGAACTCTTAGAATCCAGATTGCGGCAGTGAAACCTCCTGGAGGGTACGGTTAGAGTATCTGCTCTTCGCGATGGTCAAAAAGAACAGTCAACATTTTTCAGCAGTGACGACGACTTAGTATTTTGCAATGGTGTTGAAGGTTTGATGCTGAAACTGAACATTCCGTACTAAGCAGACGAGTGCAGATTGTTTATGGATGCCTCAAAAACAAGACTGAATGCTGTGCTATAGCATAATTGTTATGAAATATCACCATCAATCCCTATTGCTTATGCAACCCTAGGTAAAATTATCCCATGTTTCTACGCCTTCTTGATTTATAAATTACAATCAACACAAGTGGTTAGTATGTGGTGATTTCAAAATGATAGCAATTGTGCTCGGTCTACAAGGTGGGTACTCAAAATACAGTTGCTGTATATATCAGTGGGATAGCCGCGCGAGGCATACCAATTACAAACAGAAAAAATTGCCTCAACGAACGCCTTTGTTGCCTGACATTAAAAAAGTTTCATGTGAACCCTAGAGCATTGTTCTACCACCGCTGCACATAAAACTGAGACTTAAGAAAGCATTTGCAATAGAACCGTTAACAAAACTAAACGTGCATTTGAATATTTATGCCAAAAGTTTCCACGTCTAAGTACAGAAAAGGAAAAAGAGGCGGTATTTATAGGTCCCCATATACGCACGCTTTTTCAAGACAAACAGTTTGAATCCAATCTCAATCCTGATAAGCTACATGCCTGATATTATTTCTGGAATGTTGGTACACAATTTTTGGGTAACCTTCGTTCTAAACATTGCAAAAACCTAGTGGAATAAGTTATATCTGCCTACGAGAAAATTGGATGCAACATGTAACTAAAAATGCACTTCCTGCATTCACGTATTAATGTCTTCCGAGCGAATTGTGGCGCTTTAGTGACAAAAAAGGGAAGTGATTCCATCAGGACATTTCTGCGATGGAACGGCACTACAAAGGAAAGTGGTTAGTTTCAATGTTAGCAGATTTCTTCTGGATGATCCAGGGAGATGCTCCGGACGTTACCCACAAGCGACAGTCAAAAAGACGACGAGTATAAAAAGGAAAGTTTGTTGACTGTTATTAGTACTACTGTATTCCCATAGCCTTATATGTAAGATGTAAACATTAAAATTACTCAGGAACCTGAACCGAAGCAATTTTTATCGTAATTTTCATGTTAAGAGACCCGAAATCTATAAAGAACGAATGTTTTCACTGTAAAACAGTGTAATTGGACGTAGCCAAACGCATATTAAAATTATTGGCAAACGTTTGCGTTATAAGCATACTAACGTTAGAATACTGGTATATTCGAACAAAACCGTAGCCAAGATTTAATTTCGGGGGTTCATAAATTTTTACAGCATGTATCGATACAATTACAGCATGCAAGTCCGTAGCCAAGTCCCATTAAAAATTTAATTTCGGGGGGAACCGGTCCCTAAGATCGCCCTCTCTGGATACGGGCATGTATTCGAAGTACATCTTATGCAAACTTCGTTGACTTTGGATGTTTAGATCCATAGGTGTAACCTGGCGAAACACATGCCAACAGTTTTTTTAGAACAAAGGCAAAATCATAATTTTTTCCATCCAATTTTAAGCTTTTGTTTGTTTCCCCCCCTCCCATTTTACGTTATATTTAACCCTTAGGTTACGTCTATGTCCAATTCCGTCAAAAACATGTGTTAAATAAACCAGCATTCTAATTTCACCATACTTATAACTTTGGCTTTTTCCTATCAAATAATTCACATATTAGTACTGTATTATTTACGTAGCTTACGTAATCATAATTGACGTGGTACTATACACAAACTAAATACCTTGCGCCTGACCATAACATTACGCGCATCGTATGCATGGTTATTGTAAATAGTGAGGAAAACAGGTTCGTTTGCGTTTGTGAGGAAACCTCTTATCTAGACAAAGTACTTAAGCTGAAGTTTACTAAAAGATTTGGTACAAGTACTGCAACAGACATTTTGGTATAGATTCGTCTATAAACTTCTTCAAAAACGCGATGTCAATAAATTTACGTGCATCTAGTTCTCGTGTACAATCACGACTTTACAGGTCCTCCTGTTGCAGAATACATGTCGGTAAGTCGCTTGGGCATCCATTTGATGTAGACATGACAAGGGTCTTGAGGAATGTTAGCCCATAGCTCCTGAAAAACAGTCTTTGGCCGATATTTTGCTTGAATCTTGCGTTTTCGCACCTCTTTCTTGAAGAAATACCACAGGTTCTCGACTGTGTTGAACTCTCGCCAATTTAGGACCTAATCCAGGACTTGTACCCGTTTTCACGAAGCCAAGTAGTGGTGGAACGTGCAGAATAAGGCTATACGTGACCTTATTAAAAGATTATCTCTCTTTGTGGATCGAGGCGGGTCACATAAGGCAGGAAATTCAGTTGCTAAATCTATTAATAGCATTGTTCACTGACAGATACAATGCACTGACAAAATCAGTAATACCCGAATACCTAAACTATTCACAGATTTTCACAGTGCCTGAAAATTGACTTCTTGCTTCACATGGTTTTGAATGACTCCTTCAGTCTGCCGCCGAATTACTTTACGTTTAATTCTTCCGTATAGGAATGGCTGAACAAATAAAATATCCTCCGTCAATAAGACTCGGCCAAGGATAGTTGGTCCCTAGTCAGGCTAGTGCCAACAGCGGGCAGGGGGTTTTTCCCCCAAGCTTCGGAGGAGGAGGGCCGAAAGGCATATTTCACCCCTCACTCTCGAGGAATACTATTAAAATTTTAACTTCAAGAATAACATTAAGCATTGCCACTAGTGTAGCAAAGCTAAATTAACTTTGGATTCTAATTTCATTTCTTGTCAATAGATGTCGCTACTATACCGTCAATAATATTGCTTTTACAGTTCCCCCTGGTATATCTATTGTTAAAAAAATTAGCATCTACCTACCTGTACATTTTCTTCAATCTTTGTGAAACTATCGAGCTTAAAACGTGGTGCTTGCAAATCAGTAAAATTGTAAATCATTCAAATGGTTGTTGTTTTGTAATTCATTTTATTTTAACTATTTAATTAACTAATTAACATCTAATTAACAATTAATTTATCTAAGTAATATTTTATAATAACTGTTGGTGATTCATGGCAACAGATGACACGCCACGGTTTGTAGCCGTAAAAGATATCTCACCCACCCCCCCACTACCCAAAACGTTGGCACATCCCTGTCCCCAGAGTCATAGCCAGGGGGAGGTTTTGGGGGTTGTAACCCCCATCGCAATGAAATTTTGTATATTTAACATAGGAATATATGAGTTGTAGCTCTGTAACCCCTCCCATTAAGCCTATAACCCCTCCCTTATGAACTTTCTGCCTACGCCACTGCCTGTTCCTGGACCACGTAAACCACCTCTTTTACTGAACTACCATCAACTTAAACTTTCAGTTCCTCTTATATCAAATATTGCTCATGTCATGTAGCTTATTATTAGAAGTTCGTCGAGATGCAGATTGAACCATGAGTTTTCGCCATGATCCTGCATTCTCCACGAACATAGCTAGTCCGTATTTCATGAAAGTGCAAAGCAAAATTAAATTTTCTCTGGTTAGTAGCATTCGCTGCATCCAGGCGCAGTGGATTCAGTTTCCTGGCGGTGTTTGAGATATTTTCTGACAATACACTCACCCAGACATTATTCCCGAGCAATCTTCCGCATACTTGATCTATTTCGTTGTTTCTAAAGGATATCCCCTCGTGCTAGCAGTTCTGATCTCTGTTTTCACATTTTCTCGAGTTTTTGAAAATACAAATGAAGACAGTTTATATTGGTCTTCATATCGTTTATATCAGCAGGAATTTATATGGTCTTACACACTGTTGATTGTATAAGACACAAAGCCACAAAAATTTTGCATGTTTGGCCAAGTAACGTCCTCTGAGAGTTAGATACTCGTAAATTTATTGGCATTGAGTTTTCAGACGAGTAATATTTCTAAACATATACCGAAGTAACCATTATAGTATTGGTTTGTCCGGAAAGTTCGTGCCGATTTTTGGTAGGTAGCGTAAGGACAGATCTGAATATATCAGAACGATTAAAAACAAATGGCATGCGTAAACATCGTAAAAGAAGGTACTTCAGGCATATTTGGCAAAAAAATTGTTTACGATACGTTAATTTTTGTCATATTTATATACCTCCTTTGAATATGGGAGAAAACTAAGTGCATTTTAGTATTTAATGCTTTTCTTTTACAGGAAAAGCAAAAGTGCCACACAAGCGGCAAACAAGATATGAACTGTTTTTGGCGAAGGTGCTGTAGCTGAAAGAACTGGGCAGAAGTGGTTTGCTAGGTTTAAAGCTGGTGATTTCAACCTTAAAGATCAAGATCGCCCGGGTAGGCCCTCCACCACAGATGAAGATCAGATTAAAACACTGCTCGAGAATAACCCACGTTATACGACACGTGAATTAACAGGAATGTTAAATATGTCAAAATCCACCAAATTTAATAAATGTGTACTAAAATTTAAATCTCCTACGTTTCAATTTTCCTTCAAAATCGGCAC
>QLNU02015359.1:70708472-70721753 GCA_006491805.2 Dysdera silvatica | reverse complement strand
TAAACTTATTGCCACGGGTGAAGTAAAATGAAGTAAATAACGTAAACTATAAATAATATAACTCAGTAATGTGTACTGAATAATGTAATGACAGTAATGTATACTAAATAATATAATGCCAGTAATGTATACTAAATAATATATTTTGTATTACGTACTAAATAATATGTTTTGTATTATGTACTAAATAATATACTGTATTGTCGTTAACGTAAACTAACTCGCATAATTAAACTAAATCATGTTATTAAACTAATTCGTATAACTAATGTAAACTAAATAATATAAACTAAATAATAATAAGTAGTAGAAACTGAATGATATTAGTAATACAAACTAAATAAGTTGTGTAAACTTAAGAATGAAATAAATGTAAGTAAACTAAATATTGCAACTTAAGTAAATTAAATAATGTAACGTGAGTAACGCAATCTATGTAAAATGTTAAGTATCGCTGGCAAATATGCTTATTTCTCCCTTTTTTTGCGAATTTCTGCATCGTAATTATATAAAACCTTCCAAATCATTTATATTCAGAAAGCATATTAATCAGCGTTAATTGCATCCCTTTCGAATATTAAGAACTAAATCAATATCGCAATAATTAAAATGTTCAGCGTTTTCTAGCGATTTTGTTTAAGATAAAACTGTTTTTCCCATTTTCGGTTGGTTGAACCTCTGTCTCCTGGGACATATTACGGAGCACTGCTGCCTACTTATAAGCTAACTTCGTTTGTTTTTCAGGGAATGAGATAATCTGAAAGATGTTCTTGCCGTAGGGAGGGAAAGATCCATGAGCATCTTTAAATCAAAGTTAAGTCGCATTTTCGTTAGGGATTTTTTAAATAAATCTATTTATTCAACGTAATAAGCTCAAAAAATCTACTTGCGCTTTAATTCAAATATCAAGTAAATTTTAAAATGAAATATTGTTATAACTTTTTCAGTTTATCTAAGAATGTTTAATCAACTCTTATTAACTGATAAAAATAGTGAAGTACCTTAAATAATTCTAACAAAATTATAATTGAATTATTCAGATTTACTCGCCACCTTTTAATAGTTTATAATAGCCAGGGAAATGTATAACACTCAGGCTATGCTAAACACATGGTAGCTAGGCTATTGGTTACAGCCATACAAAATTGTTTTTTCGTATATACTAGTACATTAATAGTTTTGTATATACCATTTTTGTATATACCATTTTTGTATATACCACTTTTGTATGTACCATTTTTGTCTAGGGTCATTCCGTGTCAAATCAACACAATTTTAATAAAAATTTTGCCTCACCATCTCAGCTTTTCATTAAATTTAGCGCATTTATACTACTCATATATATACTTGTATAAATACCAAATTTTATTGAGATTGGTCAATTCATTTTGGAAGTACGAATATTTAAAATTTTCAAAAAAGTCGACCCAAAAAGCATGAAGGGAAATTTTTTGAATTGATGTGAAAGCTCTCCTAATTGAGATAATGAGCTGGGCTAGGTATCATTTTACAGCATTTATATTACCCTTTCCTATGATATAAAACACCATATGGGTTAAGACAAAAAATATTTAGTCAAATTTAAAATTAAATATTAAATTTTTAATTTCTCAAAAAACACATTTTTAAAAATTTTCAAATTAATACCAAGAATATCTGGTATAGGTGTAAACCACCTGGCAAAATATAAATATGGGACGGTAATGGGTTCAGTGTTATAATAATAGGATATAAAAGGATCCGGTGGTCCTCGATAAACATAGGAATGCTTAAAGTGGTTTGTGAGAGACCAGAGGTTGAGAAACCCTCTCTAGTGGTTAGTTTGATAGTATTAAACTAAAACGTTCAGAGAGAACTCTTCCACTTTGGTCAGTTAGCAGTTCCATTAGGGTCCACAGTTCCCAGATGGCTGTAAACCCTTTACTACTCGTCCAAAAAATATATTTAAATAAAAAATTTGACAAACATCTTTCTGAATATTTACGGTACGAACTCAGCCTCTATCCTACAGCGCTGCCATAATGCCGGCATTGGAAAAATTGTAAAATCAAAACTTTACAACCAATTGTAACCCATCAGTACTAAAATAGGTAATAACTTTGCATAAGTCGTGGATGGTGGATTTCTTTTACATCGTGTCGTGTGGCAAAAGGATAACGCTTTCCCTAACGTTTACTAAAGATGTCTTCAATATTTGCAGAAACATTTCGACTCAAACGTTGTTGTTGCTGTTGTGTTCAATGGCTATTCCCACAACATCAAAAATATAAAGGCAATGGAACAGCAGAGGCGAACCGTTGCTATTTCTGCTTCTTATGAGATTCGTTTCAATGAAAGTATAAATGTAACAATCAGCGAACAGAAGTTTTTGTCCAACCGGTACAATAAGAGCAAACTTATTGAAATACTGATTCCACAATTACATAATATCAACATCGCAACGAAACAAGCTCGGGATGTTACTGATGTTTTTGTAGTTTGGGACAGCTATGGAAGAATCAATACGAAAAACAACTGTCATAGTTGGAGAAGATGTACATCTCCCGATAAACAAGATGAACTCAATCGAGCCGAAACATTTTTTTTTTAAATTGAGCAGGGGGAATTATGAAAAACGAACGCAGTTATCTAAAAACTTTGACAAGAATCTCTATTTTAGAAAGCACATTTTATTTTTACATTCTATCACCGGCTGTGGCACAACTTCTGCCCTCTTTCATAAAGGGAAACTCCAAGTGTTGAACATATTCGAGAAACGCCACGATTTGCACCAATTAGCCCAGGTCTTTGAATAGGTGAATTTCTCTCCTAATACGGTGACTGACAAAAGGATGCGTTTTCTTCTGGAGATGTATGGTGCTCCACAATCAGAAATATATATTAATAATGATAGGTACTTAAGCTTTGATAAATCAATAAGGCTTCACAGACCAGTGAAATTGTCGTATCTTCCACCTACAAGTGCAGAAGCTCAACGGCATCTCTACCGCGTCTATTACCAGGTTCAAATTGGTTAGGAACGAATCCACAACCTGCAGAATGGGGAGTGGGTTTTAAAGAACAACACTTTGGAACCTATTACAACATTATTGCCACCAGCGTCGGAAGAACTCCTGCATATAGTATTCTGCAATTGCCGAAAAGGTTGCAGAAAAGCGGGTTTGCAATGCTCTATAGTTTGTAGTCATTGATGTGGACAATTATGTCTCAATGTCCTGAGACAATTGTAGAATCAAATGATTTTGATGAGCTAACCAACCACCTAACCTATTTTTTGATTTGTTGAACTTGACGTTTTGAGATATTCGTCCTCAAAATTACTTGTTCAAATTTACTAATATATGAAATATTGCTTATTTGGGATTGCGATTTAACCTAAATGTTGCGTTTCAACAAGTTATTCTCACTCACTTTCATGACTTAACCTAATTATGTGTTATGTTTGAATAAGTTATTCGCATTTATCTACATTAGCATCTTGTTTCAATGCCTGATTAATTTAATCATTCAACAGTTGATAATTTATTTGAAAATCTCATACTTTACGCCTTTTATTACATTATATTGCTTGTATTATATTTCAATACTTTTGATAAGATAATTTATTCCTCTACTAATATTCTACGAATATTAGTAGAGGAAGAAACGTGGTTCCAGCCTAACTATTCTTTGCATATAACTCAATACAGCCTAATTACCGACTGCCGCCAGCATGGTCGCGGAGGGGGAGTGGCAATTTATGTGCATCAATCAATCTCATATTCAAATTATAATCATTGGAGTGGAATATTTCTATACATTGAAATCATAGTCATAAAATCTTTTTAGAATCCTTATTTCTACAATATATAGACCACCGAATGATGACATTGCGGAATTTTTAACTTTCTTAAAGACCTTTATGGATTTTGTTAACACTGAAAAATTAAAATAAGTTATACTTGGTGATCTAAATATTGACATGAGTTCAAACCAAAACATTAATGCTAAAAATTTAGAAGGTATATTTCATGCTAGCGGTTTTCATTTTACAATCAATGTCCCTACTAGAATAACATCTCACTCCCAAACTATAATCGACCTCTGTATAACTAATACTTATCCACACCTTTTAAAAGTACTCACATACCATATAAGTGATCACATACCTATTTTTATAACTAATAATATTCAAGATTTTCATCGTAATAAATTTGGAAACTGTTTTTCGATAAGGGGTCTTTCGAAAATAACCTAATCTTATTTAAATCAGAATTAACAAAAATCAATTGGACCACTTTACTTAATTCGAATAATGCTCAACGGGCTTATAATCTATTTATTCAAACTTTTACCAAATACAACAATTGTTTCATTTTTAAAAATATTACAAAGTAAGCAGATCAGAAAACCATGGATCAATTATTTTCTTTTAAAAGAAATAAAAAAAATAAACTTTTCTCAAACTTCGTACAACACTAATCATCTGATCATCTAACTGCATTTCGTAAATTTCGAAATAACTTAAAAAAAAACTAAAACTGGCAAAACAAAACTATCGCGAAAAATTCTTTAATGGCTCCGATCAAAAACAATTGGTTAGGATTAAATAAACTCCTTGGTAGAACTAAAGCATCCAAAAACCAAATTAGGAGCCTTGTTATTGGGAATCAAATCATTACCAACCAAAATCAAATACTTACAGCCTTCGATAACTACTTCGTCGATTGTCCGTTTGTATTGGCACAGGCCCATAATACAATGTCCCATTTGAATAGTGGATGCTACAAGTATGACATTAAAGATTCCTTATTTCTTTCACCAGTTACACCAGCTGAAATTGCTAAACTAATAACGGAAATTAACTCTAATAAGTACTCTGGACATGATCAGATTCATACGGCTGCTAATAAAGATGTTTCAGATATTATACCGTAGCCTCTTACCTACATTTATAATCTATTTCCACAAGTGTTATTCTACAAGATCTTAAAATTTCAGCAGTTACACCTGTATTTAAAAAAGAAAATAGATATGAGATTGCCAATTACAGACCAATATCAATATTGACAGTTTTTGCCAAGATTTTTGAAAAGATACTCTATAAAAGATTATATAACTTTTTCTCATTAAATAAAAATCATTCGTCTAAATCAATTTGGATTTATGGAGGGTAGGTCAGTGGAACAGGCTTTAATTGCAGTTACAGATTTTATTTACTCTTCTCTGGATTCTAAACAAGCAGCAGTTGGTGTGTTTTTTGATCTGTCGAAGGCCTTTGATACAATTAACCATGAACGTTTACTATATAAGCTTAGTCTAGCTGGTATCCGTGGCCCTTGCAATACTCTTTTCAAAAACTACTTAACTTACAGGCAACAATATGTTCACATGAATGGCTGGCGCTCTACACTTAGCGATTCATTATGTGGTGTGCCCCAAGGATCTATTCTTGGACCATTATTATTTAACTTTTATGCCAATGACATTTTTTATCTACCAACATCCTTCGAACCAATTTGCTTCGCTGATGACACAAGTATCTTCTCTAAACATACTGATATTAACGAGCTAATCACAATAGTTAATGAAGATATTAAACACATTATTAACTTCTTTAACATTAACTACTTAACCCTTAACAGAACAAAGACTAAGAGCTTTTTATTCACAAATAAAAGAAATATTAATCTAAATAATTTTCATCTTAATATTAATAATGAATCAATTTCATTCTCAACAGAAATTTTCTGGGTATAAATAACATTTTAATCTAATTTAAAACGGGACACCCATATTCACACCATATGTACGAAAATTAGTAGAAATTTGGGAATAATAAGAAATATTGCATATTATTTACCCACTCCAATTCTTATAAATCTTTACTTTTCTTTAATTTTCTCTAACGTATATTATTGCTCACTGATTTGGGGCTGTACCACAAAATACAATCTCTCGCGAATTACTGCTCTTCAGAAACGTTTTATTTCACTTTTGTCTTACAATAGTCATGTGTCTCACTCCTTTTATTCATCTTCCAATAATACTCAAATATTACTAATTGAAAAATTACTAATTTACAAGATCTTTATTTTTATGTTTAATGCCATATGAATCGTTTTATATCTTAATCTTATGTCCTTAATCCCACCTGGACATAATCACTTCACAAGAAATCTAAATAATCTAATACCAGAATTCTCCAAAACAAATCTTGGATTGACACGCATGGGTTGTATGGGCCCTAGGGTGTGGGACCCTCTTCCTGACAGAATTAAAATTTTGAGTTCACTTCTCCTTTTTAAAAAATACCTACATAAATATCTTTTGGAAAACAAATTTTTTGCATAACTTTATTGATTTATGCTTGTTATAATTATTTTAATTTATTTAGTTATTTTGCCTCGGGCAGCTGGGACTCTGTCAGACCTTATGGTCTCTACCCATAGCTGCCCGAGCAGATCGATTATTTGTATGTTTTTTTTATTCCATAATCGTTTCTGCCCGAAAATAAATTTGAATTGAATTGAATTGATTCCGAAAGTGAATTTGATCCAATCAATGTTTTAACATCAAACGAAACTGATATAGACAATGACAAATATGACGTTGGACTTGGACGACGAAGGCGCTGCTAGTTCCTATTATTTTTAATTTATGGAAAATAATAATGATTGTATATTGTAATTAATAATAATAATTTGCAAATAACCGTAATAATAATAGTGTAATAATAATAATAATAATAATAATTGTGTAATAATAATAATAATAATAATAATAATAATAATAATAATAATAATAATAATAATAATAATAATAATAATTGTAAATAATAATAATAATCATAAATAATAATCATAAATAATAATAATAATATGAAATAATAATAATAATAATAATAATATGAAATAATAATAATAATAATATGAAATAATAATAATAATAATAATAATAATAATAATAATAATAATAATAATATGTATGTAATAATAATTGTAAATAATAATAACAATAATTGGAAATAAATAGTGGTAATTTATATAATTGTTTTATTAATAATGCACATTCTTATAACCAATCTGATTTATTCCGTTTACTTTACATCATTTAACGGAAAATGATGAAAACTTTATATATTATAATATTATTATCTATAAGTAGATGTTTATAAATAATAAATATTTTGAGTTTTTATTTTATTTACAATTCGATATTTTATTGTGTAATCAGTGTAATAAAATGCAATACGTCTTGCTCCGCGGTGAACACAAGGCGTTATTCCATAAACAAGTTCACTTTTTCACCTTCTCCGCGCTGTATCTCGAAATAGGTTAACCTGACGAGAAAATGCTTATAAGCAATCTTATAGATAATTATATTTTCTACAACTTTCGTATTGGCTTCATCGACGTACAATGTACAAGAGGCGAGTTATTCACGAAAACCCAATTTTGGTGACCTTTGACCTTTAATATTTCGACACGTAACAATTTCAAAACGGATGTTACATGCCTTATTTGTAATGTTGAAACAAAGGTGTAAACAAATATTTAGCTGGGTATAAATTTTTTGTGCTAAATACTTATATGACTGAGCTATAAATATATAAGCAGACTAATATATTTAACGTTAATAAATAAATTTCTTAACGTTTGCGTGGGAAACTTGGAAATTTTAGTATACCTCTCTATAATTTCCCCAATCCTTATTATAAAGTATATGAAGACTCAAACGTATATAAAAAACATTATATACACAAGATCTACCGTAGAAAGCTATTTTGAATACATTTTTAACGTCAAAGAACAATTTCCATTGTCATGTACAATTTCGTACAAAATAAAAAATTTAAAATAAAATTCTACAATATTTGATTTTGAGAAAAAAATATTTTCCAGGGGGGCTGACTACATTCCCAGGGGTTTAGCCCCCCCCTATAGGTCCAGTCTATCTACGGCTCTGACCAAAAGGTACTCGGGTTAAAATCTCGGCTTCATTTCCTATAGTAGTAATTGCTCGTATAAAACTTGGACGAGAATTTCGAATCGATTTTTAAATCCACATCTATTGGAAACACATCTAATGGAATTCCACATCTATTGGAAAATTTGAATTTATTTCAAAATAAAATTTTATTCCCTACGTAAATTTTATTTTGCGTTCCGAAAAGATGTTTCGTTTTCGTATGGAAAAACCACACCCACTGAATACCAGTTTTAAGTCCGCATAAGTTTAAAATCATTATTTTTAGTTCTGTGTTTAAACGTAGCACGATAACATCCAGATCTCTTTTCTAAAAAGCTCAAAGTTTTTCAATTCAAAGTAGTTTAGAGAATGGTACTAAGTTTGATTAAAGATAGGAAAATGTAGACCATTCTCAGAGATTAAAATCGTCCAGCTTGTTTTCCTTGTAATAATAAAAACATTGGAAATTTGATTGCAAATGCCTTGCAATCCCCTCTGGCTATCTTTTTAAGATGATGTATAAACTGTTTGTAATGCAGCCATTTAACTTTCCTAAGAATAAAATCATATATAGTTAAAAATAGATTTCTTGGGAAATATAAATATTCTTTTCCCAGTAATTGTGGTTCCATATTAACCAGCTATCATCCATTGCGTTTTATGGAGTGCAACACAACAGACTAAACATACAAGGACGAAGTTTCCAATTTTATATATAATAAATATTAAATAAACTTTATATAAAATAAAACACATAATCACAGTTTAAATTAATAAAGGGGTTTATAGCTATTTCGAAAGCAATATGAGCTTCCTTCTTCAGAACCTTAGTTACACTAATGTGGCCCACATGCTAAAAAGTTTACCTATGCCAACATGCTAGTCACAAATTAGTTAGAGCAAACCATATGTGGGTCCGTAGCCGCGTCTTTTGCTATGGGACGAATGAAAATCCTCTAAATGGAGGGCATCGAGTTAAACGGAAGCTTATCGTTAACAGTGAATGTATAATTTTAAAGAATATGGAAGGCTTCAAAGAAATTGAGGTCGGCTGGTGAAAAAACTTTCTCTATTAGATGGGCCTTGTCGAAAGAAAATTTGTGGCCAGCTTCCCAGGCGTCTTTGGCCAAAGCAGATTTTTCCAGTTGTTGTTCGTCTAAGTAGTCTTTGTGTTCTTCGAGACAAAACTCAAAGGCACATAGTTTAGCCAATATAAACACGATTACACTGGCATGGGATGGAGTAAATTCCAAAATAATTGCAATCAGGAATAATATCCTCGAGTTTGGAATAACCGAGTTTATTGATTGGAGTAAAAGTGACCTTGAAATTAAATTTACGGAGGATGAAAGCTATACCTCACGCTTAGCCAAAATTGGGAATCTGAAACCAATCGCCCTCTTAAAAGATTTCTGAATCCTGCATTGCGTCTGGTGCTATAAAAAGAATGTACACACGTATAAAAAGGGAAAAAACGTTTATGTGCAGGCATTTTCTGAAACAGCTTCGATAAAATAATCTCTTGCTTTCAACAAGGAGCAGCAAGTACGATTCTAGTCATGAGAATCCATTTTCTCTTTCATTTCTGTCACAGTTTAATTTTCCGCCTAATAAATACAGTCTGGTTCTTTGGAATAATGCGATACGTATCTATATACGTATCGCATAACGTATCGCAAAACCTTCAAGTGCAGTTATTTTAAAAAGCAGCGTCGATAAAAGCATTTTGCTTTCAATACAGGATAACAAGAACGATTCCCGACAAAGCAGCGTTTTCCTTCTCCTCCTTTTTTTTTCTTTTTTTACATCAATTTTCCGCCAAACAAATGCAGTTCGGTTCTGTGAAACGCAGCGATACACATATATAAAATGAGAGAAAAAACATCCAAGAACAGACATTTTAGGGAACAGTGTTGTACAACGGTCTTTTGCTCTCAACGCAGAGTAGCATGTACGATTCCCGAGAAGGGAACGCATTTTTTTTTTACTTTTCAGACTAATAAATGCAGTCCAGTTCTGTGAAATGTAGCGATACGTATATAGAACGGGAAAACCTTTCAAGAGCAGGCATGTTAAGAAACAGCCTCAATAAAACAATCGCAAGAACGATTCCCGGCATGGGAACTTACGGTTCTCTTCTTTTTTTTTAATTTTTCGCTTAATATATGCAGTCCTATCAAGTGCATATCCAAGGTGAGCGATGAGGCAATACCCCACCCCCTTCTCATTAATTCCGGATTATATCGTGGGAAATAGAACGAAAAGTACCGGACACTCGGCTTAAACCAGAAATCGGAAATAAATCACCTCCCCCAACTTGAAAGATTTCTGGATCGGCATTTGTCTAGATTATTGATAGAAAGAAAAGAAGGAGGAGGAAGAACCATTTTTTTTAATACATAATCATTTATGCACGTTGCGTTCTGCCTTGCCAAATTTGAATTCCATAATCCTAAATACGCTAATCCAGCGTTATAAACCTGTGGTCCGCAAAACTTAAGGCTCCGTAACATCATAATAAAGTGTCACTGAAGGCTTGAAGCAACCTTAATCGTGTTTACCTCAAGAATAACTACATAACTACATAACTCAATTAAACAACGTTGAGAGAGAATCAGAATTCAGAGAATTCAACTATTAAATATTGTAAGACAGGCGCTTCTTAACCTGTGGTCCGCAAAACCTCAGGGTCCGTAAACTACTGGTGGTTGAGTGGTGTGTGGAATATCAATAAGCTTCGAAAATTTCGCATCATCATTCCAGATATTCAATTAAATTTTCGAAGCTTACTAATACTCCATAGACCACCCAACCACCGGTAGTTCAGAAGGTGGTTCTTAATATTTCTAAGGTCCTATTTTCGGAAAAACAAGTAAACCGCATGATATATTTTATTTGAATATATATATATATATATATGTGTGTGTGTGTGTGTGTGTGTGTGTGTGTGTGTGTGTGTGTGTGTGTGTGTGTGTGTGTGTGTGTGTGTGTGTGTATGGCCTGCAAAAGGGTTGCTGGTATCTAACTGGAAGGAGACCCACACGCTGAACGTATGTGACGATGTGTGGAACCGGCCAGGCCAGTAACCTAGTGTCCTACCCCGCCTTCAAGTGGTGCAGGCTGAGCTTTCTATTTATGTGGCAAATTAATATTTGCTGCACGGATAGAAAGGCGGAAGGGGAGGGCTAATTCACCAACCCGTCTAGCCAGCGTGGTGAAATTATGGCTAATTCCTCCATTATGTTGACACACCAGAAACCATGGCCCCTAGTCTCCAGGTGCTGGAGTGCTCCTGATCAAGGCAGCGGTCAGTGTGGCATGAAAGCAGGGGGTGCTAAGAATCACTGGAATGGCCCAGGCTGCCGTTTGTTATTGACCTTGGCAACGTATAATGGACGATCCCTTGCTTCTGAAGCAAAACTTCAGGAATTGGAAGAGGAACTAGACAAGATCAAATGGGACATTGTAGGACTCAGTGAAGTTAGAAGAAAAGGTGAAGAGTTGGTGGAACTGAAAAGCGGACATTTGTTTTATTATAGAGGAACGGAAACTGGAAGAACAAGTGGTGTTGGCTTCTTAATCAACAAAAGAATTAAAGACTGTCTTCTGGAAGTTGAAAGTACATCAGATCGAGCAGCGAGGCTTGTTGTTCAACTAACCCAGCGATACCAACTTCAAATAGTACAGGTATATGCACCAACATCAAGCCATACCGACGAAGAGGTTGAAGAATTTTATGAAGAAATCAAAGAGTTACACACCAAAGGGAAACAACATATCAAGCTCATCATGGGGGATTTCAATGCAAGAATTGGACAACAGGAACAAGGAGAGACATCGGTTGGTAAATACGGATATGGGGAAAGGAATGAACGTGGCGATCAACTCATCGAATTTGCAGAAGCTGAAAACCTTAGCATCATGAATTCATTTTTTAAGAAGAAACCGCAAAGAAAATGGACATGGAAACACCCAAATGGGGGAACTAGTGAAATTGACTATATCCTGGCAAACAAGAAATCAATTATTGAAGATTGCAGTGTACTGAACAGATTTAATACTGGAAGTGATCATCGAATGGTGAGATGTAAAGTGCACTTAAATACTAAATTAGAAAGGCAGAAGCTCATTAGGAAACAAGTATGTAAGAGGGTGGATTTAAAGAAATTAAAAGAAAATACTGAGGCATTCAAGTTGGAATTAAAAAATCGCTTTTCTGCACTGGAAGGACTTATTGAAGAAGTTGACATCTCAGAAGCAAATGAAAACATTGTTAAGACAATAATTGAAACTGCTGGGGAAATTGGTGGTGTAACCTGTAAAAAGCACAATAGCAAATTATCTGAGAAGACGAAACAGCTCATGAAAAGGCGAAGAGATATGAAGGTGGACAATCGAAATACCAGTTCCAGGATTGAGTACATAGAACTTTGTAAAACTCTGCGCAAAAGCATGAAAGAAGACATAAGAAAATTCAATTGTGAGTTAGTAAGGAAGGCCATTGAAAGCAACAAGAGCCTTAGGGTTGTTAAAGGGAGTTTGTCTATTGGGAAGAAACACATCATTGCATTAAAAGGAGAGGATGGCACTGTAACAAGAAATAGGGAAGAAATACTTAGAAGAGTTGAAGAATTCTACAAAAAACTATATGAAAGTAACAGTGGATTAAACGAAGACTCTGAGATAGTCGAAGGAACAGCTCCTAAAATCTTAAAAGAAGAAGTTTCATTTGCAATAAAAAATATGAAGAAAGGAAGAGCCCCTGGTGATGATGGCATTACATTAGATATCCTAAAAGAAGCTGGAGAATATGTAGAAGACATACTTGCAAAATTCTTTACCAAATGTCTTAACAGCGGTAACATACCAAACCAATGGGATTCTGCAACAGTAATTCTTTTGCATAAAAAAGGTGATAAAGAGGATTTGAAAAATTACCGACCAATTAGCTTGTTACCTGCTATTTATAAAATCTTCACAAAAGTTCTAACACATCGCCTGCAGAAAAAATTAGATGCAGCTCAACCAAGAGAACAAGCTGGATTTCGAAGTGGATTCAGTACAGTGGACCATATTCAAGTATTAAGAGAATTAATTGAAAGAACACATGAATATGAACTTCCATTGTGTGTTGCATTTATTGACTATGAGAAGGCCTTTGACTCTATTAAAACATCAGCAGTCATCAACTCTTTAAGATCAACAGACATTGAGGATGTGTACATTGACATGGTGAAACGTGTGTATAAAAATGCAAGTGCAAAATTTCGGTTACATAAAGATACCAAAACTATCAAAATTGGTAAAGGTGTGAGGCAGGGAGATAAAATT
>QLNU02015359.1:70670406-70708372 GCA_006491805.2 Dysdera silvatica | reverse complement strand
AGTAGTCCAGGGGGGTTGATTAGTAATTATGGCGGGTTCGTTTAACGCAAATAACCATCGGCAGGCAAGTATTTATGTAAAAGTGTCAATAAGTATCGGGTAGAACCAGGTGTACTCCCGTAGTAGCGTCTTATGAGCTCTTTGGAGTGACGAATGAAGTTTCTCCAAACAGATTGACATACTAAATTGACAGAGAATGGAAGCTGGTAGAAAATTTGTGGAGAAAGGAATATTGATAGGAAATTAAGGATGAATCCAAAGAAAAAATATCACAGCTTTTTGTAGTTCCAGCTTTTGAAGCAGACATAATGTGGACTTGTTTTCTCTTCGAGCAGAAATCGAATACCTTAAGTTTGAATTTAATCGAAACTGGCAAAATTAGTGCGCTGAAACCTTGCAGAACGTGCTATCTTCTGACTTTGGATGGGCGGAAGCAGCTCAGTAACAGTGTCGTTTCATCTATGCCATTTTGATAATGTTTTTCCATTCGCTGCATTTTTCTTTTCTTTTACGCTCTCTTAAATGGAAATAACGTTAAAATTCTTAAAAATGGAACATGTTAAATAACTTCCGTTAATAATTTTGAAAATTCTTGAAACGAAATGAAGAGTTTTCTTAAAAATGGAAATTATGCTCAAATATTACGAAAATGCTTTTGTTTAAATTAAAATTTAAAGCAATACAATGGAAATCTTTAATATATTTACAATTACTGGAAAATTTAATTCCGTAGCTACGAAATCGTATTTCAAAATATTGCAATTGTTTTTAAAAATTTAACAGAAATAATGTCGTTGTGATTGAATAACAAAAGACTAATTAAAGATTATGGAAATCATTTAAGATTTCTCCCGTTTTTTATTAAAACACACTCAGCAGTAAAAATAATTCATTGTTTTAATATCAATTAATTATGTAGGGAAATAATTTAAATTCAGTTTTTCTCCAAACTTTAAAATTCGTAGGGATCTGGTAACTGTTTAGGTAACCCATATCAAAGACCACTGCTTTGTGGGTGACATCACACCACCTCCATAAAGAAACAGAGTAAATATTCATGCTCTTAAAAAGAATTCTAATTCAGTGAACGACAGAATGACTGACTTTCCATAAAGTGAACGAGTACAAAGACCGAATCGCGTTTAAAGAATGAGGATGAATCCAAATAGAGATAATACGTTACTCTTATAGAATGAGAAAGAAGGATTGCATTCCAAACCACGAATGATTTTAGCCACCTCTGGAACTTTATCTATGAACTGTAGTATATCTATAGCGACAAAAATGAACGATAATTATTCCAATGACGTCACCATCAACAATTACTTATCCACTGCGGGATGGAGATCTCGCAGTGAAACGTCATATGTGGTAGTATGCAGGGCTGTCCTGAAGAAAATTATTGAGAGTATGCGGTGCTGTCTTAATTGAAGAGTATTGCAATTCACAGGTTTCTGCACTTGGTGACGTCACTGCGCCGCGCTGAAAGCATTTCTCGTCCACTATCCAAGCCCAAGGTGTCACTTGCCACTTTCATCAGTTTTTCATTCCTCTTCTGGTCGTACGCAGGATATTATTTTGAGACCTGGGGGATTCACAGGAGTTTTCCTCATTTGTTTACATTCAAGTTTGTAAATGACTAGCAAAAAAAAAAAGACTGAACTTTGTTGAAAGTTGCCCAAAAACCAGCAAATACAAAAACTTTCTTAAGACTTTCTTGAAATTTTCTTAAAACTTTCTTGACAGTATGTGGCGCGTACTCGGTATTTTTCAAAATTTCTTGAGAGCACGCGGTGCACACAGCGCGTAACCTTTGGGGACAGACTTGGCAGTACAGTGAAAACACTTTGAAGGAAACGGCTTTAAGTTCGCCACACTGACCGAACGGATTATCAAGCTGAACCTTCAATTTAACGAAAAACTTGGGCCTGGATCCCACAACACAAAGATAACTACAAAAGATCACACTGCCAGCCACTTAACTTTAGTTAAGCATTTGGCAGTGCAGTTACGTTTTCCTTTATTTAAACCTTTAAAATAATTCATCTTTACTGGTAGCCTAAAAAAATTGTGACAAATCCTTAAGAATGTTTTATTTATATACCCGGCCATGTTTTTAATCCAGCTCTTTGTTTTGGAATTTGTAAATAAGGTTTGTGTTCCAATTTTTTTAGGAGAAAAAAAAGGGCAATTTGTATTGTGCGGATGAATATCATATTTTCCAAATATCATTAATTTTAAAGTAAAAAATTAGACACACCCAGTATCTGAGAAATTAAGTTTAAATTAACTTTGAATAAAAAACGCGAGAGAAAAAAAAACTAATACCGACGCTCGAGCTCCTAAACGAGAAAAAAAGGGTATCTCAAATTCCAGAGGATAAAAAGCGATCTGTCTTAAGAAAGCTCATCACGAAATAAAAAAAATCTTACTTTTTTTAACCTCCGTCTCTGTCATTTTTATGTGGTAAATTATCTTCGTTGAAAAAGACATGGAGAAATTGGTAAGAAAAGTCTTTTTTTTTCTTATCTATCTGTAACAGTATATTTTCTTTTTCAAGGAAAAAAATGTCATTTCTCTGGGTGATCATACGAAAAATATTCCTTACCCCTATATTTAAAAGTGCACATTGACGCATTTAATAAATTTATATATAAACCAACCTTTTTCCAACTATAAATGCTGAAAATATTATACCATGAGTTACTAGCAAATCACTATACTGCTGTGATATGAGTACCAGCCAATCACTATAATATTATACCATGAATGCCAGCTAATAACTATAATATTACACCATGTGTGATAGCTAATCACTACATTATTATACCACGACTGCCAGCTCATCACTATAATGTTATTTCTATTTTACTAACCACGGGTGACGTTCCACTTCATCCTTTCTCCTTCAGGTTTTTGCGTTCCAGTTTCTGGACTGTGGTAACGGATCATCCAGCCGGAGATCCTCAGTAAATATTCATTTATTCCAAACGTTACTTTGCATTGTACTCCTTCCATAGTATTCGCGGTGTCGATCTTCATGCTGAACCCTAAAATTCACTTTAATTTTTTAAAATCACCCGACTTTGGTTCTCATCAACCGGCATCACACAAAGCATCTGTCATTAGAGCCTTGCACCGACGAGCCTTTACACATTGTTGTAATGATGACCTTCGCAATGTTGAATTACGACGCAACAAAAGCGTGTTGAAAAAGAACGGTTACCCGACTAAATTTATCGCTCGTAACTAATGTGGTGTTAGTGGTGGAAACAGGAATGTAGAAGATGAGACCAGGAAGACATCAGTGGTTTTGCCATATGTGGCGGGTGTCTCAGAAAAGCTGTCTCGAATTCTAGGTCATGTGAATGTTAAGACCTACTACAAACCTGTCTACACCCTGCGTGATCTATTACTTAAAGTTAAGGATCGCGTCCCTGAGGAGGAAAAATCTGGTGCTATTTACCAAATACCGTGTGGAGACTGTGACAAGGTGTATGTTGGACAGACGGGAAGATCGATACGTCTACGAGGGAAGGAGCATATGCGTGCGGTAGCTAGGGGAGACGATTCAAACCAGTTGGCTGAACATGTCTTCAGGGAGGGTCACGAACCAGATTGGCATTCGATGAAAATATTACATCAGAATGTGACGAATCTGGGGAGTAGACTTTTTCTGGAATCATGGGAAACCTACGGTTTGAGGAGTCGTGCAATAAACATCGCAAAACCTCTACCAGAACCTTACAGGATTTTTGCAAAACCTCGAGTTGGGGGTGTTCATCTGACGTCGTCTCGTGCGGGAGTTTCCCCAGCCGGAACTGCTCCGCACCAGATGACGTCAGATGGGGATTCCCAACATGCGGGTATATAAGCTTAGGACTTTCACGAACTCTTCATTCTGCCTTCACTTGACAAAGGGAGCAGTTGGCTCCCGAAACGTCGTGTTTTTAAACCTTACGCCAGTGTCAAAATAACTGTTTGTTATTATTCGATAACTTACTCGCAAGGAAAAGCAGAATTTCTCGGCGCCGAGGAATAGTTCTTTTCTTTGCAAGTAATTTATCAAATATTAATCTGTTTTGAAAGTGTTTGTTTTACACAAAGCACTTTTACAATATGTTTTTAATGTTGATTAATGCTTAAAATGCTAAAAATATATTCATTAAATGGCACGATAGTGTTAACTTTTAACAAAGTTTTTATTTAAAGCAACTTAGTGTTTGTCAGGGGTTGGAAATCATGAGTTTTCACGGTTACTAAATAGACGTTTCATATAGTTACTTCGGTAGAACATATCTTTCCCCTGAACCTGTATAGCTTGCATTGACAGCAGCTGTGATATGTCAATAGCAGTGATTTATTGAGCATATTTGTTTATAAGTTTTGCATATTAACGGTTATACAAAAGTACTGTATGTTATAAATGGTTATATCGAATAATTGCTATAGAAAATGACGATTATACTGAAGAAAATTCTTCGGATCTTTGATGTTCGTTATAAAGGAGTTTCACTGTATATATAAATAATCAAATCTTTTGAAATATATGAACACAATATACAAATATTATATTTATGTAATACATGTATTACATGAAGAACCCGCCAAATCTTCTCAAAGAAACGGAATTGAAATAAATCAGGAAGAATTTATCCGGATGACTGTGATGACGACACAAGACAGACGAATCTTGAAGAGATTGGAGAAAAATGAAGAAATACATTTGAAATCGATAGCAATTTCATCAAGTGACGAGTGAAAAGTGACATACTTTGTCCATTTCGATTTCTTTCTCTGATAAATCTATATTTTACTATACGGTGGCAGTCATGGGATGAGAAAAAAAAGGATTTCAAACTTAAAAAGGAATTTTAGTTTAAGAATTATTTCTTATGGCATACTATAGAACACTTTGTATTATGTCGTAAATTTGTAGGCTGTATGTGTGTGTGTGTGTGTGTGTGTGTGTGTGTACTTCATATTAATATACTAATTTAATGCACCGTTAATTTCATTCACTTAATTATATATTTGTTCCCACTTCCATCGCGCTGACGAGAACGAGTGGGGTGTATCATTAGTGAAACATACATAAACCATGTGAATTAAAGCATAAACTCCAGAGAACTAACGAGAGAATCCCTCAACATGCCCGACGGGGATTGGTACCAAAGTAAGCGCGTTCGAAAGGTCTCAAAAAATTATTAGATCCATGCCCAAGCTTTCTTCAGAATGGCTTATATTTCAGAGTTATGACCCCCCCACGAAGTCCGAAAACAGCCATAATACAGACCTTGATATCTCATGATTCCATGGATGGATTTTAATGATCTGCGGATTTTAAAACAGGTTATCGAAAATTACTTGATACGTGTTCCAGCAATTTTCCAATGTAACTCAAAATTTTGAAATATTAACCTTCAAATCTTTCGGCAAAACAAAAAATAATCAACCCCTGTTTGGTGGTTTTTCAGAAAAAGCCTCCTTGAAAATGTAGGTTCGCTTGCTAGATATGTATTAACGTACAGAGCAGTTTTGCTGCCTGTAAATAAGAAATGAACTTAAAAGCTTAAAATAGTTATAAAGCATGTTATAATATTTTTTACTAATACATTTAAAACAAATCACGTAGGCTTTTCTGGCCGTTTAAGCGAGCATAATAATTGTTATTTTCCCCTCCGATAAATGAATTCAAAACAAGTTTAAAGAGAAAAATTGTTTGAAAATATAGCAAAACGAGTTGAGACGTATTTGAGCAATAATTATATTAAGTATAGAAATAAAACTGATTTTATTTGTTAGATTTCGTTCCGTCAATCGTACTGCGAGTATTTTAAGGGGTCACCTCCTTAAATATTATTAATATTAATTTTAAGATATGAAAGAAATTAATCATGCGTTCATCAATTTCAAAAATCAAATTAAATTTAAACCAATTATGATTTTTTATTGATTTGATGAGTTTGTTATTTGATAGTTAATAGGGCTTTGAAAGGACATGCATTTAAAATTTTTGTTATTTTCAGTAATTTGAAATTATGAATAGCACTATTAATCCCTTCAATGTTCTTCACTATTTTGAACACTTCAATTTTTGAAAATGATGCAATTGAAATTGTTCAAGAAGAAAAATGTTTAGCTTTCGTGCTTTTTAAAAAACTTGAAATTTTAATTTCCTCTCTCAATTTTATTGAGGATGAGGAAATAGTTCAAACAAATGTGGTATTGAGGACCCTACGCATGTTCGGTGATTAATGTAAGTGAAAACCAAAGACTTGGATTGCAAGTCAGAATAATGTTTAGTACGAACATGAGCTTCGATTATCGATCACGGTGTACCTGTGAATAAAATATAAAAAAATCACAAGACGGACAAAAAAAACAACCTCTCCTTCATACGGCACGCATTGTTTCAAATAATCGAGCTCTGGATTATTATGGGTAGATAATAAATAATAAATACACAATAAGTAAAATATTCCATTTTTGAACTATTAAAACTTAATATTTCCAATGCGGGGTTTTGCTGAAAAACCACCAAACAGGGGTTGATTATTTTTCCGTTTTGTCGAAAGATTTGAAGGTTATAATATTTCAAAATTTTTAGTTTTACTGGAAAATTGCTGAAACACATATCAAGTGATTTTCTATAATCTGTTTAAAAAAGCCGCAGATAATTAAAATCCATCTACGGAATCATGAGATACCAAGGTTTGTAATAGGGCTGTTTTCAGACTTTGTGGGGGGGGGAATATCTCCGAAATATAGGGCCAGTCCGGAAAAAGCTTGGACATGGGTCTAATAACATTTTGAGATTTTTCGAACGCACCTACACTGGTTCCAATCCTCGTCGGGCATGTTGGAGGGTTTCTTCGTAAGTATTACTAGGTTGTCTGAAATGAGGATCTCTGTTTATAGTCTGCTGCCAAATTAATCATGTGGAAAAATTAGCGTCTGTTACAGACATTCTACTTGATGTCAAACGCTCTATAATTTATAAAAATCATTCAACCCAAACTTAAACATTAATAATTTTTTTTTATATATTTATATTTCTTCCAGCTTAAATGTCTGTGTAAATTTGTCTTTTTTTTCGAAAAGCAACTGACACTGTACATATAATCTGTTTCCTAATCAATATGGCCACAGAAGAAGCGAAAGGGATGTTCATCTCTGTGTCCATACCGCGAGAAAAAATTGCTCCATCCCGAGACAGTTATCCGACAACAGAACTCAACACGTAACCACCTTCTGACCAGACACGCGAAGAATTGAGGTTTCGCTGTAAATGAGCCTTTGCAGATAGACCTAATATCAATATTTTAGTATGCAATTCTACTGTCCGTAATATGTCTAGTTTCTTTCACTTAAATATCGAGCCATTTCCATAGGCCTCGAATGATTAAATAAATGCTTTTATAATATGTAAGAAGATTCTAGAAATGCACTTCTTTTAATTTGGTGATGGAATTTGTTTTCTAATTTCAGTGTGTTGAAATAGTGCTTCGGATATTTAGAAATTGCATTCAGTGCAATTAGAACAACTGCAATTTTTCTTTTTACAGTCTTCGTCAATTTGAAATCTTTGCACTTAATAATTTATCAATTTCCTTTTTTACCTACCAGTCTGTCTTCAAGTGATGAAATATCATTATGATATCAATCAATCAATCAATCTATCAGAAGTTAATTTAGATATATGAATGAAATGTATCCAAAATATACCTAGAGTCCATCTTGATTTTGACGACTGGAATTGGTCTCTGATATTGAGTCCTTCCCAGATACCTAAACTATCGTAGATATTTTCTCGGCATGTGAGAATTCTAATCGTCTTCCTAAAGTTGATGAAATACAACTTAGTCACTTTACTGACAACTTCCCACGTAGAAAGGAAGGATAATATTATTATTATTTTCATTACTATTATTATTATATATTGTGTTCGTTGTCCATTCTGGCTTGTTTCTTCTCTTCATCAATCAAGTCCTTTCCAAAGGCTTCTAATGATCATAGAGGTATTTGCGTATAATAACAGCCTTCCTCAGAAGTGTGGTCTTTTTTGGATCCCGTGGCAGTATCTGTGGTTTATTTTTAATGTGTTGAACAGTGGCGTAGCAACGTAGAGCTCATGGGGGAACTCAAGTGGTTTTAAAGAAGATTATGGAGTTGCAACCTTAGAGAAAATAACGTGTTTTGCTATTTAATGGGGGGCTTGAGCCCCCTCTCCTGCGTCACTGATATTGAGGTTGGGCTTCAAAATTTTGGAAACCCCTATAACAACTGTAACTATTATTACTATCATTATCTTATTGTGTCATTATTATTACATTTACATTGCTTATATAAAGTTTTGTCATAATTGAACGACTGTAGTGCACCAACTTCATTTCGTTGAAGTTTACATACATGCAGTGTTCATATGTGCATATATATCCTGTTTTGTATACAAAAATATATTTGTTCTGCCCTATGTACAGAATTGTACGTTGACTATTTACTATTATAAATATCTCAAGAATATCGTAAGTGTTATCTCAAATACTGCCAGTGGTTTAACATAATCTTTAAAAATAACTATTTATTTGCTCTCTCGAAAATCGACCACGAATCCTCAAATCTGTAGAAGTGCAGTAAAAATGCGATGCCACATTTGACACACAATGCCACGCAATGACAATTTATATCACAATGGTTTGTTTGTTTTTTGGTTTTACGGCTCAAAGACTACAGTGGTCATGCTGCGCCGGGACCTACTGTTTTCCGAGGAATCCGAACCTCTTAAGGCCTAGGGAACCAAACCCCGGACTACAGTGAGCAGTGCGATCTTTATGAGATCTCTGAGTAAGCGTTCTTTTTGCACTGCTGGGAGTCGAACCCGGATTAGCCGCGCAATAGGAGAACGCGTTACCACACTGCGCCACCATATCAAAATGGGTTTATTGTTCTTAATGAAAAATTTATGAATTATAATTCGGGATCTGAAAGAGTGTAATTATATATTTATTCAATGATGTTAATCATCCTTATGCCTTCCGCTTAGCGATAAATTAGTCATTCAAAGAGATCTAACACAGTAGTAAAAATAATAATAATAATAATAAATCTTATACATTATTGCATAAATGTGTAATAAACCATAAATATAACAAATAATAATGTAATTGTAATAATAAAGATAATAATTATGTAAGAGGATGAATATTCACTCTGAACACCACTCTGAATATACATATTTCTAATCTATTCAGATCTGAGTTCGAATATGTTTTTAATTTCCAGGGTAATTTCAAGTTTCGAAAACAATCATATCGTGATACACGGCGCAAAACGTAGTACGCAATATTGGCGCAGTTAAGGTCAACGTCATTAACAGTTGTTTCAACGGCCACTTACTACCTTCTTCAGAATAAAGCGAATAGTTAACATCAGCCAGCCTTGCTATTGCAATATATATATATATGATCATAAATTAGTCATTTGGAAGAAAAATAACAACTGCCATGGACGCTAATGAATTTTAACTGTGATAAGATTATATTTATTATTGTTCATAACTTCCCAGTTGTTTGTCATTATTCGTCAATTTAAAATCAGATATATGTTTTAACTTTATAAATGCTTCATTTCTAGTAATTAAACTTTTAATTATTTTCATTTCTTTTGTTTAGAACTTACGTATTCAACTTAGAACACAAAAGCTTTTCGTCGTGTAGCATTCTCATTAAAGCACAAAAAGTTCCAGGCTTTTAAAAAACATGTAAGCATAATTAAAATTTTATTCTCCTCGTAAACCTTTTTTAACATTAAAATTTTTATCACAAAAAAGCAATAAAAATTTTAGTATTGCTTCCAAGTTGTGAATTTCTAAAGTCGCAGCTGGCTTTTAACCTTTAAAGAATACCTTCCCAAAAATAATCTTCTTCTAAATATTTACTGGCGACTTCAACGTATAAAAAGCAGTTTAAAACTTTTGAATTTAAAGCGTTTTACAGAGCACTTTCCGTCAGGGATGGAGAATTAGCATAGCGAAATATATTTTAACCTGAATGAAAATCTCTCGAGTAAAAGGTAAATATGCCCATCAAGAGTTCCTTATGTTGCCCTACGGAAATTCGTGCCGTTGTGTTCAATCTGTGAACTAGAAAATTTTATGATATATCTTTCTCCACACACTCCAACCTCTTTCAGAATCTTAATGGCTTCTGTTTCTGAACACCTTTGCTCCAGAATCTTTAATATTGGCAGAAGAAAGGTGCAGGAAAAGTACTTTTTCGTAAATTAATTACTTTTAAACCCTCCTTTCAAAGCCGAGTTGGTGGAAGAACTCCGAGTTTGGGAAAAGTTCTAGTATCATACATATTAAGGATATAAAAGCCGAGCACTTTCGGCTTCCTAATCTGAAACTCCTATATTTGTTATAGGGTAAAGCTTTATTTGCTTCGTCTTAGAAATAGCGAGTAATGTAACTTTCGAAGCCTTCGTTCAAAAGCTTTTCATCGAGGCATAGGCCAATGATGTATGAGCTTCTAATGGCTTCTTGAACGTGTAGCCAAACTAATGGTCATAATTTTCCCCTCTTTTTTGCAAGTACAAAATTCAGCGACATATCAATAAATATTGTAATATTGCTCAATAATTGCACCTTAACACTCAGTTATTTGTCACAGTTAGGAGCATAACTACTGCAGGGACGGACTGGGGCAGCCGGCCAGCCGCCCCTTTGAGAAACACCCAGTCCGCCCCTGAACTAGTTTGATAAAAGTGAACAAGGCCAAGGAGCCCTAACAAATGTGGGGCCCTCATTTCATTTTTGGGATTCTTACATTAATAAACCCTGGGGGGGGGTGCAAAATAATTTCTTGTCTGAGGCGCCTAATAAAATAGCTACACCAGAGTCTTCAGAACTTATATTCTTCGAATTATTACAAACTTCAGAAGTATATTCCTGCCCGGTGTGTTACACATTCAGCAATCATCATATTTCAATCATATCTTTATTTATGCATATCCTATGAATTATGATTTACAATGGATACAAGATAAAATATACACATTTATAGTTATTACAAATAAATTTGACACCCACGTATTAGTAGCTCAAACTAGAGCTATTTTTGTTTTAGGAGAAAAAGAGACGCCGTCCTCATCCCAGATTCGAACCAGGGTCCCCACGTTGAGCCTGCGGTGTCTTGACCTACTAGACGAATGAGAACAAGAACAAACGCATTTTTCTCCGTATATTAAGTTGTAAGATATTATTACCCTTCACAGGGATAACACAATTGCCAAATATTGGTCAACACACAAAGCCACCGGGGCGAGATTTATAGTCCTTGAAACCGGCGGCGATTTAAACTCCGTGATGCTCCATAAAGTATTCTTTTAATTCGGTCTTAAATTTACTTTTTAGTAGAAATAAAATGCCGGGTACCAGGGAGGAAATTACATAAAAAGGTTCACTTACTGGGGGTTTACTCCTGATGAGGACTACTGCTGATGCGTCCAGAAAGCGAGTTATCTTTTTCATTTGCTATTTTATCATTGCCAACCTTTTATATAATCCACACAACAGATTTCTTTTATTGATGTTGGTATGTTATTCCACAATTCGGCTCCATAGTAATTAATACTATTTTTACCTATATTTGTTCTGATTTTAATTTTGCTAAGCTCTTTCCTACCTCTTGTGTTGTAATTGTGAATATTTTTATTAATTGAGATTGAGCCTAAGTGTTTATTTTCATTTAATGGTTCATATAGTATGTATGAACGTTGCTACTTTTAAGTTATGTATATTAGTTATGTTGAGTATTTTGTTGTCATATATTATGTCATCTTTTTGTTTCCCTGTCTTGTAGCATAATTTCTAAATTGTTTTATTAAGTAAGTTTGTTTTTTTTTTTTGAAGTTTGTTAATGATAAATTTCCCTACACTATATTCCCGTAATTTAGATTATTGTAAATTAATGCAAAATAAAATGAATTTTTGCGTTTATAGGTAAAATTGAAATTAGTATCGTCAAAATTCCGTTAGATCTTCTATTTTTTTTCTATTTCGAGTATTTGATTATCTCAACCTAAATTATTTTGAATTATTATTCCTAGAAATTTAATTGAGTTAACTCTTTCGATGACAGTGTCATTAAATTTTATTTTGTTAGGTTGATTAGTAAATTTTTTATTTTTAGTATGGAAGATTATATATTTTGTTTTATCGGTGTTAATTTTTAATTTGTTTTCCCCGAACCATTGTTCAAATGAAGATAATTTGACACTTACATTATTAATTATTTGATTAATTTTATTTCCCTCTTTCAACCAAACTATATCATCTGCAAATAATAATATTCCTTCATCTAAATTTATTATGTCAGTAATTGCTATTAAAAAGAACAGTGGTCCGAGGATTGTTCCCTGAGGAACACCTATATTATTTGATAATAATTTTGACTGAGTATTATCTATTTTTACTATTTGTAATCTATTTGTAAAGTAGCTGTCTATTAAATTGAACATCGGGCCTCTTATGCCGTAATTTAGTAATTTTGCTTTTAAGATATTTCTGTTTATTAAATCGAACGCTTTATTCATATCGAAAAAAAAATCCATAAACAATTTTCTTACCTTCAAGACTTGTTGTATATTAATAGTTCTCAATAGATCATCTTCAATAGATTTATTTTTTTGGAAATCTTATTGATTATTATGGATTACTTTGTGTTTATTGAAAAAGTCTATTAGTTTATTATGTATTAGTTTTTCAATTAATTTTGAAAAAAAAAACGAAATAATAGCAATTGGTCTGTAGTTTCCTTTAATATATCTATTACCCTTTTTAAAAATTTGTTTAATTATTGCTGTTTTTAATCCATTTGGAAAAATTCCTGTTAGAAACATATTGTTTATTATGATTGATAAAGGCTCCTCTAATTCATTTTGACATAATTTAATTATTTTAGAAGATAGACTTTCAATATCTGAACTTTTTTTGTATTTATTTTATTTAGTTCTCTTTCAATTTCATTTTTGTTAGTTTCGCTTAAATAGAAGGTTTCCGCTATATTTTTCTTTTAATATTTTTTAAAGTTGTCGTCGATTGATTGGTTTATATTTAATTCTGTGTTAATATTTGCGTAATAATCATTAAATTCATTTGTGACTGAGTTTAAGTTGTCTGTTTTGATATTATTTATTGAAATTTTTATTTTATTAACGTTGTTGAATTTTGATTTGCGTTAATAATTTGTTTACTAAATTCCATTTATGTGAAGAATTTTTTGTTGATAATTGGTCAAAGTAATAACTATTTTTCTTTTCTTTTATTTTATTTCTCTATTTAATTCGTTTCTTCCATTGCTTATTTGTTCTTTCATTCATAAAATTTTTGTATATGGTATTTTTCCTTTATCTTTTTTTTTAGGTTATCAATAAACCATTCATAGTTATTTTTTCTATTTAGTAGTTTAGTTTTTTCAGGAAAAATTGTATTATACAGTTCTTTTAATTTCAATACAAATTTTTCATATTTAGATAAATAGATAGTATTAACTGCTTCGAGAAAATTTTTCCAACTTACCCCAAGTAGAGCCTCTTGAAATCTATAAATATTTTTTTCATTGCAATTTCTAACCTTTATTATCTTTTTGTACGTTGAGCAGCAGTCTTCAAATTTATTATTGTTATTCAATGGTCACTCACCATTTCTTCCAATATGGAAGTGTAGCTATTTTTTACATTTGTAAAAACCAAATCAACTATACTCGTTAGTGCTATTCTAGTAGGTTAGTTAATTTTATTTATTAATTCATTTGATTCCATTATGTTTAATAATCTGGATGAATAATTATTTTTATTTTTGATATCTATGTTAAAGTTGCCCATTATGAAAATTTGTTTTCCTTTATTATTTTTTGCAATTAGGTTTTCTATCTTATCAACGAATTTTTTTACATTAGAGTTAAGTGGTTTATATAACGTTAGCATTTTTATTTCTCCTCAGTTTATTGTTAATATTTCAATGTCCTCAGTTATTTCAGTTGCTTCTTTTATTAAATCCACATCTAAATCATCTTTTATATATACTGAAATTCCACCACCTTCTTTGTTATCTCCGTAAATAGAATGTTCATAATAGTTTGTGAAGTTTATCGATGTTTCAATTGATTTCAATGTTTCAGCTATTGAGATTAATACGGGTTCTTTGTGATTTTGAATTAATTCTTCTAGTTGGTCAATTGTATTATTCATACTATCAGCATTCATATATAATGTAGAGATGGGATTAGTTTTATTATGGTTTAATAACATTTTGTATTTTCTGAAACCTAATTTATTTCTTGCTTTAATTTTTATTACTGTCTTTTTTTAAATTAAGTTACAATTTAGATTTCTATTCTTTAGTATGTTTTTTCATTTACCTTTTTTTAATCTTGGTTGAATCGTTTCACAAATTATTTAATTCATCGATATTATTTATTTCGTATATTTCGCATTTTTCATTTTTTCTCAATTTTGTTTTGCCTTTGGATGTCCACACGTATTTCCAGATATTTTGCTTTTGAAACATTCTAGTTTCTCTAAAGATTATTTGCATTTTTTTCTGTAAAGTGTTCGTTAATGTAAATATTATCCTTTAGTTGCATTTGTTCCATACCTGTTCTAAGTTTGGCATTTTTCCTTTGGTTCCAAAGTTCATTCCTTTTTTTTTAATTTTGTGAAACGAATTAACATTTTACTTTTACCTTGTTTGTTGTCATCTGTGTGCTGTGTCTATATCGTTTTCAGATAAATTCATTTGAAGTTCTTTACTAATATTTACGATTTCATTTATAGAGTTTTCGTTTTGTTTGAGTGGTAAACGTTCTATTATAATATCTTTTCTCATTCCGTATGTTTCTAATTTGTTTAGTCTTTGTTCAATATTGTTTTGATTTTCATATAGATGGTTAATTTCCTTATCGATATTGTTATAATCGATGTTACTTCCATTTACATGATCTTTAACCTCTATAGATAATTCAATTCATTTTTTTTCAAGTTGGTTTTTAGTAGAAATAACTTTCTCTATTATTAATTTGAGTTCTTCCTGATCCACCTTGATTGTCTTTAAAGCTGTGTTTGACAATTCAATCTTAGTTGTCAATTTTTCGATTTTATTGTCTGTATCTTTTTTGTTTGTATCAATTTGAGATTTCATCTCTTTTAATTCTTGATATATCTGGAGCATCAAATTGTTATTTCCCTGGTAAATAAATAAAACGCAATACTGCAACAGTTAGAAATTACACAATTTAATGTCGTGACAGCTGTTTCAGTAGCTTCTTGATACTTTTTTCAAACAAAATATACAAACCAAAAAAACTGTTGATTGGTAATGATGGTCACGGTTTTCATTATACGAGTTACAAGTAATGCTTCGGAGAAAAATAACCGTTTTTCACTGGGATAGGAGAAACGTCTCTGGATACAACGCCGATCCACGAGACGGCGGAAATGTTCAGAAAAGCAGTCATAATTAAACTGATGAGGATTTTAAATACAGTTAATGGGGCAACAGTTTTTTGTAGCATTCTGGGAAAAATATGCTTTCACTAGGATCGTTGATAGCTCCATTGCCCATTTGAAATATGTGAAAGGCTTCGAAGAAATTAGGGTCAGACGGAAAGTGAACTCGTTCAATAATTCGGCCATCATGGAAGAAGAAAGGATGGTTTTCATTCCAACAGTGCTGGGCGATAGATTTCTCTAGTCGATATTCATTATCACAATATTTTTCAAAATCAAATCAACCTGAGTTAAAACAGAAACTAATTCCAAAATATTAAGGATTTTTTTCGTTACATATAAAAACTCAGACGTTGTTGAAAACCATATAAAAATATTGTTGCATATTAATGCATTTTTATGGAGGTCCTGCATTGTCGCATTGGTATTGCGTGTACTTAGTGTGTCGTTGGTCCAAGTTCGACTCCCAACAACGCAAAACCGACACATTATAGTCCGGCGGTTAGATACCTAGGTTCAGCACAGTAGCTAGGTGATCTAGCGCCCCTCGTAGATCTGTCCAGATTGTGTCCCGTAGCCACAGACATGTTCTCCCCTGTGAATTATTTCACCAAATTTTTTTACGCTCATCCTCACCTGCGCCCCTAGCATGGGCCTTCCACACCTCCTCCTAACTACGGCCCTGTCTAGGAAGTTGGGATTCCTCGGAGAAATGTAAGTGACGTAGGATTATGCATCTCGTCCATCATGTCGTTAATCCAAATTCGTCCCTTTGTTGTCCTTGTGCCGAAAATTAAACAAACAGACGATTAGGTTCGACTCAAAATGTTATCGTAGACCGCGTGACTTTCCCCCCTATAGCAGTCCGGGGTGTAGTTCCTTCGACAGCAGCGATTCGAATTCCTCAGGAAACTAAATCCCAGCGGAGCATGACCTTAACTGACCTTCAACCGCAAGAACACAAACTCCTTCTGCTGCCTCTGAAACTGCTTTCCAAGCAAAGCCAGTGATGCACAGGAGGAGCTACATTTTCGGCATTATAAAAGCTTGACATAAACCATAGGGGAATTGCTTAAGGAATTGACGACATATATATATATATATATATATATTGAACCCTACGCAGATTAAATTAAATAACAATATTAATCAACGTTTATTGGCGTAGTGATACCAGCGCCGATGTTATGGCGTGATTAGAAGGAAAGGTCGTGGGTTCAGGTCCCACTGAATGCAGAAATATTTATTTTCTTTCGAACGTTTCACCATCTAATCACGCCATAACATCAGCACTGGTATCACTACGCCAATAAACGTTGATCAATATTGTTGTTTGATTTGACTACAGTTAACTTTGTCTATAACAGTACTTTCCTCAATCGCGACACATATAAAATATATTAGGTTTAACCTTGTCTTCTACAATGGAAAAGGGCATCGTTATATGGCGTATATCGTTATAGACAACATTGAACCTAATACGCTCTATGTTTCTCGTCTGTCAGAACCGCGGAAAATATATTTATACACAAATTTCGTTGTATTTAGTTCCTCCACAGTCTTGTTAATTATTTAAGCAACTTTCCTTTTGTTTTATATATAACAAACCAAACGGATTCCAACCTAATATATCGTTATGTACAGATTCATTATATTAGAATTCAACCTATAACCTACATTTTGGCTGATAATATCTAGTAGAGAAAAAATATTTACCACTCTCTCAGGCTAGCTTTGAACCAGTAGTCGGTAGATTGTCCTTCCAACTGACAACGAAGTCAACTGTCTTAAAAGGCTGAATATCGGTTTCGTTATCACAGACCCAGTAAATAAGTTCTGGTATGGCTCTTAGGATAAAATGTTCTTATTCCTAATCTGTGGATAAAGCATTCTTTTTTTTATTCTTAACCTTCGGATAAAGTGTCAAACTTAATCCTAACAATTGATGATATGGATTTAATTTCACAGGTAACCATCACTTACTACTTAACCGCAGGCCAGAAATTAATTTCTTGAAAAAAGATGTGGAACTTCTTGAAAACAATCCCAGTACCTGAGGAAACTAAAACCTGGCAATTGGCAGTTGATCACCATTTACCTTTACTAATCGATACATCAGTTTATAACCATTGTTAGATCAGTTAGTAAACTTAAACTCCATCTTTAAAACATTCTTCCCCATTTGTCATTCAGCAATATCTAATCATCGAGTCACTTATTCGACGTGTCCCCCCCCCATGGACTACACCATTGATACTCCCATGAAGACAACTATCATTTACTTTGGACTTTTAACTGATACCTAATTAATAGTCTCACAGCATTACAAATTCGAACCCCCTCTAGATTTCCAACGTTTGTTCGGAACTTTATCTCGCAGTTTGGAGCCGATGTGTGACTTCGTTCGTCTCTAGAGGAACGTAGACATTGTTATCTTTGAACGTTAGAATTTCAACGACGTCTCAGCAAGCACCGTGGCATATTAAGTAAGGTTCGTGTATTTGTTTCCCTACAGATATTCTTAGTATTTTTTTTAAATGAGTAATATAATATTGCCCTTGAACATTTCATAAAGATAGTGTAGTTATTATCCTGACATTAATGATATTTTTTCATTTTCATAAAAATATGACGATTGTTAGAAATACAGTCGAGTCTCGTTAAAATGAAAACCAAGGGGGACAGAAAATCTGTTCGTATTAACAGTAATTCGTATTATCCGTAAAGGATGGTGGAAAGATCATGTTACTAAGTTATTTATCTCATCTCTGGTTATTAGTGAAGTTAAACACAATCAATCAAATCTGTATATTCAAAAAATATTTACAATTATTTTATATCTTCTTTAGAACGAATACGTGCTGGCAGTCTGAGCGAAAAACTAGAACTAGTTCTAGCTTGTAAACGCCAACTCAAAATATCTGTTATGCAGTTGTATAGACAAGTTCCCACATGTTTAATCTGACAACTGCAGCCTAATGAAATTATCAACGAGAAGCTCTAATCTTATGAAGCGCATCTTGTTCGGGTTAAGCGGTGGATATTTTCCATGGGCCTTTGATTATCAGTTCATTGTAAACGGTATTTCATCTTAACCGTATTCATGTTAACGGAGAAAACAACATGGAGATTCCCACACAATTTGACGGGACTTGAGAAACCAGTTCATATTAAAAGAAATAACCTTAAGCGTGTCCATCTTAACGAGATTCGACTGTAATAACAACTTACATGTAAATTAATTTTTTTATTCACATGATTTATAAAAATCATTCATATCATCACTGTTTTTAACGGCCACGCGTCAACTGTGGAATGAATATTTGTCCAAGATTTAAACATTTGTCCATGCAGAAAAATGTTATTAAAAGGTCTCTTCCCTCATGCATAAACTTTTCTAATATATCCATCTTTCAAAAAATGATAATATCTCATATTATAAAAAGATTTATGATTATTAAAAGAGTTCACGAAAAGAAGATGGAAGTAGCTGAGATGAGAATGCTGAGGTGGATGTATGGTGTTACAAGGAGGAATAAAATAAAGAATAAGCTAATTAGGAGTACGGTCAATGTGGGACCTATCGGAAAAAAATACAAGAACATAGGTTAAGATGGCTTGGGCATATGGAGCGGAAAAATGAGGAATATGTGGTAAAGATATTGGATAAACTGGGGGTAAGAGGCAAGAGGAAAAGGGGAGATGGAGGGATAAAGTGACGGAGGATCTGGAAGAGTATGGATGGAGTAGAGAAAAGGCATTGGATAGAAGATTGTGGAAAGGAAGGTTAAAAGAGCATAACACCAACCCCATATAAAACATGGGAAAATGGCAAAGTGAAAGGAGAAGAAGATTTATGATAATTATTTATGATAATGATTAATGGTAATCATAAAAATAATGGTTTACTTTTTTTTTAGTCTATAAAATCACAAATAGTTAGCAAAAGGAAGCAAGTGGAATTTCTGAGTCTATATTAAGTATTTTTAAGCACGCCCCTTTTTAAAACATATATTACTTTTCTCTGTAAAAATGCTTCAAAATTTTTACAAATTCAATATATTCATATTTACACCTATTTGCGTAACAAACACAAATTAATTTTTACATGACTTAGTGTTTTCCTCTACTCATTGGTACATTGAATGACAAAATAAAATATTGTAATTCAACGAATAAAAGGATGACAAATAAGATGTTTTAAAAATAATTTTTCCTAAAATTACCCAGATGGCTTGTTCTGAACAGAAACGCAAATTTCCGAGTTGACAACGTTTAAAGAAAATTCTATAAAACATTCGATTTTTTTCACGAATCGTGGTTTTTTCCTAACTGAAAGCAGCGGTGTAACTCGCATTATGGTGATGTATTTCCTTGCTGAAAATCTATTAATAACGAGGAAAATTAGCAGCCTTAATAAACTTCGTTCACATCAAAGCGTTTATGGTAATTGCTTCCCATAAAAAAGCTAAAAAAATGGTAATTTGCATTTTATTACAATGACGTTATTAAGCGTTAATGATTAAATTTGCAACTTAATTTTACTTGAAAAATTGTGGACTAAGAAACGTGAAACTACGTTTCATTATTAAAGATTTATTCCACTCCGCAAATGTTCTGTTATGAAAGTTGCAGCTGTTTTTAAATGCATATTAGTTGCAATTTATGTTGCTTGAACATACACTTTAATTAAGAATACGCAGGATAAAAACGTTGCCGACATTTTTATTCGAAGTTTCTGTAATACCTTAAGATTTAAACTATTACGAAATAATCATTACTACAAAATTATTTCTCCCTTCTGTACAGGCCTCCCCATAGAGCTATTTATTTATATACAACAGTCCCAAGGTTCTCTGCGCCCCGTATGCCCCTTGCCTTGCCCCAGTAGCCCCTTCAACCTGGCTACAAGCCTGCTTCTGTACCTCGAGTACTTGACTTCTAGGATTCTTGACCATGCGATCGTTGCTTATGTAACGTGAACGCCAAGTGAGCTTTATGTTTCTCATTTTATGAGCTTGGACACCTGAGGATGTATTTTATAAAAAAGAAGATAAAAAAAGAACGTGGCCATCTTTGCAACATTCCTTCTCGAACGATTGGTCGCCTTTTTTCTTAAGCACGTGGTCATTGCCATGTAACGTGGACACCAGGTGGACGCTACTCTAGCCATTCGATGAGCTTGGATGCTTGGGAACGCATCTCATGAAAAAAAAAAACAGATAACAAAATAGACCAGTTTCACTCTGTATGGTGAGCCCTCTGAAAAACGACGTCCTGTTTCATGTTGTACAATTATTAAACCAGTGTTTCTCAATGTGTGGTCCGCGGACTACCAGTGGTCCTCAGAAGCATCTCCAAATTTCAGAAAAAAAAATGAACTAGAATTGACGGCGTTGGTTCTGGCGAGATTTAAAGAATTTCTCCTAAATATTACTTTACTTCTATTACTTTTACTTATTACTTTTTATTACTTTTTACTTATTACTTTTATTATTTTTACTTATTATTTTATTACTTTTCTTATTACTTTTATTACTTTTATTACTTTTACTTATTACTTTTTACTTATTACTTTTATTACTTTTTATTACTTTTATTACTTTTACTTATTACTTTTTATTACTTTTTACTTATTACTTTTTATTACTTTTTACTTATTACTTTTTATTACTTTTTACTTATTACTTTTATTACTTTTACTTATTACTTTTATTACTTTACTTATTACTTATTACTTATTACTTTTACTTTTACTTATTACTTTTATTACTTTTACTTATTACTTTTATTACTTTTACTTATTACTTTTATTACTTTATACTTAAATATACTAAATATTACCTTAGGCGTTTCGTGAAAGATTTGAATCCTCTAAATACACCCTTGCTGTCTACATTGCTTATTATTATTTAACTAAATTAATGATGTCACTTTCATTGTAAATTCGACAAAATAAGATCGCAACTCACACTCTCTTTATCAAATAACGTTACTCTAAAAAAATTTTCACGCGGGTTTGGCAACCAACATGGTTAAGAACATGGTCGGAGATTTTAGAGATTTTCTGCCTAAAGCTGGTGTTTTTTTAAAGTAAAAGAAAAATTAAAAAGCTTAAAATTTACCGAAAAAGAAGTTAAAATTATCTACAAATTATATTTCAAGGGATGAATACATCTCTCCTACCGGAGATTTTATATACTTATATTCCTGCCAATAAGTCACATAAATCGAAGGGTATTTTGGTTATGTCTTTCCCTGGGAGAGACCATCTCTCCCAAGGAAAGGAAGAGATCGGTATGATGGTGTTTAAGTATCTAAGTAGGGCTTAATATTATTAACCATAGTTGGCAACCTTAATTTCAGGCAATATATTTTTTAATGGGGGAAGGAAAAATCTCCCACCCCCGTGGTCCGCGATAAATAAAGGAATGCTTAAAGTGGTCCACGAGTGACCAAAGTTTGCGAAACAGTGCTCTAAACTATTTAAAGAATATTATACTCTATTTCTTAGTACATGTGGTGATATTATAGTCAGGATACCCGAATGAAAGCAAAAAAATGAAGAACATCAACTCATTTATAAAATGAGAAAACAGGCTTTGTCTACGAAAGATGACTGAAAGATTTTCTGAGAAGCTGGTAGCCATATTTTACAGGAGTTATTTTTCTCGACTCCGCGAAATTAAAAATGATATTTTCGGAACAAAATATCTTTTCCATTATTGTTGTTCACAGCTTTTGAAACAGACGAGTGATGCAGACTCTGTTTTCTCTGATATAATCCAGAAATCGAAGAACCTACAAGTAATGAGATTTTGATCGATCCTGGTCCAGTAATCTCCAATTTCTGCGAGACTCTGTTCCGGAGAAATCCGGCAAATACGAATCCAGTACAAAATTTAAGCTTTTTTCATCCCAGTGCCAGCAATTTAGATGACACTGCCAACTCTCTTCAAAAATATTGAACGAAAATGTATGACTTCAAAAACGCAATTTTGGAGACCCATTTTGGAGATAAAATGCACCCTCGGCATAATTATTTTCATTCGTTTCTTTTAGCTCTCGTCATGAAATCCATTAAAATTCGCCTAATGGAAAAATGTTCAAATCAACCGTTGCGTCTATAATTTCTAAAATTACTTGTCCTCACAAACGTTTTAAATGAACAGTTTTCACTAGAAAATGAAAATTCGTCAATTTTAAATCTATTTATAATAAAATTGGGAATACAAGTCTAATGAAATAATTTTCACTTTAAAATACGATCAAAGCCCGATATCGGAGGTAGAAAGGCGGACGTGTTATTTCACTTCCCCTCTCTTTTACCTCTCCCAATTTTCTAAATTTCTCTCGTCAAGTCACCCTACCTCTCCCAATTTTCTAAATTTCTCTCGTCAAGTCACCCTCTCCCTTTAAGAATTCGTAAAGGGATCTGGTAACTGTTTAGGTAACCCATATCAAAAGACCACTGCTTTGTGGGTGACATCACACCACACTCCATAAAGAAAACGGAAGTAAATATTCATGCTCTTAAAAGAATTCTAATTCAGTGAACGACAGAAATGACTGACTTTCCATAAAGTGAACGAGTACAAAAGACCGAATCGCGTTTAAAGAATGAGGATGAATCCAAATAGAGATAATACGTTACTCTTATAGAATGAGAAAGAAGGATTGCATTCCAAACCACGAATGATTTTAGCCACCTCTGGAACTTTATCTATGAACTGTAGTATATCTATAGCGACAAAAATGAACGATAATTATTCCAATGACGTCACCATCAACAATTACTTATCCACTGCGGGATGGAGATCTCGCAGTGAAACGTCATATGTGGTAGTATGCAGGGCTGTCCTGAAGAAAAATTTTGAGCCCATGCGGTACTGTCTTAATTAAAGATTATTGCAATTCACAGGTTTCTGCACTTGGTGACGTCACTGCGCCGCGCTGAAAGCATTTCACTAATCGTCCATCGTCTATCCAAGCCCAAGGTTTCAGTTGCCACTCATCAGTTTTTCATTACTCTCCCTGTCGTAAGCAGGATATTATTTTGAGGCTTGGATGTTCAGGGTTTGTGCCTCACTTGTTTCCATTCAAGTTTGTAAATGACTAGAAAAAAAAAAAAAGCTGAACTTTGTTGGAAGTTGCCCCAAAACCAGCAAATACAAAAACTTTCTTAAGACTTTCTTGAAATTTTCTTAAAACTTTCTTGACAGTATGTGGCGCGTACTCGATATTTTTCAAAATTTCTTGAGGGTACGTGGCGCACATAGCGCGTACCCTTTGGGGACAGACTTGGCAGTACAGTGAAAACACTTTGAAGGAAACGGCTTTAAGTTCGCCACACTGACCGAACGGATTATCAAGCTGAACCTTCAATTTAACGAAAAACTTGGGCCTGGATCCCACAACACAAAGATAACTACAAAAGATCACACTGCCAGCCACTTAACTTTAGTTAAGCATTTGGCAGTGCAGTTACGTTTTCCTTTATTTAAACCTTTAAAATAATTCATCTTTACTGGTAGCCTAAAAAAATTGTGACAAATCCTTAAGAATGTTTTATTTATATACCCGGCCATGTTTTTAATCCAGCTCTTTGTTTTGGAATTTGTAAATAAGGTTTGTGTTCCAATTTTTTTAGGAGAAAAAAAAGGGCAATTTGTATTGTGCGGATGAATATCATATTTTCCAAATATCATTAATTTTAAAGTAAAAAATTAGACACACCCAGTATCTGAGAAATTAAGTTTAAATTAACTTTGAATAAAAAACGCGAGAGAAAAAAAAACTAATACCGACGCTCGAGCTCCTAAACGAGAAAAAAAGGGTATCTCAAATTCCAGAGGATAAAAAGCGATCTGTCTTAAGAAAGCTCATCACGAAATAAAAAAAATCTTACTTTTTTTAACCTCCGTCTCTGTCATTTTTATGTGGTAAATTATCTTCGTTGAAAAAGACATGGAGAAATTGGTAAGAAAAGTCTTTTTTTTTCTTATCTATCTGTAACAGTATATTTTCTTTTTCAAGGAAAAAAATGTCATTTCTCTGGGTGATCATACGAAAAATATTCCTTACCCCTATATTTAAAAGTGCACATTGACGCATTTAATAAATTTATATATAAACCAACCTTTTTCCAACTATAAATGCTGAAAATATTATACCATGAGTTACTAGCAAATCACTATACTGCTGTGATATGAGTACCAGCCAATCACTATAATATTATACCATGAATGCCAGCTAATAACTATAATATTACACCATGTGTGATAGCTAATCACTACATTATTATACCACGACTGCCAGCTCATCACTATAATGTTATTTCTATTTTACTAACCACGGGTGACGTTCCACTTCATCCTTTCTCCTTCAGGTTTTTGCGTTCCAGTTTCTGGACTGTGGTAACGGATCATCCAGCCGGAGATCCTTAGTAAGTATTCATTTATTCCAAACGGTACTGTGCATTGTACTCCTTCCATAGTATTCGCGGTGTCGATCTTTATGCTGAACCCTAAAAAGTTCGAAGGCAAGGTTGCTATTACACTTGTTGGAAGCAAATGTCACCTGGCCTAAAAGCACTTTGGAAAACTACTTTCATGCATTCACTTATACGTGCACTTAACTTCACTCACACTTAAATTTCGCTCGCACTTAATTTCACTCGCGCTTAACTCACACTTAACAACATTCACTCTTAACTTCAGTTGCACTTCGCTTCACTAATATTTAAATTTCACGCCCTCTCAATTTCACTCACACTTAAACTCACTCACGCTTAAACTCGCGCTTAAACTTCACTCGCGCTTAAACTTCACTCGCGCTTAAACTTCACTCGCACTTAAACTTACTCACTGACAACTTCACCATGTTTAATTTTATTCGTTTACACTGTGGTCGGGAAACTCTTCAAATTGTCCATAAATACATCAAAACACACATTAAAGTTATCCGTTTTAAAGAACATCTTCACTTTAATCACACCTGTAAAAAGGAATTTCTTATCCCTTTCACACTTAAAGTTAAACCTCTTGTAAATTCATCTCTTGGACATTGCATCGCACATAACATAAGTCTTAAATTTATTTCCACTAGAATTTCTCTCTGTCCCCGCGTACTCGCTCAGCTTCAAAATAAAATATCCTTTCTTACTTCCCTTCTAAATACTAAACTTGATTTTCTTACCATGCTCCTAGTTAAATCCGCTACTCGCTCACAAGAATCTAAAATCCAAGAACATATTCGTCTTACTCATTCACGTAAACTTAACAACCTTAGACCTTCTATTTCAAAACAGTCAAAACTCCTTACAAAAAACTGGATACTAAATCTTTCAAATAAAAATCTCACACCACAACAGCAATTCGTACTATCACTCGGCCTAAATTTCTCACCTGCTCCACTTAAAATTCCTACACCACAGATTCTCGCTTCCATAGAAAATGCTCTACAAAATACTCACACTGACGAACGTGTTGCAGCTGATATCCGCTGCAGAGTGGCAGGACTCCTTCGGCGTCCAAAACTTCCTGAGGACAACCTAACGCCTATGCAAAGGGTTGCCCTCCGGGAGCTACGGAACGATAAGGACCTTGTCATACTGCCAGCTGATAAAGGCCGTACTACAGTCGTCTTAAATCGTCCAGACTACTTACATAAAGTCTCTACACTCTTATCTGATACAAATACATACACCCACATCACAAAAGACCCTACACAAACAATTCAATCCAAAATGAACTCTCTCCTTCTAAAACTCTATAAATCTAAAAAACTTACATTTAATCTCTACGACTCTTTAAAATGCACTTCCGGCCGCTTACCATCCTTCTACGGATTACCTAAAATTCATAAACAAAATATTCCTCTTAAAACTATAGTTAGTTTTTGCAGCTCTCCTACATATAACCTATCAAAATATATTGCACGTCTACTCTCTCCTATAATCGGTAATAACGACTACACTGTTTCTACTAGCCAATCCTTCTGCACCTCTTTAAATAACCTACAACTTGACGACGACGACCTTATGGTCTCATTCGATGTAATTTCTCTCTTCACTTGCATTCCCACATCACTTGCAATCGACACCGCACTTACACGCCTCCAAAATGACACAACACTACATGAACGCACTTCACTAACACCTCACGACATCTGCACATTGTTGAAATTTTGTCTGGACTCTGCTGTGTTCTCCTCAAATGGTTCTATCTATAGACAAGTTTTTGGCACTGCCATGGGATCTCCGGTCTCAAGTGTTGTAGCTAACTTGGTTATGGAGTCATTTGAGGAAACTGCTTTATCTTCACTGAATTTTAACATTAAATTCTGGAAAAGATACGTCGACGACACGTTTGTTGTACTTAAAACTAATACACTCCAAAGCTTCTTCCATTACCTTAATAACTTAAACTCACATATAAAATTCACATACGAAACAGAACAGAACAATAAACTCCCTTTCCTAGACGTTCTTGTACACAGATCTCACGATAACTCAATCTTCACCTCAGTTTACCGTAAACCCACACATACAGACAGATATCTCGATTTTAAATCGCATCATCCAACATGCCACAAAGCTTCCGTTGTTAAAACATTAAGTCTTAGAGCGAATTCTCACTGCAGTAATGAAACACTTTCAAACACAGAAACAAAACACATACACACGGCACTTAAAAATAATGGATACCCTAAACGATTCATTCTCAGAAACTGTAGACCCAATAGTACATCTTTAAACAATACATCTCACACCCGCATATCTATTCCATATATTCACGGCATTTCCGAAACAATCTCTCGCATCCTTAAAGAGGCAAATATCAAAACATTCTATTCCCCTGTCACAACACTTCGCAAACAACTTACAAAAGTTAAAGACCCAGTTCCACCAGAAGATCTCACAGGCGCCATATACCAAATACCATGCAAAGACTGCAACAAACATTACATAGGACAAACAAAAAGAATGATCAAAACAAGAAAAAAAGAACACAAACAAGCACTCGCGAAAGGAGACATAGCCTCACGTCTGGCAGAACACGCTTTACAACACGGACACGAACCCGACTGGGACTCAACAAAAATACTACACCGTCACATCACAAACAAGAATAGTAGACTCTTCTTAGAATCTTGGGAAACTTACAAACTACACGGGAAAGCCATTAATACATCACAACCACTTCCAGAAACTTATAAACAACTCTTACTCTGAAATGTATGAGACATCCCCAAATTAGGTAACCCGCAGTGTGGGTTTCTCATTGGTCCCTATTGGGGTTCTTCCATGATTCTATTGGAGGCCTCCCATTGGTTCTCATTGGGTTTTCCCATTCTGCGGGACTACTCTGATGAAGGGTTTTCCAGAAATTTCAAGTATAAAAAAGAGACAGAAACATAACATCGTCATTACTCCTGATGAAGGACTGCTGCTGATGCGTCCGAAAGCTTGAGTGATCTTTTTCATTGCTATTTTACCAGTGTTTAACCTTTTTATGTAATGTTATATCATGATTGCCAGCTAAGCATCATAATATTATACCACAAGTACCAGCTAATCACTACATTATTATACCATGACTACCAGCTCATCACTATAATGCTATATCATGATTATCAGTTAAGCATCATAATATTATACCACAAGTATCAGCTAATATCAATATAATATTATGCAATGGGTACTAGATAATTACTATAATACAACAACGTGAATATACCAGCTAACCGGCATATTTTACCATGAGTACTAATGACTATAACATTATACAATAAGTACTAACCACTATAATATTATACCATAAGTACTAATCACTGTAATATTATACCATGTGTTGAAATTTACAGATACTTTCTAATTATTGTATCATTATTATCTTACGGAAATTTTGGTGGCAACACATGTATTTTCCCTTCTATTATGTAATTAAAGTTTCCGTACCTTTTAGTGGAAGCAGATATATTTTCCCTTTTATTTTGTATTTATATTTTCCTGACATTTGAGTGACAGCATTTGTATTTTCTTTTTGATAAATCATCTGTCTGTCCTGAGACGCCGTAAGGGTAAGATGTTCCTATGCTTGCTGCCATAAATTTTCTTTTTTTTTCGTCTTATTTGCGTACTATGGCTAAAGTTAAGCGTCTAAAATTTTATTAAATAATGATTCCCGTGGGAATTACGGACTAGCTTATTTGATTCCTGATTGAAAGGCATTATTGGATACGCAACACCATGAGTACTAATCGTTTTAATATTCTACTGTGAGTGCTAATCACTATAATAATAATATAAATTATAATAATAATAATAATAACAACACATTTTTAGATATTCACACATCTATTTACTGTGCAGCTGCTGCATCAGCAACAAAAACCAATGAATGAGAAATTAGAGCCCCCACCTCAAACTTTGCAGCAAGCAAAGACCCACCATGGAAAAGCAGATTAGAGAATAAAATAAGTGAATTACAAGGACATATCGGAAGGATAACACAATATATACAGGGAAAGCGTAAAAAAAGTTTGTTAACAGAGTAAAACTTGTGGTCAGGAAGGCTAAAATACACACAAAACATGAAGAGCATAACAAGCATGCCAACGAATACCTTGACACCCTGAAGCAGAAACTAAGTGCCTGCAGCAAAAGGCTACGGCGATACAAAGAAAGCGCTGTTAGAAAGGCATAGAACAAATTGTTCACAACAAATCAAAAAACCTTCTTTAGAGCCCTTACAAGCTACCAAACGGAGCAACAAAATGAAATCCCACTCACAACAGAAATTGAGGAGTTTTGGAAATTGCTTTGGTCCAACGAAGTGAAACATAACAAAGCTGCATGGATAAAGGAAGAAAGAATAGCAAGAAAGTACATAATAGGAATGAAATATAAAGGAATCACCACCGAAGAACTTCAAAAGGTTAACAGAAAAACACACAGCTGGAAAGCAGCAGGTGTGGGTAAATCCAAAACTATTGGTATAAGTAGTTTAAAAGTACCCATTTGCAGCTGGCAACAGAATTAACATCAATAATGGAAGACCCTTGCAAAATGCCAGATTTTCTACCTAAAGGCATTACCTACTTACCACCAAAAGACCGAGACACGAAGAATCCTGCAAAATACAGGCCAATAACATGCCTTAACGCCCTTTACAAAATCCTTACTGAATGCATCTCCGAAAAAATAGGACAGCACTGCCACATAAATAACATAATGACTGAGGAACAGAGGAGTTGCCAGAGAAACACACTGGGATGCAAGGAACAACTAATAATTGACTCTGTGATCCTAGAACAAGACAAGAAACAAAAGTGAAACCTTAATACTGCCTACACTGACTACAAGAAAGCCTTCGACTCAGTGCCCTACTCATGGTTAATCGAGATCCTGAAAATATATAAAATACACTTCACCATAGTAAGATTTCTGGAGCATAGCATTAAGAGATGGAGAACTACAATACATCTCAGAGAGCAAAACAAAGTACTATTAATCAACGAAATACCTATTAGAAGAGGCATATTCCAAGGGGATACCCTTAGCCCCCAATTGTTCTGCCTATCACTAAACCCTCTATCAAGAATGCTAAGTAAGAGCAACTATGGCCACATGATCAAAAAAGCCAAGAAAAACCTCCAGAAGGTATCACACCTCATGTACACGGACGATATAAAGTTATATGCACCGTCTATCCCTCAACTCTGCCACCTGATCCAAATTACAGAGGCATTTCAAACAACATAAAGATGGAGTTTGGTCTGTATAAAAGCAAAATACTGGGAGGCGCCAAACAAATGAAACTAGATGAGATTGTACTGGATAACAGAGGAATAATAGAAACCATGCAAGAACATGAAACATATAAATATCTAGGAATAATGCAGGCCCAAAGACAAGAACATAAACTAGTCAAGACAAAGCTCACACAAATGTACAAGGACAGGCTAAAAACAATATTGAAGATCAAGCTGAATAGCAAGAACATCACACAAGCAATTAACTTCTTTGCATTCCCAGTACTAACATACTCCTTTTGGAATCATCAAATGGTCAAACATAGAACTAGAGGATCTACAACAGGTAATGAGAACCATACAAACAAAATACAGACAACTACATCCGTCAACAACCCAAAGAAAAACTATTCCCTCTAGAGGATGATGGACGAGGACAAATCGACCTGAAAGATCTCCATGAGAAGCAAATCCATAACGTGGGGCAGTACTTCTTTGAAAAGAGCAGGAAGTCTCCTCTCATGCAAGCAGTAATAGATACAGGTACCTCCCACACACCAATAAGTCTCAGTACCGACAAAGAAATACCACCCGTACACATTGAAAAGAAACTGAAGGAACAGGCAGGCAAAGCACTTCATGGCAGACACTATAATGATCTTCAACAGCACCACATCTACAAAAAAATCTCGAACACATGGCTAACCCAAGGAACCTTACAACCGAAAACGGAAGGATTCACGATGGCAATCCAGGACCAGGTCATAAAAACAAGAAACTACCAAAGATACATCCTGAAGAAAAATATAGGAAATGAACAATGTAGACAATGTGACAACATCTGAAACAATACCACATGTAACATCAGGTTGTAAAATAATTGCCCAAACAGACTACAGATACCGCCACGACCAAGTGGCAAAAATAATTCACCAAGAGCTTCCTGTCAGAATCAAGCTGATAACCAACATGAATCCTTACTACAAATACGAACCAGAAACAATACTAGAGAACAAAACACGCAAATTGTACTGGGATAGGGCTATTATGAGGGACAAAACGACACCACACAACAGACCAGATATAATCCTAATTGACAAAATAAGCAAAACTACACACATCACAGACATAGCAATACCCAACACAAATAACATTCAGAACACATACACCACAAAAATGACTAAATACCAAGACTTAAGGTAGGAAATTAAAGACATGTGGTACATGGATAAGGTAAACGTTATCCCTCTTGTCTTATCAGCAACAGGTATAATACCAACCACACTCCAAAAGAACTTGGAGACACTTGAAATTAACGCCAAGACACATATATTCAGATGCAAAAAGCAACAATACTAAACACCTGCCGAACAGTCAGAAAATTTTTAAACTTGGCACCAGAATGAAACATACAAAAAAATTTCACACTGAAGGTAGACTTGAGAACTTGGCACCGCCCGTCTTAAGCCTAATCCGCCAAGTGCGAGAACGCACACAAAAAATTATAATAAATTTTTATTCAACCCGATATACAATATTTCGTGATACATAGCTTGAGCAGTATAAAAATTATAGAAATGTAAGAGAAGATCTATATTAAATTATTTTAAGTTTTGAGGTTAGAAATGGAAGAGAATATAAAGCCGAAGCTTGTTCCGAGATTCTCCTCCAGAATGCGGTGATGTTGACAAGAGAGAGGGTAAATTTTCATATTTCTGAATTATGCTTATTTTAAAGAGTTCAGTTGTTGTATATCTTTGGCAGAAGGACGTGAAAACCATTGTAATAACTTAAGAACAGACTGAGCGTCGTTTTTACGAATTAATGAGCAAGAAGTATTATTGTTATTTGGGATTTTTCATGGGCCTCATTTGAGAAAATTGCGGCACACATCTGGATAAAGCTTACGAAATTATGTTTATCAAGATTCAAGACAGAAGTGTATCTGAGAGTCAACATATCTTATCTGAAATTTTGATTACAAATATATATTATAATATAATATATATTTTTAATACATCCATGCATACTAATAACTACAATATTATACCATAAGTACTAACCACTATAATATTATACCATGTGCACTAATCGTTTTAATATTGTACCTGTAAGTACCAGCTAATCACCATTTTACTATGGATGCCAGTTAGTCACTAAAATATGCCATGAATTAACTAAAATTTAAACATTTTTTAATTTATGTAAAATTTAAACAAATTTTCTCTTTCACGAAGGTAGTAGCAAAACAATAAAGAGAAAGCAGAAGTATCCCATTATTTAAAAAGGAAGATATTTGACTTCCATCTGCATATGAGAAACGGAAGATTCTATTTCTAATTAAAGGAATGCATCAGCTTAATTTAATTAGGAAGATGATAATCGTAAAAGGAATAAAATTAAGATAATTATAACTAACCTAATTAACTAAGGTAATTATATTTCATTTTACACGAAGCAAGCCCCCATAGTTTAAACATACGTAAATAACATTACCAACTAAGCGTCTGACTCTGCTTACTGTGGTTTCATTTCTAGTGTATAAATTCGGTGACTAAACTAAACTCTCACTTTTTTTTTTTTTTTCAGTCCGCTTAAAAGAGTATTTTATATAATTTAAATTGTTTAATAATTAATAATCCAGTGGCTTTGGCATTCGGTCCATGTATTACCATTGTATAAATTCAGTTATCTGCAATGTGTCCATAATTCAGTTATGTGCGTGGGTGTCAATTTATTGTCATAGAATATATTATCTATTGCGAAAATTATACTCCTGTTCTTGCCAGAAATCTCCAAATATTTCGTAAGTGTTACGTGTGGGACGTTATCGTATGCTTTCTCCAAATCAATAATGACCATCTGTACCGCTTTAATATGCTCTCTGTGTTTCTTAAGTAACTGCCTAATTATGAAGATCTTGTTTATACACGATTTTCCTTTTGCAAAACCACTCTGTCCGTCATTAGTTACAACTTTCTCTTTAGTTTTGCCTCTTAAAATTCTTCCTGCTATTATCATAATTGGGTGTAATGCAAGAATGCCTGCTTAGTTCTCACATTTTGATCTATCTCCTTTCTTGCAAATGGGTGAAATACATGCTTCTCTAATTTTCTCTTGAATAGATTCTCCTTTAGTAATGTCTTGTATAATGCTCCTAAATAGCTCCTTTGAGTTTTTACTACCATATTTATAAAGCTCCGGCGGGGAATCCTCCAGGATCTGGAGGTTTACCAGCGTAGCTGAATATGAATGTCATCCTTTAATTTATTCCTTGCACGTCTCGACATTTGCAAGCAATCTTGTCGTTAATGAATGAGCCACAATTCGTTTGATATAGCCATATGAGTATGGAACTTTTAGCATGCTTTGTAATTTTATAGTGGTCCCAGTTATTTTGAAGTATGTTTCATAAATTTAATGTACAGTTCAAATTTGTCATATTTGGACAAAATTAAAATTAAATTACTTATATGTTTTAACCCCCCAAGTACAGCGAAGTCTGTCTATATAACGATACCCTACAGATCTGGAAAAGGCATTGTCATAGACATTTTATCACTATTTTCAGTGTGGTAATAGACAATCTTCACCGAATTTATGTTCGGGGATAATCTAGGCAATTCGAATTAATTTGAATTTGTATTATTAATATAAATCCGGCACTTTCTTGGCTTTAACTGCCTGAAACACTATTAAATCAAAATAAAGTATTAACCTAAGCTTATCACAAAATAATTCTATTGTTAGAAAACATTACGTCACATTTTAGTTTGGGTTTTTATTTGGACACGCAGAAACAAAAAACATTAAAATCGCAAATACAAAGAAAATTTACCCAATTTCATAATCATATCATATCATTATGCAAATCTAAAGTGTTTTTTGTCCTAATACAATATTAAGCATTTTTTTAACTAATAAGTTGCTTGTCGAATTTTGTTTATGAAAAATTACATTCTTTTCAAAATTTTCAACTATTTTTAAAAGTTTTAATAACACAATGTACAAGTTTAAAAAATATTCAACTAAAGTACAACGTTAAATGAAATATCCTAAGTTTAATTAAACCGAAAGAAGCTTTTCATTTTGATTAAAATTTTTTAAGCAAAATCTGAATTAATGCTGCCCATATAATAACTACGTCGCAACTGTCTTCGAGTTGTGTTTGAAGATACATTATTAGATTGGTTAATCCAATGATGACATAATAGGTGTCTTTTAATGCTATGGATGAATTTGACCGCGTAGAGGGCGGGTGGTAAATGAAATGATGGTTGTAAACATTGAGCTGTCTTATTTGACAGCTTTTGTCCATAAAATTGAAATATATTGGAGAAGGTTTGGAGTTGCACAATACCCGTTATGGTCTCATGTCCTGTGTTTCTATGTAAAAGTCGTGTGTTTAACTCAGGGCCGGATTATAGCATAGACAAACAGGACAAATGTCTAGGGCCCGCTTTTTTTAGGGCCCGGCGCAGTAAAGGCTCAACGCTACTTAAAAATCATTAAATCAGATCAATCACTAGGATAATAATTTTATCCGGCGCGAATTTTCGAGACGGTTTCAGCGGATTTTACAGTTTTTTGTATGTACCTTGCATCGAAATAGGTTACCTATACCGACTTTATTTTCAAAGTTTAAAATTTAAATTCCAGAACAAATTTAGCGAGCATTTCCTTTAGTCCTAAGATCCTTGTTATTTACAGGTCATGCTGAAAGTGCACAGGCTTAATTTGTATTATAAGGGACCCGGAAAAAATATGTCTAGTGCCCCACAAAATCTTATTCCGGCCGTGATTTAACTAGCATAGAAAATATTGATTGATTGATTGTTTGGCTTTTTTATGGCGCAAGAGCATCTGGGCTATACTGCGCCAAACATGGTATAGAAATGGTATAGACATGGTATAGAAAACATGGTATGGAAAATAGCATCTTAGGGTACGTACAGACATGTACCAAAACATTGTCGCGTAACATCCTGTGTTGCGGGGCAAACATCGCCGCGTATCATTAGTGTGTAAAGTTACTACGTTCCATCAGTTCATGCCGATATCCAATCTACACTGACAAAACGCTGTTGTTCGTAAACCGGCCCAAATACAGGAACATGGGTTACAACATAGCACCGTGACATTCCTTTGATGCGCCGGGGTAAAAACCGACAACTGGTGGAAAGTGGGGATGTTACGATGTTCTGTTACGGAGTGCGGTCCAGACTTTATACGCGACGGTGTTACGATACGGTGTTCTGTTGCAAGTGTGGGAGCTGCCTTATAAATCGGTTGCACGCGTGTGTTATGACTAATGCGTAGGCCGATTTTGGCGGGAACACGGAGTTGTGATGACCGTGAGAATGGACCGCAGCAGCTTCCCTAAAGCTATATGTCCGCTCGTACTGACTTAATAACTTGAATTAAAACTAGATTTACTTCAGTAAATTAAAAGAAAAGAGGGAAAGACGCCAAAGGTGGCCCGTGGCGAGATTTATGGGAAGATGCATGAAATTAATTCACCAAAACACATTTATTTACGGTCTATATTCGCCAAGAATGTATGTTTTACCTCATTCAGTAAATAAGAAAGAAATTTACAGTAACTTTGGGTTTTGGTGAATTGGCTTCACGCAGCTTCACTTAAATCTCACCACGGACGACCACTGAAAGACGTTGAATGTAAATGTAATATACCAAAATATTTAAACTGTGTTTTATGATTCAGATGTTTTCATATAAATAAAATATTTTCATAATATTTAATCTCTTCAAAATATTTTACACTCATCGGAATTTGCACGATAACCAATGGTTAACATAATTGAAGTCTCCGGTCCAGTGTTTTTTCTAATTCGTTAGGGATTTAAAACTTTCCTATTGTATTTAATTTCATTCTCCTTTAAATCGCATATCTGATTCACGACACTATATTTCTATTTATATTCGACGATTGATATTTCAACAAATAAAAGAATACTTCAACTTCAAATAAATCATGTTTTCTTTGAAATAATTCCCCCCATTTCCTAAGAACAACTAATGCTTTTGAAGTCAAATGAAAAATATGACTGAATGAATAAATGCAATTGAGCAAATATTTATTTTAAAAAAATTGTAGTAAATCGGAACTTTCAAATCAAATTTTACGCTTTTATCGAATCAAGAGATTTTGTTTTTTCCAAAACGGATGGTAATTAAATTTGATCCCATTTTTTGCAGAAAAAACGCTTTCAGTTCCACAATTTGAAACATGGAATATTTTAAAAGATTTACAATTCTTGCTTCCTTCTTGAAAATAGAGAGACAGATAAAACAATGGATTTTAAATTCTTTTTCAATTTCCTCCATCGATTTTTTCGAAATGAAACTGATTTGATAGAAAGCGCATGGAAGTCTGAAATTAAAAATAGAATTTCTAACACATGTTCCTTAATTTATAAATATTCATTTGCCTAGCCATTTATATCTTGAATTAGATGTTATGCAGTTTCTCTTCTTCTCATTTGAATTCACGATAGGGTAGAATGTGAAATTCATTATTTTGTAATTGTAAACAATTTAAACACCATTCTATATTAAATTTATTATAATATGAAAGTAGTCAATTATATCAAACATCATTCAATAATCATATATTCAATAGTCATGAGTGATCGTATGTTCAATAATTATGTGTAATCATATGTTCAATGATCATGTGTGATCATATGTTCACTAATCATGTGTGATCATATGTTCAATGTTCATGTGTGATCATATGTTCAATAATTATGTGTGATCATATGTTCAGTAAACATGTGTGGTCATATGTTCAGTAATCGTGTGTGATCATATGTTTAATAATCATGTGTGATCATATATTCAATAATCATGTACAATCATATGTTCAATAATTATGTGTGATCATATATTCAATAATCATGTGTGATCATAGGTTCAATAATCATGTGTTATGTGTTCAATAATAATCATGTATATCACCGTATTTATAGTAAATCTAAACTTTTGGATTTACATTGATTTTATTGTAACCTTTTATTTTTTCGTTCAAGTATTTTTATTTTATTTGAGTTTCATAATGCGGTCTCTAATTGAGGTTTGGTATAGCTAAAAAATCTCCAAAACTTGGCAGAGACTTATGAAAAGGGATCTTTAAATTTCTTAAACGAATCTTGTTTTTTCTCTCAAAAGAACTTTTTCTGGCATCAATGAATGTACTCTTCCACTTCCATTTGTCGAATTAGATGGTTTCATAAACAAAATTAACACATGGAAACTTAGATATGTAGAGAAAAATGTAGGCAACACAGATCGTTGGGAAAGATGATCGCCGAAGATTCTATAATCCCAGCTTCGATATATAGAGGATCTCAATAAACAGAAGATCGACATATCGAGTTTCGTCTGTGTTATATTTTATAAGTATATATGTTATACGTATGCTTCAGACTAAACATTCTTTAGCTCAGACGATTCGAACATAATTTATTTATATTTTAACATCGTAATTTTGCAGAAGAAAATGCTTCATTTATTTTGTTCTTTGTCTATTTTGAACTACGCGTTGGCTTTTCGTTACTCAATGTATTTTAGTCAGCCTGTATTCTTATTTTAGTCAACAAGTTCTTTAGAACAGGAGTGTTGTCTCATTATTAGTGAAGAGGTGGATAGACGAACGCATAGAATAGATCATAATGAA
>QLNU02015359.1:70593849-70660737 GCA_006491805.2 Dysdera silvatica | reverse complement strand
TAAGAATTTTGAAGAGGAAACAAAAAGAAACAAGAAAAGATCGCTGAAGTGCAAAACGGATATTCTGGAATCGGGAAATCCTGTTTTCAGAGAATAAACTGTGGTTAAAAATGCCTGTCGCATTTTCGCGATGGGCAATAATTTTTTCTTCGCATTTTCGAGCAACTCATCGCATTTTGCGAAAAATGCGACTGCAGCTTAAACCCTGGCCTGAATAATACAAGGTTTATGCAAGAAAATGGGAAAAACTGGGATAAGAGTTTAGGGAAACCTGGGTGAGGGACTGGTCTGGGAAAACTCAGAACTGGGGGTACAAATACAGGACATTCTTACTTTCCCGATACTTTTCTTGATAAAGAGAACAGTAGTTCTCGAAACGTTGCAGAATCTTTTCATATACGCTGGACCAGTGACAAAAACTTTAGTAGTTATGAACGAGAAAATAACTCGTTCATTTAAAAGAACGGTTCTTTTTAATAATGCAGTGGAGTCTTGCTAACTCGGACCTTGGATAAGTAGCCATTCAGAATAATCTGACTTTTCTGCAGGTTTCGTTTGATCTAATCTAATGTTCCCCAAACTGTGTTTCACGAAACGCTGTGGTTCCGCAACGATCCACCAGAGGTTCCGAAAGCAAGTTGTAAATCAGCGGCGAAGTGCCCATGAAAATTTTCTAAATTCCGCAATCTTCCTCTTGACAATCCCCTTTGGTAAGTTTGCTAATCTTAATCAAGACTCCTCAACATTAGAGGAGTGGTAATTACCCTTTTATGCTATTTTATTGCTTATTTTTAGGCTTATGTCTAAGCAGTGATAAACAATTGCCCGTTAGGTAAACCTTAGGGGTGAAACTACAGAATTCGTCACCTACTGAAATTTTTTTCAACGTTGCCAAAAAAGGCTGGCAAGGGACGAAGTAACTCGCCATGTTGGAAATATGGATAACAGAGTTTTTTGGGCACTGTAATTTCCTTGAATCAGTGAATTCTTTGTGGCCGGGTATCCCCCAACACACCCCACCCCACGCAAAAAAACAAAACAAAACAGGTAAGTCTGAAATCTTAAAGCGTTGAGCCAGTAAAGAGTGTAACGGTGAGGAAAAACAAAAGCGATGACGCCGTTGTATGACCTCACAAGCACAACTACTGCAATTTTCGAATGATTTCAGGAGGAGAGAGAACGAAGTGATGAACTGTACAGTAGCGCTCCTTTAAATAATATTCATAGAGGTTCCGCGGCTAGGTCTGTGACAAGCAAGGGCTTCTGCATGATAAACGCGCGATTTGAGAACCGTTAGTCTAATGAATTATGCATAGAGAAAAACCTCACTAACTTAGCATTATACAACGAATACCCGTTTAAGTTTACATCATTTCATGTTCCTTTGAATTTTTGAACGTTGGCTGCGGAAACTTGATGAGAAAATTTTCAAGGAAAATGGAAACATTTCAATGATTTTCCATAATCGAATTTCCTATCCTCATGACGAAAAACTCTCCTCGGTCGAACTGTACATTCTGCCTTCCAGTGTAGTATCTGTTGTACAGTCACTAGACCGAGGCATTATTTAAAATGTCTAACGGTTTTACTATTAGCAACTTGTAAAAATGTTCATGGAAAATGTAGATACTAACATAAAAATTATCGCATTAGGTGTTACGGAAATGATGGATCTTTCTCAGCATCCCATTACAGAAACCATCGCTGCCTTTTACGACATTTATCCCAAACACCGAGACATCGATATATTTTGACGAATCGATATCGAGACATTGCGACGGATTGTGAGGACGCGTCACTTGTAGTCGATGTGCCGTTGATGTATTGTGTGTAAGGGCTTTCCTTTCATCCTTTCCCTTTCATCCTTTCCCTTTCATCCTTTCCCTTTCATCCTTTTTTCCTTCATCCTTTCCCTATCGTCCATAAGGTGTTTACTTTACTTCATTTGGTTAGTAAATTCCTAAATATTTATTTTCTGAGCAATTACGCTTTATGCGCCTGCGCAAAGAAGTTGCAAAGTTTTGCTGTTTGGAGATGTTATGTGAACGTCCATCGTGTTCTTATTCATTACATTATAATTATTTGACAGCGTATGAATGATAAAAAAAATGAAATTAGTTACGTTTTACTAACCAAAAGAAGGAATACTTTAGTATTTAAATCTTCTCTTCCGAAATTCGCTTCACGAAGACCGACTGCAAAGACAAAGCAAATGACAAACTATAGGCCTTGCTTTTTTCTTTTGATAATTAATGTGAAAAATATTCATTTGAAGATAACATGAAAGTTTAAAATAAAGCTTTTGGCGATTACAAAAATCACATAGCTGTTTCATGAATGAAAGTTGTATATCCGGAGGATATACGTAGGTATAAGCGTAGAGTTATATAGGCCTGGTCCCTCTCACCCCTAAAAATTTAAAATAAATTGCAATTTTATATACAAGGTGAGACCGAAAAGTCAGGTGAATGGTCATATAAATGTGACGATGTGAAATATTAGAAAAGATATGCCTCATTGGTTTTCAAAGTAGTTCTCCTTCTGGTATAATGTACTTCTAACCGGGGCTCGATTAAGACATAGGGGGCTATAGGTATCAGTTGGGGGCTCCCTGAGGCTCTTGGTGACAATTTAGAGAGGGGGGTCTGAAAGCGTATAAAAAGCAAGTACTTGCATATAATTCTAAAACACCTCAGATTTTTAGTAAACTATCCAAAATAGCCCAAAAAATAAACTTTTACCTAAAACTTTTCTAGATACTGATCAAAAGTGATAAACCAAAAGTCAGCTTAAAAAACAACAACACAATTTGAGGACCCCTTCCAAATGGGGGCCCTGGGCCCGGGCCTTGCGAGCCTAGTCTGTAATCAGACCCTGCTTCTGAAAATGTTCATGTGTAACTGCTGGAAACTTCTAAAAAAATTGTCCTTCCGTAATACCTTTAGTTTTCCCGTCACAGCAGACTGAATGTGTAAAATATCGGAAAATCTGTGCCCCTTCAGTGCAGATTTAAGTTTTAGAAAGAGAAAGAAGTCTGGTATGGCAAGATTGGTTATTGAATTATACCATCCTCCCGATTTTCCCTAAACTGAATGGATACAGATTTCCGACATTTCACGCATCGAAGCTGCTGTGACAAGGGAACTATAAGCACTACAGAGGAGGAGGATTTTTCAAGAAGTATCTAGGCGCAGTATAGCCCAGATGCTCTTGCGCCATAAAAAAGCCAAACAATCAATCAATCAAGAAGTATCCATCAGTTATAGGAATATTGTCTGAGAAGTGCATTATAACGGGGGGACTATTTTGAGAAAGCCAATGCGGTATACCTTTCCAAATATTTCATACTGTCAGATTTCTCCGACTATACACCGGACATTACGGTCATACCTTGTATATTAGAAATGCATATAATACGTACTTTTATGGCGCAGGGATTGTTGGCAGTAAACGATGCATTAATATAGCGTTCCATAATTATCTCATTACCATTCTGACGCCTAGAATGCATATTAAAGTACATTGTTCAATATCAGTGTCAAAATGACAACTAAATGCGTTCCAGAAATTGAATCCTTCGGCCCTGAACTCATAAATGCATGCATACACATATGAGCAGGTAAAAATTCGTAAATCAGGCTACGTGTATTACAACAACAGTCTGGAATTTTAATAAATTATTTTGATTAGTACTATTTCATAATCCTTCTTTCAATATTTTTAGTTTGATGTACCTATCATTATTGTTTTTATTTTTAAAGAGTGGAACTAATTTTTTTGACTGAATTAGTTATACATGTATAATAATGTAGTGTATCTTAATGTCAATGTTCAGAATACAAAAAAAGATATTTAAAAAATGTTTCCAATCTACAACGCTTAGTGGAAAGGCGGGTTGCTCGCTTGTTGTTCTGTTTGCTTATAAAAGTATGAACGAACGTTTGATGTGTGGAAGGATGTCTTTCTCACAAGGCAACTGTTTTGAAGTGCCGCTCACATCCTGAATCAAAACCTATATTAATAGAAAGGTCTGTATATGTAGTAATGGGAACTGGAGGAACTTTCGTTTAGAAACGAGTTTTTGAATTTTTCTTAATTTTTAAAATTCACACCGAAATGCAACTTTTCTGAGAGCACGTTAAGTCACTTAGTGAAATCAAACATAAAGGAAATCGATCGCGGTGCTGTTGGTGCGTTTTTCTAAAACTGGTTTGAGTAGATACCAACGCCGAATTTACGTATAGGCCAAGTAGGCACGGGCTTAGGACCCTGAGATTCTGGGGCCGTAGAAGGGATCTGACGAAGATTGTCATTTTAATATTGTTTGTTTAGAAATATCCGAGAAATTTTTATTATTGATAAACCTGCATATTTTAGATAATGCACTTTTGAAATAAACCTCACGATTTATTGTTAACCGGATATCATGAGCAGGGACATAGCAATGAAAAAATTATGGGTGGCTCAAACAGCTTTAAGAAAGGTGAGATGCACACAATAAATTCGTCGTTAAAGAGAACAATGTATTTTTTTATCCAATGGGGGAGGCTTGAGCCCTTGAGTCCAGGGACGTACCGACCTTTCGGAGAGAGGGGGTGAGAAATCTTTTAACGCCAAAAACTTGTGGCGCCATCTGTTGTCACAAATCCCTAATAGCTATAATAGAATGTTAATTAGATAATGAAGTGGTTAAAATAAAATGAATCCTTAAACAAGTATTCGAAAGATTTACAATTTCACCGATTTCGCGGAGTACCATGCTTTAAGATCGATAGTTTCACAAAGACTGAAAAAAAATATACAGGTAAAGAGACGTCATGTTTTTTTTAAACAATAGATACGCCAGGGGGCAATGTAAAATAGTATTATTGACGGTATGGTGCCAACATCTATTAACAGGAACTGAAATTAGAATCTAAATTTGTTTCATCTGTGCTACATTAGTGGAAATGTTAATTGTTATTTTTGAAGTTAAAATTTTAATAGTGTTTCTTGATATGGGGGGCAAAATATAACTTTTACCCCACCTCCTCAGAGACTGAGGGGGCGAAAATGCCCCTGCCCCCTTGTCACGTGCCTGCCTGTGTCCTTCCTTTTCCTGCGCCACTGCTCACGAGGTTCATATTCCGTTCTTCGTGCCTAGGGCCTATAAAAAGCTTTAATTCGGCACTGGTAGATGCGTTCTATATAAATTCAAAATTTAAGAGAAGATATAATATAGCAATAATTTATAAAAAATACAATATATCGATAATTTATATAAAAATAATAATATACCAAGTAAATTGGACTTCCATGTTGGCATTTGTAAATCTAGTTCACATTTAAAAAACCAAAATATAATTAAGCTTAAAATAATAAGGTTTAATGAACACTTTTGGCGTTTTAACCCTCAGAGAAATAAATGCAGATAATTAAAAATAATAAGTATTGGAAGTATACGCAAACTCAAATAAAATAACTGATAGTTTAATTAAAACTAAACTTGTAAAGTTTACTATCATTATTAAACATGAATGAGTATCCTTCTCGTGAAAATTCATTAAAATTATGTTATGAGAATAATTGAGTTATTGTTATTGAGAATAATGATAATTAATGAGAATAAGTGCCCTTACTCATAAAAATACAAATGCAGTAAAATATAAGGAAATGTTCTACTGATGAAAGTGATAATTTATATAAAATTTTTCGAAACATACATTTTTATTGAAATGTGTGCACATTAGAAATGAAAAATCTGTACAGTTCTCAAAGTCGCCGTCTTTCCCGTGAACTTGAAATGATACACATGATGTATTATTAAATGGATGCGAAGAAGCATCAGTATATTTGTAAAATGACCAAGCTTATGGCAGCATAGATTTATATTTTTCCGATTGAAGTTGATTATGAACTAGGGAATGCATTTTTAGTATTTCATTGCATTCACTCAAATTGATTGAAATTTCGTTTACAATAATGTAGTTTATGACTTTCAATAACATTTTTTTACCGGTGAAAACAAGTAAACGTCTAAAGGCTCTTGATAGCTGTTGTACCTGCAGAATTCTGAAGTTTGGTAGATGCAATTATTTGGTTAGTCATTATATGTAGATGGATCAATTGACTTGGTCCAAAAATCTAAAAGAATATACTGTATGAAGCTGGATTGATAGTGGGAATAAGACAATTTGTGATCTACTGTTTTATGGTTTCTTTGGCCATTTTGTCAGATATTTAGCATGTAACATAAAAGTTAGTAGGACGAAAAATTGTATGTCGGATATTTAGTCCAAAAATATCTGAGGATTCGCGTAAATATATTAATAATTTATATATTATAATTATTAATTTGAAAACGCCAAAATTGAAGTCAGGTTTGCTTCATTAAACTTTTTGCATAAATTCTTCATTTCTATAGGATATGTCTATGTAAACCAGCTTTAGAAAAATGCATCGAAAGAAGAGTGATCGATTCACTTTATGTTCGACTTCATTGCCTAACTCACACGTTCGTAGAAAGTTACATTTCCGTGTTAGTTTTAAGAATTCATAAAAATTCAGAAATTTATGTCAGCATAAAAGTTCTTTCGGCTTCCATTACTATTTATAAATACCTTTCCAGTGATATAGGTTTCGATTCAGGATGCGAGCGGCACTTAAAACTGTGCCCTTGTAAGTTAATTAAATACAACTCTTCGAAGGGAATCGGTGGTATGAACTTACTTATTCCCATCTGTCGTCGAGTTCGAAGCAGAGATTTCAGTCGGAAGTCACTCTGTAATTCCTGGTACGCAGTCAAGCAGTTATCCATTTTCTTCGTAAGCGCAAAAACCTACAACAATTACAATTAAGTGTAGACAATATATAAAAAAAGCTATATATCTGACAAAATGAAAAATGTATGCCAACACAATACAGTGATGTTTTGTTCATAGGAGTTGCAGAGCCACATCTAATCCAGTATATTTCCCAGATATTGCTCCTTCGAATTACCAACCTTTTTGATCATTATATAAATTTTTGGTACTTCAAATCTGTAATATTGTGCAAGATGTCAAACCAGTATCACAAGATTTTTTTATTCTAAAACAGTGAAATTTTGTCGCGAAGGATTAATCTACTGCAAGACAGATAACAACAGGTTATGCTAAATGATGGCAATTATGTTAATACATAGTTATTGTACTTTTTTAATTCACTTTTTCATTAGAAAAAGTGGATAGAATTTTTGACCGCACCCAAGAAAAATGCGATTTTTGATAAACGGTTACATTGAATAACGGCCATAGCGGGGAAATTCCTCCGGTATATTGATGTCCGTTATCAACTATATACATAGACACATTTAATCCTCCATCAATAATGAATTAAAAAACCTGCATGATGTAGATGCTGTTTTCAACGTCCGAGATTTGGTAACCAATATTTGGTAACTGAAATATCTCCATTTGCAAATCTAAAAAAATAAGAGATTACTATATAAGTTCGACATCCGTTGCAGCATAAATATGTAGAAATGAGTACAATACATTTCTTTAGAATCTAAAGGTAGCTAATAACGTAATACCGTATCAGTAAAACAAGAAGCAAGATAAATAAAGAACATAAAGAGCAAAAACCGAACTTGACCAAGGGAATGGTTTTTTTTGCATTGATTTCAAGCACCAGGTTCAGATGATGTTATTTTCCATTTGCTAACTCAATTTTGCAAGAGAACGACTTAATCGAAAACGTTATGTGAGGATGTGGGAATCTGAACAAAAATCAGAGCAGAGTTTGTTCTTATTTTTTTACTGTAATATTGGGAGCGAGATCTATTTATTAATTAATTACATGAATACTTCACACAAATATTTTGCCATGTGTAACATGTAACATAGTTTAAAAGAGTTTAAAATAATGTGACTATAGTTAGTCACATCATCATCACCACCACCATCATCACCATCATAATATGTCTTCTCCGATTCGGAGGTTGGTGGTCATTATGGGCCACATTTTTCTGTCTCTACTCGCATATAAAATTTTTTGTGCTTCGTCTGGTCCAAGACTTTAAGTCTGTCGTTGAGCCCTGCTCGGGGACCCGACAATATCCAATCTCTTTTTAAGAGATTAGATATTGTCGTTCGTAGCTCAGTGGGTAGAGCCTCCGCCCGGCAAGTGGAAGGTCGTGGGTTCAGGTCCCACCGAAGGCAGAAATATTTATTTTCTTTCGAACGTTTCACCATCTAATCACGCCATACCATCGGCGTTGGTATCACTACGCCAATAAACGTTGATTGATTGACATTGTTGTTTGATTTAATCTGCGTAGTGTTCGATTTATTTAAATAGTTTAATATTAGTATAATATACTATATGCCACTCACCTCTCATAGATGGCAGCACCAGACATTCAATTACAAATTGCTTGTTTCTGTTTTTTTTTATCATTTTCTAATTGTTTTACTTTATTAGAGTGTCTTATAAGATGGGAAATATATTTTGTTTTTTAAATTATACTATTTAAACCGAGTTTTATTAAGTTTTAAACATATTTGTTTATATGCTTATCCAGTGTTTAGCAGCAGCTCTCGATAGGACAAAAATATGAGACAGAAAATCTATATTTGTAGTTGAAAAAACAGCCAACAGTTTAGGTATTGATATTAAAGATATCAGCCTGAAAAGGAGTTTAGTTCGTCAAACAAATTGTAAATAGAATTGAAAAATCTGACAGACTAAAAGAACAGCCATGACTGCATTTATAAACAAATGTTCCCCTGATGGTTTACTGCGATGATAAACTATTACCAGAATTAATCTTAACCACCAAAGAGAAATCAGACAGATTACCAGTTCTAGTTTCCGAAAATGGAGTTTCACAGTAAATCGCAGTTGCGAACTTCTTTCGGCAACAGGTGAAATACAAGCTCATGCAGTTTATGAAGCTTTGAAGGAATGGAATATTGCAGATAGAGTATTTGGAATGAGCTTCGATACGACATCCGCAAATAGTGGACTTACTATGTACTAGTACTGGGATCTCACAGTGAGAAGTTTAAATACGCTAGTGGGAAAAGGAATTGCAGGTCACCTATATCTTAGTTGATAGAGCATTTCTTCGGCAACGAAGAGACGTGGGATCGTTCCACTTCAGGTTTTCGCAAATTCCTTTCTTTCTGCGAGTCGTTGTACCATAGTTTCCTTTTGCTTTTAATGCATTGTTTCATTTGAAAAGGGAAAACTACAATTTTTCAGCTAAAAAAAAACAAAAATCCCCCTCCAAAATCCGGTATCGAATTAAGGATTCATTTCAGTAGTGAAAAAACCTTTTTCCCTTTAACAAACCTCAAGTTGCTAGCTAGTATTTTGTTGTAGTTATTTGTGTGTTATTTTCCTTCTTTCAAAAAAAAAAAGTGTCCAAGTTTAATATTTCACTCAGAACCTTTTCTTATAACAAAAAGCCAGTTTATTGATTAATGATATTAAAACTACCAGCTATAAAACATGTTTCCCTACTTTCAGTGTGACTCATATTAATTGGTAGTGCCAAGTTAAAAAAAAAGAAAGCAGCAAACAGAGGGAATTTCAAAATGATTAGTTATTATATATTATTAGTTTATATAAAATTCTTTTGATAACTATGTCAAAAATCACCTGAGCTTATACAATTATAGTGAAAAAATAATTTTGCCCCTGATGTAAAAGTAAAACAAAGCAGGTGAGAGGGAGGAAGGTAGGTAGGTAGGTAGGTAGGTAGGAAGGCAATTGTCCCCTAGGTTATGCATATGAGCTGAAGATACTAAAGGTTACTCACGTTTGATCTTGTCCATTATTGAAAGAAAGCTTTCGCTAACATAGTCATAATCCTTCAATAGCACTCCAGCTTTTGAAATAAAACAAGCATACAAATATAAAATATATGCATTAGCTTAAAATATCTTGTTTCAAAGATACCAAAATGCCATACTTACAACTTGCATAATCGTAGAATTCCAATAAGGAACTTTGCTTTAGGAAAACTTCCTCAATTTTCTTCTCACTTCTACTGAAGATTGCATATAACATTTCCACCTAAAAAAAGGAAGATTATTAACATTTCCACCTAAAAAAAGGAAGATTAACAAAGAAGATTAACAAAGAAGATTAACAAAGAAGATTAACAAAGAAGATTAACAAAGAAGATTAACAAAGATTAACAAAGAAAGGTAGATTAACAAAGCACTTATGTTTTTAGCCTTTAAATATTTTTCAATACTAATGAAAGAATATAAGGAGTTTGGTATCAAAGACAAACAAGTCTATTTTGGATATTTTTCAACAGATCCAAAAAATTGTAACTTATTGTTACCTGCACCAATAGCCTAGGCCCATTTTTAATGCGATTTTCTTCATATTCTGGGCGTTTTTGAACTAAAAGTCTCGGATTTGAATTCAGCGTGAAAAGTTCTATAAGGATGCACAAATAACTCAATTTTGGGAAAAATAGATTTGCCCGTTTGTGATACCAAACTCTTCATATGTTCTTGTGCGTTGTCCTTTCTTCTATCTCTCTTTATATATCATTATATTTAATTATAATTAATGCATTATAAATTGACATCTGTTGAATAAATCTCGCCATATATTCTTTGAGTGTCTTGATTACATATCCACTGACTTAGTCGAAGAAGGCGGTAAGTTAAAAGTAAATAGATGAGTGATACACTGGGTAAACATAGGTAGAAAGTTCATAAGTGGGATTATAGGCTCAATGGGGGGTTACAGAGCTACAACTCATATATTCCTATGTTAAATATACAAAATTTCATTGCAATGGGGGTTACAACCCCATCATCACCCTGCGTGCGCCAATGTGCGCAACGATATATCAAATCGAAATTAATGCAAAGTTTTGTAAGTTGGCATGTTGTTCATAATTGTTTCAATAAGGATACGTTTTGCTTTCTCTATAATCTATATACAGACAAGAGCCGCAGATAGATGCTTTTTACAGGAGACTCAGAAAGATACAGGGGGTGTTAGAATCAATTATTGTCTTTTAATGTATTAACATTTAGTAATATTAACAAGGAAAATACCCAATATATCTAAGACTCAACATCTAATGTAATTTGCATCTTACCAACTACTCGAGAAATCCAGTAAACACATTACACTGTAACCCTTAACCAGGTATTAATGAAATAAATATTAAACACAGCATAACCTCTCCAAGGTGACCACCGTCGGTTCCGTGAAAAGAGATCGCTCAGAGAGGTGTTCTCTTAATGGAAGTAAGATTAGCATTAAGTTTTTGGGGGTGAGAAAATCCGCTTCAAGAAAAGGTGGTCGTTAGGAGAGGTTTAACTCTACTGCAAAAGAATTAAATATTAATGCGATAAATATTAAATATAGCAAAAGAACTCACCTCATCTAAAAATAAAGGAAGATATTCATTTTCCGTTTCCAATAGGTTTATCCAACTTTCGTCTGTGTATAGAATTTCCTCGTTTAGGTCCTGGAAAGGGAGCTAAAATTTCTGTTTATAAAATACTATTAAAGAAAAAAAGTGTTTTTTGCATACTTGTCATAAAACTTTCCAAAGCTTGCTGACCGTTCCAAAGATAGCTTGGGGTTAAAAACAAAATGCAAACAGCAAATTTTTAATTTTAAAAATTAATGCCGACCTCCCAAGAAAACTTACAAAAAATTCATAATATCGAAAATTCGCAAAATTAAAAATTTGCAAATTGAAAGAAATTATTATTTCTTCTACAGGATACTTTTCAGTACCAATGCAATAGTTCGTAAAAGCTTGTAGTGCGTAAAAACTTGTAATCCGCAAATTAGAAGTTCGCACAAACCTGTAATTCGTAAATTAGAAGTTCGTAAAAACTTATAGCCGTAAATTAGAAGTTCGTAAAAACTTATAGCCGTAAATTAGAAGTTCTAGAAACTTGTATTACATAATGGAGAAGTTCGAAAAAACTTGTGGCTCGTAAATCAGAAGTTCGTAAAAACTTGTAATTCGTAAATTAGAGGTTCGTAAAAACTTATAGCCCGTAAATTAGAAGCTCGAGAAACTTGTAGTACATAAAGGAGAAGTTCGAAAAAACTTGTAGTCCGTAAATTAGAAGTTTGTAAAAACTTGCAGTTCGTAAATTAGAAGTTCGTAGAAACTTATAGCCCGTAAATTAGAAGTTCGTAAAAACCTGTAGTCTGTAAATTAGAAGTTCGTAAAAACTTGTAATCTGTAGATTAGAACTTCGTAGAAACCTGTAGCCTGTAAATTAGAAGTTCGCAAAAATTTGTAGTCCGTAAATTAGAAGTTTGTATAAACTTGTAGCTCGTAAGTTAGAAGTTCGTAAAAACACCAGGCTACTGTAATTCGACTTTCATGCTTAATGATAAGGATTAATTAATTTATTTTGGAACTTGAGCCTTATGGAACATGAGGCCATATTTTTAAGATAAATAAAAATGCGACAACCATCACACCAAGCCGAAAAACCTAATTTTCATCAGATCACTGAAGTGCAAGCAGCACTGGGGTCAGCTCAAGCCCATGTGTAAAATTTCAAAAGGGGATTTTAATGAAAAAGGGAGGCTTGATACAATTTTTTGTCTCATAAAGATTTTGATTTCATAGTCAATAAGAATCTTCAAATGGGATTGTTAACCCTCACTCTTTCCCTAACCCCCCCTACCTCTGTCCACGGCCTGGGATCTACTAGCATGAAAAACAGGAATATTTGGGGACAGTATGCACTGTTGGATATGAAATGACGTCAGTCGCTACTATGGAAGGCCGAGTCTATTCAGTAATAGAGTCAGTTATGCTACTCTGGTGTTTCAAGTAGTAAATGAACAATGGATGAGTCTATTCAGTAGTAGAACGAGCCATGCTACTCTGGCGTTCCAAGTCCTTAATGCCTAATGGATGACTTTATTCTGTAGTAGAGCCAGCCATGCTACTCTGGTGTTCCAAGTCTTTAATGAATAATGGATGAGTATATTCAGTAGTAGAGTCAGCCATGCTACTCTGGTGTTCCAAGTCCTAAATGAAAAATGGATGAGTCTATTCAGTAGTAGAGTTAGCCATACTACTTAGTTGTTCCAAGTCCTGAATAAACAATGGACTAATTTAAGAGTGGGGAAAACCAGCGGCTCCCAAGGCCGCGTGTGGCCATTTTGGCACTTTACTGCGGCCCTTTGAATAAATGCAGGAAATTTTCATAACAAATACTTTTATGATTAATATGTTTCATTCGTCCTTTTTTTAATTATAATCTTAAAGTGAGCGTATTAAAAAAATCCAATGAAGTAACCTTTCCTGATTGAATAATACAACTAAAACATGCCGACTTCTTAAACACAACTAAATTAAAGTAGCCTCCTGAGGAGGATTGTGCAAGGGTTTCATTGGGAAGGGTGGCCGCCGGGGGCGGCGCTGTAATCCCAGACAGGACGCTTGAACAGCGTAATCAGCCGCCGAGGCGGCTGAGGGGGAGATGGATTGCCGATCAACACGGCATTCATAGATGCACGTTCACGTAAAGTCGTCATTCAACGCACACCGAAACCAGCAGCCGTTGGAACCGTCACGGGGAACGGCCACGGCCCAGGCAGCAGGACCGGAGACACCCCCATGGGCCAGCCGAGTAACCTACAGGAACCGGCCAAGACCGGAAAGGAAGGTGTTTAGCACAGCCACGGAGGCAGCGCGAAGGCGGGGGGATCCGGTGGGATCCAGGAGGTCGGACAGACCTGGTGGCGAGGCGAGGCCTAAACGGCGGCGGGCGAGAAGGAGCTCCTCCCTGAGGTAGCCGTAGGCCGGACACCGCAAAAGAATGTGTTCCAGTGTTTCGTCAGCACCTTCCTGACACTGGAGACACACAGGCGACGGGAGTTGCCTAATGCGGTGGAGGTACTTGTTGGAAGGTAGCCTCCTGATATGAAAAGGTTTCCTACTCCTGAACCAATCACTGCTCAATGATAACAGCGTTGCTTAAGAGCCTTTTCACATTTACCGGATCAGGGGCGGACTGTGTCCTTTCAAAAGGACGCACACGTTGTACTTTCCGAGGGCGCGAGTGTTTGCCCATTTGGAGGCATGATTCCTATCATCCATGAGGGCGCACCAGCCCAGTTTGCCCCTGTACCGCATCCGGTCAGCCGGCACTGCGTATTTCCGGCTATTTTTTTTAGATTCAACACTAATCTAGGGTTTTTCACTTATAATAGAGTATGTTTTTTCCCTAGACAAAACTGTGACAACCACAGAGTGAAGCCTCCTCATATTCGCGTCTTATTCCTCATTTACAAATGGTAACAGAACATGCCTAAATAATACAACTGATAAATAATTAGAAACATGCCAATTTAAATCAATTATCAACATCGTTTCTTTCCATTTTATCAAGCTCGTGTTATTTGTTTTTTTCTTCTCCCCTTTTGATAAAGAAAAAAAAAATATAAGAGTATGGGCCTCTTATGTTCGTATCGTTTACGAGAATATATCGGAAGTCGGGATATCCGAAGCGATGTTTGCGTTACTTGTTGCCGCAAAGCCCTTGGCTGCACATCGGAACCGTATTATCGTCCGGTTCGTACCGCTCCGTACGTGAATTCTATCTCTATCCCTTTTATTAACGGACCAAAAGATAAGGCTGCGTAGACACGTTATCAATCCACACGTGCTAAATACAATCAGACGTTTATTAGATCTCCATGATTACACTTTGGCTATGAAACGCTTCGTAGTTCGCTGTGGAGCCAGGCCTCTCCGCACCCATTTCTCGGAGACCTCCTTCATTCTCGCGGTCCCGTCCTGATCTCCTTCTCCTACGCTGTCCAGAACTAATCTCCCCTTTTCAGTTTCGTCATACACCTTTCTCCCTGGCGTGACCTTAGTTGCTCAAGGTCGCGCATCTCGCTTACCACCTTCCTTCCCATACGGTATTCTACCTACATTCTCCTTACATTATAGACATCAACTCACCAAAATCCTGCTAAAACAATATCGAAAATATATAAATAAAATTAAAAAAAAAAAAATTCCATTCCCACTATCGGTTCTTAATCTCGGTCTGAATTAAAATCATAAACGTCAACTCAGTTTTCACCCTGCCCTTTGTCATAGTTTTCTCAAATGAGGCCACGAATCAACACAAAATGAAAGTTCTCTTCTTCTTTTTCTCAAATTTACAAATATGCAGCAAAAACATCAAAGCAACAAATCTGCAAAAAAAAAAAGATCTATGAAATATGTTGTTCATTTGGAAGATAACCATGTAATAAGCTACAGCTTTCTGCTCTCCTTCATTTCTAACCTTATCACCAATTAGCATCTTAAACCCCAAAGTTAAAAATATTAATGTAACATCAAAAATATCATATGGTAGAATGTGTCACCACAATTGTGATTAGGTTGAATGAAAATTATTCTTATTCTGGTTCTACACCTGGTCTTGGCAATACAAATGATCGAACTTAGTTATATTTCTTTCATCACAGGGGGATTGACTCTGAGTTAGTTGGCACAATGAGAGATATGTTGCATCAGACGAGTTATTCTAGTAATTGATTGCTTTATTCGATCTCTGAGAAATTCATGAGTACCTCCATCTTATTTATTTTAATGGCTGCTTCGCTAAAACAGCATAGATTCAATTAAAAAGATTAATTGGAGTATGGAAGTTGTGTGTTTGAGGTTGATCTCTGCTACACTGGTTCAATATCGCCAATCCCTAATTTTGCCCCTAAAGTTTTCTAATGGCTTTAGCTTTTGCGAATTTTGCGATGAAGATATCTGACGTTGAACTAGTTTACAATACAGGTTCAAAGTTTCTGTTTTTATTAAAATTAAAATTATAAGTATATATATTTTCTCTTTCTAATCATCCATTCTATTCAGATGGGACACTTCATTTTAGTTAGGCCTTGCCGTAAGTTTCTTACAGCTAGTACTATAATATTTCTCACGCTCGTTTACAATTTATTAAAGTTAGCATTAATTCGGCGATTTCGACCTATGAACCACATTTAGAATTTGTCTTTTTTCTTCGTAAAAAATAAAGCACAAACAGGAATCAAAATATAGAGATCGATACGATTTAAAAATATGGAAATTACAGAAAAGTATTTATGGTCGTTATAAAAAGATTACCTGATGTTCGGAGATTATGTTTAGTTCAGCTGTCCTGTTCCTCACTGGCATATTAAACTGAAATGATGTAAACAAGGTATTTCGGGCTATCAGCTACGAAAATGAACATATCTCATTAATGTAATCAGTTTCAAGGTTTAGGGGAGGCTACGACCACCACTTTAAAGCTACGTACTTAGCATTCTTTGTAAATTTTGTTTTTTCAGAAGGAGGATTTTTTTACAGGGAAAGCTAATCTTCTTTTCGGTCTTCTCTCGTTACGTCAATGACGTTGCTAAACGTCCATGATTACGTCTTTTGCTTACTTATACAACAGGCTGAAAGCTAAACTCTGTGGAATATAATTAAAGTAAGTGTATTAATATTAAATATTCGGAACAAACATTATGAAACATAACAAATAGCACCTCGGGTTGCCACAAAACTATTAAGTTATACATTGATTAAAATTATTTTTATTTATTATTTTTTATTGTTGAGCTGGGTATGTAGATACAATAGACTTTGTTTCACTTAACCGACCATAACTGGTCCGTGACCCTAATCAATTAGATCTTTGGCTGGATAATCTCTGGATTTGGCTGGAGTTGCCTCAGATTTGGCAGGAGTTGTCCGAATTTGGTTGGAGTTGCTCACAGAAAAGCGTGGTAAAATTGAGGTAAAATAAAAACCCTTAAATGGATTATTTTAAAGTGATATATATATATCACTTTATATACAGCTTTATATACAGCTTAAAACTTAACTCAGCCACCGAGGGGGCATGCTAGCCTCAATAGGTGCCGGTTTCAAGCCCGGATAAATGAAGAGGGTTGACGTCAGGAAGGGCATCCGGTCGTAAAACTGCCTTGCCAAAACCAAATGGAAATATGAAGAATGGAAGCTATACCAAGGCTAAGGCGTACCCTGTAAGCGACGCGCAGACATGTCGCCCGACATCAGCAAAGATCTTGTGCCTACAAGAAACTAGGTGGAAAGGAAGCAAAGCTAAAGAACTTGGCGAAAGATATAAGATGTTCTGCAGTGGAACCGATGTGAGAGGGAGAAATGGTGTAGGTATTGTGATAGCGGAAGAACTTCAGGACGAAGTATATGATGTCAACAGAAAGAGTGATAGGATTATGTCCATTAAATTAGAAATAAGAGGACGTCTAACCAAAATAATTTGTGTATATGCCTCTCAGGCGGGATGCAAAGAGGCAGTAAAAGACGCCTTTTGGGAGAATCTAGATCGAGTGATAATGGAAACACCTAGGAATGAGAGACTGTTCATTGGAGGTGATTTAAATGGACATGTGGGAAAAAGTCAGAGAGAGGAAAGACGAATATTTAGAAAGTGAAATGTGGGAGACAAAGAAATGAAGAAGGAGAAATGATTATAGATTATGCGGTGGCACTTTATTTAGCGATTGTTAACACTTTCTTTGAAAAGAGGGAAAACCAAATGATCACTTATAGAAGTGGAGACAGAACTAGCCAGACTGACTATTCTATGTGTCGTAGAAGGCATCTGAAGGAAATAAGAAACAGTAAGGTGATTAGTGGTAAGAGGGTTGCGGCACGGCATAGACTGTTTGTAGTAAATTGGGAACTAGCAACTAGTAAAAACATGAAACGTTCAAGGCAGAGAGAACAGAAGATAAAATGGTGGAAACTGAAGGAGAATGATCTGGGAAAGGAGTTCAAAGAAAAGGTGCTAAAAGAGATAACGTTGGCATAAGATTTACCAGAATGGTGGAAGTTTAATAGTTATAATATAAGAAAGACAGAAAAAGAGGTGCTATGAAAAACATCAGGAAAAGAACCGCCAAATATAAAGGAGGCATGGTGGTGAATGAAGAAGTAGAATCGGCAATAAAACATAAGACAGAGATGAAGAAAAGATGATACCTAACAGGTAGCGTGGAAGACAAAAAAGCATATAAATAGGTAAATAAAGAGTCAAAGAAAGCTGTGACCAAAGCGAAAACGGTGGAAGATGCGTATGAAGAAATGGAAAGAAAAGACGGAGAGAGGCAGTTAATAAGAATAGCTAAAGTGAGCAATAAAGGGTCAAAGGACTTTACAATGATTAGGCAGATAAAAGATGATAGGGGAGTGACAATATGAGAACAATCGTGGACTAGAGAAAGATGGAGACAATATTTTAGTAAGATACTAAACGAAGAAAACTCAAGTGTGTTATTTGATGATGGAAGAGCGATTGAAAAAGAGGTGGGGGGAGATAGGCAGAAATGAAGTGGAAACGGTGCTTAGGAAAATGAAAAACGGGAAAGCAACAGGTATGGAACAGATCCCGGTAGAAGCAGCACGAAAAAACTTAGGGAATGAAGGAATAGATATCCTGTGAGACCTTACGAAAAAATTGTGGCAACAGGAGAAGATACCGTATGAGTGGAGAAAGAGTATTGTTGTACCAATATATAAAGGTAAAGGTGATGTGCAAGAATGTGGTAACTACAGAGGAATAAAGTTGATGTCTCATTCACTGAAGATATGGGAAAGAATTGTGGAAATGGGGATTAGAAAGGAGACAGATATAATAGCTGAACAGTTTGGTTTTATGCCAGGCAGAGGAACAACGGACGCTATATTTGTACTGAGGCAGCTCATGGAACGATGTAGAGAGATGCGAGCAGAGTTACATATGATGTTCATAGATTTGGAGGAGGCATATGATAGAGTACCTAGACAAGAGATATGGAGGTGTATGGGAGAAAAGTGAGTATCGGAGAAGTATGTAAGACTTGTAAAGGAAATGTACGAAGGAGTGGGGACGCAGGTTAGGAGTAGTGTAGGTTTGACAGAAGGGTTCCCGGTAAAGGTTGGACTGCACCAGGGTTCAGCTCTCAGTCCTTACTTATTTGATCTGATAATGGATGTTTTAGTGAAAGACGTAAACTGTAATGCACCATGGAGTATGCTGTTTGCAGATGACATTGTACTATGTGAAACATCCTGTGAAAAAGTAGAAAGGAAAACCGAGGAATGGGGGAAAGTGTTAGAGGTTTGAGAATAAGCAAAACAAAGACAGAATATGTGGCACTAAATGGAGAAAGCGTAAGTAGCATAGGTCTACAAGATGAAGGATTACCATCGGCACAAAAATTTAAGTATCTTGGATCGTTCATAGGCTGCGATTGAGTTTTGACCACAGAGATACAACACAGAATCCAATGTGGGTGGTTAAATTGGAGAAAGATGAGTGGAGTGCTCTGTGATAGGAAAGTAAGCGGAAGGATGAAAGGAAAATTGTACAAAACTGTGGTCAGACCTGCAATGTTATACGGGGCGGAGACTTGGCCAATTACAAGAGCGCATGAAAGGAAGATGGAAGTGGCTGAGATGAGAATGTTGAGGTGGATGAATGGTGTTACAAGGAGGGATAAAATAAGGAATAACCTAATTAGAGGTACGGTCAAGGTTGGACCCATAGGAAGAAAAATACAAGAACATAGGTTAAGATGGCTTGGGCATATGGAGCGGAGAAATGAGGAATATGTGGGAAAGGTATTGGATAAGCTGGTGGTAATGGGTAAGAGGAAGAGGGGAAGACCACGGCTGAGATGGAAGGATAAAGTGACGGAAGATCTGGAAGAGTATGGATGGAGTAGAGAAGAGGCATTGGATAGAAGATTGTGGAAGAGAAGATTAAAGGACCATAACGCCGACCCCATATAACATGGGAAATGGCAAAGCGAAAGAAGAAGATAGCTAAAAACCTCTATTTAACGAAGCTGAAAGATTAAAAAAAATCGCTAAAGGCGTAATTTCCTAGGTGCGCATAGTTTGTGGCGTAACAATGTAAAACGCCAAGATGAAACTCAGACAATAAAAACCAAAGCAAGCATATTGCGCATTCTAGGAAAACAGTTCCATTGGCCAGTCACTTCCATATTGTAGGGGTCAGATCACAACGTTTTATATTTTGCGGCGCAACAATATAAAACATGGGGATCTGACCCCGGCAATAAAAAACCAATGGAAGTGTTTTCCTAGAACGCGCAATAAGCTCCCATTGGTTGTTGCTGTCTGAATCTGACCTCAGCGTTCTACATTGTTGCGACGTGAAACATGCGCATGTAGAAAAACGCGCCTTTAAAATATGCATTTGGTTCAGAAGAATGTGTTTTGTTTCATGAAATTTACAACTTAACAAACGGATGAAATTTAAAAAAAAAGTGTGTAAAATCTATAGTCGCAACTGCAGCGGCGGATTCCATATATATATACAATTGCGGTTAATTTACATATTTTAGAAAGTTCCAAGAGAGAGTCCGACGTCCGTCGACATTGAATAATTTAAAAAGTCCTTGACATGGCGCATTGTAGCCATTTGTAGAAACCTTGCACGCAATGGATCCAAATACTAAGAAATAATAAGAAAATAATAAAAAAAAGTAAATTCTGTATCAAATACTAAATTCACTGTAGTGCCTGAACGGCTAATTTTAGACAAAAAGGCACTGAATAAAAATTGTTTCTTTTGATGTCCTTCACCTGTTACACATACTTGGGAGTTCCCAACTCTTTTCTAGTGTGTTAAAAAAGGCAGTTTTAGGCTTATTTTCACTAAACAGTAACACAGATCAGAATCAGAAAACGGAATTCTTGATTTTTTTTGCCACTGCTGTATTATTAGGCCAATCACTTAATTTATGCATTAAAATGTTTTGATTGCCGTAATGGCCTACGTAGCGACGACATGGACGTAAACAGTAGTTACACTCTGTAACCAAACTGGCTCGTTTGCGGATAGGGAAATTTCGCCAAATATGGCTTATTTGGCGTCCTTTACCACCCCTTTCAGTTTGTTCCATTAGTTCTGAATCACCCTGTATACAGTAGGCCTATTATTTCAAGAAAAATTCGCCATCCATGTACTTGGTATCCCATTAATTTATTCATTATTATTATTGAAATGTACAAGTTGTCCCAAAAACATTGACCGCAGCTCTAATTCCTTAAATATTGATCGAAAATATGTTTTGACCTTAAACGAGGTGTCGGACACATGCATTTCAAATAGCTTTCGGCATGCTGGCATTAAATAAATTTTAGCCGACGAAATATTGGATGATGAAAATGACCGCCACTCACTATCTGAGTTGACACAATATCTTCGACATCGTGACTGTATTATACTAACTAGATGTCAGGGGCGGACTGGGCCGTCAGCCCATCGGCCCCCCATGGGCGATAGGACTCGCGCCCTCCGAAAATCCAAGGTACGCTCCTTTTGAGAGGACCCAGGCCGCCCCTCGCAGATGGAATTGAATATGAAACATTTGACGGTTGCGCTGTTACGCTTCCGGATGCTTCTATATCGGAGATGGTTTTTCAATCATTAAAGACAAATGTTGACGAAAGTGATGATGACCAAAGTGAGTGCGACACTGAAACTGAATTTGTAACTTAAGTAGAAGCTCTCACAGCACTGAATGTTGTAAGACTATTTCTTACGAACTCTGAAACTGCCGAAGAATACTTTAAAACTGTCCTGAACTTATACAAATTCGTAATGAAAATTAAGCGCGAGGACGACAATCCACCTACTGCTTTCAATGTACAGTTGTGTGAATATTATTTAAACTATTTTGCATTAATTGTTTGAATTTCAAAGTAAATTTTAAAAATTTCTTAATATAATAATTATTTATTGTTCTGAATTTATCAACTTATTTTTATATAATGTTTTTATTATTGATTCATATATACAGTTAAAATACATAACTAAAATTAAATTCTCTCTAATTCCGCATATAAAGTCACCCCGCTTATGAAGTCAGATTTGTCAAGCCCGCAGGCGTGACCTTATAAAGAGGTTTGACTGTATTTGCAACATATTACTTTCACAGTCTTCTACCTATTTTCTTGTTTAAGTAAATTTCTGTATAATACGAATAAATTACCTGTAATTAACTACATTAGCTGAGTTTTTTATTATCAGCCTGTTTAACAAGTTCGATGTTGTTACCTTTCAGTATGTTTTACCAATTAATTTACAGCAGTATTGATGATTTTTGCTATGTTTCATTACGTTGAATCCGTTTATTAAACGTTCTTTGATTTGTAATAGCGTTTATGTTTCCAGACATCTAAAATTTAGTATTCTAAAGCCTTACTTTTTCTTTAATTTTGTATTTCGTGTGCGTGCATATTTCTGTTCCAGAGGATTCATTATTTTTATGGAGCTGGTGCGATGTACTGTTGCACGTTCCAGTCACCGGTTATTGAAACAACCGGCGCCTGGAACCTGTTACGTGATTGGAACAGGAACGTTGGAACAGGTTATTCAAAAATAACAGATTATTTGTTGTCGAATTCTTGGCCTTTCTGTTCGGCATACTTCGGCGTCTCTGAGGTTCTCGGCTCATTTTTGTGTCCCCATTTAATTAACTGGTCTAACTGGTAAAGAACCTCTACTACTGACAACCCCCTCTTCTTTCTCCCATTGTAACACCGTCGCGCATCAAGTCGACCGCACTTCGTAACAGAACATCGTAACATTTCCGCGTCCCACCAGTTGCCGGTTTCCCCGTTGCATCAAAAAAATATCCCGGTGCTACGTCACACCCTATGTTTGTGTATTTAGACCAGTTTACGAAGAACAGCGTTTAGTCAGTGTAAACTAGATATCGGCATGAACTGATAGGACGCAGTGATGTTACGCGTTGATGATACGCGGCGATGTTCGCCCCGTAACATCATCGCGTAACATGGGATGTTACGCGACGATGTTCTGTTGCGTGTCTGTACGCACCCTAAAACGTTATTTTAAAAGATGCGCGTACATATACAGAATTAGGTATGAAAGAGCCCAACTGCTTTTAATAATCTTTATTGATGAATCTCCGCTTTAATCACAGCTTTGAAGATAAAGAGTATGATTCATTCTTTATATATGGAAGATCATGAAACCGTTTTTCACGAATCTGGATTACCTTCTTCCCAAAATCTCTTGTTTCCTCTTCATCCCCACTAGCTATATGATTTAATGAGCTCAGATAATACTTTATATGCAATCATGGCGTATTCTATTACAAGTAAAAGAATTCTGAAAGTAAAAAAGGGAGATAAAGAAATAATTACATTAAAATTAAATTCATAAAAATAATTGAATATTTTGCCTGTCTCCACGATCCAGAGTTATTGTGCGATAATTAAAATGTATGAAAGAATAAAGGAAGATAAATATGTGGAAAAAATAAGACTTTCAAAAACCTAGATAAGAAAAAATTAGAAAAGCACATGTGACTTCTACCTCCCTAAAACAGGAACCGAGATACAGCGAGATAGTATGGAATATAAAGGGCCGAAGATGTTGAACGAGGCTCCTATTGAACTAAAACGTGGTGACTTAGTATTCCGTACAGATCCTTTGGTTATCAGTTGGCTTACGTCAGCATTTTTCTACGTGTGTTGCGGTATGCTAATTCGTTCTTGCCCCGGAGCTGTACCTGCCGTTAACAGCACCTGCGCCAGTTAGGTATTTAAGATACTTGGATCGGATTCACGAACACGCTTCCTTTGCTCGGCTTGGAGGGCAGTTAACCTGGATTATTATCTTTCCCTAATCTTCAGTTAAAGTTATTCGAACTTTTATTTCGTGTTCAACTACAATTCATAGGCAGTGGTGGACAACTTGCCCAACTTCGATTCATTTTCATTGGGAGAATACACTTGCTGTTTTCACTCGTTTTGCCTTTGGATTTCAACGTTTACTGAAATAATTTCAGTGGTGTTGCTGGCTGGTTACGTGTGTTGTAAATATTCCTATTATAATTAGAATCTTTCGGGTTAATTGAAGCTGTCAAGTGACTCTGCAGATTGTGTTGAAACGTTGTTCGTCGTATCATTGAAACGGAAATATGTCTGGAGTTCGTTCTTCAAGTATAATAAAATTTTTAGTTTTATATATATATATATATTGTGCTAGATACTGCTTTGTAAAGTGTTTGTGCTAGATACTGCTTTGTAAAGTGTTTGTGCTAGACACTGCTGCCTAAAGTAAAGAACTTTTACAAGAACGTTTATATATGTGTACCTGCTTTAGCACTCACTATTTAATTAAATAAAGGGAGAAGATATGAACGAGATAGTGGATTTGAATATTTGATGGTGTATACAACACAAGGGACGCTAAGCATGTATTGCAACGGAATCTACAGTACTTTGGGGGTTAATGCATTTGGAGAGAGGAATGTTCCATGCTCTGATTGGTTGCTTTTAACCTGAGGGTGTGGCTATGAAAGCTATGCTTTTAACCTGAGGGTGGGCTTATACATAAAATCTTTTTACAAGCTTCGTATTTACTTTTTATAAAATTTATACCTGAAAACAAATTACTTTTGCCTGAATCAGAGAAAGGCAAGTTGGGGGAGACCCCAGACCCCTCCGCTTTAGATGCAAATCCCTCGCTGTCCGTTTGGATAGACTTCGAGTTATGCCTGAATAGTTGAAATGTAATGACGTCATCATTCTAGGACACACCCTCATAGATCAGGCTGAAAATAACCAATCAGAGCATGGAATATTCCTTTCCCGAAACACTTCTCTTAACGGGCATTCTGAACCCCTGTCATATATAGCATTAAACTTCGGTAAATTGAGTGGAAACAAATCGATAAGCTATATCGATAACTAAACCGTTGGAAGTTAAACCCGGGATTACGTAACGGCAGGGAACCGTGTTGCTTTATACAAGGATTGGAACCAACAATTTTTGTTTTAAATAAATAGCTATCATTGTTAAATAAAGAATTGATTTTTAGCGTTTGTTGCTGAGCTAGTGTTTATCCGTCCAACAGCTACAATGATTGCCTTACTATTCTCATGTACAGGTTTGCACATACTACTTACGACTGCGACTAAGCCTGATCGTACATGGTGTTCAGAAACTACAGCTTTATTTAAAAACAAAACAAATTTAAAGTTTTTAGCTTAACGTTTAAATGTGACATAAAAGTTCCAAGCTTAACGTAAGAGCAACTTGTTCAGTCGCTGTAGTGATAACAAAGCTAGGACGAAGAGATGATCTGTAAGCGAAGAAAGAACGAGAGCTTTTGCTTATACGGCGCAAGGACGGCGAAGGCTACGATGCGCCGGGACCTACAGTTTTCCGAAGAATCCGAATTTCTGCTGCTGAGGGAACTAAACCCCAGACTACGATGGGTAGAAAAACGATAAGCCTTCTACAATGCCATCGGGAGCCGAATCCGGGGTAACGGGACGATATTCATGTACCACCACTGCAGGACCGTGGCCCTACATTTGTTGGAAGAATCTGAACCTCAGTCCTAGAGAACAAACCACTGTGGGGTCAGAAAATGAAAGCTAGCACCCATTCTCTGGCCTCGTGGTGACATGGCCAGAAAATGAGAGCTGGCGCTTTTACCATTTACTCAGTGTAACAGCGCGTCACTCCTATACCCGCGTATGTAAGGCTCCTAAAAAAGAGAGCTAGCGCGTTAGGCATTTTGATACCTAAGCTTTGTTTGCAAATTGCATTTATTGGCAACATTCTAAAAGTTGCGCCAATGTTTACATTAATCGGATATTCGCGGATTGTTCATTATTTTTATGACAAAATAGCGATCATTGCGCCAATGCGGAAAACCTTTATCGCCAAGGTAAACGATACCTGAAGTCAACAACAAAATAGTGGCTGATGCGTCGCCCATAATTCTAGGGGCTCTACGCGTACATGTATAGTGCGCTGAACATGTAGCTGAGCATGATTATGCGTTGAAAATGTTTTGCATGTTTTACCTTGCAAGCGACAGTGGTCATTTGGATGAATTGTAGTAAAGGAATGCGGTTAGCACTTCGTGAGTTTCGTAGAGTTTGGAAAATTTTGGTCTACCTTATTTTAGGAGACAAAGTTTTTTGAGAGATAAAAAGATTTGTCCTAAAATACATACTTTCCAAAACATTTCTCCTGCGAATCAGGTACGACGTCCGTTCTAGGACGGGAAGGCCTTTCGAACGTGTTCAGCCTGACTTCGAAGTTGTTTCTGTCTAAAAAAAAAATTGTGTTTAGTTAACTACAATTCATTTTATAGGAAAATAATATTTTTTACAGCTACAATTAAGAAAAGTGTGATTGAAATCATTTCCATGTTGCTTTAAAATGAGATGCTATGTAAAAGATGGAGTTAAGCTAGGAGGTGGACTATAATACGTTTTTATTTCTTTTTTTTTGAAGTTTCCGAGCGTTCCCTAACGTTGCTAAGTATTTAAACGTATTGTGGTGCATTCTGTGACAGAAATACAAAATATTTGTACTGGTTTCCAATTCTCAGCAGTGACTCATGAAAGGGGGAGGGCTATGGGTCTCAAGCCCAATTGGATATCAAAACATATTTTTTTTCTCACGCCGCATTATATGATCTCCTTCAAAGCTATTTAAGTCCCCATAATTTTTAAACGGCTACGCCACTGATTATGTGCGTACGCGATTGCACTCAGTATGGAATATTTTAGGGTTTTCTCCTTTTTATATTTTACGTCTTTTTTAAAAGAAGAAACAGATACAAACTTATTAAAAAGCATAAATGTAATTCTTGAAGCTATATATGCGAATTCTCTTAACATGCCATTGCACCGATGTGAGTATCAAAACTGGCCGGTTAAAACGGTAGTAAGAAATTGCAACTTTATCCACATCCTGCAACCTCTCCTTCTAACCCAGTGTGCGGCTTTTTTAACATTTATTTAGATAGAGGGGGGACGAATATACGTACCTCTGTAAGTAGCCGTCTTCTTTGACTGTGAACGATCAGATCTGCTTGAGAAGACGGCAATGGTGACGCTGTTTTATTGGCCATGATGGAGGACTCCAGATGAAAATGAGCAGGTCACGGAGTTCGCCAATTTCTCCTGCTCACTTTGGAAGCCAGTGGCGGACGGAAATTAAATTAGCGGGCATCGCTAGGGCCCTCTTTTCTGTTGTCAAAATAAAAGATCATTTTGTAATGGACGAACTACACAATTATTTATATTATTTTTTTATATTTTCTTTAATGCCAATTGATGGTTGGCACTATACCAAGGGTCTTCAAACTTTTTTCAGTCCGAGGACCAATTTTGCTTATTCTTGTAGGCCCATGGGCCGCACTACTGTATCAGCAATATTAGGACTGAACAAAGGCGGCCTGAGAGGTGCGTCCCCCCCGATCAGTCTTTTTGATATTTTTTCCTTATGTCTCTATATTAGTTTCGCGTGCCCATTCAAAAATATTTCGTGGATTCGCCCCTGGGACTAAATATATATATATATATACTACGTATATTACAATGTAAAATATGTATGGAAGCAAAATACATTTACAATTCGTTTAGTTATTAATATGTAAAGCGAAATCAAACCTTTTAGCGAGATTTTTGGCACTGCTTATTTTCAATAATCCTGCTAATATTAAGTTTTATTTTTGATATTACAATCCTAAAAGTGTTTCCAAGGTGGACGTCAATTATTCTGGTCTTAACTTTTCATTTTATCAACTTCATTTTTGAAAACAGTTGTTTACAGACGCATTGGCGTACGCAGTGGGGGCTGGGTAATGAGGGGTAGTAATTTCCACTGCAACGAAATTTTGTGTATATTCATATGACCATATGGAGTTGCATCTCTGTACCTCCTCATTATAATCCTGTAACCCTTCCCTTATGAACTTTCTGTGTACGCCCATACGCAGATGTAAGTACTCTCGAATAGCAACACTTTCAGAGCATGCGATCAGATGGTTGCGAAGATGTTCTTACCAACATATTTAGGATAATGTTCAATGAGTCCTAAGTTGTTTTCTCTAAATCACTGTTACACTGCAAATCAATAAAACTACACCTAATGCCCATATACGCTAGAAAACTAAAGTAAAACACGATTGAGGGGGGAAAAACCAATTGTTACTTTGGTTCTATAGTGTTTTAAGATATTTATTATGAAATATGAAAATGCCAACAGAATAAAATACATATATTTCAGATTCAAAGGGAGCAGGGACGTTATTTTTGTGTGAAACAAGTTGTATTTTTTCATGAGTTGGCGGGCCGCTGAAGACATGTCAGCGGGACGCATGTGGCCCACGGACCGCGTGTTGAAGACCCCTGCACTATACAGACCGTGAATAAAAAATGCAGCGTAATTATACCATCCGTATTCAATAATAATGGCATGTCAAATTTAAATATTAAATTGCCTAAGATCATAACTGAATATTATAGACTCTGAAGCCAGGCACGTGCCAACGGGGGAGGGGGGGAGGGGTAGGGTTTTTTCGCCCCCAGTCTCGGAGGAGTAGGGGCGAAAGGTATATTTCTCCCCTCTACTATTGAGGAATACTATTAAAATTTTAATTTCAAAAATATCATTAAACATTTCCACTAATGTAGCAAAGCTGAAAGAAACTTAGATTTTAATTTCGTTTTCTGTCAATAAATGTCGGTACCATATCGTCAATAATACTTTGACAGTGTCCCTAGCGTATCTATTGTTTAAAAAAAAAATGAGCGTCTCTTTACCTGTACATTCCCTTTCAGTCTTTGTGAAACTATCGATCTTAAAGCGTGGCGTTCTGCGAAATCAGTAAAATTGTAAATCGTTCAAATGGTTGTTGTTTTGTAATTCATTTTATTTTAATTATTTAATTAACTGACATTATCTAATTCTAATTAATATTTTAATAACTGTTGGAGCTGTGTGGCAATAGATGGCGCCACCATTTTGTCAACGTAAAATTCTCCCCCCCCCCACTCTCTAAAACGTTGGCACATCCCTGTCTGAAGCATCAAATTATGTAAGTGTAGAAACAGGATCAAGCTAATTTTCAACAGTATAAAAGCATAAAAATGACTACTTATAGTGTTCTCGGTACTTCCTTACTTTAACGGCCTTCGAAATATATCTCCAAAATAATGGGTAATTCTCGCCAAAATCTCGCCAACAAAAATGCATGTTATAATGTACATATTAGTATAATTTAATGATTATTAAAAATAATCTTAGGAAACAATATGAGTTTTATTCTTTTTATTTCATTTTGGCAATCTTGGCGTAATCTTAAAATCGCCAAATAAGATCGGGGGCCGCTATAATAAGGAAGTACCGTGTTCTTTTACCTGCAAGTGATTGGCTTCGGTTTTGCTAAGCTCATTTGAGGGCATTACCCAGAGAGATAACAAAAACTACAAAGGTAAACACCAAACTGCTGATTATGAGCCCGTATTTCTAGAAAGAGAAAGCAGAATAGACAGAAAAACGCTTACTTGTGAGAAATATATTTGTAACAATTTTGTAGATACTAACTCATTTTGTAATGTGAACTCATCCACATTGGTGACAAGCGCTATACGGAACAGAGCTGTTAACCTTAGACGTAAATTTTTAACGAATAAAGGTAGACGCTGATATAAGTTAAGCTTAGTAAATTACAACTACCGAAAAGATGCCATTATTTCATGGAAAAAAAGTGGTCAAAATCAGTATTTTGATTATTTTTTAATTTTTATTGTTACGTCAAAAGAAAAAGTGTTCGCAAACGTTTGAGCTTTTATTTTACTCATTATAAGCTTCCATTCCGCTACAACTAGGGTTCTGTTAATGGCAGGGAAGACGGGGAAAATACCCAGGTCCTAAAGTTTTAAAAGCCCCAAATTTTTTTCATGCTGGCTGAAAATCACTGATATAGAAAAAAGACAATGTTTGTTTTTTCAGCAGTAGGCTACTGAAAGGCCGAGATCCTTTCTGAATAATATAGTTTCATTCCCATTGTACAATGATTATAATCAGGAAATTGGGTGCCTACATTTTTTTGCTGGCCCTGGGTCCGAGATTATGATGATCGGGCCCTGCCTACAACCACTTTTGAGGACGTTATTCAAACGTAGACGTCATTTTTACGAACATATACCCGTCTAGGGCTAAGATTCAATAAACAGATACTACTAACCGCACACTTGAAGGGCCGGGAACAGAATTTACTGACCCATAAGCAGTTCAGGAAACAGGGCCCCCCAACCTGTTATTTTTAATAAAAAATTATGTTTGTTAAGTTATTAAAGTTCCATACCACACCTCACTTAAATTTCCGGGACCCTGGGCCTTTGTCCCCTCTGTCCTCAACCCCCCGTTCTTGCGAATAGTAGAATGACTTTCTAGGAAATTATTTTTCGAGAATTGTATTTATTGTGGATTTTAACGTCTAGCAAAGCATACAGGGATATGTCTAGCACATTTGGCTCAGTGGGACGGCGTTCAATTTCTATTAGACTTAGGGATGCGTGCATCATGTAAATGTATCGTGGTTCGAAGGTCCCGATAAGCATCGATTCCGACCCAAATGACTCGTAAAATGACTCGTAACGAAGGCTCGAGACGTAAAATATACAGACATCTAGCAATAATTATAACGAGTTAACGTAATTGAGAATGACATAAATTGAACACAAATATCATAGACGTATATTCTGACGATAGAAAACACAAATAAATACATAATTTATTTAAGTGTCTTCAAAAACCCACACACTTTTATTTCATGTTTCATCGCATCGAGACCTCTGCTGTTCATGCGCCATCAACATTCAATTAACTATCATATTTAGAAGTATATAACACACAAACACACATATACGTATATGCACTCTATAACAAAAAAATCGACGCACCAAGAAAGAGTTGTCCGATTGTAATGAAATTTCGTATGCAAAGACATTTTGACCGAACATGCAAATGATTAAAATTTGGTGTCCAATGAATGAATAGCGGGAACTCCAGCGCATCGGAACTGCGCATTCAGCAGGTGTATATAAGGAGCGATTCTCAATATGTGGTCAAAATTTCTGTTGCATTTTGACTGCGGATATCTTACGTCGACTGTAACAATGCCTCGCCGAAAGATTCGTGCTCATTACGAGCATATGTCAGAGTTTGAAAGAGGTCGTGCTATCGGATTGAAAGAGGCTGGTTGGACGAATCGAAGAATCGCTGGACATGTGGGTCGAAGCGATGCGGCGATTGGACGGTGCTGGCAAGAGTGGGTCAACAACGGCAGATGTCAGCGTAGGGATGGCAGCGGTCGACCTAGGGCCACAACAGAACGGGAAGACAGAGCGATTGTCAGAGCAGCTGTCACAGCACCGGATTCGTCGTTATCAACTATCCAACGTGTGGCCCGCACACATGTGTCCAACATGACCCTCTGCAGACGACTGAGAGAGCGGAATTTACGCTCGCGCCGACCGTTACGCCGCTTACCTCTCACGCCTTTACACCGTCAAGTCCGATTACAGTGGTGCCGGGCTCGATCAACTTGGAACTGCGCTGACTGGGGACGTATAGTCTTTAGTGACGAGTCCCGTTTCCAACTGTGTCCTGACGACAACCGCAGACGTGTCTGGAGACGTCCAGGGCAGCGTGGGGATCCTGCCCTTACTATCGCACGCCACACATGCCCACAACAGGGCGCTATGGTCTGGGGTGCCATCTCCTTTGATAGCCGGACCCCTTTGGTGGTCATTTCTGGCACACTTACAGCACAGCGGTACGTAGACGACATTCTACGACCGGTTGTGTTACCGTTCCTTTTGCGACACCCTGGACTTACGTTTCAACAAGACAATGCCCGGCCGCACACGGCACGTGTTGCTATGAATTGTCTTCAAGCTTGCCCAACACTTCCTTGGCAAGCTAGGTCTCCTGATCTCTCTCCCATAGAGCACATTTGGGACGCTATGGGAAGGCGATTGCAACCATCCCGGAATGTTGACGATTTAGCCCGACAGTTGGAGACAATTTGGCAAGAAATTCCGCAGGACACCATCCGGGATCTTTATCAGTCTATGCCACGCCGGGTGACAGCTTGCATCCAGGCCAGAGGTGGACCAACGCCTTATTGACTTCCTCCCTTTGTAACGGTCAAACTCTGCAATAAATCATTCAATTGTTCTGAAATTTTAATCGTTTATTTTTCTATGTATGTTCTTCACATTGCTTCTGAAGCAAAACTTCAAGAATTGGAAGAAGAACTTGACAAGATCAAATGGGACATTGTAGGACTCAGTGAAGTTAGAAGAAAAGGTGAAGAGTTGGTGGAACTTAAAAGTGGACATTTGTTTTATTATAGAGGAACGGAAACTGGAAGAACAAGTGGTGTTGGCTTCTTAATCAACAAAAGAATTAAAGACTACCTTCTTGAAGTCGAAAGCACGTCAGATCGAGCAGCGAGGCTCGTTGTTCAACTAACCCAGCGATACCAACTTCAGATAGTACAGGCATATGCACCAACATCAAGCCATACCGACGAGGAGGTTGAAGAATTTTATGAAGAAATCAAACAGCTACATACCAAGGGGAAACAACATATCAAGCTCATCATGGGGGATTTCAATGCAAGAATTGGACAACAGGAACAAGGAGAGACATCGGTTGGTAAATACGGATACGGGGAAAGGAATGAACGTGGCGATCAACTCATCGAATTTGCAGAAGCTGAAAATCTTAGCATCATGAATTCATTTTTTAAGAAGAAACCGCAAAGAAAATGGACATGGAAACACCCCAATGGAGGAACCAGCGAAATTGACTATATCCTGGCAAACAAGAAATCAATTATTGAAGATTGCAGCGTACTGAACAGATTTAATACTGGAAGTGATCATCGAATGGTGAGATGTAAAGTGCACTTAAATACTAAATTAGAACGACAGAAGCTCATTAGGAAACAAGTAAGTAAGAGGGTGGATCTAATGAAACTGAAAGTAAATACCGAGGCATTCAAGTTGGAATTAAAAAATCGCTTTTCTGCACTGGAAGGACTTATTGATGAAAGTGATATCTCAGAAGCAAATGAAAACATTGTTAAGACAATAGTTGAAACTGCTGGGGAAATTGGTGGTGTAACCTGTAAAAAGCACAATAGCAAATTATCTGAGAAGACGAAACAGCTCATGAAAAGGCGAAGAGATATGAAGGTGGACAATCAAAATACCAGTTCCAGGATTGAGTACATAGAACTTTGTAAAACTCTGCGCAAAAGCATGAAAGAAGACATAAGAAAATTCAACTGTGAGCTAGTAAGGAAAGCCATTGAAAATAACAAGAGCCTTAGGGTTGTTAAAGGAAGTTTATCTGTTGGGAAGAAACACATCATTGCATTAAAAGGAGAGGATGGCACCGTAACAAGAAATAGGGAAGAAATACTTAGAAGAGTTGAAGAATTCTACAAAAATCTATACGAAAGTAACAGTGAATTAAACGAAGACATTGAAATAGTCGAAGGAACAGCTCCTAAAATCTTAAAAGAAGAAGTTTCATTTGCAATAAAAAGTATGAAGAAAGGAAGAGCCCCTGGTGATGATGGTATTACATTAGATATCCTAAAAGAAGCTGGAGAATATGTAGAAGACATACTTGCAAAATTCTTTACCAAATGTCTTAACAGCGGTAACATACCAAACCAATGGGATTCTGCAACAGTAATTCTTTTGCATAAAAAAGGTGATAAAGAGGATTTGAAAAATTACCGACCAATTAGCTTGTTACCTGCTATTTATAAAATCTTCACAAAAGTGCTAACACATCGCCTGCAGAAAAAATTAGATGCAGCTCAACCAAGAGAACAAGCTGGATTTCGAAGTGGATTCAGTACAGTGGACCATATTCAAGTATTAAGAGAATTAATTGAAAGAACACATGAATATGAACTTCCATTGTGTGTTGCATTTATTGACTATGAGAAGGCCTTTGACTCTATTAAAACATCAGCAGTCATCAACTCTTTAAGATCAACAGACATTGAGGATGTGTACATTGACATGGTGAAACGTGTGTATAAAAATGCAAGTGCAAAATTTCGGTTACATAAAGATACCAAAACTATCAAACTTGGCAAAGGGGTGAGGCAGGGAGATACCATTTCTCCAAAACTTTTTACTTCAGCTTTACAGATGATTTTTCAGCTGATAAATTGGAATAACAAGGGAATAAAAATAAATGGTGAATATTTAAATCATTTGCGGTTTGCTGATGACATTGTTATTTTTTCAACGAACCCATCAGAACTCCAAGACATGGTACAGGAGCTCTCAACTAGAAGTAAAGAAGTTGGACTCAAGATGAACCTACAAAAAACTAAGATCATGTTCAATAATTTTGTAGAGGAAACAAAAATACAAGTTGACAACATTGAGCTAGAAATTGCTGATTCATATATTTACCTTGGCCAGCTGATTTCAATGGATGGCAACATTATGAAAGAACTCAACAGACGTATTAAACTTGGCTGGAGTGCATTTGGAAGAAACAGTTTTATCCTGAAGGGGAAATTGCCTTTGTGTCTAAAAAGAAAGGTCTTCAACCAGTGTGTATTGCCAGTCCTCTCTTATGGATCAGAGACATGGAGTCTAACAGTTGGAGCAATACGAAAGTTACAGACAACGCAAAGGAGCATGGAGAGGTGCATGCTTGGAATAACTAGGAGAGATCGAAAAAGAAACACTTGGGTGAGAGAGCAAACTAGAGTAGAGGACATCATTGTTAAAGTAAAAGGGCTGAAATGGCGATGGGCTGGGCATATTGCAAGAAGAACTGATCAACGATGGACAACAGAAATTCTGAACTGGATTCCAAGAGACCACCGAAGACCTAGAAAACGTCCTCAAACTAGATGGGTGGATGAAATAAGAAAACAGGTTGGGGTGACGTGGAAGCGAATTGCTCAGGATAGACTTGTGTGGAAAGCATTTGGAGAGACCTTCATCCAGCAGTGGATAGATAATGGTTGAATATGATGATGACTTCACATTCACCAATTTTTATCGCAATCGGACAACTCCTTCTTGATGCGTCGATTTTTTTTTGTTATAGAGTGTATATATATAACTCCAATACATATAAGTAACTAATATTTATATATATAACTAATCATAACGCATTTATATAACAATCATGCTCACCCAGTTTTTGGTTTTATGTTCTTCAGGCATTGTAGGCTCAATCAATTCTTCATTAGCAGATTCTAGTTGAATAGTTGAATATTTAATCGAATAGTCAATTCGGGATAGAAGCTCGGTCTGAAAAAAAAAAGATCATTATGTAATAATCGCTATCGATATAATTATGGAGCCATAGCCACTAAATGCGAGTTATATAATGGGTGTGAGAAACATACGTGAGATTCAAGTAGAACTGATAAATTCAAAATTAAACTCTTTAATTTTCGAAGACTTCGCTCAAGAAAAAGTAGCTGTTGATTGCGAACTTTGATGTATTGTAGAGTTCTTGTAGCAATGTGAACGTCAGGCATAACCTACGTAGAATAAACAAGAAATGTAAGTTATACAAAGCAACATACAACTTCTAAGAGTTAGCTAAACCAATGAAGAACATAAAAATAAGCAATTAGCAGCGAGAACAAGAAATTAGGAAAGAAAATTACTTCATGTATAGCACATCAATGGCATTTAAGGAATGTAGAAATAGGGATGACAATATATAAAAAGGGGAATTTAAAAAAGAAATGGGTCTCGCTTTTGAAGCACAGTCGAAGCATTACTTACAAATGCAACCACTGCAAAATTCGACAAGATCCAAACGGACAGTAAGTGTTGCCTCTTCAAGCAAGAAAATAGAGGAAACCGTAGGGGTGGCGGGAGCATTTGAAAGTTATCACTGTGCCTTACTCAGTGTGTGGAAGTTTTTGGCGTAGAGTATTATCCTGTGGTGGTATATCCTGTCTATCGAGGAAGGCGATGTACATGTAGGGGTGTTCCTGACCATCGATTATGTTGAAATGGCTTCGAGTATTTAAAGGATGATTTAAGTTGTATCGAGGTACCTGTGGTCTTTGAAGAAAACATACCTAAGGTTGCTACACCAGATTGAGCAAGACACTAGGCAGTTAGGATCCATTCATTCAGGTTGCTGACACCAAACCCTTGACCATCCATCATCATACAATACTTAGAACTAGTATTCGCTGGATCAGGCTACTTTGTTCTGGTCGTCTTGGACCTAGTTTTGGTGGTCCCGTGCCAATTGTAGACAATATTTTCAGTTTCTAGAAGTGAAGAGTGGGGTCGAATGGGTCTTTTCTACGAAATCCCTTTCATAATAATATGAAGTAAGTTATAAGAAATTTATGTTTGATTACTGCTATTGTATTGTTTGGTTGTTTGTCGAATTGGTGTATGACCGTTCCCTTTTATAATTTTCTATTGTCGACCTTTCCCTCGATCATCGTCCAATTTTTTTCTTATGTAGGATTTATTTTTACTTTTCACACCACTTATATACTCCTGATAGATTTTTTGACGAAGCTGAAAAAATTTACCATTTTTGTGACACAAAACCCCTCATTCAAAATCTCTTAAACTACACATCTTTCTCACGTTACATATATTCAAAATTTCGACACGTGAAACTACTTTCCAGAAAGCTCTTCATCAAACAGACTTTACATCAAAATTATTTACGTCAGCAAGACCACCGAATCTTCGATCGCCAGCGATTGTACCTAATAAATTGTGTGTTCGATGTACATAAACAATGAAAAGAGACTATAATTGAGCCTCTCGAAATGGAGGGCCGATAAAGGCGAGAGAGATGTGGGGAGGGAGGCTCCAGTCTTCAGCCACGACTGGGAGAAAGTTGAATGGTTTTCGACCTTTTGCGTAGTATGATGCATTTAGATGCATTTTGGATTTATCACTATATCTTGTATTTAGCCAAGAGGAATGAGGATGTGAGTTTCATTGTGCATATCCGAGGAGCTGGTGTAACTATTTAATCCGTGTATGTGTAATTCAAACAATGAAGGAAGCGGATATCATGTCTCGAATGAGTCCGCCCGCCGTAGGGTTGTAGAACTTGGTGATAAGGTTATGTAATGGTTACATTAATACTTGAAAGCTTTTTCGAGTCTTACACTCGAAGTTTGATGCATCGAAAATCTAAGTTCGGAACATTGAATAAATGCAAATTAATATTTCTCAATAGATGTTACCAGACACGTGAAGAGTGATTAAGCCGAATACGTTGGTTGCAGTTTAATTTATTGCAAATTGGGTTTATTATAGACTGAATATTGGTTACAGTTTACTATACTAACAATTGGATTCACTGTAAAACGAACAGTTAATTTTATATATTGATGGAACCAAACCCTAACTTTTTGACCATTTAATAATGAATAGTTACCGACTGAAGGAACACTTCTGGTTTTGAGCCATCGATTTGATTGCGATTTGATGATTGAATATTAGCTAAAGGAGAAAAGAACAAATTTAACTTTGCATAAATTTTATATGATAAGAAATGCCACAAATATCCGTTATTTCAATGGTGTATAAATATGTTAATTACAAGGTTAAAATTAGCCTTCGTGTATATTTTTTTACATATTCTAAAATATAACTGATATAAAGGATGGCGACTGCAATAGCACGGGATAAGAAGAGGGAAAAACGGAAGAGAAAAGGAAGAGATAAAAAAAAAGAAAAAAAACCCCAGAATGACAGACTTAGAAGCAGAGAATGAGAGAGAGAGAGTCCGAAAGAGTAAGAGCCGTCAGGAACAGAGCAAATAGTTTAATGTGGCTTTCAAAACATGAGCAGTTTTTTTTCTCTCGGCAATCGAAATAAAATCTATGAGACATTTGAGATAAGTAGCAAAGCTACTTAATGTAAAGTAACAAAATTAAGTACGATAGAAAATGGCGTAGCAAAATAAAATAAGGAAACGAAGCAGAAAAATAAAGTAAGATATAAAATAAAGTAGCAAAATACATACAAGTTATAAAATAAATACAAGTTATAAAATAAATACAAGTTATAAAATAAATACAAGTTATAAAATAAATACAATTTATAAAATAAATACAATTTATAAAATAAATACAATTTATAAAATAAATACAAGTTATAAAATAAATACAAGTTATAAAATAAATACAAGTTATAAAATAATAAATGCAAGTTATAAAATAAATCCAAGTTATAAAGTAAATACAAGTTATAAAAATAAATACAAGTTATAAAATAAATACAAAAGTTATAAAATAAATACAATTTATAAAATAAATACAATTTATAAAATAAATACAATTATAAAATAAATACAAGTTATAAAATAATAAATACAAGTTATAAAATAATAAATACAAGTTATAAAATAATAAATACAAGTTATAAAATAATAAATACAAGTTATAAAATAATAAATGCAAGTTATAAAATAAATCCAAGTTATAAAGTAAAGCAATAAATCTACTAAACCACGAGCAAAGAGATTTATAAATCCAAATAATTCTGCTTCATATTTTAGATATTTGAGTTTGAGAATAATTGCCTACAAAAACCTATTTCATTACAAATGGTAGAAAAGTCAAGAACATTACCAACAAGGTGTATTAAACGGTAACGACACTGACCGGTCTCCAAATTGTAACGACACTGACTTTGTCAAGATATTAGTGGTAATAAGATAGAAAGATAAATAATGGGAAAAGAAGGAGTAGATAGGAGATTTTTAAAAAACGTTCATTCACAGTCTATGGTTGAGACCGATTAAGATAACCAATAGGAAGAAGACAGAGAAATTTTCTTACGGGAGGAAAGGTTTTTTAGAATTTAAGAAAATGTCAAATCAATTTCAACTAACCAATATTCATTTGTCTTTGGATGCGCTCTTTATATTTTGTTTTGAACTCGTTTTGTAAATCATGATGTTCCATCATGTAGTCAGATATTTTCTTTCGTAACATCAAAAGCTGCAATAACAAATATAATATTATTGTAAAACAAAATACTATAAAATATTTCAGTAATTGAAAATGAAGATACAGAAGACTCGCGCTCTTACGAACCATACCTTCCTAAGAACTATGGTGTTGGTCTTGAAAAGTATCCCATAGGAAAATTCTTTAATTTCTATTACGAACTTTCGACGTTATGAAATTTTAGGGTTCGTACGAATTAGTGAAATGGAAAGCCCACTCTATTATCTACTTCAAAAGATTGGTGGTCCTATTCCAATTACATGAGTATTGGTTTTAAGTAGTTAAATAAATAAATAAATAAATAAATAAATAAATAAACATTTTGTTCTGACAAGTGCCACGACATTGCGAATTAAATCCGCTACTATGAGAAGTGAGAAGATATAACAATCGAGCATAGTAATAATTACAGTAAACATAATTTGGGAAAAGGTATGGAAATTGACCTGAAAATATGTAATAACTCTATAAATATAATGTAATTATATTACAGCAGTGAAATCAGACACTGGAAAAAGATATTGTAATGCCAGGCGACCTGCCAGGGCAGTAGTGGGAAAAGACTGGGGTCTGACAAAGCCCACGCTGCCCAAAGTCAAGGCCGGGTGGCATTGGGTAATTGTGTGAAGTACAATTACTAGGAATAAACGGAATATAAATGAGTTAGGGACTAAAATATATGAGTAAGATGGGAAGTAAAAAAAAAAAAAAAAAGATTATGAGGTAATTAATAAGGTACGAAGTTGTTCCTTGAATTGTATTATTGTGTTACAAGATCTGAGCTCAAGAGGAAGAGAATTCCATAATCTCGGACCCATTGCTTCAATACGAGACAATCCAAGATTAGTCCTCGTATAGGAAAGTCTTAATTGATTGATAATGCGAACTCCATAGGTACATCCAGAATGATTAATGGCGGGAATGTCAATCACGATTACCATTAATAGATGAACATAAAATCATATTATTAATTTTGATACTTATTTATAGTCCCCCCCCCCGACATCGATTCGTGATATATGAAAGAAAGTTAATGACATAACGAGATTTTCGTTAATTCGGCGTCGGGTTCGAACGTGAAGGGGACGGTGTTAGGCATCCACGTGACGTCACTAACGCGAGATCCAATAATCAATTAAAGATTTTGTTACGTGTGATCCAACAATAATGTGGTACTCATGATAATCCGAGTACCCTGGTTAGCCCGGTACTCTTGATGATAAGACACTCCTTTTTGCAAGGAATGGCCGGATTAACAGGATTTCTATTTATTTGTTTGTGGTTTTACGGCTCAAAGACTAAAATGGTTATGTTGCGTCAGGACATGCTGTTTTTCGAAGAATCCGAACCTCTGGACCTACAATTTTCTGAGGAATTCGACCCGCTTAAGGCCTAGGGAACCAAACCCCGGACTACAGTGAGCAGTGCAATCTTTATGAGATCTCTGACTAAGCGTTCTTTGCACTGTTGGGAGTCGAACCCGGATTAACGGCGCACTAGGCGAACGCGTTACCACACTGCGCCACCGTAGAGTATTACAGGAGTTTACTTTACTTTCCAGCATTCATACAATGCGTTCGTAGTTGGATGCATACCGTTCGGAACAAAAGGCGAAGTTGCGCTCAAAAAGAGGGAATTGAGATTTCAATGATTTAATTCGGGATCTCCCTTGAATCTCGTTTAGCTTGTGCTTCATTGTAAAAGAGAGGACAGCTAAGACACTGTTTTCCCAGGGACCTACAAGATTCCCACGTACAGGGTCTCTTTCGTTTAGTTAATCACACGTTTATGTGAGTTTTACAACGCAAGGGCCGGGATTTACAGTTTTCCGAGGAATTCGAACTTCTTATGGGCTAGGGAATCAACGCCCGAATTACAATAAGCAGTCAATCCGTAAGCGTTCTTGTTTTGGCACTGCTGGGAGTCGAACCAGGGTGCGTTAGATGGACGTGTTAACACTGCACCGCCGCAGGGCCTTTATAACTAATCAAACCCCGACTCTAAATAGACAGAAAAATGGCAAATACTCGATATCAACAAGGTTCAAACCCAGGACTTTCGTTCGCTAGATAAACGTGATAGCTTTACACGATCGGAGGGCCACCCATCTACCCATGGGTAGGGCAACCCATTTCCCCACTCATCCATCCATGTTAGGCTAGGGTTTCCACGTACCTGGGAAACCTGGAATTGTCAGGGAACTTGAAACAGTCCAGAAAAGTCAGGAGAAAAATTAGTTTTTGATCAGACCTGGAAAAGTCATGGAAAAGCCTTTTGACTTCTGTTTTGAATATCCAAAGCTCCCACGAACATAAAGCCATTTTTCTCGCAGCCCAGGCCTGTAGCCAGGACGAAGGGGCAACAGGGGCAAGGCAAAGGGCATATGGGGCACAGGGCACCCTGGCATTGCTCTCTATATATAAATAGCTCTATGGGACAACTGGGGATATGCCCCTGCTGGCCCGGACTTGGCTACAGGCTGTGCCGCAGCCGAAGTTCAGTTGACTGTTGCTATAATTGTTCAGGGAACTGTTTGATACAATGTGAGTGGAAGCCTGTTATGTGACTTTTCGGAGCACCGGCATCGTTATGCAATACTGCCATGCGGGAATAGAGTGAGCACAAAAATACTTTTGTATAGATTGCGACACGAAATTTTTTGAAATTGGATTATAGGCCAGACAGATAAACCGAGGGATGAAATGCGAAAAATAAAGAAAAGTTTAATTAATTTACAGAATTAATTGGGAATGGGAGGTGGATGGCAAAGAAAGACTGAAGTGGATCCTATTCCGTGGTTAGAATGGCAGAATCCACTATTAATGCGTTAATTGCAGTGGCCTTCTGGGACTTCAAAAGTGGGACATCTTCAATCGTTTACCATGACCCGCCCTTAAATAAAAAAGTTACAATTTACACATATACATAATATATGTCCGGCAGCCGTCCTCTTCCAAAAATGCCGGCGCTCGGAAGAACGATGCTTAGAGCGAGTCGTGCTAGCTGTCACTCCGTAAGAGGGTGACACAACGAGACCAGCCTTGGCGAAATGAATTCCGCTGTGGTGACCGAAGTTTGGAACCTTCGTTAAACTGTAGGTCCAGTTTGCCAACCCGTCTGGACAGCGTGTCGTGCTTAAGAGCGATCCCTCTGTATTTCTTCCACCGTAATACGTGTAGGTGTGATAACAGAGAGAGATCTCCGTCCTGCAGTGGATTGAAAATGGTTGTTGATGATGATGGTGACATAATATGCAGGGTTCCTACGAATGCGGCTAGTAACTTTGGAATCAAGACAGAAAATGCAACAAAAGTTAGGTGCTGGTATAGTAAAAAGACCATGCACTATCAGATGTAATAAACGGCAGCTCCCCTGGTGGCGAATTGAGGAAGTTAAAAATTTTATTTGGAAAAATAATAAAGATAGCGAAATATTTTCAGTTAGAAAGTTGTAGAGAATTTTTCAGTTAGTAAAAAAAGAAATACGGCTCACATTCCGTATGTGCACGTACTGTCACAAAGTGAGGTGTTCCGGATGTTTCAATGCATAGCTTTCAGTTAATGCTTTCTAGAGCTTTAGAGGTTGGGTTGAAATTCTTAAAGAAAAGAAACTACGATCCTCTCTGCTATAAGAACTTCAACTTTTAAAACGTCAGAAAGCATTAACTGAAAGCTATGCATTGAAATTCCGGAAATATCTCATTTTGTGGCAGTACGTGTACATAGTGCATGTAAGCCGTATGTCTTTTCTTACCAACTAAAGGATGCTCTACAACTTCCTAATTGAAAATATTTTCCTGTCTTTATTATTTTTCGAAATAAAATTTTTAACTTATTCAATTCGCCACCAGGCACGCTGCTATTCATCTCATCTGATAGTGCATAGTCATTTTACTATCCCAATACCTAACTTTGGTTGCAATATCTGTCTTGGTTCACAAGTTATTGACCGCATTCGGACTTTCATAGGAACCCTGTATATATCGTTGTTGTTGATGATGATATACATTTGAAATGTATATCATTGATGATGATGATGATATACATTTGAAATGTATATTATTGATGATGATATACATTTGAAATGTATATCATTGATGATGATATACATTTAAAATGTATATCATTGATGATGATATACATTTAAAATGTATATCATTGATGATGATATAAGTTTGAAATGTGTATCGATGACGATGATGATGATATACATTTGAAATGTATATCGATGACGATGATGATGATATACATTTGAAATGTATATAGATGATGATATACATTTGAAATGCATATCGTTGTTGTTGTTGATGATGATATACATTTGAAATGTATATCATTCATGATGATGATATATATTCGAAATGTGATTTTTTCGGGGGACATGGTGAAACAATTGGAGATGGTTCACTTTTCAAGTCAAGCTAAGCCACTGCTTGCATAAATCATGTTTATATTGTTGTCAATGCTCTTAAAGTTGATCTTTAGTCAATGGGAGTAAATATTTTTTTTTTAATTTGGAATATTTGAAGATTCAGCCAAAGAACATGTTTGTATGTAATTGTTGAAGGAATACAATATTTTTTGGTGTCGAATATATTATCATGTTATGCAATTTGCTGTTCGGGCAGATTTCATTGCATATGGGATTTATTTATAAAAATAGCTACCTTTAATATAAATTTGAAAAATATACCTGAATAAAACAAATGCGCTTTTCAATATGTGGAATCGTTAGTCCTGTCTTTTCAAGTTGACTTCCTAAATCTTTAATAACAATAAACTAGTTTATACGACATGCCGCATGGAAATTATATAGATGATATATTACAACAATCTTTGTAGTTAATAGTTTTTATATGTTGATAGCTATTTCAGTAGCTACGTGCCCCCATCTTCATAAAGGAACGGATTAGTGGTGGAGTCCTAAAAAAAAAAGTAGCCCAGCGCCCTACTAAATCAGGGGTGGATCTACGGGGGGGTATCAGGGAACCCCCTAACCAGTCAACAGCCCATTAATCTAATAGGGACAGAAATTATTATTATGTATATGATGTTGAGATGACATTGCAAGACCCCCCATGCCCCTCTGGATCCCACACTGCCTACAGCATGTAGCTTCTGTGCATATAAGCGTAAGATAATAATACCGTGATACAAACGCATGTGCTCATACTGAATTAAACCAGGAGAGAATTCTGAAGTGAGCTAATAAAATAAAGAAAACAATTGAACAAGATAGAAAAAGTCTGTTTTGTCGCCCTCGTCGCCGTCATTGTGTCAAACAACACATTGTGGCTTTTTCATTATTCGGAACACAGTTTATGACACGTGTTCCAAGCTGTAATTTCCTTTAAATTCCCACGATTCTTAGTTGATTTATTCAAAATTTTAGGGTCATTGCTCTAAAAAAAAAATTTTTTTTATAGAATTGTAGAGCCACATATTTTTTATTTACAACTTGAACAGAATTTTGTTTTTAAAATGTATGATTTCCTAAAATTTTCCTTAGCGCCGCTATGCCTCCAAAAGAAGCGCCCTAGCGCCTTTAGGTTGCGCTAAGTCTCGACTAAACCCCCAGAGCGGACTTTTTGTTGAGTCAGTTCCGTTCTGAATATGGTATCACACACACGTGGCTCCTGAAATAGCTCTTAATATTTTTAATTGCGGTACTTCGTTAAAATTATTCTTCATATGATAGAAAACTAATTACAGTGTCTCCTCCCGTAAGGAACATCTATATTTAAGGGTCGACTCCCGTGGTCTTCAATCCCTTTGACTATACGGTCAGTTCATAGAAAGAAGTGTGGTGAAAGAGCCGGTTATGTGACATCAACACCTGTTGTTTATGGCTTTTCCATCTGACTTTTTTTTATGAACGGACAGCCTATGAATGTATCAACACATATACCTCCGAAGAAGGGACACTTCTCATTTAAGGGGAAAATGTCTGGTCCGGGGATGTCCTTTATGGGGAGGTAATACTGTATTTAATTGAATTATCTGAGCTCTTACGTGTTGGAGACAATGCACGTACTCTCACAATATGCAAATACTTATAATTAGAATATTATTATAATTAATAATTCTTTTAAATTTAAAAAATAAAATAAAATTGATTCATAAGGATAAAGTATGTTTTAAAGACTATAAGGAACTATTTGTGTGCCAAATTTCATAGTGGCATATCAAGAGGTACTTATGCAAATCAAATATTATTTGTAATTATATATATTTAGACAATTTCACGTACAGTTTAATAAAAAAGATTAATTTACATAGGAATCAATTGGTATCCTATTAAAAAATTTGGCAAACCAGCTCATTAACATTTTTAATATATATACTTTTAAAAAAAATTAAAAGAGGCGTCTTTGATATTTTTTAAAAAAATTGTTTTGAAAATTGGTTAATGAATTGCGTTAAATTTAGCAAATTGCACGTACAGTTTAATAAAAAAAATAATTTTTATAAGAACCCATTGCTATTCTATTATGAAACTTGGTATGCTAGTAGTTCATTAACATCTCTTAAACATATATTTAAAACATCGCTGGGGGTATTTTTTATATTAAAAAAATGTTTGACGTTTCTAAAAAAATTTAAATTTGGAATAACATAATCATGTTTTACATCAGATTAAAACTCAAGAAAAGCAAAAGAAAATGACGTCAATTTCATCTGTCTAACTTAAACAGTTCTTGATATACAACTGTTTAAAAATTTCGCCAAATTTGGCAAATTTAGCTGTTTTTGGAACACCAATAACTGAAAAACTAAGCGGCCAAAAAATCTGAAATTTTGGATTTTTTGTTATCTTGACGGGTATGATAAATAAACAAAAAAAAATCACAACAATCAGAATCGTGAAGGTTCAAAATCATTTTTTATTGGCTGACTTGGCATGGTGGATCTATCTTTTTGCAACACTTGTTCTTTAATGTTGTGACTTTATTCTTGTAAGTACATTTGCGATCTTTTTATATAATTTGTTGTTACAAGAAAGAGTCTTGTAACTTGTAATAAATATAAGTTAAAAGCATGAAACCGTAGTTCAATGAAACTCTTGTTCTTTCCGGATGTACTTTTCATTATGCAATTCACTGCATGATAGCCTATATATACACTTACTATACTATATACATCTAAACCTACGGGTGTAGCTCTGTAAACCCTTCTTATTACAAGCCTGTAACTCCCTTTATGAAATTTCTGAGTACGCTTATTGTTTATACCTACGATTAAAATCGTCTGAATAATATCATGTTAACGTTCATCATAAGTAAGTCATTTTGGATTAATAATTAAAAAAATTCGAAATTTTTCGGCTTAATAAAAATATCCATACCTTTAATACTATTCATTATGGCGGTGACGTTTATTCTAACCTTTTCGTAAATCTGATACAACTCTTCAGCTGCAGTAAAAGTTTTCAATTATATCTTCAATTACAGTATAATCAATTACACCGTTGTCAGTTACAATACAATCAATTACAACATATTTAGCAATAATACAGTCAATTGAACATAACAATTAGTTTCAGTACATTTAGTAGCAATACAGTCAATTGCAATGTAATTAGCAACAATATACTCAATTACAATATAACCAGTAGCAATATAATTAGCGGCCATATAATTAATTACGATATAATGAGTAACAATACACTCAATTAGAAAAACAAAGCAATATAATCAATAATAATAATAATGTAATCAATTGTCTAATTATGAGAATTTTGCACTATATTTGATGTCATTTTAAACTGCATGATACAATCCTCATTAAACTTATCGAGCTTAGATTTTTTTCAACTACGATAGTCATTATTTATTATGATAATTATGATAAAGAATTATGATAAATTGCAACGAACTTTGATAATTACCACTCACATTTATCTTTTTCATAGAATTCCAACAAGTGACTTTGAATTAAGCTGATTTCTCTCATCCGCTTTTCTGATGCACAGAATTTCGAGTTTAGAATTTCCACCTGCAAAGAAAAACAAGGGTAAATAATAGAATCCATCAAAGATCCATTTTAAATTCTTTATACAAACGTGTTCGAAAATATAAAATATCTTGTTCCTTTGTTCTCCTCGTACAAAGACGACTGAGGTTATGCTCCTCCAGACAAATTTTTTATTAATTTCTAGGTCAGGGGTTGGCAACCAAATGGTTGGCGCCAAATATGGCACGAGTGTCATATTTGGCGCAGGCACACTACATTTGACTGATCCGCGGAGTGATTTTGAAACAAAAACAAAATTCTGATTATACTTGCTAAAATTCAAAAGAAGTAGTTCATTTATTTTAAAATAAAATCCCTTGTAAAGATTCCCCTCCCTGATCAAGAGTTTCCATTCTCTAAAGTGATTAATTATTAATCTTTATTCTCTTAATTAACTAATCTATTAATTTTTATTAGGCCTAATAGTTACATGGCAAACTAAATATTCACAATTTGGGTGTGTGTAAGCTGGAAATCGGAAAGAAATTGCAGCATTACCTTGGCATAACATCTTTAAAAGGTCTTGCACAACCTACAGTAAAAAGGTCTTGCACAACTTACAGTAAAAAGGTCTTGCACAACGAAAGTATTTACCTTGGCACAACATCTTTAAAGGGTTGCCGACTCCTGTTTCAGATAATACGACACTGTTGCAGCTCGAAGGTGTTGTGTCGTATCTTCTTTTTTAAAGGTCTTCACATTTTAAAGGTCTTGCACAACCAAAGTATTTACTTTGGCACAACATCTTTAAAAGGTTGTCGATTCCTGTCTTAGGTAATACAATGCTGTTGCAGCTCAGAGATATTGTGTCGCGTCTTCTGTTTTAGCAATATGATGACGCGTGATGCAACACTAAATGTCTCATGACGGCTTAGTCAAATATATTCGTCAAGAAATGGAATCTCATGACAGAAGAACCCGGAGGTTATGATACGTTTACCTGGCCTGAAACTAGAATCCTAAAGAGCATAATGCATAGTATTACACTTGTAATTGCATTCTAAAAATTCACAGTTATCCCTTTAGATTGAAAATAAATTAGAATCGGAAGTTTATTTACATATGTGAATAATATACTACACCAAAAGCGCACATAAGTGAAATTACAGATTATGATATTCTATCACATATGTGGGTCCTGAGTAAATATTGCAACATAACGCTCTCGAGACCCTAAATTACTACTAATATGTATTAAAAGAAAAATTATAATTAAACCAAATTAAATAAAAAACTTCAGAGTAACACGTTAGAACAGGAAATGAATTTTTATTGCATCATATCTAATTTGCAGCAAGTAATGTGGAAATTCGTTTTAATAATTACAATTGAAATTTAAAAGTAAATTTCATATATAATATCTTTATACACATTTATATTTTATTTTATGTCATCTTTCCTTTCTCTTTTTAAAACACACACACACACACACACACACACACACACACACACACACACACATATATATATGCCGCCATACATAAAAAGTATGCCTTCTTAGTTTTATCACACGCCTCCCTACATATATGACATGTAATGATGTTATTTTATATATTATTTTATGATTAAACTCCAAAAACATACTTCATCCAGAAACGATCGAAGGAACCCATGCTCATTGTGTAAGTCATCAATAGTTACTTTGGTTTTGTCTCCTTGTGGCTTTCCTAGGTCAGCTATCGCTTTTGCTTTTGGTACCTGAAATTTAAAAATAAATATCTGAATTTAAAACAGGGAGTAAAAAAAATGCTTGTATGTTTTACTATTCTTTACCCTGTGTTTCGGGCTCCCCACGTCTTTGATCGCATGGTTTTCCTGGACCATTTTTCCCCAATTATTTTTGATAAGAGCCCCATTTTGATCTTCATTCACAACAGTGGCCTCCCGACTTATTATTTAAATTTAACAAATATAATATTTCACAAATTACTATAATTTATCAACACTTTCTATTTACTATACAATAAATATTAACAATAAAAATATTTCATAATAAAATACAGTATAATATCTCTCAGTTCAGTGAGATTCCTATGGTTGACGAGAACAAGAAAGTTTTTGTATATCTGGCTGCAGCTTTGTTAGAGATAATCGAAGATTCTCTCTCCTCACAAAATCAAGATGGCTACTCATGAAGCAATCAATAACCAATTCATAAATAATTTAATGTCGCCTTTTTTATATTAGTAATAATTTTATTTTGTAAGTAAACTGCTCATCACTCCTCAAAACTTCACGGTGGTGCTATACGATTCCTGTTGAGAACCGCTGCTCTATCATCCTACTTGGCGCCTTTATCACTCTCGACTTTATCATTTTATGAACTTCTCACTTTTATCACTTTATCATTCAGCTCTATAGTATATGTCAAATTGGGAAACTCGTTTTAAAAGTGCATTTAGTCGAACCTTGTTACCATGAACACAGCGTAAATTACTTTTAACGTGAATTGTTTTCTGAATCAACGACAAATTATTTAGTAACAGTGTGAAACTTGTCTACAACGATATTCAAGAGAACGGGCAAAGATATTAATATAGACATAATTCACTGTAGCAACACGATTCATTCTATCCTTTCATGATAACGCGAACTACGTTTAATATGAACAAGTTTTTTGCCACCGTTCACGTTAACAAGGTTCGACTGTATAAACCTAAAGGTAGCTGGATTGAGACTTTCCTCAGACGTGGTTGTTTTCTTCTCTATCCCACACTTGCCGTTCACTGCCCTTTGCATTTCCTTGTGTTGTACTGTTCATGATCAATTAACAACCAGTTTCGTAAGAATTGTGTTGATCCTGGGACGGGCAAAATATCCGACCCTACGAAGGATAAAATATCCGAACCTGTGAAGGATAAAATATCCGAATCTGAGAAGGATAAAATATCCTACGTTTATAATATATGGGTTACAGCTCTAGGTTGAGTTGAAAACGCAGGTTTCCGAACTTAAGTTCATTAAATGTTTATGAGTTAAGGTTTCAAATAAATCTTTTGGGACGAATAGTTCCGTGAGTAAGTATATCTGAGTATTTTCACAAATCAACCACTCGTAGTTATTTTTGATGTGAGGAGTTCCACATCTGCTATTCATGAATATTGAATATAGCTTTCATAGACACTTATACAACTTAATTCAGTTTATTTTCATTCAAATAAAACCATCTTCAATGAAATCAATTTTTTTTTACACTTTTAAAATAAATGGTCTGAGTGATTAATATGGATATCCATATTAAGAACTTTAACAGATATTTGAAGGAAAAGAAGTGTTCCTTACCTTTAAAAATTTTAAAGTTTCAATTTCTTGTAACAACATAGTTGAAATTGTTGTTTTGGCCAACCCATGCTCATTAAGCTTTGTTTATTCCAAGGCAACACTTGAATTTGAAGTGTTTCCTTATTCCGAGTAAGTGTTTACATTTCACCACTCATAGGGCAATGGGGTCGGTTTAAATGCTTGCAAAGCTCTGAAATAGATAGAAAATAACATCACTTACTTTTTAAGGAAATGTTAGAATGTTGACAAAAAAGCCATCAAGAGGAAGGTGAAACTATGTAAGAATACAGTAAAAAAGTGAGAGCCAGTGAAGGCAGATAGAGAGAGTGAATATATAAAAGAATGGGAATCCTATTTTTGTGATTTGAACAATATATATATTTTAAAAAACTTGATATAAAACTTTAATTTTAATGTATATATATTCTACGAATCGTCGATTCGATTATGTATCATAGCCTCCATTATGTGCCCTGATAGATAATCAAAATTGTACTGTAATTTTGACTATTCATTATGTTTTCCACTATGTTATGCAAGTCTGTTTATTCTTTTTACCAAATATAAAAAACTTAGCTTTCAAACATCTATTGGAGAGACAAATATAATAATAATAATCCTATCACTCCTTTTTTAATTTATACCTTCCATCCCTATATTAATCAGCCAGTTTATTTATTTTACCTTATTTTATTTATTTATTACATTAACTTCTATTAATTATATCCCATTCTGGGCAGCGGGGCTTTGTTAGACCCACAAAGTTTTTACCCTTTTCTGCCTAGACAGATCAATTTAACTAATCAATAGTAAGTACTATCATCTAATATAAAATAATATTGTATCTGTGTGAACAAAGTTTGATTTGACGTTTACTGACGTATAATCAACGTTCTATCATAATTCTGATTAAATATAGGAAAGGATAATAGTCCATATAATAAAAAACCCTTTGGACTTTTAGGGACAAAATGCTAAAGCTTTTAAAATTTTTAATATTAAAAAAATTTAAAAATAAAACAAATATGATCCGGTATAAAAAATTTCACAGGCGTATATGTATGGGCATTAATGGTTTAATGTCATTCAGTACGGCAGGTATAATGCTTGTAAATCTAAGGCGCGGAGGGTCTCTAATATCGAGTTGAAGGAAGCCATCGATTAGATATATCCATACTTCGCTATTCTCACCATGTGCTTACAAATGCAGATTCCGTACAGCTGAGAAGATAATCTGACCTCCTCGTAATTCGATAACGTGATGGCGATAGCAAGATTTACACTATCCTAAAGTTTCCTCCCCCCAGTTTATGCATGCCATTGATACCATATCCGAAAAGTCCGATTATTGCATAATTTTCAGTGTAAGTTTGTAAGATTTAAGCCTCGAGTGAGTTTGCTCGCTCCTCGCTGGATTGTAAATTAGAGAGTTAATGAGCGAGTTACAACTCGCTCAGCCAATCTCGGTTACCCACAGCTAGAAAAATTCTCTCACTCGCTCAGTAAAAATGCGTAGCAGAGGTGCTCAGTAGACGACTACTAACAGCGATTTTTCTAAACTAGCTTTCAACTCTGCCTACCTCTTTCGAGAGTTTGTTTCAGCTAATTAAATATGAGAAAACCCGGGCGATCAGCGTGTGTAAAACCCACACACCCTTTCTAAGTTCAGAACATTTTAAGCGTATTTTATTGCACAAAAAGATTTTCTAATTCATCTTTTGGACCTGGTGGTGGTGTGGTAATATGGTCGCCTACCGTTCCGGTAATCTGGGTTCAACTCCAAGAAGTGGAGCGTGTGTGCGCCCATTCTTGTGGAGCGTGCGTCTTTTTTTTTCTCCACCGAGGTTTGGGATTTTGTTTTCTAGGCCACAGCGGTTCGGATTCAAAAGAAAACTGTAGGTCCCCGCCTAACGTGACTCTGGCAGGTCTTGTGCCGAAAAAAAATCGTTTGTTCGCAAAAAAAAAAATTCTTTGTGAACGTTTAGCCATCTAACCATGCCATAATATCGACGTTACTATTAATACGCCTAAAAAAAAAGTTGATAAAAAATTGTTTCCTAAGTCAATCTGCGTAGTGTTCGAATTGTATAAATACGAGTGTCATCAAAAAGTATTGGGACTAGGGCTAAAAAAACTACAGTACTTGCAGATTTGGCATTTAATGTCCTACAAATTAGTTTTCTTCTGAAGTCCCATACTTCATTCGGCGTTTTTTCCATTGTTAGAAGCAAGACTGGAACTCATTTTCTGGGATAGCTAACAGCTTCCTCATCGCATTCTGTTAGATTTCCTCGACACCCTGATATCATCTTCCTTTCAAGTGGGACTTAATTTTTGGAAAGAGCAAAAAGTCGCAAAGGACGATATCTGGAGAATATGGTGGATGCGGGACCTGGGGAATTTAATGCTTGGCCATTCAAGGAGATCAAATTCAGCTGAAAGCCGGTCTGTTTGGTCTGCAGAGAGCAGTTTTGGCACAAACTTGGCAAACACACGTCTCATACTCAAATCTTGAGTCAGAATAGATTGAACTGAATTGTAGCTAATGTTGTACCTTTCGAGTAACTCACGAATAATGATTCGACGATTTTCCCGCACAACTGAATGCACATCTTGGATGTTTTGATCAGTTTTGCTAGTTGAGGGCCTCCCCAGACGTTCATCACTTTCGACAATTTCATGGCCATCTTGGAAATGTTTGAACCACTCATAAACTCTTGTGCAACTTATACTCTCTTCCCCAAAAACTTTCTTCAACTTTACATAAGTCTCAGAGTCAAGCTTTTGGAAAAATTTGATGCAGATTCTCTGTTCAACTTTCTGTCATAATGAATGCGACGACAACACAGTAATGACGTTTGTTCAAAACGCTGCTGTAAAGAAGTGGTGGGAGCTATGACGTTGTGACTTTTGGTGCATGTGTGGGAGGGTTCAAGGTCAATATCTGCCAAGCGTCTTCACTCTGCGTGCATTTTCCTTAAGCGTTGAGCACCAGTCCTGTTACTTTTTGATCACACCTCGTATATCTTTAACCTGTTTGAGTGTTTATGGTGGAATAGCTGTCCTAATCTTCCTACTCCAAGCATTAGCAGATTTTTTAAGCATGTCACAGGCACTTATCACTTGTATCGCATATTAGCATATTTGTTTCTTTTATGCATGCCAAAGGAGTGAATTCTAGCATACAGAATTTCAAACAGACTGAGAAACGATTTCCGCTGAAGTATGGAAACCGGTGCCAAGTTTTGCTTTTGGCGGGGAGAGGGATTCATTCGTCGCCAATTATGGTATTTTATAACATTCGTGTTGATCTTCTTTTCCTTTTCATGTGAGCGAGAAGAATCGTTGACTAGGCGGATTAATAAACGATCCCACTTATTATTATATTAGGGTGATTCAAAAGTCATTGTTATATTAGGGTGATTCAAAAGTCATTGTTATATTAGGGTGATTCAAAAGTCATTGTTATATTAGGGTGATTCAAAAGTCATTGTTATATTAGGGTGATTCAAAAGTCATTGTTATATTAGGGTGATTTAAAAGTCATTGTAATATTAGGGTGATTCAAAAGTCATTGTTATTTTCCGACTTATCACCCTATTTTCTACGACTTGTTATGAAGTTTAAGAAAAATTGTGTGGGCTAAAAAATAAAGCTAAATTTTCGACAGCTGTCGTATATGTATATGTTTACCTAGTTTGATTTACCTGCACAAAGACTTGAGCACTTCGTTGATTCAATGATACGTCGAGTATCTGCGGTTCTAATAGTTCACTGTAGTCCGGGGTTTGGTTCCCTAGGCCTTAAGAGGTTCGGATTCCTCGGAAAACAGTAGGTCCCGGCGCAGTATGCCCCTCTTGCTGTCCTTGCGTCGTGAAATTAAAGCAAATATCTGCAGTTATTGAGACGGAGTTGGAAGTTGCACTAATGCTTTTAACATTTTCAGTGTACATGCCCACATATGTGATTTTTACTTCTACTTTGTTTACGCAACCATAATTCAATATAACAATGCTTTGCGCTAAATTTAATTACCTTTCCATTTGTTTAGTTCCATATATTTATTATTTCCTTATTAAAACTTTATTATACTGCATATTTATAGAAATAATAATAATGATAATAATATAATAAAAAATCATCATATAATTTTTATGTTATAAATAAGTAGATTATCAAATTATATCATTTCAGAGCTCTACAAGTATTTAAAAAGATATTTACCGAATTGAATATAACACAACTTGCGACTATTCGGAGTAGTCTGCTAGATTATAAGAGAATTTCTTTTTGCAGCTGCAATGATTGAAAAAGCAAAATGCATCCTTATTTCCTAATATACAGTCTAGCTTCGAATTAATGAATGTTTTCATTGGTTCAGACTGAATAGCACTGAACCCAGTGTCATATCAAACTCGATTTAACATTTGCTTTCTTCAATTTAACGATAAAATTTCGTCATTAGCATATAGCCGTAAGTAGAATTCCAGTTAGAGAATCAACTACCATCAGAAAATCAACTTCAGTGGTGTAAACTTTACTCCAGTGAATGTTGGTTTACGGCGTGTAAAGAAATATTTACTGCGTTTGACGTCAATGATGATTTATTCGACTCATTTGTGAAAATCCAAAAAGGCAATCAATCAAAATGCCAACTGCCAAGAAAAGTCAAAACGAACATCAAAGATTTCTCTTCGAAGTAGTCATTACGCATATGTTTGTGTTTTTTTGTTTATTAAAATTAGCACATATTCTTCAGAACATTGGCAAGCATTTCATAATTTTACTTTTTGATAATTTCTTGTTTCAGTTTCGTTCAGTAGCCTACCTAGAATATTTGCTTGGGGAGGGCCGGAAACGTAAAAAGTATTGTTACTTTTTTTTAATGTTAATAGTTGCTACTCTTGACGCATTTTAGATATGAAGTTTCTGTCCAAGGAAGGGCCAGGAAATTATCTCCCCACCCACATGAGTGCGCCACTGGTTCTGATAAATGTGCATCCCTGGTAAAGACAGGCAGAAAGAGAGAGAGAGAGAGAGTTCTGATCATTTACGTTTCAATACAACTGACATAGGATCGACAATATAAGGTGACATCCTGAGTGGGGTATATATTTCTTTGCATATAAAATAGGAAACCAAGTTGAAGAGAAATTAGGCTCTGATATAAATTGTTCTATTCTAACAACAGATAGCGAGCGAGATCAAGAAATAGTTAGGAAATAAAAGTAAGTACTTAAATTATGCTTTCTCTGAAATTTTTGTTTTTAAGACACGGTGCGGAAATAAGCTACTAGGAAATTTCGCAGAAGTAAATAAAAATAAAAGAAACAAGAGTCATCAGGAGGGTCGAAAAGGAAGTTACTAATGTTAAGGTATTATTACCCTCTGCAGGGATAACACAATTGCCAAATATGGTCAACACAGAAAAGCCTCCAGGGTAATAATACCTTAACACCTTTACATACGGAGAAAGAGAGCGTTATTACCTGTCCTCATTCGTCTAGCGGTCCAAGACACTCCGGGCTAAACGGAGGGACCCTGGTTCGAATCCAGGATGGGGAAAGCGTCTCTTTTTCTCCAAAATTACACAAGCTCTAGTTTGAGCTGTAATTAAAACGTGGGTGGCAAAAAAAAAATTAATTATAGTATAAAGTTACTAATATCATTAAATTGCTGATAAGCCTTGTGTTTTTCATTTATGTTATAACATGGCGAATGTTTAAATATTGTGTATGTTTAATACTGAGTTATTAAATTTTGACGTTATTATTTTTAGTATGAGTTAAAATGTAGTTACCGGCCATCTACCGCACATTAAAAGTTTTGGGATGATTATTTGCTAATCATGGCATCATAACTTATACCGAGGCCATTTTGTTTTTGTGATGCGTTTTCTGGGATTGCAGGTGAACTTGGGTTCACGTTTTTTTTAAACGAATGCACATTTTTGGCGACAAAGGGACAGGTTACCACATTTTAATCCTATAATTGGATTTTTTGCTGTAAGTCTCTCAAGACAGAAATTTTCAAATTGTGGGGCGCGATCTCAGGGGAGAGGAAATTCGAAACATTTTTCGTCCATGAAAAATTATTTTTAACTGTCAATGATATGTTTAAGATTGAAGATGGAGAGTTTAAGAGCTACGATATATATGTAAATTTTCGTGCTGAATTAGACATCGATTTAATTTAAATAAGAGTGTTGTAATTTGAACACTATATTTTTCCTTTTCTTATAAATAAAATATTCACATGTAGAAAATACCTACACTAAGCAAACGAAATATTTTTTATTCATATACTACTTGAAGTTGGAGGTGGGGACGATGTCCGCATGTCAGTGTAAAGGAGGGTCGGGAGTGAATAGTTCGAAAACTACTCTTGTAACTAACATGCATGGGCATTTTAGTTAGTTAAGCATTTTAGTTAGTTTGATGGTTAAGCAGCATGGGGCAAGAGTCGGCACTTACCCTCCCGTGGATTTTTAAAAAAAAGTCAGCTTTTTTTTTCTTAAGGGCAAAAATATGAAACCTCTCTATTCTATTTGAACTATATATCTATCATTATTTAGTTAAACAAATTAAATACTTATTTAAATAATTTAATTATGGTATTTTTGAATGAAGGTTTTTTATTTCTGCTGAAGCAATCTTTACCTACTCCTACAAACAATTTTTCCGACGCCCTTGGTAACTAGTTGTTCTAATATTTTGGACATACTGATATGTTTATTGCAAATATCACAAAATAGTTGAAAAATTCACTCAACAGATGGCGCTTGCGTACTGCCTTTCCTTGCTCGATGTCAAGTTTAGCTTTGCATTACATTAACCTACCTTCTAACAAAGAACCCTGTCTTCTAATCATACCTTTTAACAAAGCCTTCTTACCCTATCTTCTAACAAAGAACTCTGTTTGGTTTAGAATGACCTTTGCTGTCCTTGCGCCATAAAAATTCAAACAAGCAAAATTTTAACAAAGACGATATCCTTTTTTTTTAACGTGTGAGGATGTCAGTGGCCTTTCCTTTCGAAAACCGATGCCCTTAAGAGAGTTCCACGATGGGGATTACAGGAAGATAAATATGGTTAAGCAAGGTCGGATTCTCCACAGGGCATAGGGCCAAGACCCTGTGGCCCACAGAAATCAAGAGCCCACCATGGCAACCAGCATGCTAAAAAATACTTGTGTTTTTGGGAGATTTCGTTCCCGAATTAAAATTTTATTTCCAAAGAATGAAAGCGTTAAAAAAAACCAATTATAAGCTACTTGTATTAATAAAAATTTATACAAAGGAGAGAGAGAGAGAGGGGCAGAGAGAGAGGATAACAATGTGTAAAGTCAAAACTTTTATCTCTAGCCTTTGTGCGACATTTGTACTTCCTTTGTAATCCATTGAATCGGATCTTATTGCAAAAATAAAAGCTAATTCAGCAGACATTATTAAAAAATTTACTGCAACCAAAGCGCGCAAAGTACAAGTTTACAAGTATACTTTTTATTTATTTACTGTATAAAATATAGGAATTAAAAAGAAGTTTAACATATTCAGAACATTGGTGAGTCTGGTGGAGTGAACATTGTCTATACAATACGGGGTGAGGAAGGGGATACAGGCCCATCTTTTTGCACTGAGCTTCACTATGATCTTAATCCGGACCTGTAGGTATGTTTTGAGAGATGTTAAGCTTACCGTGAAAGTGTTTAGAGAAATTGTAATACTTACGGATCCTCTAACTCTCAGTTCAAATGTCCTGTTCTTAATAGGCATTTTGAACTAAAAACAGAAATGAAATATAAATAAGAGTATTGTTATGGTACAAATGTCCACTTTGTTCAGAAACATTCGTAATAATAATTATTAATATGAGAAGAGGGGATATGGAATAAGCTATGCATATCATGCTTATACGTCTGTTTTTTCTGTGGCCTCTGCGATGGCGTCTTTGTAACACGTTTGGTTATCACTTCAAAAATTCGGTTTCATAACCCGCTCTTTATGATTTTACTATGTTCCGTGTGTAACAAGCCCTGACACGTTTCTTGCTTTGCTGCATTCATTCATTCATCTGTTTTTTTCAGCTTAGTACTCACCAATACTGTTTTAAAACGCTGGTCGATTGAAGAGTGCATCTGCGCTTATTCCGTTCAATATAATTTATTTGGACATCTTCCCAGTATCTTCAAGCTCTAAGTAAGCTTCATGCCACCTCTGTCTTTGAATCTTATGAATGCAGTTCGCTATTCTGTACCAACGTTTCGTCCGTTGCTATGAGCTTTACGGAGCAAGCATGGCAAATGTCATGATGTTTCAGGACCTACAGTTTGTCGAGGAATTCGAACCTCATTCCACAGCAGGCAGTTAGCCGGTGAGCGTCCATGTTTTAAAATCTTTGGGAGTCGAACATGGGATGACGGCTTGTTAGGCGAACACGTTAACACTTCAACACCGCAGGGCCTTTAGCGTTTTGCGGACTTTGCTCCCAAACTTAACTGGGGTACAAAATTGTCTAAGTGTTGTTAACCTTCTCAACATCATTGTTTATAAGGTGCAATTTATTCTTATTATGCAGAAAAACTGTAGAGAATGGTGGCAACTAAAAAAACTGAAATGATTTGAATTGTTTTTGTTTTAATTTTGAACGCTTCAAAGAGAAATAAAAAGTGATTAATGCGTGTAAACAGTAAACATGAAGTGGTTTATTTATGACTAAAACAAAATAGAACAAAATCTCATTGGAAAATTTTGATCATAAAACCATTTCATTACATAATTTCTTTTCAATAAACGTTTTGGAGTCAAATATGATATGGCACCATTCATTTGTTTCTTAGTTTTGTGGCGCAAGGAATACATGGGTTATGCCATTACTAATTGTCTTACGCCGCAAGATACATGTTACTTATAACCAGCCATTCAACTTCTGACAAGTTTAGGCAATATAAATTGATTGATTGTTTGGCTTTTTTATGGCGCAAGAGCATCTGGGCTATACTGCGCCAATTAGGCAATATAAACATAGGTTTTATGTACCATATTGTAGCAAATACAAAGGTACGTACGAGGCATAAAATATGGAAAGCTTTAATTTCCTCTAAACATGATTTGTATATAGGTTTCGGTAATAATGCATAAGTCGCAACCCTTGGCGAAATTTTTCCAGACTCACCAAAATGGCAGACACCGTAGTCCGTCACGCGCCCGCCATTTTGGAAAGTCTGATTTTCCTCGTTTTGGAATTCCTTAATTTGGTTTGAACTCGGAAAAAACAGGTAAACAGAAAGTGGTGCGAATACGGCAATGGACGTCAGTAGCAGGCATTCGCCATTGTGAAATGCTGCTTTCAGTCGTTTTCGTGAATCGGTGCATGTATGAATGAGTGAATTACTAGTGTAGGAGGGGTTCCCCTTAGGACATTCGCTTATGTAAAACATCAGTAAAATAGGGGACCGTAAGCTGTTGAACAAAAATATTTAAATGCCGCAATAGTAAAAAGAGAAGAAGAAAATTCGACTTGCCTGTGTTTGTTCTGAGGCATCGTCTTTCCGGGGCGGAAAGGTGGGTTTTTGTAGCCTGGAGAAACGCTTATAGAGTATGTCTTGGTTGCACCGACGCCACATAAATTCAGCAAAGTATGAATCAAAATCCAAACCAACAACAACACATACACACACACACACACACAAAAAAAAAAAGAATTCACACATTCGCTCATACTCAAATTCTACTAAACGGTTATGCCTGTAGCACACAGAACCAAAAGTACCGAAAGTACACAAAATGAAAAAATGGCGGCAACCACACCCTTGTACCCGAGACTTTTGCGCAAAGGATGGCGGGAAATTATAGGGGGCGTTAGGCACACTGGAACATCGAAAAGAGCCAATTTGGCAAGAAAGAAAGAGGGCCGTGAAAAGGGTTGCGATATCTGCATTATAGCCTAGGTTTCTTAATAACACATTCATAAATATTAAAATAAAACATACTTTAAAATTTGCAGTAATCCGCAATCGGTAAAGTAATGCACAGATGCATTAAATTTTGAAACATGGAAAAAGGCTGATTTTTGATCATAAGTTCATTTTTGCTTGAATATAAGTTTTAATCGTGACAACATTGAGGTAAATCACGAGTCAAAGTTAAAGAAATATAAACTCTTTATTCAACTCGTGAGCGAATAATAAAAAATAATGATATTCTTTTAAAAAAATGGAAGTATATATATATATAAGCTTAAGAACATGCAATTTTCCCTTTTAAGATTAAAGCTTTCCTTTCACCTTGGTTAAAATTCCTCCTTTTGATTGATAACTTGTCTCTCAGGCTGAAATTTCCTTCTTTTTGGAAAAAAATGCCCCTTTAGGATAAAAACTTCCCTTTTAAAAATTATAATTTTCCCTTTTTAGCTTATAAAAATTTCTTTTAGTCTAAAAACTTCCCTTTCAATTTATTTTTATTTATTTTCTCATTTCCTGCTCAACACTCATAAATATGGGAAATACAAGATCTGATAAAATATACATCTTATACTTTTACATTTCTTTCGCAATTTCTTGCCATTCAGTATTCTCTCCCCTTTACTTCCGTGCGCATGTGTGTCATATCTTTCTATTTTCCCCCATCTTGTCTGAATTCTGCTTCTAAAAATCCTTTCGATCAACCTCTGTTTTCTTTTAATGCAGAATGTTCCTGAAATACATTATACCATGGCTCTGTTCTGTCATTAAATTGTATTAGAACCCCATTTTTAAAGGGGAGGAGGGGAGTCATATAGATTGGTAGAGCAAGTGAAACTAAATCGATTCAGGATACAAATTGGAATTTTCATCTCCTCTGAACCCCCCAGCGCATGTTTAAAAAAAAACGACGATTTAATTATTTCTGAAAAGTGTTTCACACTTTCCATAATGAAGTTGGTTCAGTTTTGGAATTAAAATATTCAAATTAGCCGTGGGAAAGTGAACCACAGCAAATTTGGGTGCGTCTGGAGAATTTAAGATACTTCATTTTGCATTGGTGAACTTCTCGAATTTAAAAATCACCTAACCCAAGACCTTCATTTGCGTTTCAGTTCGTAACGACTTAAAGTAACATTTAACACCAATGAAAAATGACATAGTTTTAAATTATGTCTGTGCTGTGTCGTTGCTTTTAAACATGATTTGAAATCGCATTGGCGTTCACAAAATTTCAAATCTCACCAAGCGATTTTGCAAATAAAAGTGAAAATTGACCTTTATATATATACGTATACACGAATGATTTCTTTGGATGTTGAGATAATATGATTATTATTTGGTCACCAAATGCTCTCAGTATTAATGCCAATTTCATTTATTGGAAAGGTATTGAAAAGGCAGGAAAGGGGAGAGTCTGAGAAACCAAAACCATTTGTTTTCCCTTGTTTTGCTGTTAACGACTTTCTCTTTGTTACTGACTTTCCTTCTTGACTTTATAAACACTATCAAGGGATTCATCGAGGAGAGAAATTTATAGTATTTCCAAGAACATGACTCTTTGCTGACTATGTAAACAAGCGCGAGACTACGGAGTAATGTAAAATCTGATAGTGCTTTGCGTGTTGTTTATTTTCAGTTAAAAATAGTATTCCAGCTTGCCATAAATGTCCTAAAAATATACTTATTTTATTCTACTAAAAATGTTATCCGGAAAGTAATCCAGATACTTTTAAAAACTTCATGACTGGTGCTATTGCCGGCCTCCATATAATTTTCAAGTGTTAGTAAAAATGTCAGTGTTAGCTCAATGAAATTGTTGCCATTTCACAAGTCAGAAAAAAAGTATTTTGTTGGATCTTAATATACAAATTACTTCATTAAAATTCTGGCGTGATTCGGGGCTACGTGTTATGCTGTGCATTATTTTGATATTTTACCCAATGTTTCATTATTTGAATTACTAAAGTACTCGCTTAGAGTGAACGAAAAAAGGAATAAAATACTCTTATTTGATTTTGTTATGAGATTATCAAATTTAATTAAAGAGTACAAAACAAACTTGTTAATAAGCCACGGATTGTTCGACAATGCTTAAAAGAGATGGTTAGTGGAACAGCAATTGATACCATGAGTTTTTTTTTTGAAGTCTGAAAAGAATGTAATATTTAGTAACAAATAATTGAAGACCAGAAATGAATCGGAATTTGTAAAAAGGGGGGTATGTGCCATTTATTTAACGCATAACACATCTCCTATTTACAAATTCCGATTGAAATGGAAAACGCTGTATGTGCCTCAGCGGCACATTTTATAGGATATAGAAATTCATAGTTCACAGGATATAGAAATTCATAGTTTACAGGATATAGAAATTCATAGTTCACAGGATATAGAAATTCATAGTTTACAGGATATAGAAATTCATAGTTTACAGGATATAGAAATTCATGGTTTACAGGATATAGAAATTCGTAGATTACAGGATATAGAAATTTATAATTTTACAGCAAAAGAAAACTGAAGTTAATGTTCAGTGGTACGCGTGGGCATACAGAATCAGCGACAGTTTTCGACGTAATTTTTAACTATTTACAATGGGACAGGAATTTAGCTTCTTCTTAGCTACCTATCATATCACTAAGAATATTATCCCATCTAAAAGGAAGTTTAGGACTTTTTAGCACTTAGAAAGTTTTCCATTTCTGGTCTTCAAATACGGTTTTAAATAGAGAAGAAGCAGGGCGTTAAAAACTTGGCAACTAAAAGAAAACGTTCAAAAATCAAATTAGTTTTTTAATTTATGTATTCAACTCTTATCAGTAATTTTCAACCAAATCGACTGTATGATTACATGTATCAACCCCACCGGCGAATTCAAGGGGGGGTGGTGGATCGATCGCCCTTCTTTGAGGAGGTATGATATCATGCAAAATGAAATTAAAAGTATCGGACACTTAACTAAAAATAAGAATCGGAAATAAATCGCCCCCTCTGAAAGAGTTCTGGACTCGCCCTTGATAAACCGTCTGAATAAATTTGCAACGTATGCAAAATGTCTGCCCTTATCACATTAATGAGAGAGAGATCAGGTCATTAAATGTTCAAATTATTTCTTCTGCGAATTAAAAAAAATGCCTCTTCTCACTTGCTTTAAATTTTAAAACGCTTAAGTAGGCAGTATGTAAATTGGGACAGTGCGATTATTAATGCAGTTGAGCAATAATTAAATAGAAGTTTGAAAAAGATAAGGAAGAGAGGAAGGAAATTTCAAGGCTTTGTGGGTAAGTTCTTCAATGTGTGTTTTGTAATAGTAGATCGACTCACTGTGCTAAACACTCGATGATTAATATATTACACAATAGGCACAGTTTTTGGAACGAAAATTTATTCGGCTTTAAACGTTTTTCGAAAGCCTTGAGCTTTCATCAAAGAAGTAAAAAATCTAAGCGTACATCGCTCGTAAGGGCGAGTGTACGATTGTTTATTGTATAAAGGGTAAGGTTGTGGGTGATGTTGGTGGATTGGCGCCTTCTATCGGTCGAGCCAGATGAATGTGGACTATAAGGGGAAAGTTGGATTGTGTTAAATTTTTTTTTTTAATTAAAGTATATGACAAAAAATTATTGGTGAAATTTTAAGAGGAGAAAACGTGACCACGCTGGATGGATATTGGCCGTAATAGATAAATCGTTCACCAGGTGCTCGATGTTTTGATGGATTGAAAAGGTTCCAAAAAAATTAAGATCAGCTGGAGATGGAGGTTTGTAGATTAACTTCGCTTCATCGAAGTTAAATTTGTGGTCCAAAGACCAGCAATGAACGGCTATGGGTGATTTAGTCAATTCTTATTTTTGTACGTATGCCCGGTGTTCTTTAATCCTGAAACGGAGTGCACGACGAGTTTGGCCGATGCACGATTTTGAGCACGAGCATGGGATTTCATAAATACCCCCCATGAGTTGTGATCCGCAACCGAGTCTTTTAGTTTTGAAATACAACGTTTATTGATGGGCGTGAAAGAGACTTTAAAATTAAAGTTGTTAAGAATAGTAGCAATTTTAGTGCTGATATTGGGAACGAACGGTAAGCAGATGGTCTATAAAATAGGAATGCTGTTGGGAGAAAGATGTGTGTCCGGTTTTTTGGAGGAGAATTTTTTACGGCCCGATCAACAATAGACGGTTTGCAGTTTCGGAATATGGCAATGTTTTTGATGAACTCGAGTTCCTTATTCCGGTCTTCTTCAGTAGAGCAAATTTTGATACACTGAATACAATCCAGTAAAAACTGCTCATTTTCTGAGACATTGGGTGTGCTGATGAACAGTGTGGTGGCAACGAAATGGAAGAAGGTTTATGGTAAACGCTTAAACGAAATTCGAAGTCTGTTTTCATGACCAGAATGTGCAGAAAGGCAAGTTTGTTGTCAACTTCGCATTCAAATGAGGATTGAATATGATTATTAAACGAGTTGAGATTATTAGAGTTGAGTTATTTTACATTAAAATTGTAAAACTGGCGATTATTCTGTCATTTTAAAACATCTTTTATATATATTTTCATATTAATATGTTAGTGCATTTTTAATTCCTCATATGTCAACGCAGTATGATACATATTGTCAGAATTTTTTGTACTCACCCTACATACTCTATTGACAATATAGGCAACATGTGATGTACGAGTGTTATTCAAAAATTAATTGAACTAATGCCATAGCACAAAAACAAAACCACCTTGGAAAATACAGCTACTTTTGTTAAAACAAATTAGTTTTAATCAGGTTTCGACGTGTTGTTGCAATTCTCTGATGGCCCATCCTTTTATTAGAAGGCCTGGAGTCCAGACGCATTGCTGTAATGTAGCATTGCTTGCAAACTATGGCAAAGAATACCTTTCAAGTTATCATGCCTTTGATACATCCGCTACAGAATGCACAAAATGATTAAGAAAGCATGCAGGGGTCAAGGTGCTTATCTGTGCGAAAGATTTGTGAATGACTCAAAATATCTGTGAATGGGAAAGAGATAACTAACGATCTCCCAGCGTTTGTAGAATAGTGGCCGAGATAATGGTGACTAATCTCAATATGAATCGAAAACTTTTAAAAATGTTTATTATTTTGAAGTTCTGCAATGTCTACTAAATAAAAAAGTTCTCCGAAAAGCACAGACTATGCCAAAACTAGTTGAATTCTGCAACAAGATATCATCACTGCGTACGTAAGATAAACTTAGGTATTAAAATGAAATGAATTAATTTTAAGCAATGATTCTAGATATTGAAAATAACATGCCATAGATATTATAATATCTATAAATGCGTAACGTGTATGTTTGCAGATACGTATCACTAACAACATATTAAATAAATGCGAAAAAACTATAGTATCTCCGATATACAATTTTAGATGTGTGACAGATGGAAATTCTTGATATTGTACCATCATTCCTATCAAAAACATTCTTAATAACAAACGTGCCGCTCAGGGATTTAGAAACGCTTTATATGGAGCTATATACTCAAGTGGAGGAATTGAACAGTATGATTTTAAACACGTGCTATACTGTTCGTATGATTGCAGAAAAATAATAATAATATGCATAGAAAGTTGTTCCAAGTAATTTGTTCTACCTAACTCAAATCTGTATAAACACAGGGGCTCCGGTATAGCAATTAAAATAAGATTATATGGTAATACACGCAGTACAAAACATATAATTAAAATATAAAATATATAATTAAAATGCAAAACATATAATTAAAATATAAAATATATAATTAAAATGCAAAACATATAATTAAAATATAAAATATATAATTAAAATATAAAATTAAGATATATCTTTATCATTGGAACTAATTAGACTGAGAAAAAGCGAACAATGGTAATGTCGATATTAGTTGGAGCAGTGCAAAGCCATTATAGAACATCTGAAGAATTTTGTAGGTGAATCAGATGCAGTGAAATCGGTCTTTGGGGATATTCTACGGACCAGAGAAAGACATCGTTATAAACAATTTATCGTCATATTCAAAGTTGAACAAAATATATTCTATGATAGGTGTTATTTAATTTGGATGCCATATTATATTTAACAATATCAAGTTAAGGAAAATACTGAATAATAGTATACATTAGGAATATGAATGACCAACAAGAAGCTGAAACTTGCATCTTTACAGCGTCAGTTCAGGAGAAAAAACACGAACTTTCGAATGTAATTTCAAGGAGTCGAAAACATTTATCCACAACTAATAACATCATCTTCAATGTTCTAATATTTGTACTCTTAACTATGGACACCCATATCAATATTTCTAGCGGGAGGGGTCTGAGAAAAAATATTTACCTTCTTCTCAAGGCTGCCAACATTTTAGTGAATGCACAAGATACTAAAATGCTCCTAACTAAAAACTGCCAAGACCCTCTGAAAGTTACGCCGAAACCGACTTTTTTATTTTATGCTTATAATATTGATTTCTGCACATAAACCTTACATCTTGGACTAGTGCTTGTACATTAAAGAAGCTGAGTTTCACAATTCGGTAGTTTCTTTAAAGTTTCTGCTGTTAGATCTAAAGACTCGATACCGATTTTTGATTGAACTTGACGTTTTTGCTCCTTTTGTGATGGAATTTCCGATTATATGTCGGAAATCAAAGAAACGAAGTGCTTTTAAAAGCTTTTAGTTTAGAAACGAAACATGCGGTTTTCGATGTTTAAAAGATGAAAC
>QLNU02015359.1:70556177-70589688 GCA_006491805.2 Dysdera silvatica | reverse complement strand
GATTTTTCAACTCATATTCAGGGCTTTTCCCTTTTTTTTTATCATAAGAAACTAGTAAGGAATTCTGTACTTATGGAACATTTAATTAATTCTTATGTTCCAGTCAGCACTCAAAAACGTAAATAATTTATTTATACTACGCCATTAATGAATTTAATTTTTGTTAAAATACTAGCTACATAACTTATGGCGCAAAAATTTTACTTTTTATTATCAAATTGCTCTACCTTCAATAATTTATAATTATCAGTTTCATTGTTCTAAGACTTTTGAAGCCCCTGAGATTTTCCTTCTGTTAGTAAGGCAGTGAAATCAAATTCAAGAAAAATTACGTCATTTTCCCTCGTTTAATCTAGCTTTTTTCTAAAGGGGACGGTACGCGTAGGAGCTTCCATTGCGCACTTTAGTCAGTAGTACTGCGCACGTAGGATGAGGGTATTGTACGGAGGAGCTTTCTTACAATCCAGCTGAGATTGAGGAGCTTTCTTACAATCCAGCTGAGATTAGAAGACTAAACAACAGGCAAATTAGGTGGAGGCGCGTGCGCGGATTGGCAAATCCGCTTGAAGCTTTACCCCACTATAAACCGTTTGAATCGCTTGCTAGTCAGCTTCAGCACACTTTCTTGCTCGTTTTAGAGATATTGGATGAAATTCATTCTACACGCACAGTGCTAAGCTTGAAAATGCGCATTTCAGCTCCTGCATGGAATAACCCACTTGAGATTGAGGCCAAGCGGTGATACCGCATAGTCTGTCCCCTACTGAAATTTTTGAAAGTGTTTCCAAACCAGCTGGCAATAGTGCAACTGACATGCTACCATGTTTACAGTGTTTTGAGGTCATGTTAATTTTCTTGAATCAGTAAGCCGATCTACTGAAATTCTCGACCAATTTTAGGAGTAGAGGAAACTAGGGGATGGGCTGTGCAGTAACGCCGGCCAAGCTTATATTTATTGCACTGTTCACATAAAATTTATTCATTTTTAACAACATTTTTAACTTTTAAGAAAAAGTGAATAATAATAATTATATATATAGTGAAAACTGTCTAAGGCGGAACCTGCACAAAGCGGAAACTTGCTCAACACGGAATTTTTTTGCGGTCCCTTCAAAAGTCAATGGTAGTTAACATTAGCTAACACAGAAACTGTCTAACGCGGAAGCGGAAAGCACTATTTAGTCCCGTCAAAGAGAAAAACCTGCATAAAGCGGAAAATCGTTAGTAGGAAGAAAATTTTCTCAGCAGAAAAAGGAAAGAGGGTTGTAATACAATGCAAATAGCAAAGTGGGGGATGACGAACAAAAGACATTTTGCTCTTTATGGATACAGAATGCCTTTACCCGACCACCATTTTGCACACCACCTCTACTTAAATACTGTAAAAACGTACATTGTTAGCCAGAATGAAATGCCACTCATGTTGACTTTATCAATTCATGGATAAACTCACAGCAAGGTGTAGTACTGCGATCCATTGTGAGGGATATATCCAGAGAAGGACACTAAGTTTCCATTTATATTAGAAAATACCTCTAAAAAATACTTCGTTTTTTAGTTAGTTTGTTCTTGACGATAGAAAATTCAAATAAAAGAATTTTCTGGAAGTTAACAAAGAATGAAAGTAGGAAAAGTGAAACCCTTATTTTTTTTTTCTTTCCATCAAGGAGCAATCACTCTGGGTGCTGACAAAATGTTCATGAATCAGTCTATTCCCTTGGCATCTAGAAAACGTGTTAGGATTCAAGTTATACGTGCACCAAAGCAAAGATGGATCCAGAAATTTTTCAGTTGGGTGGGGAGGCGGCGAATTCTTCCCGATTTTTCTTTTTAGCAAAGTATTCGATACTTTTCATTTCATTTTCCATGATGTAATTTCGGCTAAGGGTGGAGAGGCGATCACCTCATCGCTCCCTTTGGATCCATCAGCGCACTCTAGTACACTTACGGCACGTACAAAATTTTGTTTTCAAATAAACAATTCAAAAATAATGAACATGATGAATGATTCAATATGCGAAGTTGAAACGTGTATTGTAGAATAAAATTGTAAGCAATTACTATAAAAATGTTTTTGTGTAATACAGTTAATGTATCAAAGAATTGCATACTGTGAGTGAATATTAAAGGTTGAATACTTGATACGTCAGCACATTTCTCATTTTAATCCTGATATAAAATGGACTGATTGAAAATTGGGGTGTGAGGGAGATTATATACTTTATCGTTACAATTTAAGCTTATGTAATATACTTTTTGTATGGAATAGGCATGTGCAGTTACCATGGAGATTTGTAGTATATTGATCGTAACTATTAACACAAAATATTGCAAAAATTAATAAATATAAAATGCAGCGATAAAATAAATATTTCTATCACGAGGGAAATAAATTTAGTTATAAAGTTCGCAAGATGAGACAAAAACAGTATATGCAGTCATCTCTCACCACTGAATTTAACTATGTATGTATTTGTTTTGCATGTAACCTACATAAGACGGAAACCTGCATACTATGGAATTTTTTTCCGGTCCCGTGAGTTTCCACCTCAGCCAGGTTTCTACTTTCTTAAATTTCTACTTTCTTAAATTTTACATTATTTTTCACATGTTTGGTTTAAAAATGTATGGTCCGTTGGGCAAGCTGGTTTTTCGTTCATCCTTTACCTTACGTACCCGACGAAAGTAAAGATATTCGATGTAAGCCCAGTGGAGTTTTAAATAATGATAAATCAATTATTAACTTGTGATATTCTTTGTATAAAAAAAAGTATTTCAAAGGAAATATTTTTATAATTTCGTTCACGCTTCGTTTGATGCTTATAAACACAAGATAAAATTTTTATTCATATCGATTTTTTGCAGCAAAGCGTAAAAAAAATGTCGTCAGTCTTCTATGATAAAAAACAGATCGATAGCTTACATTATCTTTACAAATAAAGTAGTAAAACTCTTAATATGTATATGCAAGTGCCAAAAGATACGAAGATGGAAAATTAATGAAGGGAGAAAAATCGTTGACGGAAGTTCTGTACAGCAATTTTTTTTCATACTCAGTTTTCGAATTCCACACCAAATATTTTTTGTTAAGCAGAAAAAGTACGGTAATGCACATATTTGTTTTAATCTCTTACAATGATTTCACCTCATATTTTAACTTGCCTATTCGCTTTTTCTGAACGAAATTTGGGAATATCGCCAGTGTTTTGAAAACCTTAAAAGTAATTTAAGATAAATTTGGGTGTGTGTGTGCTTTGAAGAGAGAGAGTGACAACTTCTTAAATTTCGACTTTATCGTGCTTAAGTGGAAATATTCGACGAAACAATACGCAATATAAATAAGAGACAAAAAACAACGTTTTAGAAGCGTATTTATGTCAAGATTGAGTTCGAGCTACGCGTTTCGGGCGATAAAAGTTCGCCCTTCTTCGGGAGTGAACACGTGGAATATCGTCAACAAACGAGGTTGATTCGCGGATGTAACCAGAGTTGAGTTATTAAGTGAAATGTTGACTACCAAAAATAGGAAGTCAAGTAATACGTGGTTTTTGTGGTGCGGCCACTCTTCCCAGAAATTACCAAATTGTGGAAAAGTTGGCTGTCTGTTAGTAGAGGTGGCAATTATGGCGGGACTATGGACTAATATCAGAAGAAATTTGGTGGAGTACATTTCGCCAAGCTGAGTTGAAGGAAGGAGTTGAGCTGTGGTCATTCACAATGGAATCACGGAACATGTTAATGAAGAAAGCTTTCCAGTTCAAGTGGTGAATAAGGTTGGTGGATGATACGAGCGTCAAAAAGGTTAAAAAGATGGTTGTGCTCGAGGCCATGAACAGCAATGGATGGTTTGGGCACTTCACCTTTCTCGACGTCTCGGAGATGTTATTTCAACAGATGGATGAGGGCACGTTTTGTCAGTCCTATGTAGGAAAGTCCGAACTGGCAAAAAATTTGATACACGCCCCAGCGTTGGAGTGTGGAAATGTTATCTTTGAGTCTAGAGGGCAAAATCTTGTTAATAGGCGAGAAGGTAACTTTGAATTTGGCTTGCCGAAGGACTTTGGCAATGGCGGAGCTAAGTTTGGGCACGTAAGGGAGTGTTACGAAGCCAATGTAATTATTTGAAGATATTCGACTAAGAGATGTACTGTAAGAACGTTTTGAGAATTTGAAAACGGCAGCATCGATAATGCTGGGACAGTACCCACGGATGCGAGCGATGGTCTTAAACAAGATTTCATGAGATATAGAGTCCATTGAGAAACAGAACTGTAGAGCCCGGAAGACATAGGTGTAGAAGGCGGACATGTTTTGTTGATACGGATGGAAAGATTATGTGGAGGGAGAGCAACGCTGAAAGGCTTGCGGTACACCGAAGTATCGAAATAGTTATGATGTTTATTAATCTGTATATCCAAAAAGTGAAGGGAATCATCTTCTTCAATTTTAAGGGAGAAGTTAAGTGCAGGATCTAAAGTATTGATGTTGGAAAGGAGTGTTATTTGATCTGGAGGACTGTCCCACATAATAAAAATGTCATCCATGTAGCGATCCCAGAGTTTAAACTTGATAGAGTTGAGGAGATTGGATTCAAAGAAATGCATATATATCGTATATATGTATCGAAGACAATCCAACACGTGATGGCAGGATGCAAGATCCTTGCGCAGTCAGACTACAAACATAGACACGATCAAGTAGCGAAAATAGTCCACCAGAAATTGGCAGCGAATGCTGGCTTTCTGACAGAAAAATGCCCGTACTACAAATATGAGCCAGAGACCGTGCATGAGAACGAAACACACAAGCTTTACTGGGATAGAGCAATCATAACAGACAAGACAGTCCCACATAACCGTCCTGACATAACCCTCGTCGATAAATCGAATAAGACCACGTACTTAATCGACATAGCAGTACCCAACACCAATAACATACAGACAACCTACACAACGAAAATCACCAAGTACCAAGATCTCAGACATGAAGTACGAGATATATGGGGTATGGAAAAGATCCTCATCATCCCGTTAGTCATCTCAGCAACAGGGATAGTACCAAAAACGCTTGCGACGAATTTGGAGATACTCAACATTGACCCAAACACCTACATTGAAATACAAAAAGCCACAATCCTAAACACGTGTCACATTGTCAGGAAGTTTCTAGACATGGCACATTAAGAAGTGATGTAAAAAGAGGCTTGGGAACATGGCGCTCTGCCCGTCCCAAAGCCTGTTTCCGCCAAGAATGGGCGAGGAAAACTTTTATATATATATATATATATATATATGACACAAAGGTTTGGTGAAAGAAGAAGTTTAAGGCAATCAAGTGCACCTTCGACTGGTATGTTGGTGAACATGGAGTTCACATCTAACGTGGCGATGGAGCAGGTGCCTGGTGAGATAGAACGTAGTTTCTTGATGAAGTCTAAAGAAGTCTTTCTGAGTTCCACTTTACACAATCCGAAATTTCTGAAATTATCCATTTCACCTCAATCTGTGTCAACTCCAGTGCATTTGTCTTCAACGGACAACATTACCAACAAATCAGTGGCTTAGTTGTGGGTAACCCACTTTCACACACATCCATCGGTTGAAAGAACATCGCCGATACGTTGAGAAAGGTGAGGTGCACAAATCATCCATTGCTGTTCACAGCCACGAACACAACCATCGCTTTAACTTTTTTGACGCTCGTATCATCCACCAACCTCATTCACCACTTGAACTGGACTTCGCCGAAGCTTTCTTCATTAACATGTTTCGTGATTCCATTGTGAATGACCACAGCTCAACTCCTTCCTTCAGCTCAGCTTGGCGAAATGTACTCCACCTAACTCCTTTTGATGTTAGTCCGTAGTCCTGTCATAATTGCCACCTCTGCTGATATACAGCCAATTTTTCCACGATTTGGTAATTCTGGGAGGAGTGGCCGCACCACAAAAATCACGTATTATATCATTTCTCACTTTTGGAAGTGAACATTTCACTTAATAACTCAATTCCAGTTACATCCGCGAATCAACCTCGTTTGTTGACGATATTGCACGTGTTCACTCCCGAAGAAGGGCGAACTTTTATCGCCCGAAACGCGTATATTAAACTCAATCTTGACATAAATACGCTTCTAAAACGTTGTTTTTTGTGTCTTATTTATATTGCGTATTGTTTCGTCGAATATTTCCACGTATTTCTGCTGCAACGGGCCCTCGACGTTAATGCATCACACGTGTTTATTTCTCAATATACAAGTGTTGAATAAAAATTTCTTGCCACCAGTTTACAGTTTTTTCAAGTAAGTCAGTGTTTTTTTACCATCTTTTTCATCGAGTTAGTGTATTCACCATGTCTAACTCTGATCGGAATTGGTTCTTAAAACTCCGCGTCAAAAAAGCTTCTATTCTCAACCATCTCCACTTCCTTCTGACATTTAAATACCATCGGATTATTGCTAATTTTATTTCTCGATCGTTCAATTACCGTTTTGCTTTCACCAAACGCAACTACTACACTCTTCTTAATTGAAAATTTGCCATGCTTTGCGCTACCATCCAAGATACTCGTAGTTCCTTGGCTGCTATTGAACACGAACTTTACTCATTACATCTGTTTATCGCCAACTCGTTCAACAATTTCCACCAGCTTGATTCTCTCACTTGGGACTATGCGTCCCACATCTGCTCTTCACAGAAGCGTACCCACGCGAAAAAGCTCTGCGAGTTAACGACTTCTCATTTTCCAACATCTTCGCCGCAGGACCATTATTTGAATCCACCGGTTGTTAATATGTGTGATGTGGATCTCTCCGAGGTCCAACTCAACGCGTTGTCGTACAACTTTAACTTCGCAAAATCGTGCCGCCCCTCGGTACCCATCCTAGTTTCACCTATAGAGAAGTCACTCAAATACAGCCGCCTAGCACCGGAACAGAAAGAGACTCTAAGGCATCTCATCAGTCATACCATCGCCACCAACTTTCCTAAAAAAGTTGTCCCAAACTTACCTAAACAAGTTCTTTCCGCATTGAAGTCAGTAACCTCCAATGACAGCCTCCACATTTCCAAAGCAGACAAAGGCGGTCAAATTGTTGTCCTTACCAAACAGCAGTACCATGAGGGCGCTAACGCGGTCATCACCTCTGGTCCTTACAAAACCTTACCTCATGATCCCACCGAACGGCTACGCGTCCACTATAACAAAATCATTCGTGCTTCGCCTTTGCTCACACCTATACAAAAGAATTCTCATTACTTGTCTCACGCCATTCCAGCACATTTCTACGCCCTTCCACAAATTCATAAACCCGGTTTACCGTTCCAACCCATCACTTCGTGTATCGGCGCGGTCTCTCATAAACTCGCAAAGTTTCTTGTTTCCATCATCTCACCTCTTACCTCTGCCAATATCCACACTTGCAAGAATTCTTTAGACTTCATCAAGAAACTACGTTCTATCTCACCAGGCACCTGCTCCATCGCCACGTTAGATGTGAACTCTATGTTCACCAACATACCAGTCGAAGGTGCACTTGATTGCCTTACACTTAATCTTTCTGAATTCCACTTTACATAACCAGAAATCGCTGAAATTATCCATCTCACCTCAATCTGTGTCAACTCCAGTGCATTTATCTTCAACGGACAATATTACCAACAAACCAGTGGCGTAGCTATGGGTAACCCACTTTCACACATATCCATTGGTTGAAAGAACATCGTCGACACGTCGAAAAAGGTGAAGTGCAAAAATCATCTATTGCTGTTCATAGCCTCGAGCACAACCATCTCTTTAACTTTTTTGACACTCGTATCATTCACCCACCTCATTCACCACTTGAACTGGACTTCGCCGAAGCTTTCTTCATTAACATGTTTCGTGATTCCATTGTGAATGACCACAGCTCAACTCCTTCCTTCAGCTCAGGTTGGCAAAATGTACTCCATCTAACTCCTTCTGATGTTAGTCCATCAACCCCTCATAATTGCCACCTCTGCTTACGTACAGCCAACTTTTTCACAATTTGGCAATTTTGGGAGGAGTGACCACACCACGAAAATCATGTATTACATCGTTTTCTACTTTTGGAAGTGAACATTTCACTTCATAACTCAACTCCAGTTACATACGCGAATCAACCTCGCTTGTTGACAATATTCCACGGTGTTCACACCTGAAGAAGGGTGGACTTTTATCACCCAAAACGCGTAGATTGAATTCAATCTTGCCATAAATACGCTTTTAAAACGTTTTTTGTCTCTCAGTTTTATCGTACTTATTTTTAACATTCAAATTTGCGATTTTGACTAGCATTTGCTTTTAACGTTCTTTGAACTATAACGCTATGGAATGGTTAAAAAAAACCTCAATAATATACTGTATATGCAACAAGAGCTTTGCTATTTAGCTAAATGTGTCAATAAAACGGAAGCACTGTTGAAGGCCTCAGTTTGCTTGAAGAGTTCAGTTTAATATAGGCGTTTCATTTCATTCTCTGGAAGTCGAAACATTATAGGGTTCTCATGCCTATAGAGAATCGGAAAGACCTGGAATTCGTAGGGAATTTGAAATCCTCCTTGAAACTTAGGAAAAAACGAGACTTTTTGGCCCAACCTGGGAATTCAGGGAAAATCTTTCCCCAACCTTTATTCTGAATAGGTGATGTTCCAGTGAATGCGAATAAAACCATTTTCCCATAATGGGGTTTTGCAACCAGGTTCGCACAACTAAATCCCCGCAATTGGTCAGGGAATTTTGTCAAAAGAAAACCAAAAACAAACCAGGGAACACCTGAAAAGTCAGGGAACACTTGAGAGGTCAGGGATTTTTGTCCTCAATGTGAATGTGAATACTGTACTAATTAACACTAATCAAATCACGATTAAGCAATAATGTGGTAGGAGGCGACGTAAACCTCGATTTTGAACAACGTTGAAAAAAAAAAACCCGGAGGCTTCATCTAAAAGCCGATATAGTGAAACGTCATAAATAGAACATTTGTTGTTTATGTATTGAAATGCGCAGAATCCATTATCCAAATTCTACATAAAAATACTTATAGAAACTGCTGTTAACCAATTTTAAATTTTTTGGAAAATGCGGCTATCGCTTCTTTATATACAAGGTTTTCGTAAATTATTTTGACAACATAATAGGGGCGAATCAAGACGAAAAATATTTGTCATAAACCTGCGGTCGCAACAACATGCATGACAACATCCAACATGCTTAAATATTTACAACCAGTATATGATAAGCGCCATTTACAACTCAGGTCAGCCGATCAAATACATGGATGATCAGGACATCGCATTTTGAGTTTCTCATGCACTGGTAGTAAATACTTGTGCATGCTGGACGGTTTTAGAACTAGCGCTGTGAGTGGTTTGCGACCCTAGGTTCTATGACAAATATTTTTCCCCTTGATGGGCAGTAGCGTAACTAGAGGGGGCGGCAAGGGGCGGTCGCCCCGGGCGGCAATTTAACTAGCTACACCACAGTTGATGGGTACTATCACCCCTCTTATTTTGTCAAAACAATTTACGAATACCATGTGTAACGTCATATATATGTTAATTCTTTGTTCAAGAAGTCGTTGAATATTGCGGGAATCGAAAGGTTAAGATTGTAGAAACATCTAAGTAAATGCGGTATTTTGTGCAACGCGTAAGTTAAATTACGAAGTTGCCTTATTAAAATATGATGTCGAATTGCGCTAAGGAACGCACAATGACTTTTAATTACGAAATCTGTCAAAGAAGCTCATTTTTGCGTCGCGAAGTCAGAACTTAATTAACAGAGGTAAATTAATTAAGAAATTGAACTATTTACAACAGCGTGATTTAAACCTTTCGACATCATTCGCATGTAATTTGGTGTTAACAATTTCCACAACGTCGTAGTTGAAGGCACTAAGGAAGAGAGCTGACGCATATCCGCCATTTTGTAGCCATTGTATCACGTGATCGTGGTTGCAAATTGCATTTATTGGCGACATTTTGAAAGTTGCACCAATTACGTTCGTCAGATAATCGCGGATTTTTGATTATTTTTATGCCAAAATAGCGAACATTGCGCCAATGCGTAAAACCTTTATCGCCAAGAAAAATGAAACCGGAATTGTACAACAAAATGGCGGCCGATGCTTGGCCTAGAATTCTAGAGGCTCTAGTTGAAATAAAGAGGAAATGTAATATGCATACACAAGCTTTATTTAAAGGAAAATATATTTTTTTCTTTCATTATATTTTCACCATTTTCCTCAGCAAAGAAAAAGTGCTCAAAAAATAGATATCTTTTACTATATTGACGAAGATCAAAACCATTGATTTTAACTACTAATGAAGGTTTTAAGGGTGGTCTTTGATATTCACTCGAGCGTTTCGACGCGTTTCAGGTAGTCGCCGGTGTTCTTCGTCAGGGACCGCAGCGAATGTCTAATGAAAAGGGAGGATTGCCATTCCTGGAGATACTGCAGTGGCAAACTAATAGTAGCTTAAAATGGCGACGCTCCATGTTCATTAAGAATTCGCTCCAGTCGAATTCTGATGAAGGACAAAGGGGTGTCTGAAACGATCCATCAAACGTCAGGAAATACTCTTAATAACATTATTACTAATATTTAATACACTTTAAGTAACGCTACAAGAATTTTACGCTGAAAAATGAGAAAAAAAAAATCAGTATTTTGCAATATAAATACTAGGAATGACTTCTACCTAATAACAAAAAAAAAACTTGTATATTCATGATATTATTGACTATCTCAGGGATAGTTCAATTACCGATTGATTGATACACAGGACCACCATACACGTGTATTTTTTTGCAATTTATTTGGAAGATTAACGAGGTATATTTTGACTACAAATTAAAAAAATATCGGCTAAATCAGGTCATGGATTCTAACCCTAGTAAGATTGATTGGCTCTAAGTGGCTCGGTTGTGATGTTAAGCTGACGGTTTAGTCTCAAACAACTCATAGTCATTTTGGGATATAAACCTGGAAATAAACCTCAACTTTTATTACCTTTTATTTTATTCTTCTTCTAACTCTCTTGATAATTAATGTATGTGGTCATGAATTGTAAATTAATTTTGCTCTAATTTATAGTTTCTTGCTGTGAAAAATACAGTTATAAAACAGGAAATGCAGTAGAAGAAATAGTAAGAATTATTATTAATTGCATTGCAATACAATATATTGCAATTTTTAATTTTACACGAAAAAAATAAATTCCCACCTCTTAGATTTTTACTGTTACAATGTATTGAAAAGCATTGAATTACACAGAACATGTAGAGTTAGAAATATCTCCTGAAGAAAGCTTTGACGCTGTATGAGTATTTGTACTTAAAAATTTTTTCTCTTTGTTCTTGTGTCTTTCGTTATTTTTTTTTGTTTTGATTACTTCATATATTTTTTTGCAATTTGCAATTCAATATTTTTTTGCATTTTTATTTATAAATACACGAAACTGTGTAATCATGTAGAATTAACGTTGACTTTCGGTTTTCGTATGGTTTGTCGTAAGTTTGCTGTTTATTTATGAATATTTTATTTTAATATGAACATATACAGTTAAACGTATGTTTTATGAAGACGCAAAGTTCCATTCGAAAGCTAAGAGGAAACTATGTTGAAATTAATAAATACAGCATTGCTAGTTCAGCATTCAACAAAACCATTCGCAAAACAGAGAAATTCACAAAATAGACTTCTGTTAAATGGAGGTTCAACTGTATATATACATACTTCAAGTCTCATTATCCTTAAATACACTTGTATAACGTCCTATAGTCTACCAGCGGTACCGGGTTCGTTTATTGTGTTGTGAACTCGGGTTCGCTTAAAGTGGTTTTGTAGACCGAGTGCCATGTTTCTACGTAGCTATAACTTCCTCGAAAAACTATCAGACTCGACTCATCATGTCCTTCTCCAAACAAATACATGTGTATAAAAGAATGCCAAGCCTTCCTTAAAGAAAAAATTCCTTTTCAAGCAACGAAAAACGTGAGAATTCGTGTAAATACATTTAACATGTGCGTTACATTTATTTGTTAATAACTTTCAGTTTCTTTTAAATAATAAAATACAAAGTAAACAGAAGCTGCGTTTATTCATATAGAGGAAACTTTTTATGGCCATTGTGGTACTAGCACGCTGATTGCAATTGCCCTTCCCCTTTCCTATGAATCACCAAGTCAAGGACTTGGACGGGAGCTGAACAAGTCCCTCACAGCTTTTTTAAGTGCAATTTTAAACCACAGGCGGGTTCCACGTGGGCCATCGGGATAAAATGGATCTCACGTGTAGCTCTAATGGACTTTCGAGGTGGCCATCGTTTTTGTAACCTTGATCGTGGAAACCTATAAATCTCGCTGCCATGATTTTTTTCCGTCGGGGAATTTTGTCGGAAGTGGCAGACAGGGAAGAATGATTTGTGTTAGGCACTCAAATTCGATTCGGGATGGAGCCTTCGGATTCGCAGTGTTCTGCTTATTATTTATGAAACACGGCTTTTACAATGGATGTTTTGTATAGGAAATACTTTTATGGTTTATATGCCACATTTTTAATAAAAAATTTTATTGATTGGCAACGAAAGATTGATGAAGCTATATCGATGCTATAAGTAGAGCAATATCGATAGATGACAAAAGGGAAACTCATCATGAAACAAGGGAGGGTATAAATGAAACAAGATTAAGCTTTTGACATTTCACTTTGGTTCGTAACAGAATTTGTGTCTTAAGTAGGGGGAAAAAACGTGTTAAGCTTGTTTGTTTGGATTTTTATGGCGCAAGAGCATCTGGGCTATACTGCGCCAAACATGTTACGTATTCAGCCTGGATTCAAATTAGCGATCTCATCTTCGATCTTATTGATCAGTAATCGATTTTGGGGAGCTTAACCCATGTTTTCGAATTCTTTTTAGTTAGAACTTCAGACCTGTAGCAAGAATGAAAGGGCAAATGGGGAATAGGGTATCCTGGGATTGTTCTATATATATATATATATATGTAAATAACTCGACGGGGCAACGGGGCCACGACCCTGATGGCCCCGGTTTTGTTAAAGGCCAGTGTAACTGACTACCTGGAAATTCACAATTGAAAAAATTTTATTGAAAGTATGTGCCATCATAGATTTTTTTCTTGTAATTTTAGTAATAATATTTCTGATTCTTTTTCCGATTCACCTCACTCAACTGTAACTTACTTTTTTACTACAATTGTTCCAAGTACGCATAATGTATCTCTCCACATTTTTTTCCGTTGTTCGAATTTTTATGTTTTTCGTTTTGTTAGGCTTAATCCTCCGATTGCTCAATTTTTTTTCCTTTTTATCAAAATCGCTTCAAAAACTGCATATTTCTTTTTATTCAATATTTCAAATCTACATGTAATTGAGAGTTAAAATATGTAGCATATTTTTGTAACCAAAGATGATGACAGATGAAACATGGAAAAATTTCATACCCAGGAAAATCGCTTGAAAAGAAAATCTTGTTACTTTCATGTTGCCCGTGGAAATCGCGGGTTAAATGCCAGCTTTGTGTTAATAAAAAAAAATTACGAGGTTCCTACCGTCATTTTGTGGCCTTACCAAGCTTGTTTTATGTTTCATTCTTCTATCCTTGTGCAGCGGTAAGGCCAAGTGTTCTAAGCAGAATGACAGCAGTGGCGCTTCCATCGTACATAAATATAACGTTCACTGAACGTGCCTTTAATGCGGGTTCTATACCTTAACGTTAAAAAAAAAAATATCTTTCCGACTAACTACGTATGATAGTCCGGGGCTAATAGGTTCGGATTCCTCGGAAAATTGTAGGTCCACTCGGGCCTGTAGCCAAGCAGGGGCGTAGCCCCAGTTGCCCCACGCTTGTGTCCCAGTTACCTTATATATGTATATATATATATAGAACAATCCCCGGGTGTGCTGTGCCCCATATGCCCTATATCTAGCCCCGGTTACCCCTTCATTTTGGCTACAGGCCTGGGTCCACTGCCTAATGGGAGTCTAATGGTAGGGCCTTTTTCTATCGCGTCGCAATCCCAGGTACGACTTCCAATGGTATTGGGAAAGGCATGTTGCATTTTCTGCCCAGTGTAGTCCGAGGGTTGGATTTCTTTGAAGCAGAGGTTCGGCTCCTTTGGAAAAATATAGGTTTCGGCCTATAATGACTCTTGTTGTCCTTGCGCCATAAAAACATAAACAAAATGGAACGTATAGCCCATTCAGGAATTTAGCTTACCCTCCTGGATATCGTAAATAGTAAATATCGTTTTTTTTAGGAAGCGAGGTCGTTAGTCTTACGATTGGAAGTCTTGGTCACCCTCGTAGACCAGGGACATCAAACCAGGACCTACGAGGTTGCAGAAAAAGGAACAGAACTGTTTAGCATATTCGGATTTAAATTTGATTTTTTTTCATGATGCAAGGACGTTTTCGGCGTCTATCTCACTGTAGCAGTATTTACCAAGAGTACAAGAAGTTGCCAACAATTTCAGGAGTTAACTTCCTAGTTTCTGACCGTGATTGGAGTTACTTTAATTAAATTTTAGTACTTTCAGGCATTAATTGATACTTTTAGCATGGTATGGCACATAGTCGTGGCGCGTTACGTATATAACAATGATAAATTCCATTGATGATCTTAAAGAAAGTCATAATACTTTGATTAACAAAGTACAAAGTTTTATGAACTGGTATATATTACATGGTGTAACTGGTACATGTTACATAGTACAATTGGTGCATGTTATATGGTTTATGTTACATGGCACAACTGGTGCATGTTACATGGTATATATATATATATATATATATAAAACTGGAACATGTTACATGGTTCATAGTGCATGTTACATGGTTCATGGTACATGTTATATGGTTCAGTGTGTCACATTTGTCAAAGAGAAGCGCTATGAGCTAAATAAGTGCTGGGAGTTGAAAAAGTACAACGAACCAAAGAAGTGTTATGTATACTGTAAATACTAAAGAAATATTTTCGCTCATCCGGATTGCATTTCAATGGTTTCAAAATAAAAAGACTATATGAAAACTGAATGCTCACTGAAGTCTGAAGGGTTGGTTCCCTAGGCAGTAGGAGGTTCAGATTTTTCGGAAAAATGTAGGTCCAACGTTCTACATTGGCGTTGTGGTAAGGTATTCGTCTATTGTGTCATTAACCTGGATCTGACTCAAAATGGCAATTCGTGTCGTTTTTATGTCTATCACTGTTTAGGATTTGTTACTCTTAGCAGCAGACGTTTGATTTCTTCGGAAAAATGTAGATCCAACGCTCTACATTGGCATTGTGGTAAGGTATTCGTCTATTGTGACATTAACCTGGATCTGACTCAAAATGGCAATTCGTGTCGTTTTTATGCCCATCGCTGTCCAGGGTTTGATACTCTTAGCAGCAGTTGTTTCATTCTTCGGAAAACTGTATGTCCAACGTCCAACATTGGCGTAGTGGTAAGGTATCCGCCTATTGTGACATTAACCTGGATCCGACTCCCAATAGCAATTCGTGTCGTTTTTCTGCCTATCACTGTCCAGGGTTTGGTACTCTTATCAGTGGAAGTTTGCATTCCGTGGAAAACTGTAGGTCGAACGTCCTACATTGGTGTAGTGGTAAATGTATTCTATTATTGTGACATTAACCTGGATCCGACTCCCAATGGCAATTCGTGTCGTTTTTCTGCTTATCATTGTCCAGGGTTTAGTACTCTTAGCAGCAGAGGTGTGGAATCCTCGGAAACTGTATAGGACAGCATGTATTTTACTTTACAGTCCTTGAGCCATAAAACACAAAGAGGAACTGTGTATCAATATATGTAAAAATTACTGGTTAGTGCGCAAGAAATCTGTGAGGTACATAGATCCTTTAATTATGTGAAAGCTTATGAACAGATGAGCAATAAACTGCACAACAATATGTTAAAATAGAAATTCATATAAATGTAGTTTATTGTGAGCTGGAACGACGTTTTTACAATTGTTTCGACAGGTAAACGTCATATCTTCGTCAGAAAGTCTTCCAAACCGATTCGTTGCTACAAAACCAGAATCGATTAGCGTTTCCAAATGCGGCAATCATGTATCGGCTTCTATTGTGACGGAATAGAAGCAAAAATATATAAAAATATGTATAAAAAACGATTTCACGAAGGGTTGGAGAAGAAGTGTTTGTAACTAGTGGGAAAGTAGATATTCTCATATGGATCATCAATTATTGCATTGCCATTGAGGAAGATGTGATAGGCCTAGAAAAAGTTCAAATCTGTAGGTGATTGGACTTTAATTCTTTTAGTATCAGAAAAACGGATTTGACTGGAATTACAGCTCCGACATGGACGGCCACTTTTTTCGCTCAACTCTTGCCCACCACATACACACACACATACAAAATGGAACCGATGGCCATTATTTCCATTAATGTTTTGCAATGGTCGATTTATCAAATTCTTGTTCTTGGATGTAAGTTTTGTGGTCTTTAATCCTGAATTTCAATGTTCGCAGTGTCCGACCAATACTGGAATGAATATACTCGCGATCACTTTTACAGCATTGCGAAACGCTAATCCATCCTGATCTTGTGTCAACGAGTCATTTAGGAAGATTTTATGGCGAAGATAGGACCCAGTCGAAACGATTGTAAAAAAGCGGTTTCAACTCAAAATAAACGTGTGGAAGGTCGTGGGTTCAGGTCCCACCGAACGCAGAAATATTTATTTTCTTTCGAACGTTTCACCATCTAATCACGCCATAACATCGGCGCTGGTATCACTACGCCAATAAACGTTGATTTATATTGTTGTTTAATTCAAAATAAACTGTTTGTCTGAATTTTGATTTTAATGTGAAAGCATCTCTTGAACATTTTCAATGCGCATTTTACATTTGTTACTCCAGTTAACGTAACGATTACGTCATTATGCGTAACGATTAATTGCCCCTTAATGATGATTTTTCCCAAGAAAATTAACATCCCATTTTTAATTAAGTTAATAAATTTTTAATTTAAATTAATTTAAATGTAACACTTAATCGAAAAGAACTTTTGAGACAATAGACACTAATCAAAACTTAATAAATAATTAATGCATAAAAGTTGAACATAAAGAGTACATATTTGGGGTATGGTTCGTAATTTTCATTATTTTTAAACATATTTCTATATATCTTTTATGACAATTTTTATTAATTTAATTAGTAATTAATGATAATTTTTGATACCCGCGTCATTAGCTCAAACCAGAGCTTTATATATAGAATAAAAAGGGTAATCGCCCAGACCCAAAGTCGCACTAGGAGAACTCCGTTGGTATCTAAGTGCCTTAACATTTCGGCCACTAGTGCAGAAATGATGCTCCTTCATATTTGAGATTTCAAAGGATATTTTTACCATTTTACAGATATCACAATTACCAAACTGGCCAACACATAAAGCCACCGGGCATGTCTTTTGGAATTTTCTATGGGAAATTATAATATGATCAATTAGTTTGGACACCCAGTTTATCAATTGTGTCAGCCCCGCTATGGGTATTATTAACTTATTAAATGGTAAATAATAATGATATTATTGATTAATTATGATATTATTGATTAATTATGATATTATTGATTATGATTTATTGATTAATTATGATATTATTGATTAATTATGATATTATTATTTATAATTTTAATCGTATAATTATTAATAATTCCACATGGAGATTTGGTCAACGGTTTAATTGGCAATTAAGTGTAAATGAAGTTACTCTTTGTAAGTATATTAAGTCACTTGCGATGAATGGCATTCATAGTAATTTATCATGATTGTTATTGACTGAAATCGAAACATAATTATCAAGATATCGCTACAGCAATTCGAAAGAAATTTCTAGACGGAAAGTTGATAAGAAAAAGTCGATAAATGAATAATTTAGCTATAAAAACGCACCGAAAACGACAAGCCAGTTCCGTCACTGGAAGGAACTGCAAAATGAGAGGAGAGATCGAAATCCCAGGAGAAATTAAGTAATGATATTTTTTGAATTTATTAAGTTTTACCGACAGCTTTTAAATTCGTTTATTCTTCAAATTTTTTTTACAGTTCTCACATGTTTTATGTAACAGCGTCTGCTTATTTCTGCAGTAGATGTAAAAGTGCTTTTAAATGGAAAAAGTAATATCCAAAAGCAGATGGATCCTCGCTCAAATTTTTTTAATATTACTTTATATTTTCTAATAAATTCTAGAAATACAACTGCATGTTTAAAATTTTGCTGAAGCGAAACCATACCATAAATATGAGTGATTATTATAAAATGTTTTAGGTACAGTAAAACCTCTCCTAACGACCATATCAATTCAGCGACCGTCTCCTCTAACGACCACTTTTTCTGGAAACGGATTTCTCCCCGCCATAGGCCGAATGCTAAATTTTACCTCTATTCAGAGGACACCTCTCTGAGTGGCTGCTTTTTCACGGAACCGACGTTGGTCGCCTTAGAGAGGTTCTAATATACAGCAAAGTTTCTCTTAAAGACCACCTCCTTCAACGACCACCTTTTCTGAAAACGGATTTCTTCCTCGCCATAGACCCAATGCTAAATTTACCTCCATTCAGAGGCCACCTCTCTGAGTGACTGTTTTTCAACGTATCCAACGGTGGTTGCCTTAGGGAGGTTTTATTGCAAATTAAGAGCTGTTTTTACGGATTAGTTTTACTTGTTTGGGCGGTTACGGCGCAAGGTCAGCCAAAGTTACGCTGCTCTGGGATGTACAGTTTTTCGAAGAGAGAATTCGAACCTCTCTTGCCATGGAAACCAAAATATCGGATAACGATGTGCAGAAAAACAGCACGCATTCTACTATAGCACTGGAAATCAAATCCAAGTTCATGGCATGAGAGACAAATGCGTTACCACGACACCCTCGTAGGGCAGTGGGTCAACTTCTTCTGAGGAATTTGAACTACAGAATGCCTAGGGAACTAACTTTCGCATCACAACGAGTAATTTGTCGGTAACAGGCTCGGAACGATTACAATCGGTTTGTAGGATTACGATTATTACATTACGAATGTGATTACGATTACAATTACCTAAGTATCAAAATTTGGATTACGATTATAGTCAATTTTCATTTTTCGATTACGACTACGATTATGATTACAGATTTTAATCACGATTACCTGCACGCAATCAGAAATAATCAGTTCGATTACGATTATAATCATGGCGATTACAATAATAATCATAGCGATTATGATTACGATCGCTTAAGAATTTCAAAAAATGATTACATGTATTTACCTATAGATAATAAGCAATCTACAAATGGAGTGCTTTTTGATCTATCCAAGCCGTTTGACACCATAAACCACAAAAGGTTACTGTAAAAACTTCAATTAGCGGACATCCGCGGTGTCGCAAATAATTTGCTTGAGAGCAATACATCGACAGTTGTTTGTGAGCATTGGAATTGGCCCCTCCGCACCGAAGACTACACTCTGTGGGGTCCCTCAGGGCTCAATACTTGGCCCTTTACTGTTTAATCTTTACATAAATGATATACTCTTTCTATATACTCTCTTAAAACTAATTTGTTACGCTGACGATAATAGCGCTTTTCTCTTGCATAAGGATATTAACGTTCTACCTCTTATAATTAATGAAGAGATCCGTCATGTTGTTAGATTCTTTAGGATAAACTATTTCCCACTAAACGCAAGGAAAACTAAATGTCTTCTTTTTACACTTAAGAAAAATATTAATACTGATCTAATAAATATTAATATTGATAATATTATACCTCTTTCTACGGAAAAGAAATTTTTAGGTAATATACTACAATCTAATCTTAAATGGGACCTTTATATCCATACGTTAATTATGTTATAAGTTAAGCAGACATATTGGTGTAATAAAAAGTATTCGTGTTTTTTTTCCATGAATATTCTTATTAATTTATATTATTCTTTGTTTTTTTCTCATATCTATTACTGTCTTCTTGCTTAGGACAAAACTACTGCAAATAATCTTCATTACTTACTTTTACTTAAAAACAAATTTGCTAGATTGCTTGATAATTGTAACAACTGTTCTTTTGCTGATTCTTTTCAACAGTTCGGAATACTAACATTTGATAAACTTCTAGATTTTAAAATTGCATTATTTATGTATAACTTCGTTAGCAATAATACTAATATTGACATTACGCTGCCACATCGGCCGGGACACAGATATGAATCATCTCGTAGTGAGCTTTACTATCGACCAATTTGGGCAAGAACAAATATCGGCTTGGTCAGCTTGGACTCACAGTGTCATCGGGTGTGGAATTCCCTTCCTAATTACTTAAAACATATACATTTATTTTCTTTATTTAAAAAGCTTTTATATTTATATTTGATTAATCTATAATTATTATTATATTTATAATTTTGGTCACGATAATAGAAATTTATTTTGGAAATTAATCATTGTTATGTTGATATCATCGTTGGTTGGGCATATATTTATCTTTTATATATTATTATTATTTGTTTATTTGTATTTTGCGGGATGCCATGTGGTGAAGGAAGTATGTGTGTGTGGGGGGGTGATGCAGATAAAGAAAGTTTAATATGCAATTTGGGAAAACCTTGGCAGTTTTGGCTTCGTCAGATGTAAAAGTCTTTTCCAAATGCTGCCCCGGCAGAATGCACATAATATATGTGTGGTTTTTTTCCCTTGCATTTTATTTTCTTTTTGTATATCTCATTTTACATAATTTAATTTTATATATTTTCCTTTGTATTTTTCACTTTGTATGTTTCCATTTGTATTTTTCACTTTGTATGCATTTTGCCTAGAATAAAGTACCTACCTAAAAGTGCCTACCTAAGGTAAGTATGATTTTAAGTAAAAACGTGTCAATTTATATCTGCAAGGGGAAGCTCAAAATTAGTATCAAAATTTTTTGTTCAACCCCCGACCCACAGGCCCCCCCCAACTTCAAATTTTCAAACGGCAACTCTTATCTTGTGATAATTTTATGATTTTAAACAGCGTAATGATTTTAAACAATGATTTTAAACAGCGTTTGTGATTTTAAACAGCGTAAAAAAGTAAAATATCCCTACGGAAAAAAAATTAAATTGGTTCATGCATCCGGGAGAGAAAGTTAAAAATAAAATCATTATTTTGCGTTATTCGTGATGATATACCGAAAGAAATAACGAACGCTGACTTCAGTATTTGTAAGTATATCCTACGAGTGTTATTGGGAAAGACCAAAACGTAAAAGAAACCTGATTTTCTGCGTTCATTCAATACAAAAATAGGCCAAAGAAAGCGAGCGTTCTCTATGTCTAGTACTGTTTGAAAAGGTCAAAATAACGATTATATTTTTATCTCTTTCTCATCCGTGAGTTTCTTATTTTCATGCTTATCAACATATAAAGCAATTTCATTTATACTTGCTTAAAAATATTGCGTTTTTTACGCTGTTATAATGATATATCACTAGATAGGGGTTGCCATTTAAAAATGCAAAGTGGGAGGTCTGAGGTTCGGGAGGTTAAACAAAAAAAAAATTTTGATACCGATTTTGGCCTTCCCCTGCAAATAAAATTCAACATGTTTTTTGCTCAAAATCATACCTACCTTAGAACCAAAGTTGTTAAGTTGGGGAGTTTTAAATTGATCACCCTGTATGTATTTATATTATATAGTATTTCATGTAATTTCCTGTTAATAGCATTTTTGTATCATCTTCAGTTGATGCTATTTCCATGTCGCTTTCTGTAGAAGTGCGTTTCACGCAGTTTGTTTTATGTCAGACGTTTTTCAAACGCATGATGTTACCAAAGTACTTGAATAAGAGATCGATTAATAATACACTTGTTGGAAGCAACTTAGAATTTTTTTTTCGCTATGAGCAAAATCTAATAACGTTTGAGTGCTTTTTGACAAGGTTATTAAGCAAAGCAAAAACAGAGGCGTCTCTTACATAGGGAAAATTCCCGTTGCCATTAAAAATATAGGATAGCCAAATTGATCGTTTTCCTTTTTTATTTTAATTTAATTTTTTTTTAATTTTTGTCCCGCTTTTAGTGGGGCGAAAATGATAGAAAAGTATGCTAATTAGTAAAACTACTTTATTAGATTTTAGATCACAACATCGGAATATAGTTGACGTATTTTAAATTAATTTATGTTCCTTCGCGATAAACACGCCGCGAAAATTTAAAGTTTACAGAAACAGCTTCACAAGACGAAGGTTCGGGATAAAACGGAAACATATTATTGGAAAGAAAGAGATCTTCTTCCTTCCTTTTCTTTAACGGGAACTTTACGACAAGAACTATCACGGAGAGACAAGGAAACTCGTCTTTCATTTTCGGCTCTGAAAATAAAAATATGAAACATAATTTAATTAAATTCTCCATGGAAATTCACAAATAAAACAAAATGTGTTTTAAACTTTTCAGTGCTAGTTCGTATTTTAATTCTCAAAATATAACAAAATATGAATTTAAAACACATCTCCGATACCAAAAATACATCTCTAGATACAAAAAATATTCTGCAAAATAGCAAAAATACATATCTAATTATCAAAAATACATATTTATTAATAAAAGTATGTATCTTTAATAAGAAAAACAAATATTTAATAATGAAACTTAATCCTTATTGAAACTTTAAATCTGGCTGTTTAGATAAATTAAATCATTATTAAGATGGAAGCAAATTATTATTGCAGTGAGCTGAACCATTATTAGAGTGAAATCCATATCATTATTAAATGAATTTATACCATTGTGGGTAACTAAATCATTGTTGTGCGAGCTAAATCATTATTATGAAACTAAATCATTATTGTATGAAAATAAATCATTATTGAATGAAATTAAATCTTCACTGCAGTAAAACTCAAACCCCCACCCCCATTATTGGACACCAGTCAGATAAAAAAGTTGCTTGCGGAAGTAAAATATTACTGTGAAAGAATTTTTTAGCGGAGAATTTTTATGTAAATGCAAAAACATGGGGATAGTATTTGAGGGGTATATTGTGAAAGATTTTGTTTTCCGTACTAAAAGTGCCTAACACCAGGTCTCTAATATTAAATTATATCCCTTATATTCCTATGGCATTTAATACTAAAAATACGTTCCTTATATCTCTAATAGCAAAACATTATCTCTTAAAAAGTAATGCACGACTTTGTTAATCAGTAACATATAATATATTTGCAATAGCAAAGAATAAAATTATTTAAAAAAAAAAAAATCAAAATATAATGCGCGTTTATTTAAATACATATTTTTAATATTCCCAATATGTATCTGTTCAATCCATTTAATTATTTAATAACAATCTTGTCTATTAATCTTTGGATTACAAGTAAAAAAAATGTCATATGTACGTTTCAAATAAGGATTTTTAAAGTGCAAAATGAGATGCAAATGGAAATTTGAAATTGTAAGAGTAATTTCTTGAGTTTTGAATGGAAGAGCGGAAAAGTATTTGAAAATCGTTTCATAGATTTTCTTTGTTCATTTTGCACTGCGTTTGCGACCACCTCTTGTTCCCTTGGGTAACAGCGATCATATTTATGTAAGTGCTTTCCACAGTTAAATTGAAAACTCCATAAATGTGAGAAGCCCAGTCTCAATTTTTCGTGATGTCAATTTCGGGCTGGTTCCTTTAAGAAAAATGAAATTAAGCAACAAAGCATGAAAATAAAAATCTCATTTTAGAAAATTTATTTGATGTCGATTTCTTACATCATTACTGGAATTTGCCGTGGGAGCCAAACAATCCGAAGGGGATTCATTTCATTTCTAAAATTGTCGAATTTCCAAAGCCTCCTCCACTTCATTATTGTTGAGTACATACCGAGGATGCGAAAGTCATTTTGCAAATTAATTTGTTTATTTATTCACCATGTTAAATACCGTATATTTGAATCACGGGTATAGACAAAAAACGTTTGAATAAATTTTACAATTTTTATAATTGTCATTATACTATTATTATAGTATTATTATAGTATTGTCATTATACAAAATAAGTTGAATTGGTCTAATGTTATTTTATTATTAATTTCATAATTTAACTATTAATTGCACAGGCCGACACAAGTTTTGATGACAAGCTGAGAATTGATTTTAAAGTATTTTGATGTGCTGAAATGAAAACTCATATTAGTTTTTACCTATCACGTCAAGTTTTTTCTCTAAAGTACTTTGAATGTCCAAAAATGAGCACAAAGTGTGTACTTTGTGTATGGTTTGAGATATACAAATGGTATATTCAGAATAGTATGGTGGCGTAGTGAGCCAGTTTAAGCAAGTGTATGTGCGATAACATGCACATAAATATAGCAAAACGAATCTGGACAGGTTAAACAATTTCGTCTGCCAGACATGATGCTAAGTTCAACAAACACGTGGTTATTTAAATTAAACGACAATTTAAATACATGGTTACTTGTTCCAACGTCGCAATGCCTGATGGTAATCCAAATATATCAATGACAAAGCACAATTTTTAATACAATTTTCTATTTTTTCAATTTTCTATTTTTCCCCTATTTTTCCACATAGTCCCCACACCGGTTCAAACATTTGTCCCATTGCAGCACTGAAATTGAGATGCCCCTGTGGTAGAATTCGTCTGGCTGACTGTGCAACCACCATCGGACTGCTGTATTGGCTTCATCCTTGCACGTGAATTGCTGTCCTGCCAGAAACTTCTTCAGCGGACCGAAAACGTGGAAATCACTAGGGGGCGAGGTCCGGACTGTATGCAATCAGAACCGCCGACAAGCTCCGGTCATTTCACTGGGAGAGTCTGGACCACCCACCATACAGTCCGGACCTCGCCCCTAGTGATTTCCACGTTTTCGGTCCGCTGAAGAAGTTCCTGGCAGGACAGCGATTCACGTGCAACGATGAAGCCAAGACAGCAGTCCGACGGTGGTTCCACAGTCAGCCGGACGAATTCTACCACAGGGGCATCTCAAATTTAGTGCTGCGATGGGACAAATGTCTGAACCGGTGTGGGGACTATGTGGAAAAATAGTGTAAGGTACGTAGAATAGTACGTATATTTGTAATTACCTGTATGTACCTTATTTTGGCTAATAAAAAATAGGGGCAAAGACTTTCTGATTCGCCCTCGTAGTAACAAGTTAAACGGTTATTTAAACTTCACTTATACTGTGCGACGCATGCGCTAAACACGTCATCTCACAATCGATTAATCGCTTATTTGTTTATATAAATCGAACACTACGCAGATTAAATCAAACAACAATATCAATCAACGTTTATTGGCGTAGTGATACCAACGCCGATGGTATGGCCTTCCACTGGTGGAAGGTCATGGGTTCAGGTCCCACTGAACGCAGAAATATTTATTTTCTTTTGAACGTTTCACCATCTAATCACGCCATAACATCGGCGTTAGTATCACTACGCCAATAAACGTTGATTGATATTGTTGTTTGAATCGATTAATCGTTAATTTATTGAAACTAGCTTCGATGCCAGATACCACCATGTATTCAAAATAGATTTCTACGGTAGATCTTTTGTATATAATGTTTTTACACATGTTTGAATCTTCATATACTTTGTAATAAGGATAGGGGAAATTATAGAGAGGTATACTAAAATTTATAAGTTTTCAATGCAAAATTTATGTTAAGAAATTTATTTATTAATTTTAAATATATTAGTCTACTTATATATATAATATTACAACATATTAATACATCAAAATATTTACGAGCTTCATCCCCTCCTGTATCTTATAAAGCCCACTATAATAAGCGCCTAGCTACAGGCCTGGTCGTAAAAGAAGTGAGTGTTGTGAAAAATGCTGCATGGATAGACATTGTATTTAAAATTCTTCAATTTTGGAATAATCGGTGGCAGGTGGGATCTTAATTTTTTGTAGAACCTGCAGGTTTCTAGAGATTTAATAATTACGAAGTAAAAGAATTCTTGCTTAAAAACGTCGAAATTTTCTCCAAGGAACCTACTTGTTAGGTACTCAATTTATGAAATAAGATTAAACGTAAAGAGTTTTTTAATTATGGAGCAAATGGCAAAAATTCTTACCATTGCTTAATCTAAATGAATTTGAATTCATCGTCGAACAGGGAATCCCGCTCATCCAGTTTTATAACTCTTAATGCATTCTTAATAGCAACATTAAGGCCGTCATTTATTTAAAAATAGGAAAAGCGAAAGATTTGAAACTGTGAACTTATTCTTTTTAATAGCTATTCTCGCCTAGAATTTCCTTGCTGGTGATGAGATGAAGTTCACGAAAACGTAAAGTTTCATTAAAGCACGTATTTTAATCGTTTTTTTTAATAAAGCCGTGGGAGGAAAATAAATAGCAAAAAATGAATGAATATAAACCTCATTATCAGCACTTTCCGTTCTCATGAGAATTATGTTTTCGTTTCATCATCGCTTTCCGTTCTCATGAGAATTATGTTTTCGTTTCATCATCGCTTTCCCAGCGGAATATTTTTTTTTTGGAAAAAGACCGTGTCTTTCATTTCCTGAGTGTTTTCATGTTGCATTTTTTGTTAAAATATCTTTTATGTTTTATAACATATCTCGCGGTGCTCACTGATACCCAAGTATCTAAAAATTGTTTGTTTTTTTGGAAATTACACTTTGGAAATTAGATTATTACATTTAAAAAATTTATCTGGCGGGTGTAAACATATAAGAAAAAGAAAGGAACTAAAAATTCCATGGAGTTTTCTAAAATACAGAATTTTTTTTTTAAAAAAACGGAGCATATTATTCTACAGAGTTTATTTAGTAATAATTAAGGACAAAAACGTGAATTATATATATAATCGATTTTTTTTGCAAAGAATAATTTTTTTTGCCAGATTGGTAGAAATTTAAGAAACCTTTTTAACACTTGGGAATTTTTATGTCAAAGGACACTTTTAGTAATATTAACTAATAAGGTAAGTTTTTATATTTTTTTGTGTTATAAAAAAGATGGAGAAGTTTTGTTTCGCGCGCATTTACTCTCCACCAAAATTCAGTGGTGGATCCATGGAGCGGGCTTAGGGAAATTTCTCCAACGAAATCCATAAAAATGCGGCAGAAATCAGATACAAAGAGCGCCGATTATAACGAAGGAATTTTTACAAAAAGTTTGATTGCTTATTTTATTTTTTTACATTGATCATTAATAGTCCAATTAATGGGTCCAAAATAGACTTGTTTGTTAAAAGCGGTTAAATTGTATTGCACTTGATCATCATACCAAACAAAATCCATATTTTCCTCGCTATATTCGGAAACACGCTAAATGCGGGTTTGCTACAAGTGGGTCTTACTGTATTTTGCATTCCCCTCCCCCAAAATCCTTCCTTGGATTCGCCTCTGCTACAACCGCATACAATATTGCTATGTAACAAATAGAATTCCATTGGTTAAGTTATTACGAACGTCTTCAAACCCTATTTACAATGTAGATTTATTGAAATTGAATGTATTTAAATTATAATTTAGCTCAAAAGTATTTAATATAGGTCCAGATATTAAGACGTTTCTGTACTGTACATATATACTTCCGCAACAAATCGAAACAGAACATTATGTGAAATGAGGGATATTATCTTATTGACAGATATGTACTAACCCATAATTAATTTCATGTTAGAACAATGAGGACATTAGGACAAACGGCAGATCAAATTGATTTTCATTTGGTTGCGGAAAAACCCAATTCTATATTTTCTAGCTAAAACAGTCTAAAACCGAAAGGTATAGGGGCCCAATATTTAAATAATATATAATATTGGCTCCCAAAAAAATAATATACGAAGCCACATCACATGGAAGAAAATATGATTAAATTCAGTTAAAATCCAAATACGTTTATCCAGACAAATGAAGTTCAACAACGTTTGGAATAGCATAAGCACTGCCGATGTATGATGCATGTATATACGCTGCATGTCCCAGCCCCCTATAATTTAAAATAAATTGAAATTTACTTATACATTGAAGTGCATAAATATATATAACGTGCACTTGAGCTTCAATAATAAATCCGAAAACTGTGCGTTGCTGCTTATTATGAAACGAGATTCACTCATTCGTCTTTACCACCACATGCATACAGCATACAAATATTGGGGGGGTGGGTAGGAAAATATACCAAAAGAAGGCATTCTGTTTGAAATTGGTGGGGGGACATGGAACCCTAATACCAACATTGGGGGACGGGTCCTTCCTGTTTCCCCCGCCAACGGCGCCCGTGACTATATGCAACATCATTATAATTATTATGCTGAAAATCCACAGTTCATGTTGCATTTGACTGGTTTCAGCTGTTTATTATTGCTATTATGTCCGTTATACATTGTTGTATTACACAGCATCAAGGAGATAATCACTATCCTTTTGATCTGGACTTCTTGGTTTAGTTCAAGTCTCACCCAGAAACCTGAGAACTGTCCATATATCTTCTTAATATATAGGCGGTGCCCAGTAAGGCAGTTTTTTGTAGGTCTGTTGTCGTTATGTCAGTAATGTCCAGTTTTTCTAGGAAGTTCTTTAAATTAGGCGTGATGGCCCCCATTGCACCTATCACAATCGGGATGACTGTTACTTGTTTTTTCCAGAGTCTATTAATTTCTATTGCAAGGTCACGATATTTGGAGATTTTTCGAATTCCTTCTCTTTAATTCTGCTGTCACCTGGTATTGCAATGTCGATGATGAAACCTGTTTTTCCTTCACCAATGTTAAGCCTTGTGTATCATGTTTTAAATACCTTAATTGTTTTAAATACCTCATTGTTTTAAATACCTTAATGTTTTAATACTGTTTAAAGCCAAAAGTCCCAAAGGATTTTCATTTGGGTATTTTCTGTCACATTTTGCTTCATGTTCCCAGTAGTTATTGGTTACTTTGGATATTGTTTATTGTACTTTGTTTATTGGGCTTGTTTGGATAATTTTTGTGACTTTTTGAAGTTCTTTTAGTTTGAAGTACTTTTTTGAATCTAGTATTTTAATTACTTTCTTGAAGCTACCTCCATTAGGAGCTTCTCAATTACTTTTATTCAAATATTCGTCGGTCTCTTTTTTTTCTCTTCAACAGTTCGTTTAATTTGTAAGAGGCCTCATCTTCCCTCTTCTCTTCTTGGTAAGTACAGTCTATCTACGTCACTCCGCAGATGTAAAGCATGGTTTATAATCACTTGTTTTCGTATTTTTTGGTCCAAATTACCCAAATCCATTAATATCCAATAAACAATCCTTTCAATGTACCTTATTACTGGTATGATCCTGTTGCTTATAGCTCTAATGGTGTTTTGCCATTCAATTTTGATTTCAAGATTTTTTATGTGTTTAAAAAATTCTGAGCCTGTGATAGTTTTCATATTATTATGAAGGAGTTCACCCAGTTCTAACAAAAACAAGTACTTGTAAAGCTCTTCGTGGGAACGTTATTTATTACTTGTTGGTTGTTTAGTAGTATATCCTCCGTGCTTTTTATCTTATTATTATTATTATGCATTTTCATAGTCCATGTCGAATTTGACGACTGAGAATATTCTTTAATATCAGGCCTTTCCCAAGGGCTTGATACATCAAAGGTATTTTCGTAGGATGTGGACAGTTCCATGCAAGTCGACCTTTTTGCTCTTGGTGAATTGCAATTTTGTAAATTCCTATTGTATTTAGATGATTTTCAAGATTTGATGGGATTGTTTCCAATGGTCCTCTTACTATGGGGATTATAACTGCTTTTTTCCAAAATTTTTATTATCCATTTGCAATTCATTGTACTTGGTGATGCTATCAAATTCTTTTTCCTGAAGTCTTAAGTCATTAGGAACAGCCATGTTTATTATCCATCCCCAATTATTGTTTGCATTTATTTTCACTGGCGGGTGGAAGACATCTGAAGCTAACTGGAAAAGGCTGCAGGAGACGTCTATGTTTTCATTCGATCTCTTGCTTCCCAGAACCGTTTCCAAGTTGAATCAGAAGTTAGGGTGGGGCAGTGGAGTAGGTAGGTTGCGTCCATTCTCTGTGGTCCTTGTGTAGAACAAAGACCATAGAATGTGCAAAACGAGTTGGAAAAAATGGCAAATCGATGCAAGTGCTTCGCAAGGCAGCCATGGCCTATAATAAATTCAAGATACAGTACTGCGACTGATTTATTTCTGGACCATTCAAGAATTTAAGGTATGTTATGCCACCATGGTTTTTTGAATTTTCTCCAGAACGTTCACCAAAAAGTTAGTCGTTGAAACTTCTTTCCACTATCCACTTGATGGTATTGAATGGGATTTCATAGTTTGATGTTTCGGAGGATCTCCGCCCCTCTTTTAGCCAGGGAATCGGTCGTCATTTCCATGAGTCCTGCATCCAGATAGCAAAGGTCATCCTTGGGACGTCTTGAGTACCTTCTGGACACCCCCAAGACGTCCCGAGGATGACCTTTGCTATCTGGGAAGTGACCACGAATCCACTGCAGAATAATTTCTTTATTGTTATTAAATAAAAGGACTAGGAGAGATCGATATTTTCAGACATTTGTAGACTAAAAGGCATTGGTAGAGTCAACAGCTATTAAAGCAGCCTTCCAATCAGAATGACTGCTTCTGCGAACTGACAGAGGTGGCAATATAGTTGAAGAAATGCTAGCTATTCGTATGGCCTCGATCTCTCCATCAAAAACAGTTCTATACGCAGCATTATTTAAAATGCAATTGTTCTCCAGCAATGCTGGAGAATACTTCATCCACATCATTCTGCACTTCGCACACAATCATTTAAAATGATTACCTTTTAAAATAATTAAAGATTATATCTAATTTAAATCCACAAAAACTACAGAAAGTTTATTAAAAAAAAGTCCAATGAAAATGTTTTCGCCAAATGAATTTATTTCAGGTTTTTTTCTCTAAAATGATTCTTTTCCTTTTCCAAGAAACTTCCAAGCGACGAAGTTGTGTTCGTTAATATGAACAAACGTTTGAAAACTCGTTTTCTTCGGCTTAGTCTTCAGAATGTTCAAAATGGGATGAACGCGCTTTCTTTGGCTTAACGAGCCCCGCTTATGTTTTATTCTAGGCACGTTTACAGGGTCGAAAGAAAAAGGACAATCCAGAAACAGGGATTTAAAATTCGTAAAATACATGTAATGATGTCGAATTTCGCAGAACGATTTTAGAGGTTAAAAAATGATGAAATAAAAATTTTCAGCAAAAAATTTGAACACGTCTTTTAACGTACGTAGCTCTGAAATTTCAAATTCCAAAAGTTGGCCTCCCAAAATCATGGGAGCTTATTTTTAAGGCTCTTTTATTTTTTTTACACTAAAATATACACTAGGCTGATATTTACTTAAAAAATAGCTTTACAGACTTCTGTGGAAATCATAAACAATATTTTAAAGATTTCCGCGACTTCAAGAATAACAATTTGGGCCTAAATCCCTCGACAATATACCACAGACTAAATTAAACGTCAAAATTTTAAGAAACATTACTCACATTATTTTGCTTTAACAATTGCCGGAGTAGAATATGGAATGCAATTTGGTTTGCAATTTTAGTAAAAAAAAGAGAACATTTCATGCATTTTAAATTTTGTTTAAATCGGAGTTTCAATACAATAACATTTTTAAACGTTTTTACTTCAAATTTCTTTCAGAATTTAGCATTCCGAACATTGAATAAATTATGTTTACGAAGAAACTTATATCCATGTATTATGTGTCAATAACAATCGGTTTTGAGTTGGCTTAAAATATAATGAATAATGTATTATTATTAACGAGCTGTATGGATGGGTGTTTTTGCTGTTTTCGGAAAGGGGCCAACGAACTATTTGTAAAAGACAACTGTTTTTAAAAACAGTTGAAAACAAACAGTTTGAATAAACAGAAAAATTAGAATTTCCCATGAAATGTCAAAACAATTTTAATATTACTTAACCTATTTATAATCACTTTTATTTTTATTAGTATAGCAAAACCTCTCTAAATGACCTCCTCCATTAAGCAACCACCTTTTCTTGAAAGGAGTTTTCTTCCGCCGACCCAATTCTAAAGTTACCTCCATTCAACGGCTATAAGAAACCATATTTCATCTAGAAGCGACCATGTTTCGGCTACCAAGGAGGGGGAGACGCAATTTCACTTCTTGTTTACTTTCTGATTTTGAAAGAAATGAACAATTCCGAAAATACATTTTTTATTATAAAAAAATTAATTTAAAGTGAAATTAAAGTTATATAATGCTTCCTTTTTTGGCCGATCATACTCTTTGTCGGATTTTGGTGAAAATGTTCATCCGAACATTCACAGAAAAAATTCTTTACCCGCTTATCTCAGCAATTATTCAAAGAAGTGAATAGATCAATGGATACTTTTCAGTATTTGTTGCAGATTACAAAACGCTTCATTTATTTTCTAAATTTTAAAATTGTTTAGAAAGACAAAATTGTAATACCAAAACAAAATACCATTTATTCGACAAAATTTAAGAACAAAACGATAATAAATACAAAAAAGATCTATAAAATAATATGCTACTAGGTCGTCTGTATGGCGAATAGAAACGGATTTTCACGAAAAGAAATTTTCTTGCTCTGGGTTAAAATAAATTTTGGATAAAAACGCTTTAAAAATGCAATTTGCGAAAAAAGTAGTTCACGGGAAACATTGAAGAGAAAAACGTTTGTTTGAAAGAGCAGCCCACGAGAAGCGTTGAGAAAACGAACGCCTGTTAGAATAAACAGTTGGTCGAAAGCTGTTGTTAGAAAAAGCGGTTTAAAACGTAAGTTGGAAACAACGGTTTCTGATTTCCTAACGTATTATTCGTGACCTGTTTTTTTTCTCCCTCAAACTTGTTCGCAAACGCTTTCAACCTGCTATTTTGGCGTCATATTTGGCGACCATAGTAACCAGCCAAGGGCTTATAAAAGACTTAAGCCCGCACAGGATCCAATAACAGTTTTGTCCCGTTGAAGAAACAGTTCGTTGTTTTTCAGAAAACAGTTTTTCAAACAGTTTGACATTTTTGTTACCATCACTAACGGGCTGTGGACATTCATATCCTTTCTCACAGTTCAGCAACGGAAGTTGGTTAATGGCGTTTCGTGTTTAAGTAAGGTCATTTTTATACATCGCTTGGCGCAGTATAGCCCAGATGCTCTTGCGCCATAAAAAAATCCAAACAAATAATCATACATCGCAAAAGTTGTTCTGTGCATGCGGACGTCCTTTCGTCTGTTCTTGATGGCATAAAAAAATTCTCATCAAATTTTTATGTGATAGACATCGCCATCTTTTATTTTAGATATTAAGCTGATTGGCCATATTTCCTCGCTTGATCTGCGGAGTGCAATGGCCTTGCCTCGCTCAAACCGATTAAATTGAATTGCACTTTAACCTTATACTAAATAAAATCAACCTTTTTCTCATTAAATTCGAACAGTAATAA
>QLNU02015359.1:70527326-70542436 GCA_006491805.2 Dysdera silvatica | reverse complement strand
TTACAAGCAAGGGCGGATCCAGAAATCTTGCAAGGGGCTGGGAGGGGTGATTTGTTTTCGATTCCTATTTTCAGCCAAGTGTCCGGTACTTTTCATTTCAGTTTCCATGATAAAATCCAGGTTCAAAAGGGGTGATTACCGCATCGTCCTCCTTGGATCTGCCACTGATTACAGGTGAGCCAAGTAGTTCTTTGAACGAAGCCGTGAACGATCGTGTCCACCTTCTATGAACGATCACACTCACTCAGTGATTCAGAAATCCTTCGTAATAACGAACTGCATGTACGATCTCACCTTGTTTGGCGCAGAACGTCCCTTGCTGCCCTTAAGCTATAAAAATACAACTACGCAACCGACCTTGGTAACAATGATTTTGGGCTTCAGATGCGGCTTTATGTGTCGAAACAATGCCAAAAAAAATCTGTTTAAATAATGCTTAATCATTTACATTAAAACAGCGCCTAGTTTATATACATCACGCCAACTGCACAACGTCTACAACGCCAGAAATCGCCAAATTTTACCGCACTTCGAGGATACACGGCCAAAATATATGATAATAAGCACAATCATCGTTTGCTGAAACCCTGTTCCTTCCTTTCAACAGTTCCATTGTTGAAAGGAACATATTTAGTGTCGACTCCTGTCAGCGAGAATATTTTGCAATTACAGATTTAATCTGCATTTGATCGATTCTGGAACGATGTAGAGGTGGCAACTTTTCTCATTTCATCCTCCTTGATGTCAACCTATAGAAGTAATGGATGTCGAGGCTATTTCTTACCCGTTGCCATTTCAGTACCAATAAATATCGCTACTCATTTTTCTAAATATTTGCGATTTTATTTTCGTGAGCATGCAGTAACATTTAAACTGCAATTACATGATGACATCGTTTATTCTATTTGTTTTAATATTTATGGGTTAATATTTACTTTATTGATCTGGTTTAACCTTGATTATTGTGTCTGGATTAGCGATGTGCATCGATAGAAAAATATCGAAGAAGTATCATCGATGTTTGAAAAACATTGGCCTCTAAACAATCGATGTATAATCGATGATGAATCGGTTTTTAAAATTTTTCGTTTATAACATAAAATCATTTTTTTTTATTTAAAAAATATTTAACTATTTTTTCCTTATTAAAGAAAGAATATTTTAATATATCCATATCCATTTTAATATATCCATATATAAGATGTTTATAACCAAAAAGCATCCGTGTCCCAATTTAAAAAATATAAAATACAGTGAAAACCGTTTATAACGACGGAATTTTTACAAGAAGTTTGGTTTGCTATTCTACTCCATACTAAATATATCGGTTATAACGACATCGTATATAACGACGAAACCTGCTATAACGACGGCGATTTTGTAGTCTACGTAGATTCTAAGTAGGGAAATTCGTATCGGATATAACGACGCGACTTGACAGTCATAAAGCAGAACCACGTGGGTTAGTTATTAAAATTTAAAGTTAGTTATCAAAATTTAAGCTTTATTCTAATCTTGTTTATTTACAAATGTCTGAGAAAGTTTTATCACTGCTAAACCTAAATATTAAAGATAGTGAACTTAAAAAGTGATTTATTAATTGAATATCACGAGGGTCATATTCTTAAGGGGCCTATTCTATTGTTTCAGCGTAGGGCCCATAAACTCTTAAACCGGCTCTATTATGAAGTTTTAATATAATATAATAAATACTATTTATTACATTTGTTTTCTACATTACATGTTTTAGTAGTATTTTCAAATTTTTATCATATGACAAGAAAGTACTATGTATTTAGTGTGGCTATAAATATAATATAAACGGAAATTAATTTCATTATAATTATGTTTTTATTTAATTTTGAAACCAAAAAGTTTAATGCTTTTTATTTTTTAATACTGTCAAAAGTATTTTATAATGTATTTTGTAATGTCAAAAGTATTTTATAATGTATTTTGTAATGTCAAAAGTATTTTTTAATAATGTCAAAATAATGTATAAAACTCTAGAGTACATTGCTATAGGCTACTATGATTTTAAAAAGACATCCTTTATAACGACTATCGGTTATAACGACCGAATTTTCACGGTCCCTTGGAGGTCGTTATAACCGATTTTCATTGCAGTTTGACGAAAAATGAATATGTTTTATGATCAGCGAGGTAACGTAAACCCAGTATTATATGAAATAAATATAAAAATATTGTTATTTCGGAAAAATTACAATTCAGTCATTATTTTCAAATAAAAATAAATTATAATGGAGTAGCAAATATATATTTAGTGACTTATATCGAGATATGTTGAGTTATATCGAGATATGTTATTATGTTGAGTTATATCGAGATATGTTATTATGTTGACTTATATCGAGATATGTTATGTGCAGGAATATCTTTTGGTATACTGTTGTAGAAATTAATTAAATAATTAATTAATTAGAAGATATAATTTAAAATGGCCGCATGGAATCATCTATTAATATGCAAGTAAAACACCGATGTCGTGAAAACATTTGATTGACGAACTAAAAAATGAAAAATTATTAATATTCAACATAAAATAACGTAACATTTAAAATAAAAATAATATGAAAAAGGCTAAATTGCAAAATATTAGCATGTGTGTGTTTCAATAAATAGTAATTCGTAACTCTCTAATCTAAAACTCTCTAATCCGAAACTCTCTAATTCTTAACACTCTAATCTAAAACATTCTAATCCGAAACTCTAATCTAAAACTCTCTAATCCGACACTCTCTAATCCGTAACTCTCTAATCTAAAACTCTCTAATTCCAACTCTCTAATCTAAAAAACTCTAATCCGCAACTCTCTAATTCGCAACTCTCTAATTCTCAAGTAACTCGGTAGGTTTTCAACGTTAACAACAGCTATCATTATTGCATTTACGGAAGACCTTTACCTTACCCTTTTTATTGCGTGCAGACAAAGAAAAACCAAAAGCAATAGCAGGTTCAATATCTATTGAAACCCGTTAAAAAATAAAGTAGATAAGTAGATTCTGAAAGCACAGATTCTCCCTATAACAAAAATAAAGCACGAAGTAGGAACATATAACCATAATTAAAAGATCAATTAAAATAATAGGAAGAAACGTTTTCTTAGCATAGAATGAGAAATTTTATCGTATTGTACTTCCCTCACACACATATTTGTTTTTATGAGCACATATATGACTTTGAAAAATGCTTATTTCATTTGTTCAGAGACTACTGAAAATTAGTGAAAGTCTCTTCTCCAGTTACGTAAGTTCCACTTCCCCATGCAATTTAATAAAAAGTTTCACTACCGACAAGTAATATTCGCTCTCAGTGGGGAGTTTGATGGATGCCTGTAGCTTAATGAATAAGAGCACTTGACTCGTTATCAAAAGGTTGTGAATTCGGATCCCAATAGGCGTTGAGAGAAGTCATTCATTTCTCTGCGAGTAACCGACCTTCTAATATTTCCACATCAGAGGGTATGATGGGAATTGTTGACTTTACTAAATAATTCTACTTTTGTTTTTACTGTGCATTTCCTTCGTCCAAATGTTCAGCGTCTCTTTAAATCTCTAATTTAAATTAGTGTTAATTCAGGTTGTATTGGCAATGCTTTATGCTGCAACAACGAAAATCACCGTTACAGCGCAATATTTCACCCATAAAGTGAAAGAGAGTTTCTAATCTGCTTATAAACTGGTAAATTTAAATTTCGTTCAAACGTACTTTTCATATCCTTGAAAGAATCACTATATCTGCAGGTGGAATTCTCTAAATTTTTGGATGGTAGCCTCTTCAAAGAGCGAATTTTAAAATCTTGTCAAAAGATAAGTTTCCAAAATCTTCCTAAATCACGTTTTCTCGATACAGATAAGATGGTTTAAAGAGGTCTAAGTTTAAATTCGCCCTTTCGTCGGTTGAATCTTCTGGAAGAAACTTTAAGAAAACTACTCCAAACTTGAATTAAATGTGAAATCTTAATTGAAATGTCATTTTCATACCGTAATTAAATATTATAATACGTAATTAATTATTTTGTGCTTTCATTAAAAGATTTCTCAAGGATGGAGTAATTTTATCGTGTTCCTTTAAGTAAGGAGAATTTGTTTGCACAAACAAAAATGAAACACACGCTCTGAAAAGCTTTAATTATATTACAAGGAAACTTTGAAAAAATTCTATAATTAAATTTTTCCTAGGAAAAACATTGGCGTTTATATTACGAGCAGATTTTCTAATGACTTTCAGCCTATTGAAAATGGACCAAAAGACTGTTCTCGCGTCTGTTTTCTTTAATTTTCTGCAAATTTCATCATATTGTGATTAATAATACGTAAAAGGAGATTTAATAAAATCCTGTTGAAGATTAGAAAAAAAGGACAACTTGTAAATGGGGTTAGTTTCTTAATCAATTCTAAAAAAAATTCATTATCTCTTTTCAGATTTTCTTCGAATAACGGGTTCTTTAATTTTAGAATATCCAACTTTAATTTTATGAGGTTGTTTTAATATCTTTAGCCTTGTTCGAAGTTCACTATATTAAACATAGTGACGTGATCTGAAATATCACGAAAGGATAACAAATTCCTCTCATAGGCCCTTTTACTCTTCAGAAGAAATAATAATGAATGAATACCCCAATACATTAATAACATATTGCTAAGGGTTAAAACAATATATTTTACTTCATAACTGCATATCCGTCAATCTGGGTATATGATGGTACGCAAAATTAATTTTCGATTAATTATTAATAAATAGTTTAGATGAAAATTAATGGTTTAGGCATGGGTTTCCCAACCCTTATTTCATTCTTTGAGGAACCCTAGAAACAATAGTCATATTTGAGGGAACCCCACATCTGGAACTATTGTATATCATTATTAATCTCTTCATTTGTTATTTATAAATTTAAAGTTCATAAGGAAAATAAAATATCTTCTTTCCTGGTAGCTAATTTAATAAAATAATTTACCTTCTTGTATAATACAAAAAGTTCGTTGACAATGAAAGATAATATATAACAAATTTAAACTATATGTTTAAGGAACCGCATAAAGAGACTTATATTGGCACATAAAAGTAATCTCATATCTATGGACAGAAACTGTAAAATATGATAGAAATAAATAAATATATGTGCTAAATAATTTTTACTTTTGAAACAAATTTCTAAGATGAAATCTATGTTTATCTTTTAGTACACAAATAATTAACTCGAGATAAAATTTTAGACAAACATATCGCACCCTTGCGACGAAAGTGTTACAACTCAAAAAATCCCAATCTTCAGAAAATACGATAAGTTATTTCTGGCTGCATTGAGAGATGTTGCGTTCTTCTAATAATATTTGCCAACTAGCGGAAACCCAATTAATCTACGGCCTAACGTTTTGCATGAGAGGATGCAGCACTGTTTTGCACATCTAGTTGTAACATTAAGTCATTTTCACCGAATTTTGAGTTGTAACACTTTCGTTGCAAGGGTGCAATATGCTAACTTTATCCTCGATTAAAAGAACACGACTTCCGTCTTTGATCTTACACGTACTTCTGTCTTAACATTCACACACTCTTGTTAAATAAGAAAAAGCTCACTCATATACGTAAGAGGTTGAAAACTGTAGCAATATATTATTTATTTCTCTCCTCTGAATGATTAGCATGCTCTTCTTTTCTCATTGCCACCGATTACTATTTTTGCGGAACCCTAGCCGTGTATTGTGGAAACCCAGTGGAGAAACATTAAATTAAAGGGTAGAAGGTTCACTGTAAATGGCGTTTTTGTAATGAATAAATATTTTTGGGGGTAACTAATTCTTTAGGGTTTTTTTAACAGCTCAGCGCACTATAGTCCCTGCACTCCTTGTATTATGAACCTCCAATTAAAATTTTTAACGTATAGTTTATTAACAATATCAATTAAAAGGTTCATTACAAGCAAAATGATTGCCATTGGGTCGTTCTCTCCTATGCACTTATGGTGCCGTCCTGCGCTTTTGTCTGACCAAGCGGAGGTGTAGTTTACAAAGAGTTCCAGTTGCTCAGTCTTGTGGGTTTCTAGTTGCTCGTGGTTCTAGTTGATCTTGTTGATTCCAGTTCTTTATCTGGTTTTAGTTCTTTTGCTGGTTTTTGACCTCTGGTTGTTTCTAGTCCCTAGTGGTTCTAGTTTTTAGTTATTTCTAGTGGTTCTAGTTCTCTAGTTGTTTCTAATGGTTCTAGTTCTTTAATCGCTTCTGGTGGTTCTAGTTCTCTTGTTGTTTCTAGTAGTCATAGTTCTTCAGTTGTTTCTAATAACTGTAATTGATTCGTGGTTACAGTTTCCTAACTGGTTCTAGTGGCTGTATTTATTTCATGTTTCTAGTTTTCCAGTTGTTTTTAATTCTCTAGTCGTTTCTAGTTGGTTTTAATTGTTTAACTGCTTTAATTTTTAGTTGGTTTTAATTCTGCAGTTGCTTATATCTGGCTTTAGTTCTGTAATTGTTTATAGCTGGTTTTAGTTCTGTAGTTGTTTCTAGTTGGTTTTAATTTTCTAGTTGCTAATTAATTGCCAGTTTAATTGCAGTTAATTGCTAGTTTAATTGCCTAGTTGCTACAATTGGTTTTAATTTTTTAGTTGTTTCTAGTTCATCTAGTTGGCTGGTGGTTCTACTTTCCTAGTTGCTTTTAATTCTCTAGTTGTTTCTAGTTGCCTTAGCTGGCTATGTCATGATTACGGTTGTTTTAGTTGGCTATGCTGTAGTTGTAGTTGCTTTATTTGTCCATGACATAGTTGTAGTTGCTTAATTGTCCATAACATGGTTATAATTGCTTTACTTGGATATATTTTGATTTTAGTTTCCCGTGTCTCTCTGTTTTTTTATCTATAGACATCTTTATTTTTCAAGTTATTGTTTTTTGTAAGATACTATTAGCTTTTTCAGGGTTAACATAATTGTAAATTTTTTGTTTTGTAAGTCATTACATGTTTTCAGAATACTGCGGCATTATATCGCCCACTTTCTTCTTTAACGCTACATATATTTTTTAATTTAAATAATGGAGATATTCCGCTGAATGGTGCAATGGTTGAACTCAGTCAGTTATAAAGGACTTTTATTTCTTAGCAGGATTTTTAAGGAAATTCTTCCTTATTAATAATAAAATTACATTACATGAAACAAACTGAATGTAATAACAAAACTAACCGAATGTAATACTAAACCTAACTGAATGTGACACTAAAACTAACTGAAATAATAAAGCTAACTAAATGTAATAATAAAGCTAACTGAACGTAATACTGAAACTAACTGAATGTAATACTAAAACTAACTGAATGTAATACTAAAACTAACTGAATGTAAAACTGAAGCTAAGTGAATGCACACCAATACAGTGCAATACATTTTTGCACTGGTGCACCTTTTATGTGTATCGTATCAGAATACTAGATATTAAATACCATGATACCGATTAATATTCGCCCAAATGTTAGTAACATTAGGCTATTCAAATACCGTATGCAACATCTAGTATGAAAGCAGTTTTTTTAAATAATAGGAATTAGCATTGACAACTGTTCGATGATACCAAATGAAGCTACCGTGATAATTTTTTTTTTGTAATTTTTTCAAAAATTGTTTTCCATAATTATTTTTTGCGATAATAAACACAAGCATGCTATACATTTATTTGCAGCAACAATGGAAATAACTCCTCTCTTCTTTCGCTTTGTCATTTCCTATGTTATATGGGGTCGGCGTTATGGTCCTTTAATCTTCTCTTCCACAATCTTCTATCCAATGTCTCTTCTCTACTCCATACTCTTCCAGATCTTACGTCACTTTATCCTTCCACCTCAGACGTGGTCTTCCCCTCTTCCTCTTACCCATTACCACCAGCTTATCCAATACCTTTCCCACATATTCCTCATTTCTCCGCTCCATATGCCCAAGCCATCTTAACCTATGTTCTTGTATTTTTCTTCCTATGGGTCCAACCTTGACCGTACCTCTAATTAGGTTATTCCTTATTTTATCCCTCCTTGTAACACCATTCATCCACCTCAACATTCTCATCTCAGCCACTTCCATCTTCCTTTCATGCGCTCTTGTAATTGGCCACGTATCCGCCCCGCATAACATTGCAGGTCTGACCACAGTTGTGTACAATTTTCCTTTCATCCTTCCGCTTACTTTCCTATCACAGAGCACTCCATTCATCTTTCTCCAATTTAACCACCCACATTGGATTCTGTGTTGTATCTCTGTGGTCAAAACTCCATCGCAGCCTATGAACGATCCAAGATACTTAAATTTTTGTGCCGATGGTAATCCTTCATCTTGTAGACCTATGCTACTTACGCTTTCTCCATTTAGTACCACATATTCTGTCTTTGTTCTGCTTATCCTCAAACCTCTCTCCTACTTTCCCCCATTCCTCGGTTTTCCTTTCTACTTTTTCACAGGATGTTTCGCATAGTACAATGTCATCTGCAAACAGCATACTCCATGGTGCATTACAGTTTACGTCTTTCACTAAAACATCCATTAAGTGGGAATAACTCCTATTAAGGAGCTATTATAAAAAAAGTATTAATGACCCCAACAATCCTTCTACCATCCAGTCCAAAATGTTACAGTAAATAGTGTAGGGGAAAAAATAAAGCATGGAATAAAATAGCAGAAGTTGCATTCACTAAAATGTCAACTATTAATGAGGCCTTTAGAATTGTAATAGTTGTTTTTTTATCATACAGAAGTCGGCCATTTATTATTCTTTTTCAGGTCTTTAGATTCAGGTCTTTAGATTGCAATATTTATCACAAACACTAGAAGAAAGAAACAAGCCTTTTATTAAAAATAAAACCTTCGCAATTTCAGCAATTTATTTCTACCAAAAACTGAGAGAAAATAAATCACTGAAAATGAATTCAAAAATTATTATCCATTCTTATTGGAAATCCAAATGAACCGTCTACTTTATTCAAAACAAATATACACTTTTAAAATTTTAACAATTACTTACTTAGAAAGGCTAAGAAAAAGGAAATACCCTTTTAGCAATTATATAATTTTTAGAAATTACGCAACAGTCAATTTGTAAACTTCTCTGGAAATTATGCAATTATTAAAAGTTTTCAAATATGCAGGGGTTAATTAGATCCTACATTTCAAGACGTTTCCATATTAGAAAAAGTCCCAAAGGCATCAAACAAAATTGGATTGTTCTGAAATATAATTTGGCGCAGTATAGCCCAGATGCTCTTGCGCCATAAAAAATCTAAACACTCAATCAATCAATCTGAAATATAAAAATATATCTACCTATTACAAGGCAGGAATTACTGTCGATGACCGAAAAGCAGAAGTTCGTTTAAGAATACCAAAACCCATGAGGAAAAACGCAATAAAGAATTTAAAATAGATATTTATTCATGACGGACGAATTAAGCATATATATTACTCCCACTTAAAATATTATTTTGAAGTGAGAGAAGCAAGAGACCTTTCTTTTTTGCTCATTTAAAATTGGCAGTTTTCTGTGAAATGTGACAGCAAAATTTTCGCAAGGGTTTGATAAAAATTTTTGCGCTTTATTTAGTCGAAGTATTAATCTATGCCTTGGGAATAAAAATTACCATCATGGCGCATTTTAAGATTGAAGAAAAGATTTTTTTGCAAAATAAATATGAAAATGACACAAGGAAGATATTCATAAATTATTAGTTTCAGTAGCAACTGTTTTTTAAAAAGTCTGGTGAAAATGCGTAATGAAAGATTTGGGAAATACGAAAGTTGCTACAGTATTTCAAATTACACCATTCGTAGCTTGCGAAACATCTTCTAAAAATTTTAAATATGTTTTGAAATCCGTTCCTCCGTATAATTAGGTTTCGTGCATTTTATAATTTTGCTCGTGTTATTTAAATAAATAACTAATTTTAAATTTTAGGCTTGTTTTAAGAAATCAAACAATGTAGCCTAAATAAATATGAATAAACATGTTTTTAAATTATTTAACATTTCAAATGATTAATATTTAAAAAAATATTAATACAAAATATTTAAAGCATCATTATTTGTATATTATTTAGATTAATTTGCGATTTTGTAACTGCATAATTGAAAATTTGGAGCAATAACATAGGAAATGAGCAAAGAAATTGCTTTGTTAAATTAATATACGTATATATATATATATATATATTAAATGAATAATTAATCACGAGGATTTTTTAATTTCTGCTAATTATGCAGGTTCTGTCTCTTAAAAAATCTGCCAAAATCAACACAAAATGTTATAAAATTAATTCTAATACACTGATCATAACCAAATACATCGTAAAAATCACCATACAAATATTAAAAATATTAAATTCGAACTTTTTATTAAAACTACAACCATGGATAATAAAGATATACACGATAATTAAATATTGTATTACATTTTACACAGGCTTTTGATGATACGAACATGACTTTTCATCAGGAAACAGTATCACATCAGCATTTTCACAGTACAGGCCTGTTTTTCCAAGATGCTCAGAAGAATAGCAAGTCCCCCCCACTTTTCATTTAATTTTTCTACCTAAGGGACCATGGTGAGAAGGGCAGGCAGTGCTAAAAGAAAGGGTGAAAACATGTTGCTGTTCTGGCATCTTAGAGAAAACAAGCTTGTAACTTGGCAATGCTGATGTGATGTGTATTCCCAGATGAAGTATCATGTCCGCTAGAAACAAGATACAAAATATCAAGGTAGGAATTTACATGAAAAATGTTAAACACTGGTAAAATAGCAATGAAAAAGATCACCCAAGCTTTCGGACGCGTCAGCAGCAGTCCTTCATCAGGAGTAATGACGATGTTATGTTTCTGTCTCTTTTTTATACTTGAAATTTCTGGAAAACCCTTCATCAGAGTAGTCCCGCAGAATGGAAAAACCCAATGAGAACCAATGGGAGGCCTCCAATAGAATCATGGAAAAACCCCAATAGGGACCAATGAGAAACCCACACTGCGGGTTACCTAATTTGGGGATGTCTCATACATTTCAGAGTAAGAGTTGTTTATAAGTTTCTGGAAGTGGTTGTGATGTATTAATGGCTTTCCCATGTAGTTTGTAAGTTTCCCAAGATTCTAGAGAGACGGTGGTGGAGTCTACACTAAGAAGAGTCTATTAAGTAGATTCTTTTTAGTATAGACAACTCTTACTCTGAAACGTATGGGAATCGAGAATCCCCCAACTTTAGATGCTCCACAGTACGAGTTTCTTATTGGTTCCCATGATTCCTATTGGAGGCCTCCCATTGGTTCCCATTGGCGTTTTCCATTCTGAGGGACTGCACTGATAAAGGTTTTTTTAGACCTTCTAAACTTCCAAGTATAAAACGAGACAGAAACATAACATCGTCATTACTCCTGATGAAGGACTGCTGCTGATGCGTCCGAAAGCTTGAGTGATCTTTTTCATTGCTATTTTACCAGTGTTTAACCTTTTGTATGTAAATCATATCTGTATTGTGAAAAACTGTTTACAATGTGTGTATTTAATTATTACGCGTATTTCTAATTTCTATTATAGTTGGTAGTAGTTTTAAGAAAAAGTCCGCTTTTTAATATTTTATAGTGATTTTTACGATGCATTAAGTTACGGTCAATGTATTAGAATAATTTTATAACATGTTATGCTGCTTTTTTTGGCAGACTTTGTGAGCCATTATATATATATATATAGTGTTTCTGTTTGGAAAGATTGTATTTTTAGGATATAGAGTAAAAATATTTGAGAGATAATATTCAACTGTTTGGAATATGGTATTACAGAGGGTGTTTACACATTTTAGAACGATTTCTGAGACATTTTTTAATGTTTAAAATGTAAAGATTATTTTTTTAAATATTCCATCTGATAACCTTGTTTTTGAACTATAAGTCTGCATCATGTTTTCCATGATAGAAGGGCTTTTTGCAACGTTTCCAGAGGTATTGCTTGCCATCCCTGTTCCACAAGTTTTCAAAATCCCTCAATTGTAGTGGATTTGTGCTTAGAGAGAGCTTTTTTCAACAGACCAAAGGCACAATAGTCCACAGGAGAAATGTTAGGGGATTTTGCAGAAATATGTTAAAAAAAAATATATGCAACACTTGCATCAGTTTTCATTTTTTCAAGGAATGCAGTGGTAGTTTTCGAGGTATGACTGCGAGCTTTGTCTTGATGCAGTTTTACACACTGAAAATCGTTGGAATAAAAAAATGGAATTTCTTCTGTAAATATCGGATGTAAAACATTCTCCTGATGAGATGATGAGTTGATTTTAACATGTTGTCCTCTATTTTCAGTGGGCCGTAGCTCGACCCCCAGGTCGATTGGGCCAAATTTGATTTTGGATCTTTCATCTACTCGGTCATATTGGCCTATAAACCGAAATTCAGAAAAACTGAGATCTGATAGCTCGCGAGGTTCCCTTGTTAGAAGTTTAACAGACTGTTTCTTAATAATAAGATAAGGGAGGAGCGTAAGATTAATGTTTTAAATAATTTACAGTAATAAATGGAGCTAGTGTAGCTATGTGGGAAGAAAAGAATAATGGAATGTTATAAGCCGGAATAAATGCATATATTATTTTTCTGAAGCCACTGCTTAGGAAGAATTGAAGAGAGGTTTCCAGTTTCAACTTTAAATCATTTTACTCCTCCTCCTCCCCTGCCCTTTCTCCGCCATCAAATTAAACTAAGCCATAAATTAACGTTGGAATGGTATGCATTATGCAAATATAATAAGCGAGCCTCAAGAGAAATTGATGCCAATGAAGAATGATGTCATTTCGAGAAAGATTTTGACGGATTTTTTTATAATAAATAATATTTTGAGATGCTGTTTTATAAATGTGTGCATAGAGACTATTTTATAGACTATTTTATAACAATATCATTATTTTTGACTATTAAATTATTTATATTTAATAGTCATAATAATAATATTTATTTATATTTAATTATTTATAGACTACTTTATAACAATAAAATGAAATATGTCTTATGATAACATATTCAAAAATTATTTAAAATATATTTTAAAAATTATTGATTTAAAATATGGATAAATACAGCATCAATAGACACAAATTATGGAACAAGGCTTTATAAGCAACGCATTTAGATACAAGGAAAAGTAATTTACAAACTTGGGATGGCGTTTCGGTACTAATGAAATTACTAAAAAGGCAATCTGAGTAAAACAAAACTACTTATTATATGAGTGTATGTTAAAATATGATTATTATATGATTGTGCTATGAATGAAACAAACCATTGCGTAATATTATCAAAGCAAGACAATCGGATATATCAACTAGTTACGTTCCAGTCACCTCCTATATGGACAATATATTACTATCAGTGACGGTTCTAGGTAATATAGCGCGGTGCGAACCCAAAATTTGGCGCCCTTTGCTAAATATTAATTATTTTTAAAATAATTTCTATATTTGGTACAATTTTTTTTAACTTCTAGGGATCTTCTCAATAGGCTACCGAATCTTATTGAAACAATACTCATTATTGTTGCAAGGCAGAAAAACAGGATAAGGGAGCAGAAGTTTTACGTAAGCGACATTTTGGCCATTTCAACCTCCCCGTAATCCGTAATCAAAAATTAATATTGGCAAACATGAGAAAATAAGATAACCGGCAACCCCCCCAAAAAATGATTACGTAACAATTGAACTCTTCCTCATTATTAAAATTTCCTTACAACAAATAACATGTAACTAAACAACAAATACTTTTTCTGATGCGCCAAAATTGAAACTGCTTTAATATAAAAATTAAAACCGTATATGAATTTTAATAATCTGGAATATTCTCTGTCGAGTCAAATAATTTCATCTATTTCGATGTAGTTTCTACTTTCTCAAATTCTTGCTTGTATTGTCATGTTCTGGTTTTGTTGGTTGTTTGTATTTTTATGGCGCAAGGATGACAAGGGTTATTTTGAGGTGAAGGTTTTATTGGAAAGAGGCCTTTTTATTTTTTTAGACAATAACCCAATTAAACACATTGCAATAAAGAATACTTTATACAAGGAATGAATAAAGAACAATAATATAATGATAATGAATTTATTAAAAAAATAAATAAGATTTAAAAGGCTAAGTTTTAAAAAATTAATCAGATAAATTTTTTGAAAACGTTTTTTATTTCTGGGTCGTTGGACCATTTTGGATCCCCCAACCTGCCGCACCGCCCTTAATCCACCAGTGATTACCATTAATTATATAATTAAAAATTATAAATAATTAAAATTAAATAATTAAAATTATAAATAATTAAAAATTATAAATAATTAAAAATTATAAATAATTAAAATTATAAACTGATGAGTATAGTAAAACAAGTAAATTAAAAGGAAAATTCATAAATATTTAAAAATTATAATTATATAATTAAAAGTCACCGGACATCCAACACTGCTGCATTCAGACGGAGCTGTTTTTCGTGACATGAGCTACGTCCATTGAAATTAGTGACAAAAATGGCTACAAGCAATAAGGGAGCTTACTTGGCCAATTTCGCGCTCTCAAGACTTCGGCAGTTTTAAAGTGATGAGAACCCTACTTGTATTAAAATCGCGCAGCAGGTGCGGTTTCTCTTTGGTTTCCTAAACTCATATTCTTGTTGATTGACTATTTCAAACTCCTTATTCGAGCCATATATAAATATATAGAAGAAGACAATGTTTCGTTCATAAATTACATATACAAAATACTGTTTAAAAAATTTTCAGAGAACGAGAGAGTGAGTGTTTGTGTGTGTGAATGAATGCATTAATTTTAGGGTGTATTTGTGAATCGCCTTAGAAATTTGGAAAATCATTCTTTTTTGAAGCAAGAACTAGCAGTGGCAGTACTACAGGAATAGAAATATATCTCTGGTGCTACTCATCACAGTCTAGTATAATCATCATACCGTTCATCATCATAGTGTACATCACTAGTATAAATCATACCTAGAAGGTTCATTAAGTATAATAGGATAAAAAAATGGGCTGATCCGATACCATTTTATAAATAGAATTCAATCCTTTTTCGTATATTTTTGGTGTCTGTTGGTTTTCAGCATTAT
>QLNU02015359.1:70489116-70527226 GCA_006491805.2 Dysdera silvatica | reverse complement strand
TAATATGTATTTAAGGTCGTTTAATACTTAAATATATTCCAACTTTTTCTTTATCTTCATTTTCATATTTTTTATTAATTGAAAAATGTATTTAAAGGAATTTTCAGATATAGTGGTCTCGCGCAATCTCACTGTATTCGTCCGCGGAACTTCGTAAGTCCATCTTCCTTATCTAGAAACAAGTAAACCAATATTTCTCCGAGAAATCCATCATTTGGATTGAAAATGATTTGGGTTTGCTACTTTCATCTTTTTCGATGATTAATATTAAAATTTTACCAAGAAAATCAAGTGTTATGCGACACAACAGTGCATATACACAGCATCCTGCATATGACATATGATTCTCCTTATATGCAACACACTGATGTAGCTCGGATGACTAAATCCATTAATGTTATTTAAACTATCTTGACTGACTAATTCATCATTATTATTTAAATTATGAAATATTTGTAATGCATAAACCAATTATTTAATTTTGCAAATAAACATTTATAAACAAGAGGCAAAAGAAAACGTTGCACATAAGATCTTCGCGCCTACCGTCAAATCGATTTTTAGCTATTTTTATCAAAGATTTTTTTTCTTCGTTTCGAAATTTCTGACACTAGTGAGCAAACACAAGGTTTTAATACTCGATCGAGGGCCAGGTTTTAGAGGACAAGTGTTAATTTGCACACGCACCGTTTACGTCCGTGTAACGTGTTCTTCAAATATTTGCAAAATTTATTTTCGGACGAAATTGTTGAAGACGATGTTTTAGTTCTTTTTGTGAAATGCTCCAGCGATACTTCATCGAAGAGTAAAATTTATTCCTTTTCTTGCGCAATTCCTATCATTTCGGGTATAAAAATTTAATGAAATGACCCATTAAAAGTGCATCATTAAACTTTTAGTGTTTCCATGCATTTCATTTCACTTTATCTATTAATACCGTCATTTAAATGTAAATAATATTGTTCTACGGATAAAGTTGATGAAGACAAAATTTGAGTGTTAAAGTGCAGTAAAACTAATTTTTATTGCGAAATGCTTAATAGCTATAAACATGTGGAAGTAAGGTTATTTACATATTCTATATTTATCTCCAAACTTTTAATTAGGAAAATTTTATATCAGTTTGTTCTAACTTAGGATGTTGTCTTGCCAGGGGAGCGAGATGGAATGTCAGAGGTGAAGAATAAAGAGGATTATGGTGCCTTACATATCGCGAGTCATCAATTATCCATCTGTTAACCCTTCATTACCAAGCTCACCATATATGGTGTGATGTTTTGCCGTTCATAACCAGGCACACCATGTATGGTGTGATGTTTTGCCGTTCATAATCAGGCACACCATGTATGATGTGATGTTTTGTCGTTCATAACTAGGCACACCATATATGGTGTGATATTTTGCCGTTCACTACCAGGCACACTAAAATGTGGTGTGCCCCATCATATGTACCTGGTAGTGAACGGCAAAACAATACACTATATGTGGCGTGCCTATTACTGAACGGCAAAGAACATCACACCATACATGGTGTGCCTGGTTATAAACGGCAAAACACCACACCATACATGAATGGTGTACCTAGTAGCGAAGAGGTTAATGTTCCTTGACAAGTAGTAGTAGTAGTAAGATGAATTAGAGTAAGGTTGCTCAATTTATATTTGCATGTTATGTATTGAGTTAACGTTCATTATTAAAATTCGATTTGTTCACCAGCATTATTGTATGCATTTCAGAAATAGACCTCATCTTCAAATGTAATATTACTTTTACAGGAGCGTGCGAAATCAATTAAAACATTCCCTGGGGATGTGGTATACGGAAGAGAGAGTCAAGAAAACTCCCGTTGCAGATATTTGTATACAAAAATTTGAATTTTTGAATAATTGGGAAAATGGTTGCAGAGAGAGAAGAATGAAAAATGTGTGAGTCTTAGGTGGTTTGATTTAATATCGCTGCCGAATGTGATTAATACCACCATTCTTTGAATATCTCAAATCAAAACTGAACGATAATAATAAAGATCACAGATGTATGAAGAAAAATATAAGAGTAAAAACCAGGATAATATGGGCATACGATGAGAAGTAAGGAGAATTGCACATACAAAAAAACTGACGATGAACGTGAATATCGGTGGAAAGTGTAGGAGAGGGAGGCCGACGAAGAGATTAAAAGAATTGGCGAATGAAGTTGTACAGAAGAAAAAAAGAGAGGACTGGAGTTTGCAAGTCTGAAAAAGAAAGCTCATCAGAAACAGAGATCCTATCTAAAATTAGATGAGTTGAGAAAGAAGATCGCCATTTCCTTTTAAAACTGTTGTGAAAAAGGTAAGAAAGCTTTAAATTTGACTTCGTAAAGCAGTTAAGTAAACTATTTATATAAACTAAACTACGCTAAGTATATAATTTTATATCTGTCGTGATTTTGTATCTAGAAAAGTGAAATTTTCGCAGTTGGGTGCTTAAAACATCCTAAAGATAGGATTATAAATTATAGTATAATTCTTTTTAAATTAACATTCTTACGATTACCATAGTCATACAGTAATCATCTGGCAATAATATGGATGAAAATAAATAAGGGTCTTTGTTAAGTGGAGAAACAATATATGTTAAATGGAGAACCAATATCTGTTAAATGGAAAGGCAATATTTGTTAAATGGAAAGGCAATATATGTTAAATGGAGAACCAATATCTGTTAAATGGAGAATCAATGTCTGTTAAATGGACAATCAATGTCTGTTAATATAGAATCAATGTCTGTTAATATAGAATCAATGTCTGTTAATATAGAATCAATGTCTGTTAATATAGAATCAATGTCTGTTAAATACAAAAAAATCAGGCGCATTGCGAGAAAAACTAATCACCGATGAAAATGATTCTTAATTCCAGTCCAAAAGTCTGAAATATCAAGAAAATGTTTCGATAAACAAGAAGGAGGAGGCATAAAATTAGGGAACAATTCGAACAATATAAGATGAAGAATTTAGAATTGATGTATAGAAAAAATACAGAAAAATGTTCACTTAAAGAGGGAGAGATAATGATTGAATATGATGATGATTTTGTTTGTTTTGCTTACGTTTTACGGTGCGATTATATCAAGGGTTATGCTGAGAAAAAACCTACATTTTTCTAAGAAATTAGAACCGCCTAAGGTTCTGAAAGTCAACTCTTGGATCGCGATGGCTATAATTGATAATACGATAAACAACTTATAAAAGGTTATTCCTGATTGCCAAAAGAATTTAACGCGCAGTCAGAATCTATTATGCACGCTGAACATGACATCGAAACGGTCAACATTCTGCTTTTTGCAATATATATATATATATGTGTGTGTTGTGGATAGTTCAAGGATGAATGCTTGCGAGAAAGACGCCAAGAAAAGTTAGCCAAGACCCCTATTTGGCGAGATCTTTACGGACGAAATGGTTACGGTCCACAAAGCAACTGGTATGCCCCACTGGTTGCTTCGACCCAAACCATGTAGACAAAAAGCAAAGAGCTTTTACATCGTGTCTCGTTATCTCAGCAGGAAACATGGCAATGGCTCGTTGGTTGCAGAGTTTTGCATTTGTTTGGCGTTGTTCGCTCTTCTATTAGTATCATACAAGATTCTTAGATTTGTTTAACAGGTTGTTCAGGGCGGTCAAATACCCCATAAAATCCGCATGAAGTTGACACACGGGCTAAAATTTGCAAAGCTTTCCATTCTTTATTTGTTGAAACGTTGAAATGGTGTATTTTGAGGGAGAAACTGAGTTTAGGGGCTTTTTATTATCGTATGTTAAAGAGAGAGGAAAGCAATCAGAATGGAAAATAAAAAGTGTTATATTTCAGAGAAGTATTATCGATATAAATTAGATATCAGATCTCAGCGAAACTGGTTCATTAGAGAGCAAGAAGGGAGCCCATTATACATATATAATATTAAAATATCAAAATTCATCAGCTGCCCAATGGCGACGACCAAAAACTTCTAATTTTTTTGTAAGGCACCAGTCTCGTTTCCAGCATGTTGGGTTTCAGGGCCGGTTTTAGACATTGGGCGGACCTAAGCGGAGACTGCAACTATATAGTTATGTGAAGGGCCAGGCGTGGAGGAGGCTTAATGCTCCATAAGGCACAAATTATGTTAATTATCTGTAGGTTCCATATTAGAAACCGAAATACCGTTGCGACTCTCTTTAATCTTACTCCCCTTCTCTTTCAAGAACTTGGTTATACATAATTGAAAAGCAGGGTCAAACGAAGTGTTTATCGAGGGTTGAGAATTGAAGGAAATATATAACGAATGCTACGATATGGAAAGAGATATTATGGAAAATTATTCATAGGTAGGTAATAAGGGCTACTTTAAGAAGCTCGACCATTAGTGACTACAAGACTATGTAAAGCGGGGTAAGTCTGTAGTGAATAAAATTCCAGATGTGGACCTCGTTAGTTGAAGGCCGTTTGCGATTGCTTAGGTGTGACAATTGATAAAACATTCACTCCTATTTCCTTTGTAAACTCAGTGTTAAGACCAAGGGAAGGTCACGTGACATACACATACAGTCACATATACAGTCCACACGTTTTTATTGCAACGTTCACAACTACAGCGCGGTGATACAAACAACGATCATTATCGCCAATAGATTTAGATATAGAGAAGTTGCGCAACGGTTCGAACCAACCGACACCGAAGCTAACCATCCACTCAACCTGCCCCTGAACTCGCGTTATTCTATTGATTTCATCATGGATTGAACTCGCGTTATTCTATTGATTTCATCATGGATTGAACGCGCGTTATTCTATTGATTTCATCATGGATTGAACTCGCGTTATTCTATTGATTTTATCATGGATTGAACTCGCGTTATTCTATTCATTTCATCATGGATGATCTATTATGATTTTGATCGAAGAAAAATCGAAAGAACTATTTTTTTTCCAACAAAACGGAAACTTTGAACAGATTTTTTCCAAATTTCTGTGAAAGTTGAGATTTCCCTCGCGATCGTCTCGCGAATTTTGCATTTTTTTCCTGTAAAAAAAATGACTGGTCCATGGTTTATAGTTTCATAATTTCGAGAGTTCCTTAATTGGCGTTGTATACATGGGCGCCCATGTAAGTGGCCAATGGGACTCGAGCCCCGACTAGCCGTTTAAAAATGTGATTTGCCTGGTTCTGCTATGTATTTATTTTAAAATAATTTACAGTCGCATTTTAAAATAAGGTACTTTTTAGCTCATTACTAATTGCCAAGCAGTATCAATTATTTTTGTAGCATTTTAGTATCTTGTACATTCACTAAAATTTTTGACAGCTTTGAGAAGGAGGTAATAATTTTTCTCAGCCCTCTCCTCCTAGAAGTACACATATGGGCGTCCATGTTTATATCTGAATTCGAACTCGGTCCAAGCTATATTCAAGGGGCCACCAAAATTTTGACGCCATAATTAATAAATGATTTTATATAAACTATATTATATAATTACAAATTATTATATTTACAAGTAATCCACGAAGTGATTTGACGTAAGAGCCAGGTTGATGCTAGAATTGAATTTGACAGTATTTAGTTTAATTTATCCTTGTCATTAATTTATAGTTACATGAATTCAGCTTACATTAATTATTAATTTATTCATGTTACTCTAAAACCTATCACTACTTCAAATGATTTGAATTTAAGCACTTAAACGAATTCATTAATTAATGAGCACAGTTCAATTAAAATGAAAATCACTCACTCCTTTTAAAAGTCCTCTCAGGGCTTCAATTTCAGCCATTCTCTGTTGAAGAAGAGCCCAGATCTTGTTCTGCGTTTCACGTTTTAAAGAAGAGCCGGGGAAGAGTTCGCCGCTAGAGTCCGCTGACCTTAAGCCTGACCTTTTCCTTCCGCAACCCGTGAAAGCGTTGCAGAAGGGACGTTTCTGGATCAAGGGGAGCTCACCTCCCATAACTTCCTGCAAATACGAGCATAAATTTCGGGTGTAGCACTACGCAATATATTTAAGTAGTAAAAATATAATTTCTGAATATGCGCTTGAGTTCATTAAAGAAATTTTGCGTGTTTCAACCAGACAAAGACTGTCTTTTTTTAATGAGAAAATTACTGGATGTGTGAATCCAGTGAAATGGAGTTGCTGTAAGCATCGTGTGTTGCCATTTATAGAAAGTGTGATTCACGTAATAGCAGTGCCATCTATCGGCGGAAAACATTACAAAGTAACACGTCTGTTTGAAATGTGACGAATTTCAGTTATAAACCCAAACACATATTCCAAAAACGTTGTCTTTTCACTACAGTCGAACCTCGACCCTCTTTAATTCGAACACTCATTGTGACCAAAACTTTTATCGTGTAGTTTGTCTTATCCGGAAAGAATGAGACTATAATAAATAAGTTATTATTTTGACAGGGGTTCAGAGGAAACAGTTCACGTTAAACGAGGACATTCGTATTAATGAGGTCCGACTGTACTTGAATACGATAAAAACATCAGAATGGAATCATGTAGTCAAAATTCACTCAAAATATTAGGCTGTGTGCATGCTGGTACCAAAAAAAAAAAAAAAAGAATTTTTCATTTTTTGCTGTTGCGAAATATTCTCAAATGGTAGAACATGATTACACTAATAATAAATAACAAATGTAAATCACTATAAATGAAAATTATGAACGCGTAAATGAAAATGTAAATAGTTAATGTTGGTTACCTGGTTCATACTGTCTGCCCTTGTGATTGTGAGTAGTAGCATCGTGCATAGCGCCAAAGAAGTGAACATCGCTGACACCATTTCTGCAGATATTTTCCTGAAAGATAAACGTATTTTCATATTATATATCGTGACAAGACATTCTTTAAAACTATATAATGTGATATGATATTCTTTGAATCTATGTATCGTGATATAACATTCTTTGAAACTATGTGGAAATTAATATTTTTTATCGAAATTATAAAAATTAATAATGATGGTGAATTAACCCTTTCATACTTGTAATAGTTTAAAAGTCAGAATTAAGTAATAAAATTCAATTTCTTCTGTATATTTTTGTCTGCGTCTGCGCACAGTCGGCATGTGCTATCAAAGGAAAATTTTTCTATTTTCTATTCAAATACATTCATTTTCAATGCCTGTTCCTGTGAAGTTATTAATAACATATCTTTTTCCTTCTTCAATGTGTTTTTTCTTAGAAAATTCAAAGTTTTTATTATTGAATTTATTATTATTTATCGCCTGATAATAATTTTGAAATTATTCTTCACTGTTTATTATTTATTATACCTGAGAAGAATGTATTCAGGACCCTAAACTGATAATATTTTACCCATCAGTATGTAAATGATAGTCTCAACAAAACCTTATACCATTTTGTGAAGACTTTCATAGAGCATTTGAAATTATAAGCAATTTTCGGATATAAATTTATATAACGAAATTAAGGTTTTAATACATATAAATTTTGCGTCTCTTTTGCCAACCTCTCTTCGAGGTAAAAGGGATCTATTAACGATTTTCCAAAAGAAAACCTATTTGGACTATGAGCAAATATATGGCCATTGAAAAATCTTCTGAAGAAGGTTCGCGCAGACGAAACGAAACGTGAAGTTTTAAGTATTGAAGCTGTAATTTTGTCGCAGAGTTTAGTATCCGAAAATTGTTTATAATTTAATAGTTTACCTCTGTTTTATTTACCGAAGACCTACATCCCAAAATATCCTGAAAGAAAAATAGGGTTTCCCAAGCTTGGTTGCTTTGCTCTATTAGCTCTTAATTATGATTTCCACGTCTGTGACATCTAAGCGAATTAAGCAAGCCAATTGTTACACTAAAGCATAGAGCGATTTCAATAGTTCAGAATGAATCTTACAAATAAGGGTTCCGACCTGGGTTCCCCATAGGGGTTTCGCTTGAAATCGAAATTAATAAGTCTTTGATAACTCAGCTAACCTGTAGTATGCTGTAAATCTAATAACTTTTATACAAGGATTTCTCGAGGTCTTATTTTAAAGATCTTTTTAGGTTAAAAAGGTTAAGAAAGACGAATATAGAGCCTAATAGTGTAAATCTTTTAGCGCTTTTAAATTCTTCGTAGATTTTACGTACTGCCTTCAAACCTTGTTTCCTGTTTATAAAACAATTTGTCTTCTATTTGAAGTGTTATTTATTCACTCTTTATATTACACAAAGACAGCTGTAGCCATACTGCATCAGCAACTTTAGTTTTTCAGGAAATCTGGACTTTGTATTATCCTGGAACTTAAACTCCGGAATCCAGATCCGTAAAAAAAACAAACAAACAGCAAGCGTTCGTTAAAAGCGGGGTGAGGCTGAATGATCCACTTCTATGTGAAAGGTGGCTACTATTAGAGACCCTAATTGTCTTTAGTTGGTGCTTTTGGCGCCGTGTTTGGCGTTATTAAAAGTGATTCACCTTAAGCAGTATGATCGTCGCAGTTTTTTAAAGGGTATTCAAATGTAAATGATTAAGTAAAGATATAATTCCGCTTAAATTTTTTATACGAAATTTAAAAACGTGTTAGAAAAGTGAATTTTAATTCCTAACATACATTCATGGACTCTTTTCATTGCATATACATATCTTATTATAAATAACCCTGAACAGGGACGTAAGAATGGGGGGATCAGTGCGTTTCACCCTCTCCCATTGGACGATTTTTTTGGACGTTGAAGAGATCATTGCTCTCTTCAACGCTTAATCACATGGTCTTTTTTTAAGGATACTTGGGGCCCCCCCCATTATTTTTGAATTTCTATACCCCTGCCCCTGAATATATCTTTAATCAGAATGGATGATTATCTTCAAACTACACACACCAACCCCTTCAAAATTTCTTCGCTAATTACTTCGGATGTGCCCTGAGGGACGTCGGCATGGTCCAAAATACCGCAAACGAGTTAGGACTTTGATCAACCGTGAACCCCATCTCCCAGTGGACATATAGATCACTTGTTTGGAGGAGAATTTCGCTCATGGGTATTTTTTTACACTGAGAGCTATTCATTCATTCATTCATTTAATCTATCAATTAATCAATGAATCAATGAATCAATGAATCAAACTTTAAGCGATTTGAAAAATTCTAACTTGATAAAAAATTACTTCTTTCAGTAATGAAAGCTGAAAGCATGAAATAATTTGTGTAATAGTTATTCTTGAAAACTATCTGTACATTTATTATTAGTATTATTATGCTATGTAATTTTATATAGTCAACTTCAAAAGTAGTAAAAATAAATAAAAGTTACATCCAATTAATAAAGAGGATCGAGGGTAACGATATAGGAAGAATTTGACAAAAATCTATGATTAATGCACTGAGTAATTGCATATTTAAATCGAAATTAAAACAGACGCATTTACGCATGTTATCATATAGATTACAATTATTTCGGAATTGCTACTTTTTCCTTCGTTGGAGCCAGCTTCGACATTGAAATTCGTTCTGCCGGACAGTATTACTGAAATAAAGTTGAAGTCGGGAGAGGAATCTTACATACGGAAAAGGGTTAAATGCTGGTAAAATAGCAGATGAAGTAAAGTACACAAGCTTTAGCATGTATGTACAGCAGTTCTTCATCACAAATGATGGTGAAAGGCATTATATATAAATAATTTATTTGAATGTGATATCTGATTCATATATGACAAGGATAAGACTAGACATTCTACTCATCAAGGTTGCCACTCAAAACGCTTTTGCTTATCTGCGATTACTTTTGTTAGCAGGCTCATATGTAGAATTAACTATTTTTGGTGTTAAAAGCTCAAATATTAGCCAAAGATATCTATACACAACATGTTTCAGCTTTTTTTTATTTGGATTGTGAAACATCCATTAAAAATAAATATAAGGAATTCAGTTTTTGTAGAATATTTAGTATAAGAAGTTAAGATGTTTTTATTAAATTCCTTGAAGTGAATAGTTAAATTTAGAAAGAGGATAGGCAGTTAAATAAAATTCTATTTCAGGGTAAGTTATGAGGATAGGTTTGAATTCCACCTAAAAACATGTTTAGCAAACAGCGTATTAAATCTTCGTAATATTTTTTTAATATTTTGCAACGTCGACATAAGAACTGTTTAATGTCAGAAACAGATGTTTCAAGCGGATTACTTGCAAACCGGTATGTCAAAACCAAAGGCATTTTACAGCAAACATTTTAAAATTTCTCGTTGAACGTCAATCGAAGTTACGATAATATTTTTTGAAGTACGTTCCTAAAATGCGTACATTATTCAGATGTTTTATTGAGTTTCAAAATACAGCAGAAGACACTTATAACAAGTCCACATGTAATACGTTCCCAGATGAGGATGGATATTGTTGAGTATAATGCTAAAATGCAATATATATGTATACCCAGATAGCAAAAATCATCTTAGGGACGTGCTGGGGATGTCCGAAATGTCCTCAGGACGTTCTAAGGACGATATTTGCTATTTGGGTAATTTAAACGCATTGACGGACCAAGACTTTTCTGCCTCCCTGATTGAACGAGCAAAATTGACCAATCAGCTTGACGTCCAAAAGAAAACATTGGTATGTTTATCGCACAAAAATTTTATGAGAATTTCTTTTCCGCCATTGAAAATAGACCGAAAGATACCTTCGTCCACGGAACAAATTTTTCAGGACGTATAAATGACTGATCTTTTCTAACACGAAATATCGTTAATCGACTTCCATTGAAGAACTGTAAGGTGGGATGTGAAATACCCACCGCGCATTAATATTAATAATACGTTGTTCATTAAATTTTAAGAGAATTCAAAGCATAATATTATTGTATATACATATAAGCAATATTATTTTATGTATATAAGCAATATCATTGAATGTATATAAGAAATATTATTGTACGTATATAAGCAACATAATTATATGTATATAAGCAATATTACCGTAAGTGTATAAGCAATATTACCGTACGTGTATAAGCAATATTATTGCATGTGTATAAGCAATATTATTGCATGTGTATAAGCCATATTATTGCATGTGTATAAGCAATATTATTGTATGTGTATAAGCAATATTATTGTATGTATATTTCATGCACATACGTTACTTATACATATTTATTTTCTAAGTTTGAAATTTGAAATTCCTCAACGAATTTAGTGAGTATTTTCTTTGATCACAAACTCGTCGTTTTATACGAGTTCTACTGAATATGCATGAAGTTGTTTAGCAAGAGGTTTTGACATAGTTAAAAGCAGAGGTTATTGTATGAGTATAAATGTAAAAACATAATTTTTATAATACAATTCTTTGAATTAGTACAAAGTTCTGTAGGCGAGTAAACCGTTTGGCGATTACAACAATGTATAAAAAATACTACAATCTCTACTTTTACCATTTTTGAAATAAGATTTTTATATAAAGGCAAAATCGTGAGCAACAACTCTTAGAGTAAGCGTAGTAGTTAAGCAGTAATATGGGATTTATCTGTTTAACTAGTTTTTATACTTGCCTTGATGATGACGCTGATGCCATTAACGACTCAATTATAACCAGTTGAATGCTTATTGTATCAATTTTGAAACTTGCACAAAACTGATGTCAAATTTGAAACATCCACAAAACTGTTAAAAATCTGATTGAACAAAACTGATATCAAATTTGAAACCTGCACAAAACTGATACTAAAATCTAAACTTGCACAAAACTGATATCAAAATAAAAAAGCTGGAGCCGCATTTCCATCGGTGCTTCAGAATTTAAACGTCTTACCTCTCCAACCGACGCTAAAAAGCAAAATACGTTTTTTCGTTAATCAGAGATTTTAAAGTTATGTACAAATAGTGACTGATAGTACAAAATTGCGGCTTCTAAAAAATAATACTTCTATCACTAAATGGGTAATGTGTGCACTAAAATAAGAAAGGACAAAAACAGAGACCAGAGTATGTTTAACTGTTCATTCGTAATAGTAGAATCATGGTACATTTATAGTACGTCAGGAAATTCTTAAGACAGGTTTAAGGATTTATGGTGAGTAGCATAAGGATTCTTTGGAGAATCTATATAGAGAATCTATATGGAGAATCTATTTGGAGAATTTTTCTGAAGAGCACCTGCATACTGTATAAGATTTCTTTGAACATAGTTCGAGTGATATTCGATGTTGGATGCGTTTGGCGATATTTGATTCATAACTCAAGAAGTTTGAGGTAGAAAATCCAAGGAATTTTGGGCAGAAAGCCCAATAAGTTTTGAATAGAAAGGATAAGGTGTTTTGAATAGAAAGGCTAAGGAGTTTTGAATAAAAAGTACAAGGGAGCTTAAGAAGGAAGTATGAGGAGTTTTTGCGTAGAAAATATGCGTATAAAAATTTGTGATATATATATAGTACGATTCATTTGAGGCATGTGACATATAAAAATTATTAATACATACATTATGAGAAATAACGAAATGCAAATAATATTCGTTAAGTTCAACAAGAAATGGCATAGAGTTTGTCTGAATTTAAAGGCAGATCGTCTATAGTTTACATAAGTTAGAGGCAAGTGGAATCCAGCTTATCTCAGCTTAAGTTAAGCAGTAAATAATTTATGAAAATCAAATAATAAAGAGTGTGAAGTTAAACGCATATTTAAAGCCAGTCTAAAGGGGTATTTTATGTATTTAAAAATAGTCTAAGGTTATACAAAATATGATTTACGGATGTTAATTTAAAACAATTCTTTCAAAATTGGAGATTTCGACAAGTAAGTTTCATTGTATTGCTACAGAACAATCAAATTACATAATTTCTTAAGCCAATTATAAATAATACATTACATAATGTTAATTTATTTAAACTAAATCAGATATTGCCAGAATACATACATACGCTTCTCGTCTCTAGCAAATTTTTAGTACATAAAGCCGTTCATAACAGTCTGAAATGATTCATTGCAGATTCATACATATGCAAGGATTGTTAACAAATTGTATGTGTTCTGGCAAGTGGGAAAATAATTGAAACATTTCTCTTATCTCTGACAGAATAACATGCTCTCTCTGTCAGCTGAAAATCGTAATTTATTAGAATGGCTTTTCAATTCCACACTTCGTATGCTATATTAAATCTCGACGTGGATTACTGAACGCTGAATATCCAAATATGACGTAAATTTAGTAAAACGGCACGAATAATCAAAACTTTTATTGAAAATGTAAATTAATATATTTCGAACCATACAGAGTAAGGTGAATCCAGTTTAATTAACTGAAATCACTCTAATGACTTAAGAGTTATTAAATATATTTTCTCTTACTAGTATCGTAATAATTATGGTTGGACATGAGAAGAAAATACTCGCATGTTCAAATTTATAACCATTATTAAAATGAGTGTTATAAAATATTGTATAAATTGCTTTCATTTATTTTTAATTACTTTGATATTAAATTACTTAATGCTTTTTGAGACAAGCCGTATTTAAAGTAATTTGTACCATGCCAAGATTAAACACATGTAAAATAGGCAGATGTTAAGGCCCATGTTTTAGGGGTACAGATGGGTGAAGATAGGACGTTACTTCACGAATACAGCTTGAGAAAGATCAATTTCTATGTTACGACGAATAAAAATTATTTAAGAAATTCTTCAAATCAGAAATTCAAGTTAATTAAAATTAATTTTGTTCTCTGAAATGGCTTTACTGCATTTTGCTTTTCTTTGCTCCTACTTTCCTTCATTTTGCTTTTCTTTGCTCCTGCTTTCCTTCATTTTGCGTTTTTTTGCTCCTGCTTTCCTTCATTTTCCTTTCCTTTGCTCGTGCTTTCCCTCATTTTGCTTTTCCTTACTTCTCCTTTCCTTTTATTTTGCTTTCTTTCACTTTGCTTTTCTTTGCTCCTGCTTTCCTTCATTTTTCTTTCCTTTGCTCCTGCTTTCCTTCGATCTCCATGAGTTTTGTTACTCGTGTGAGCACTCCTCTCTGGGTACGTTGAGCCGTACTAGTGGCTACGTTTCCTAATTAATTGAATGCACAAACAACAACAACAAACTAAGTTGTCTAGTTATATTGTACGTATGAGAAGATTCTTTGGATTAAGAATTATGAGAAAACGATTAATAATTTTGCTGCGAACAAAAAGCAAGAAGAAAGGATTTTAATATAAATTTCATAATTTGCATATTATAATTCAGTGTTTCATAGCAAAAAAAAAAAAAATTGTTCCTTAACCTCTAAATGTATACATACATATTCTATTTTACGTAAATCTTAATTCAACAAAGGTATAATATGATGACAAATCTCTCTCTTTTCTTCTCGTATTTCTTCAATTGAAATAATTACCCAATTTATTCTACAAAAATGGGGCCCGAAAAATATTTTGTCTCGGACTCCACAAAACCTTCATTTGACTCTACTTCACATCATTGTCGTAATCTCATCTCTCTTCAAAACAGAATCTTGAAACATGCCAAATGTCATTCAGCATTTATACATTATTGCGTCACTTTTTCTTGTGGGAGCAAGCTAATGCGCATTCAACATCATCATCATTGGTCAATTCCCTTTTATATATTTTCTTCTTTTTTAAACATTCTTTCAATTTCAATTTTTAATCAGAGGCGTAACTAGCTTCCAGTTCTAGGAAGGGCTACAGTATTTAACTCAGTGCTCGGCACATAGAATTCATTCGTACCTTTAATTTCTCTTGGGAAGGGGGCTAAGAACTCCCAGCATCCTACCAGTTGCAATACTGTCCTTAATTCAACGATTGTCATTTGCAATGATTTCATTTCTGATATTAATTTATCTGTTACTCTAATAACATTCTGAATTTTATAGTTGCTATATAAAATATTAAATAGATAAGAAATTGGCATTCATTATCTCGCTTCGCAATAGTAGTGACAGAAATAATTTTTAAGTCCTGTTTACATGTGGGTGATAAAAGACGTTATAATAATAGTAAATATAATGCTCACTATTTCATAATAAGCATTATAAATATAGGAATTCCAAACACAGACAACATACAGACCCCACATACAACAAAAAACGCCAAATCTCAAGATCTTAGATAGGAAATCAAAGATACGCGGCATATGGAAAGAGTTGACCTGTAATTCTGTCAGTTACAGACCTAATAACAACCACACTGCACAGAGTCTGGAAACACTTGAAATCGACCAAAATACAAACACCGAGTTACAAAAGGCCATAATTTTACACATACAGGTCGAACAGTCAGGAAATTTCTAAACACAGCTTCCGAATAATCTACAGAAGGAAGTCGTAAGTATTTGACACTGCCCGTCTCAAGTCTATACGTGCAACAGGAAGAACATATATAAAATAGTAATAATAATGATGATTATATAGTTTGCCGAAAATATGGTTTTATGATGATATGGTTTCACCGGCGCCTTCCATGCTGGCGTTGGCTGAATAAGAGGTTCCGCGTTGGCGCTTCCCAAAATTATTGTAACCCCAAGAAAAATGTTGGCATTAGTCGACTAAGCTCACTTCAGAAGAAGGTTTGCAAGTATGAACCGAAACGTCAAGTTTTTGAATTGTAATAAACGGACTTTCGAGTGCAGACTGTGTGGAATTATAGACATAGTTTAATCATTCAAAAACTCGATGTTTCGGTTCGTCTTTTGCGAACCTTCTTCTGAAGTGATTTCAATCGTTGATGGAAGACAACTGATGCCAAACGTAATTCTCGAAGTTACAATATTTTGGCGATAATCATGAAAACCGGTTGTTCCGCCAACGCTAGCATAGGTAACGTTCGTTGGGAGCACAAAAATCGGATGAAAATAGAAAATTATAAAAATAGCTATTAAAAAGATGAAAATTTTAATTAAAAAATTATGCCAAATAAATCAAAATTAATAAAATATAATATAAATTAAATATATTTTTTGAATAATTAAACTCTGTTTATAATTTCACGCAGTCTGCACTCGGAATTCTGTTTTCTACAATTATAAAATGTACAGTAAAAATCTTCGCCAAGTTTTTGAGTATTTAAAACTCATTTAATAATTTTATCGCACTGTTCTGAACTCAGAATTTATTCGCAATCTTCTGGATAACAGATAATAACAAAATTTAACTATTAACACTCAATAATAGATTTATGATAGAAAGAAGAACAGCCTCGGGCTACTTACCTCGGGAATATGCTAAGAGCCAGTTGTTTATTTGTAATTATAGTCATGTGGTTGACTGTGTTTGAATTATCTATTTACCAATTAACTACAATTATTTCCGATTTACTGTGGATTTTAGAGTGAACAAAAGCATCACTCCCATTGAAGATCTATCTTGTAGATTGATTTCAGCAATTCGTGTCTAGGGTATCCAAATGTTATGGTGAAAATTCAAAATTCTCTTTTTAAATTAACTAATTAAATTTAAACACCCATGAGCACATAAGTAGACAAACAAACAAAAAAAAAACACACACTCTCTCTCTCACTATTGTATAAATATATGTGTCAATGTCATTAAGTGTTGTGTTTATTTTTTCGAGATTCTGCCGCTCTTGTTTCTTGAAATTTTTCAGATGAGATTGTACCTTGGGATAACTGCACTACATTTACCCCATTCCATTGATGACATTACACCGTCCTACCCGTTGCCACCAACTTAGTTTCTTCAACCAGGATCCAGTGTAACATCAACATGGAACATCATGTAACCATCATTAAAAACCAGCACCTACAGGACTTTCATTAAAAATCAATGGACTGCCGTGGATTGTCTACTACAATTATCAATGCAACAGTATAGGTTTTTATCAAAATTGGAGTTTGATTGAATTATTTAATTGGTTCTATATGTAAAATGTCCATATCATTGTCACATCATATGGTACTTGTAAAATTAATTTCAATTTCAGAAATATTCGTAAGTTAAAAATATATTAATTGAAAGTATTGATGCACGTGTTGTATAATATTATGCAATTATTTCTAAAAATGCCTATGTAACCACCTAGACCCTTAAAAGTGTAAGGTTCTTTTTCTTTTTTTTCTCAAGCATGTTACCCTCGTTAATCCCCCCATTCTCACCATTTGCAAGATGCAGCTGGGCCATAAGGCCGTTACAATATAACCTAAACATTCCCCTTATTTCTGCGAAACAGTCCATACCAGCTTGCACCATTTTCTTCTCAACAACTAAACGATACCGTGGGAGCACTGGACCCTTTTTTCGCCTGTGACCTTTCAAGTCATAAAACTGAACTTCTCAGGACCAGTGAACAGAAAAAAAATCAAAACAACTTCAAAGAAATCCCTGGTGCAAGGGAAATAAATTAATCACCACAGCGTAAATAGGCTAGGCCACCCACAAGGCTTTTCTGGATCTCTCACGCTAAAGTTCCTCCCCAAGGACATCTGGCAATCAGAAATCACACCTACAACCAACTTCTTGGAAATTCCACCAAGAACGTTCGAACCCTCTGTCATATATTCACATTTTTATGGGCAAAAGCTGTCAAGAAAGACAGCTCAAAGTTTAACGAAAGCCACAGCCACTCTCCCCTCTGTGGGGTCAATCTGGCCAATTGAAAATTAGGTAATTTTTACGTCAGAATTCAATTGGCCAATCACGTTCCACAAAAATCTTCGATAAGAAGTCGAGCGTGAGTGTGAAGAACAGAGAGAGAGAGAGAAACAACAATGTGAAAAACATCAGCCGAGTATCGATAAGTGTGTAAAGAAAAAAAGGGGGGACGCCATGCCCTTAAGATGAACCAGGAGTAACATGTGAGTTAACATTCCTCTCTTTCTCTTCATATAATTATTATTATAAGTGCCTCCTTCTCCCCCCTTAAACCTATAATGTAATATGTAATTTTTTTCTGGTCGGTTATATACCCCAGCATGATTATGGTTTTGTCGAGTAATTTTGTATATCTGGTTTAAATACTGAGAATGTATAATTATTGTCCAGTGATAATTGATGGTATGCTAATAGTTCCAAACGCTAAATTTTAAATGGCTGTGAAACTCTAAGAATTAAAAGTATAATCTCTTGGTTATTAGACTAATAAAATAGCAGTACTATGTACCAAATTGTTTCATGTTTGTCTTTTAAAAGAACCTGTTTTTTATTTTATTGGTTATGTGTAAACACAACGCAATGTCTCAACCACTAGACGATCAAAGATAAAAAACCTATAAGTGGTTTTAAGGGAAAATGTTTTTTGTTTGTGTACTTATGCTCATGGGTGTTTAAATTTAATTAGTTAATTTAAAAAGAGAATTTTGAATTTCACCTAACACACAAACATCGGAGTCAACTTTTTAATTATCGTAAAAATAATAATTTTTTAACTAATTTCATTCATTATGCACAATATGTTGATAATATTTGAAAAAAAAAATAAAATTCCATGTTTTAAAATGCTAAAAACAAGCAAAAAAGTACGAAAATTACGATTACGTAAAACATGATAACAAAAAAATAAAGTACTCTATTTTAATTTTGTTTATTCATTAGCTATTGTGACTTTAATACCAATGGAAGAGATCTCGGATTTTTTCAAATTTCCATTTATAACAACGTAAGTTAAATTTAAGCACCATTAAATCAATGAAATACCATAAATTGAGACATATTTGAGGTTTATATTAGCATATTTCAGGAAATATTCAACCAGACCTTTTATTAAAGGTCTGCTTTATGCTTATACTTATTATAAATATGTATAAAAAATTTCAACCATTTTGATGAATAATTTATTTAAAAAACATGTTTCAGTGGAAAGTCGCAGAACGAAAAACAGTTTTGAGAAAACTTAAGGTAAAGATTTTTGATACCGTTCTTTAATGAGCTACTATATGATAATAAAATGACGATAATTTACGTTCTGGTAATCCTAAAAACAAAATTTAACTATTTTATAAAGATAATAGTTGCAATTTTTAAAAAATATAAAAAATCGCAAATCTTTTTTTTTGCCACGTTCAAAAATGCCTTTTTAAACGTGGTTGGATATTGAACTATTTTCAGAAGTATTTGCGTAATTCGCAGAGTAAACGCAAATAACTCTGGCAATGGAATCCGTTATAAATGGCATTAAGACTACCATTAATATGTTGTTTACTATGAACTTTGTAGAAAACGGTGTATTTAACGGGTTGTTTAAATTATAATCGTCTTATGTAGGCTATTTGCAAAGATGTTTTAGACCTCATTGGATTATTTTTAACTGTTTTCCTAGCTGTTTATGTTTAAGCTTACATATAAATGCTGTTCCTCTCATGAATATTTGTATAAACAAATGTAAATTTAGTTTCTGTGGGAGATGGTTTCTTTGAACTTTTACGATCCGTAGTCATCTGGCGGATTTCAGAATAGGATTTAATAGTTCAAAAAAGAGAGGGCCACGAGGTGCTTGTTTGCAGGCCAATATATTGAAGTATGGTGACAACGCGTCCCAAATTATTTATTGTATTAAATATATCCTATTGAATCTATTTATTCACAATTCAAAAATATTCCTTAGTTCAATTAAAGGGAGTATTTTTTTCGGGATAATAGTTATATTTATTTCAAGTTATCTTTGAAAATCTTTTACAAGTAAGACATCACTGGCACCGAATATGGATTAGTCACAAATATGAAATTCAAAATGACGTTTGAGAATGAAACTATTTGTAGTTTTAAAATTTAGAATAAATTTATGCGAAAATTATAGAGGTTTATGAAAAGCGATAAATTGGCAAAAGTTGATTTTCAATAATCTGGATATTTTTAACAGATTCTGTTTAGGCGGTCATCAATCATTCAGTTTCATTGCCAAGATTTCAGTGCCTTTAGAATAAAAAAGAAATGCATTCAGAGGTGTATGTGCTATTTATCTAAATATGGATGCATTATTACTACTAAATTCCCTCTGTCCAAGATATTTAGTGCCCGTGTAGTTTCTGCTCAAAACTTGCTGCATTTTAGCAGAAAATTTACACGCATTAAGAAGTTGGTTACCAAATTAATTGTAATTTTTTTTAAAAATTTCTTTAACCCTGTTGCGGGCCGTACGAAATAACCTCATTGGCCATTATTTTGCCACCACTGGTTTAAACTATTTTCAATCCACGATATAGTTAAATGTTATTGATGCAATTGGGAGTTGGAACCAGGTCTAATAAATAAGCTAATGTACTAAATAGGCTAACTAATAAAGGAAATAAGCAAACCAATAAATTAAATAGACTATAAACTAAATAGGCTCAACAATAAATGGAATAAATTAACTAATAAAGCGATTCAAAACGATTATTTATTTAGTTTCCTTTTAATTCGTTTTAACGATGATATAAAAATATCTATGCTAGTCATATCGATGAAATTATCAAAATATCATACATATCGATGAAATTATCGATGTACCAAACGTATCGATGAAATTATCGATATACCAGATGGATCGATGAAAGTACCCATATAACATAAATATCAATGAAATTATCGATATGCCATATATATCGATGAAAGCATCAATATACCACATATATGTCGATAAAAGTATCAATATATCATATATGTCGATGAAATTAACGATATACCATATATATCGACGAAATTATTGATATACCATATATATCGATAAAATATCACATAAAATGTTATCTTCATATTCTGTAGAAATAAAGTCACGGCTACCATAGGTGACAGCGTCAATGTGAAAAAAAGATTCGATTAATCTTACCTTCTCAAGGATAGTACGGGTTGACCCTCAAAACATCGATTTTCATCAAAAACCGAAAAGTTAGTTTATTTCTCGAGAGAATAAAACTCCAGTTACTTGGTTAAGAAGAATTTTAGATTGGCATCGCTGCATTTTTTTTTTAAAGTTTTCTTCTCCGACCTTCAAGACTTGATGAACTGCTGTTCACTAAGAGAATTTTCGTGTTTTGTATCTTCATCAAATTGGAGAGTTTGTTTTGGTACGACGGCAATGTTTTTCCGCGTTGAGGTTTCTTCAAAACGAATAAAGTTGAGATTGTTGAAGCTAGTTGGTAAACAGTCTCAGTTACTCTTGTTGAATACATTCTTCATGATATAGAGATTCTTATGCGGTGTAAAGGTTCTTGTAGTATATAGACTTGAATGGTGGCAGTACGACGAGCACCATTCTTCCATTCAGGCATTCATGAATATTTCAGTTGGCTTTTTGTGCCTTCTCTAAAGCTGACTTTGATTATTGTTATCTTGCTTGTTGCGATTTCAATTATTGTTGTATTGCAATTATTGTTGCCTTGTGCTTGCTGCAATCTTTTAATTATTGTTATACTGTTTATTTTGAGCTTGATTATTATCACCCTGTGTTTATACACGTCAGAAAAATTTAGCGATATTCTTGATATGTGTATAAAGTATCCCGATACAGTAAGTTTTATTTCCTATACCTTGGACGTCATTTGGACTTTTCAAGATAAAATATCAGCCATGACCTGTGAAAAACCATAGGTCTGATTTCGAGTGTTCTTATGCGTTATTTTTAAATTGTAGATATTTGGAAAATATATACAAATAGAAAAAACAACTTTTAAAAGCGTAGTAGAAATTTTATTCGACAAATTTCAACGCGTTTCGCACTGACTTTGGCCCTCCCTCGTCAGGAATACACTTCTGTCTGGTACGGAAATAAGCAATAAAGTGTTACCAATTCACGGATGGGTTGTGTTGCCGGTTAGATCTCATTTCTGTTTTTTTTTTTTTGGATTTTCTGAAAATTCGTCGAATAAAATTTCTACTACACTTTTAAACGTTCTTTTTTCTATTTGTATTTATTCTGCGCAGTGCTGCGTCATCAGATTAATTTGGAAAATATATTTTCGGCAAAGGAAGTACTTTCAACGTGTTGAAACATAATATCAATTTGTTTTATTTGTTTACTGAAGAACGCGATGTAATTATTGACATAGTAATTTAGCTTTTATTTTTGTTGAAACTAAAAATGGGGCACCGCAATTTTTTGTAGATAATTTCATGTCTGAGTAATTAAACTCAAGACTAAACGAAAATGTAATGATGTGAAATCTAAAGTAAGCTCATTTTTATATTTGAAAAGCCATGACAAATAGAATATATGTCTAATTTAATTGACGAAAAAATTTGGCGTAATTTGTCCTTAAAACGTAAACAGAAGGTGTGACGAAATGTATGTGTTTTAAGTACAATAGAAAAATGTTTTCACTGTTAATAATAAAGGCAATTTAGGAAAAGTTGGAAAGATTTGAGGGAACAATAAAAAAAGGAGGACAATTTCGTACCATAAAATATATCTCCTTATTTATTAATTTTATTGGAATTCGATTTATAATTATAAATCTATTCGTTTTCTTTTAATATATTTGTCGTTTTATTTAATTATTAACAGCGGAGAATTGGGAGGTGAGGAATTTGCTCTTTGGTAGTGTAATGAGTGTAAGTCCTGCCCGAATATGGTTACCAATTTTTTGCAGCAATCTTAGTTTTCAGAATTGTTTTTATTTCCTTATGGAGGTGCTTTTATAGTTGCTCTGTTCATAATAAACCAGTTATAATTAATGATTCTACGTAGGATTTTCCTTCCTTTGATTATTATTAAGCCGTAACTATTTTTTGGTTAACTAGCAAAAGAAAAAATCAATGTTTAAAAATCGGAGTAAAATCTCGAGGTCTCAAGATTTGGCTATGGTTTACATCACGGATTCTCCTAACATATCATCCATTTGTATTTTTTTATTTTCCCGGGGTGGAAGCTTCTCTAGATCCTAGCTACCCTATGTAGTTGAGCCACTTTTGTGGAGATAACTTGGGATATAAGAAAAATAGGACACCTTTATCTCGAAAACTGAAAAGTTGGTCTCTAGAGAAAGAAGAGGAGGAGTATCTTGATCTTGACTCTTCCAAAGACACGTCAACTAGGGTTATCTACCAATCAAAATGACATTTACCCAATGGAGGTTGTCTCTACTGCCAATATGTATCAGTAGATTAAGTCATTATGGCAGTTGTGTTCATGAGCGTGTAACGATGGCATTAAAATGTCCGTTATTTTCTCATCTCATATTTTAAAATATTTTTTGATGCTTTTGCTTCACATTTTATTTTAGATAAACTTCTCGTTATATTTTTTTTATAGATTAATTTCTATTAATCTAAAACAGTCGTTTAATTTGGCTTCAGGTCTTATTTACCTCTGATACGGAGTGCAGGAAGCTGTTTGCATGACATGCAGGGTTTCTTACTTGATGCTATTATTTATAGTCGTCGGAAAAGAAACACCATTTCGCTGCTATGAATCGGGGCTTCTCCTTCTCTGCAACGCTTTTCACGCTATAGTGCGCATTAAAATCGTTTGGAGAAATGGGAAATTTATCTCATCACATAAAACTTATGTGAGTGAAGGCTCATTAGACAAATGGTTGTCAAAAGATAGTTAGGATTTAAGTGATCATAGAATGGGAATTCTTACGAAATAATTATAAAATCAGGATTCCAAACCAAATGCTTGTAAATCGGGGGATGCAGATCAGGTGATCGTAAAGCGAGGATCATAAACCAAGTGATGGTAAAATGGGAATTATTGATAAACAATTGTGAAATAAAGATCACAAACTGACTATTTATAAAATAGAAATCCCAAACGAAACTGCCGCAAAACGGTGAGATACACCAAATGTTCATGAAACGGGATTACGCAACAAAAGGTCTTAAAATGGGAATTATAACCAGAGTGTCATAAACTGGAAATCACAAACCAAGGAGTTGTAAAACGGGAATCGCAAGCTAAACGATGATCATGAAGCAACTCACAAAGACGGCCAGAATCACAAAATGGACGATTATAAATTGAAGATAATAAACACTCGCCCCTTTAAGAAAGATATTCGATTTTTTCTTACATTACTTGTGAGAAATTTTTGTCTTATTTCTTGCATTAGCTTTTAAGTCTCGAAATTACGGAGTCAATCGAGATCTGACGTGTGTTTGCGTCTCAAAAACTAGATAATAATAGCCAAGCATATAAAGCAATCATGCGGCTATATAAACCCTACGTTGCGAACTATTTCCATTCTCCGCATGTGACATAGAATTTGATTCTGATTATTATAAATACTGGATAAACATAATACTAACTTAATGATCGCCATTCACGAAAGTGAAGGCATCATACACTGCAGGTTCTCAGTGATAATGCGTTCACTAGCGTGGTATTAAGTGGGTTTGGCTGCAAACAGTGCCCCATAAAAAGCCCATTTACCGACTAATTACTCATGGTAGTCCGGTGGTTGGTTCCTTAGGATTTAACAAGTTCGGATGTCTTAGTAAATGTAAATCTACTGTTGTAGTTGGTAACGCATTAATTTATATTGTCATTAATTCGAGTTTGACTTCTAAAGATATCTTGGAATGCGGGACGTTCTATGGCTGGCAATATAACGTCACGCATTCGATATCTTGGAATGCGTGACGTTCTACGGCGGGTAATAAAACAGCACACATTCGATATCTTGAAATGGTGATGTTCTGTTGCCTGTCATAGTTAGAAGTTCGGTCTGTTTGGAAATAGAGCTTAGAATTCTTCGGTAAACCGTGGGTCCTGTTGCAGCTTTACCTTTGCTGATTTTACGCTTTCAAAACACAAAGAAAACAAACCCAAGAGTGCACTGTTGCACAACAACAAGAGAAAGCAAACACAGCAGTGCATTGTTTCACTTTCAAAACACGGAGAAAACAAACGCAACACTGCACAAAGCTTTGCACTTCAGTGAAATGCTTTATGCAGGGTATATAAGTCATTTATTGATTAAAATATTTCAAGATTGTTTGCTTATATAGGAATCAAAGTCTGTTCGTAAGGTGTGGAGACGCAGCTTCCTATGAATACCCCACAGTCGCTACGGCAGAATGCAAATAATGTGATTTTCTACTGGGCGAACATTTTGAACTTGACTTCTGATAGCACACGGAGTGGAAATTTTTGCTATTCTATATATTTTTTATTAGTTTGATTCATTAGGCGCGGTAGTTCTGGATTCCTTGAAAATGGTAGAATCCTTTTGTTTCTCCATACAAATATACGAATTCAATATTTTTTTCTTTGCAAAACTAAATGACGACCCTCGGAAAGCGATTTCTAATTGGATGGAAAATGTCGTAGAAGGGAAAAACTACGAGAATTCATTCGTCTCTTTCGTTCCACAATTTGTCAGTTCAAATTAATCAAGATCTATGTTTTAAGCTTAGGAGCCTGTGAAAGAAGGAAACTGATCGCACAGATTGCGGCACGGGTTTTCATAGGTAGCTGATACGAGGAGACCCGAAGGGCCCCCATCTTGTCGCTTTGCAATATTTGCCATTTTCTTAAAGGAACGTCATCTTTATGAAAAAATAAAATGCTATCTTTTGCAAGCAACTTTTCCGCTCTTTGCCTTTAAAAACAACCACATGGACTCCAATGATCTAAAGTACGGTAAATTATATTTTTTTCATTTTTATTTATCACATTTTATTAAAAAACTGTGAAGAGACAGGGTGGTAGTTTGAATGTGGTGAAAAAGGACGAAGAGGAAATTAATGTGTACGAGATTGAATAGACGATCAATTCCCTGGACAAAAGGCGCTCCATTACTTGCAAAGGGAATATCATTATAAAAACGACATGTATATTATAGTTTTAAACGAGCATCTCAATTTAAATATTTGGGAGCAATATAGTGTAATGGAAGACTACAGAAATTAAACAATAAAACAGAGAATGGGTGCTATCTTGGATTCCAGAAAGAGGTAAGATCCACAGGGGTCTCATTCGCGAAAACTAAAGTATATTACCTGTAGAATGTTAATAAGATCTGTAGTTTATCTAGAGTACAGACAAAGATATCGGCTGATGAAGACAAAAAGTGCTTAAAGTAAAGAAAATTTCTCCACGGAAAATATATGGACAGTCGATGTACACGGGGAATGGAGAAGTGGAAATAAAAAACCATAAATATATATTACCTGTATAAAGAGCTAGAGATTGCACCAGCAATAAAGAAAGTACGATTCAAATAGCTCGGGTATGTAGTAAGAATGGAAAAAGCTAATCCCCACGTAAAGTTTATGAAAATCAAAATGGGACGGAGAACAGAAAAGGCGCGATACCCAAGGAAAATATGAATGGACGGAGAAAGACCTCGGAATAAAAGTGAATGATAAAAGTTTTTGACTAATAAGAGCAGACTATGATCGGCAAGAAGGTTTATTTGTCGTGATTAGGGAGAGTATAGTTAGAACAAGAAGAAGGAGGGATAGGTTGGTGGGGGGAAAAAGATTCTGTTTTAATTTTTTCCTTTTGTTTTATGATGGTAGACAAACATTCGTTAAGTGATTATCAAAATAGGTGTGAAGCTACAGAGACTTGTATTGGAAAATTCTTCCATGTATTTACCAAAATTCTTCCATGTATTTACCAAAATTCTACATGCCATCTTCAACCTTCTACCACATTACCAAGTAAAAAAAAACAAAAAAAACAGCCATCCTAGTTATTTATCCCTTAACCGCAATCCCTTAAACGAAGTCCTTAATTGAAGTCCCTTAAATGAAGTTCTCCCTGAGAAATCTGAGTTAACATGCTGTGAAGCCAGGGCAAAGCTAAAATGAACGGAATTTGAAATATTGGTCTGTCCTCATCTATTGGCAGGGCACTATTTAGACGTAAAACTTTCGACAAACTTTCCCAAATATTTACTTTACAACTCATTAGACAAATTGCTAGGAGAGTGATAACTCATGTACAAACTTAAGTACCAGTGGCTAGAAAAATAGTTATTATTATCCAATAAAATAATAAATAACAGCATCTTTACAAGTAAACAACTGGAGATATTAACGGCTTAAAATATCTCCTTGTTTCACAAGCTTTCACTGTAAACAAGTTATTATTAACGGTCATGATGGCCTTAATGACAGTTCGCCAGCAACAACAGTTTGAAAACAATCTAAGATAAGTTTGTTACAACATCGATTACTTTGAAGACAATTACAAAAATATCTACCAAGTCGGCTTCAAAGACAGCTGCAAAGACCGCTTCTCAATCGTTGTAAAATAAGTGGAAGAATATTTGCGAAATGTTTCTTCATTCAGCATAATCAGTAATCCATTTAGAGACATGGTAATTTTAATGTTGTTCCTGCACCATAATTGATGATATATTCTTAAGATTATTTGTTTGTTTGTTTGTTTGGATTTTTATGGCGCAAGAGCATCTGGGCTATACTGCGCCAAACATGGTAAAATCAAAGACTGTTGTAAATATTTTTAAGCAGTTGCTAATGAAAGAATTGTTTGTTTGTTTTCTCACCAAAAGAGGTAGTTAATTTAACATCCTAAATCTCATGAACTTGATTAAATATATTAAAGGATAAGAACTATGATATGATTATTAAAAATAATAATTTTGTTTTCTCCAAGACTACATCAGCAGGCCTTTGACATACTAATTAAACAAACAATACCTACTTATTGAATAATACTAATACAAATAGTGTATACTAATTAAACAATTGACACGTACGATTTGCACAAATTTCATTGTATTACATTTATTTATTAATTTCACAAAATGTTTCATGAGGAAACAGCGTCTGAAGGATTCAAACCTGTGTCCCTTAGGGCAATGGTTGTCAAACATCCATCCTGTGGAACCCTTTTTCTTACCACTCGTCTAGCTAGACACCCTCGATAAATATTGTTTAAGGAAAATATCATTATTTATCACTTCTTGGAAATAAATACAAAAGTACGCAATAAATAAGTATTTAAAAGGCAGGTAATAGTTTTTTATTATTGCGGAATATTGAATAGTAATAGTTAACTCTATCGAAGAAGTTGTTATGGAAGAAAATTAGAGAATTTATAGATTTTCTTGAAAATTTAGGCAATGTTTTAAAAAATTGCTTTATTTTTGCCCTTGAACGGTCGTCGAGGAACCACGGCGTTCCGGGACAACACACTTTGAGGAACAATGTCCTGGAGAATCAAATTTGGGTTTATCTGGACAATTTGGGAATTTAATGAGATAGAAGAAACTTAGATTATGATCTATAGGCTATCGAGAGCGAAGCCTTTGATTTCGACATGGTAGGGCATTACGTTGCCGCTGAAATATATCTAGAAATACCTTAGCACTGAAAAAAAGTTCCATTTTATGCTTACAGAAAAATATTGTCTTTCCATATGGAAGCATAAGTCGAATTGTTAAAATAATCTTTGAAGCATAATCTTGTTTACATGCTCAATATTAAATTTAATCGTTCACAGCTGTTTCAATAGCCCTGGACTATTTTCGTCAGAACGGTAACTGATGCAACACAACATGCGATGCCAACAAGTGTTACAAACGGCGGTTACAGGTATAGATAAGTGCATAGTAGTAAAAAAATTAGACCGTAAGTTAGAAAAAAATTCTCTGTAAGTAGAAGTTGTGTTTGAAGGAACATCTCTAGTAGTAGAACTTGAGTTTGAAGATTAATATTCAAACGAAACAATACAGAATTTCACCAGAAAATTCCATAACAAACAGTTATTTCGACACTGGCGTAAGGTTTAAAAACACGACGTTTCGGGAGCCAACTGCTCCCTTTGTCAAGTGAAGGCAGAATGAAGAGTTTGTGAAAGCCCCAAGCTTACATACCCGAATGTTGGGAATCCCAATCTGACATCATCTGGTGCGGAGTAGTTTCAGTTATGGAAACCTTCGCCGGGAAACTCCCCGCACCCGACGACATCAGATGAACACCCCCCAACTTGAGGTTTGGCAAAGATCCTGTAAGGTTCCGGTAGAGGTTTCGCGACGTTTATTGCACGGCTCCCCAAACCGTAGGTTTTCTATGATTCCAGAAAAAGTCTACTTTCCAGATTCATCACGTTCTAATGTAATACTTTCATCGAATGCCAATCTGGTACGTGACCCTCCCTGAAGATATGTTCAGCCAACTGACTTGAATCGATTCCCCCTAGCTACCGCACGCATATGCTCCTTCCCTCGTAGACTCATCGATCTTCCCGTCTGCTCAACACCTTGTCACAGTCTCCACACGGTATTTGGTAAATAGCACCAGATTTTTCCTCCTCCTCATGGACGCGATCCTTAACTTTAAGTAATAAATCACGCAGGGTGTAGACAGGTTTGTAGTAGGTCTTAACATTCACACAACTGAGAATTCGAGACAGCTTTTCTGAGACACCCGCCACATATGGCAAAACTACTGATGTCTTCCTAGTCTCATCCTCTACGTTCCTGTTTCCACCACTAACAGCACATTGGTTACGAGCGATAAACCTGTATTCCAACAAATTTGGCGGTATCAACAGCATTGGAGCGACTGAGGCATGATGGAAGCCTGGAAGAAAGAACTAGCCTTAGTCCGGAAGAGATATATTGCCTGTTCGAGTTCTGCTTGAATTCCACGGTTTTCGGCTTCAAGGGTAGATTTTACCGACAGAAGAGGTGTACGGCGATGGGGTCACCTGCTTCGAGTGTGGTGGCAAATTTGTGTATGGAGGCATTTGAAAACAGTGCTTTAGATGAGTGTGTTTACTGTTCAAGGTACGGAGGCGATACGTCCACGATAAGTTTGTTATCCTACCAAGGTCTTCAGTTGCTGATTTTCATCTCTATTTGAACAGCTTGAACCCTCATATTCAATTTACGTTATAGGAAGAAGATAGAGGTTCATTACCCTTTTTAGATGTTCGGATAAATAGAGATGTGGATGGGCGACTGTTGACTACGGTGTTTAGGAAACCAACACATACTGATAGGTATCTTGACTTTCGTTCTCATCACCCGGCATCACACAAAGCATCTGTCATTAGAGCCTTGCACCGACGAGCCTTTACACATTGTTGTAATGATGACCTTCGCAATGTTGAATTACGACGCAACAAAAGCGTGTTGAAAAAGAACGGTTACCCGACTAAATTTATCGCTCGTAACCAATGTGGTGTTAGTGGTGGAAACAGGAATGTAGAAGATGAGACCAGGAAGACATCAGTGGTTTTGCCAAATGTGGCGGGTGTCTCAGAAAAGCTGTCTCGAATTCTAGGTCATGTGAATGTTAAGACCTACTACAAACCTGTCTACACCCTGCGTGATCTATTACTTAAAGTTAAGGATTGCGTCCCTGAAAAGGAAAAATCTGGTGCTATTTACCAAATACCGTATGGGGACTGTGACGAGGTGTATGTTGGGCAGACGGGAAGATCGATACGTCTACGAGGGAAGGAGTATATGCGTACTGTAGCTAGGGGAGACGATTCAAGCCCGTTGGTTGAACATGTCTTCAGGGAGGGTCACGAACCAGATTAGCATTCGATAAAGGTATTACATCAGAATGTGACGAATCTGGAATCATGGGAAACCTACGATTTGAGCAGCCGTGAAATAAATGTCGCAAAACCTCTACCAGAACCTTATAGGATTTTTTTAAAACCTCGAGTTTGTGGTGTTCATCTGACGTCGTCGAGTGCGGGGGTTTCCTGGTTGGAGTTTCCCCAGATGGAACTGCTCCGCACCAGATGACGTCAGATGGGGATTCCCAACATGCGGGTATATAAGCTTAGGACTTTCACAAACTCTTCATTCTGCCTTCACTTGACAAAGGGAGCAGTTGGCTCCCGAAACGTCGTGTTTTTAAACCTTACGCCAGTATCGAAATAACTGTTTGTTATTAATATTCAAATGTGTTAATTTGTTATCTTTTTAATTATCACATATATACTGATATATTTATTACCCCAGAAAGTTACCTAAAAATCTATCTATTATCCCAGAAAGTTACTTAAAAATCTATATTATTATCCGAGAAAATTACCTAAAAATCTAGTTATTATCGCAAAAAGTTACCTAAAAATCTAGTTATTTTACCAGAAAGTTACCTAAAAATCTATTTATTATCTAAGAAAGTTACTGAAAACCTAGTTATTATCCCAGAAAATTACCTAAAAATCTAGTTATTATCCTAAAATTCAGCGATACAATCTTGAAATGGAAATAGCTTTGATGCAAAGATGGCGTCGTTTGTAGCTCACTTATTGGTTGTACCGATGGTAGCGACTTATTTATTTAGTTGTACACAAAAATATGTTTTAATACATAAAACAGAACAACCTTTGTTAAAAATATGAATAATCTAATTTACAGCACATCAGTTTTTACTCTCTTCATATGCAAACTAGGCTTAAATACAATTTATATAAATATATTATTGAAAAAGTTAATTATGGATACGAGTACTACTCCTGATAAAGCATTGCTGCCGACATGTGCGAGTGCATACGTGCTTAGTTCATTCACCAGTTTTCAATTTTTAAATGAAAACATTAATTACGTCAATATGTAAAAGTTTAAACTGTTGACATATAATTTAAAATTAAATATTTAACAATTAGTCAAGAATTTTAAAATTCCAGATTTGCGAGGGAAATCACTCGAGTAATTATATGTCATAATAATTTTAGTCTGGCGATAAAATTTTCGATTGTATTTACGATTAATCTTTTAGATCATTGTTTTCAAATTTGAACACGCAAGTGTCATAGTGTATATTACATTTGAACAGACATTGAATAAGTATTAGAATAATAGTCATTTTAAGTAGTTAAATTTCCCCATTGTAATGTTTGGAATTTTAATTTAAATTTAAGAATATGAGCGTAAATCGTATGCTTGAAGTTATTTCCCATCTGTTCAGTATTTGGAAATTCCTGCTTTGGTCAGTAATTTATCTTATAATTTAATATATTGAGGAAGAAATCGCAAACGGATCGCAGCAACTGACGACGATTCTCAACTGACAGCCTACGTTGTTCTATAGGAGATACGAGAAATATTACGATCTGTCTTCAGCTCTCAGATTCTCCCAAGATTTCCATAATTATCTTTGCATATTTATGAAGCCGCAATGAATAACTTGTGTCTGTGATTAATGCCTTCATAGATTAAACAGTACCAACCAGGGAGAAACGGAGTTTATATCTTCTGAAAATAATTTAATTTTTGTAAATTAAAATAATTTTCTCCATTGGAGTTATAAAGTTGAAAATGACGAAATTCGCTAACTCATCGACCATTTTGAGAGAATTCACCGGCGAAGAAACTTAAAGTTGGAAACCTCTTCCTCGAAATTGATTTGAATAAAAGCCTTATATTTTAAATATACTTAGACTTCTATAAAGCGTAAGATTTATTCTTAGATTCACGTAAACTATTTATGATTTATATTTAGATTCATGAAAACTATTTATGATTTATTCTTAGATTCACGTAAGCTATTTATGATTTATCCTTAGCTTCAGGTTAACTATTTAAGATCTATCCTTAGATTCGTGTAAAGATTTTATAATTTATGCTTAGATTCACGCAAAATATTTATGATTTATTTTCAGATTCACGTAAATTCTTCATGAATTATCTGTAGATTCTTATAAAATCTGCGCCATTTTAACTCATAGACTCACACACGTTAAATATATTTTAATGTGTTTTAGATTAGGGTGAACTATTAACCATATATATTTTCAGAGTGGTGTAAATTTAAAACACTTTCTCTTAAATTCACATAAACTACATATGCTTTCACTTCATAAACACATAAACTATATGCCTCGTTTCTTCAAAACCTCACGAGTTTAATTTTTAGACTCACATAAATCGAATAAAATTCATCAACAGTTTCGCACAAACTGAATATTATTTATCATTAAACTCACATAAATTGTATATTATTTATTCTTAAATTCACGTAAATTATGTGTCATTTATCCTTAAATTTCCATAAATTTATGTAATTTATCCCTAAACACATAAATAGTATGTCATTTTTCCGTAAATTCACATAAATTTTACGTCATATATCCTTATACTAACAAGGGAATTATTTTAAGTGCCTCTCGCATCCTGTATCGAAATAGTAGTAAAGGAATCGGGAACAATTTTTGTACGGAAGTGAATTTCTGAATTTTCATGGTTTTTTAAATTTAACACTGAAATGCAGCTTTTCTAAGAACACGTAAGTTATACAGTGAAGTTAAACATGAAATAAATCGCGCACGCTTCTTTTGGCGCGTTTTTTAAAAAGCTGGTTTAATTAGACGAGTTACATATAAATTAAAAATTTATGAGAAAATCATTTAATCAAGTAAATCTGATTTCAATGTTGACATTTGTAACTCCATTTCACATTTAAGAAAAAAATAAGTCCAGCATCAAATAATTTTAATGAATATCTTTGGCGTTTTAACCATCAAATAAATAAATAAATAAATAAATAAATAAATAAATAAATACATACATACATAACAAATAACAAATAACAAATAAATAAATAAATAAATAAATAAATAAATAAAATTAAAATTAAGAAACAATTTTATCAACTTTTTTAAGAGTAGCAATAGTAACGCCCGATGTTATGGCATGATCAGACAGATGGTGAAACGTTCGCAAAGAAAGGAAATGCATTTCTGAGTCTGGTGGGGCACGATCCCACAACCTTCTGCTATCTGGGCAGGTGCTTTTACCAACTGAGCTTTCTTAATTTAATCTGCGTAGTGTTCGATTTGTATAAATATATCTGCTGCAAGGGCTTTTCGATGAATTTAATACCGATCTCTTCGCAATTAGGTTTAAAAAGCAGTCCATGTACTGCCTCATTCGGCGAAATATCCGGTTTCGAAAAACACGCTTTAAATACGTTCGTGAGGGATTAAGCGTTTGTCGTCTGTTGCTCAGCAGGTAACAGTACCTGCCCGAATAGCGGAAGGTCGTGGGATTGTATCCCACCAAACGCAGACAAGCATTTCTTTTCTTTATGAACGTTTCACCATCTAACCATGCCATAACATCGGCGTTACTATTACTACGCCTAAAAAACAGTGATAAAAATTGTTTCTTAATTTAATTTGCCTGGTGTTTCACTTGTATAAATAAATGCAGGTAATTAAAAATAAAAATATTGGAAGCGTACGTAAACTAAAATAAACACTAGTGTAATTAAAAATAAACAGGTGGTCTTCGTGGGAATTTTGTAGCTATTATATTTTGGGGGCCAAAATAATATCTCTTTTTTCTCCTACACATAAAGCTCTAGGTTGAGCTTAAGCGTGGGTGTCAAAAACTAATATCTGTGAATGCCAAAATTCCAAATTCGCGCCAAATGGCGTGAATGAACTTCGCCATATTGAAAGTTTCGCAATACTGTATGGCTCTTCCGTGTGTAACAGGAAAGCTGTATTTCAGTATTAATCTTACAATTTCGTAAAAACCCAGGAAGGAATTCATTCCCACACAAAAATTCTTTCGGTGTCCATAACTACTTTTGAGGACCTTTCCCAGTCATATGGGCTTCGAGCTACACTTAAAAAAAGAGTTTCCTTGTAAGTTCTATGAATCCGTACACTTTGTAACGATTTACAGAAACGCCATTGTTATGAGCTCATCTACTGAGCAGAAATCCAGGTTTGAATGTAAACAGTGCGAACGTATGCTGTAAGTTTACTGACACGTATTCCAGGGGTTTATTCTCTGGGTTTGGATGCCTCAGGCAGTGGCGGGTACAGAAATCTTTCAAAGGGGCGATTTGTTTCCGATTCCTATTTTTTTGCCAAGCATCCGGTACATTTCGTTTCATTTTCCATGTTATAATCACAGCTCAAGGAGGGGGGGGGGGGGGAGGGGGGATCGCCCCATCGCTTCTCGCTTGGATTTGCTAGGCTCCTCAGAACTTTAAGTTCCGCTGTAACGTCATCGTATTTATCCTCGTACCACAAAATAAAATCACTAAACCAATATTTAATACTAAAACTCCTCATATTGCATATAAAAATCCTTACAATGTGTACTTAAAATCCCTACAATGTGTACCAAAAATCCCTACAATGTGCACCAAAAATCCCTACAATATGTAACAAAAACCCCTACAATGTACACCAAAAATCCCTACAATGTGTAACAAAAACCCCTACAATGTATAACAAAAGTCTCTAAAATGTATACGAAAAATCTCTAAAATGCGTACGAAAAATCTCTAAAATGTTTACCAAAAATCACTACACGATACACTAAAAGATCTTAACGTAATGTTACGGAAATGATATGTTTCAGCTTTAAATTTGTTCATTGTTGTAAAAATTGGTTAGGGTAAATAATTATGTATTGAATGGTTTTCCTAGTGAACAAATTACATATGAATCAATAACACGTTGCATTATTAAAATTAAACTAAGGTAAACCGTGTCCTTAACCCTTTAAATCCCAAACGTATTTGAGTATTTAACAAAAAATTGCATTAAAATTCGTTAAAGGGTGTTAAAAGATGTTGATTTATACTGATATTATATTTTCCATGCATTATTACCAAAGTTACAAGTTGTAACCATATTATTACATTAGGTGTTGCATACAATCTACCAGGATTTCCAGTTGTAACCATATGGCTACTTGGCAGTTAAATGGTTAAGGGCTTTCCTTTCTATTGTTAATCTTTGTTTCCGTTTTTTCTCCTTGTACCAGATAGCTCACTTCTTCCCAGAACATGCTCCAACCATCTGCGTACTTTCATCTGACCTTTCCTACTCTATTTTCTGTTTTCATTTATCTTCTATTATATCCGCGTTTTGCTTTCTGTTTCTTGGGTGTTACCACCATGGGACATTCTCAGTAGGTGCATCTTTATTAAATTGAGAATGGTCCTTTCCTTACTATTTTAATGCCCATCTCACACGCCCTAACAGCATATACCATCTGATAACTTATTGCCATATCCCGCTTCTAAGTTTGCACGGCACTTCCTTACCTGCTAGGACAAGTGCCGGACATACGTATAGACCAAATAGGCCCAGGGCTGGGGCCCCCCGATTTTGGGGGTCCGCGCAGGACCATGATATGGAATTGATAATATTTAAGTTTAAACACTATTTTAATTTTATTTATTTATAGATTTCCGTCTTCATTATTGATAAATCTGAATATGATAGATAATGAATTTCAATGAAAAACTCTTGATCTGTTGACTGTATATCGCGGGGGCCACAGTATTTAAGGGCCCATTCTCTCCTTTCAGCCCAGAGCCCACAAGATCCTTCATCCAGCACTGGCTAGAACTTCAGCTACATTGGGCTATTTTCTCAATCCTGCCTGAATCCTACTTCTGATGTTTTTTTCCACAGCTTTCTCCTTTTTGCCTATTTGTGTTTTTAAGTTAAATAAAAGCGAAATCTGAATTTTTCCTCATTTCTCCTTGGCATCTTGTCACGTCCTCCAAAATGAAAAAGTGAAATATCTGAACAATTCTCCTCTCCAAATATTTTGGATTGCATGGTCTTAGCCCGTAGTAAGAGTGAGAGAGAAGAAGGGCGTTCATGTATGCTTAAACAGTTTTTATATACGTCTTCAGTTATATTAAATATCAAAACCTGTTGTCGTCTGTCTAGCTACGTCTGTTTCTGTGATTGGTGAAATAGAAAGGGATTTAATGATTTTCTATCGAACTATTCCAAAACCGGCAATATAAAGGATGATGGATTGGTTTATGGACCTTATATGAGACCCCAAAGATACAAAATTTTCATATTCAGTTTTTTTATGTGAGAAAAAGGATGCACAAGATGAAATCTTCATCCTTCAGCTCTGGCTAAAATATAGCAGTTATTTAAAAGGATCTCAAGTAGCCATCTCGTCTCCCAAAGCGAGTGTTTCCGCAGAAGATAAATCGCGGTTTTCCATTCAATACCTCACATTTTATGGTATCTATCGTGACTTGAATATAAAATAGTTTGATGATTGCCGAACTCAAAAAAATGGAAGGCAAGGGCATTTTCCTTTAAACAATATGCTAAAATTATAATATAGTGCTTGTAAACAGCGTGTGGGACAAATTTTATGTAATTTTTGTAATTTTGAAAAATAAAGGGAAAAAATTAAGAACGTGAATGTATAGATTTGCCTTCTAAAAATTAAGCATACCGCAGTAATTTCGAGGTAACTCAAAAAATTACATTTTGACTATTTTCTACTACATTTTCGAGTACATTTCTACTATTTTTCGACTACATTTCTATTACTTTTCCGACTACCTTTCTATTACTTTTTCGACTATATTTCTACTACTTTTTTAACTATATTTCTACTATTTTTCGACTAAATTTTTATTACTTACATTATTTATAAGTATTATACTTTACATTATTAATAAGGGAAAAATTAAGATTAACTTAAACCAAAATACTCATAAACTTCCAAAAGTGTTATTAAAAGAATGTATCTGTTGTTAAAAGTAAAATATATGAAAATTTCATGTGTAATATAAGTATTATAAAATATATATTAAAAATTTCTCTTTTTCTTTGCTCTTTCTTCAGCAAAATTATCAATTATTTCTATGAAATTAATAACATCTACATCATTTTCTATGCACAATACAGCTGGATAACTTAATTTTGACAGACTTGCGGAATTTGGTAATTGATTTTTTACTTGTCGAAATACTGAAATTGATCTTTTTCTATTTTCATTTGAAACAGCTAATAGTAAATAAATACGCAATATAATTTTCACATTACTTATTCTCAACGAATTCGAAGTGGCGTTCCGAGATTATAGCCTCGGTTCCCTCAAAAAGTAGGTGCTAAACATTCGATTTTTTGTTTATGAAATAATCCGGTCCTGACGCAGTACATCGCGAAGTGATTTGTTTCAATATAAGCTTATTTTTATACTTCGTATAAATTCGTCGTTATGTATTCGTATGTTTATACTATGCAGAAAATAAAATTTAAATCTGTTATTTTTTTGGAAAGTACCTGAGGTTTTTGTAAAAACACACACACACATATGCACACAGTGTAAGTTTGGTACGAGAAATGTCAGGTTTTCAAGATCGCCCGTGTAGTAAACGCCACAAATAAATCCCTGTGTAAAACTAACACGATAAAGTATTTTTCGCTTGTCAATTAGCTGTCTTACTCGGATATATACACGCCGAAAGGTTCATTACGTCACTTACGATAAGAATAAAAATATCAGAAATAACGCTAATATGAAGAAATGAGATTGATGCGTAGCACCATAAC
>QLNU02015359.1:70459458-70481903 GCA_006491805.2 Dysdera silvatica | reverse complement strand
CCCCTTTTTTTACGTCTTAAGAAAATAGTTGCGCTATTAAATCTCTCGTAATAAAGCATTATATTTCTTACATTGAAGATGGAACGCGTACGTGTGACTATAAACGTCACGCATGGTAATGAAACGATGTGACGTTTATAAGCACCTCCCTACATCACTCATATCACCGAAGTGATAGCTATTGGGTTATTAAATCTACCAACTATAGCGGTATCTACGAAAATTGGATATTACTAAATATATAGATTAGTAATAGATATTAATACTAATGTGCAGATTAAATCTGTAGGCAGAAACAATTTCCAAGTACGCCATATAATGTATCTGGAAGATAGACAGCCGGACGGAGGGATGGGAAAGACAGAAAGAGAGAGGGAGAGAGAGATTTTAAAGTATCTGTTGAATATCTGTGTCGACAAAATAAGCAAGATAAGAGAACGACATGAACGATTTTGAAATCGACAAATCTTAAATATCAATCGTTTTTCCAGTGATCTAAATGTGAATTGGACTTGATTTGATTATGAAAAGATCGTTGACAGAAGTTTCTCGACGGGACACCGATTGAAAATCGAATTGACGATATTTTGGTCACAATGATTTTCTTCGCATGAAAAAGACAGGAGGGGGATGCGACCTTGAAACTGAGGCTCCTGAGTGCATTGATTTATAACACCGATGATACTGGGGCAATCTCTGGCGCCATGTTCTGTTCCCGTCATTAGGCCCTTAGAATCGCCCCGTCTGAATGCAAGGACATTTAAACACCCCTGGTAAGTTCTCCAGAATGGCTCTTGAAGACCTTTCGTCTTTGGAACGATTGTTTTAAAATCTTTCAGTCACGCTAAAATCGCATTTTAAAAGTGGTGGGAGTCCTTTGTTCTAATGAGCTTTACTGGTAGATAAAAGCTGATGTTGGACTGTTTGAATGAAAAAGAAAAGACTTCTGAACTGACTATCTAACTGCTTAAGAACTTCTCTTTGCATGGGAGGTAATAAATCAAAAATTCATTACAGAGAAGATGGATAAAATATGCTCAAAATATCCAATGAAACCGAAGAAAATGAATTTCATTTGCGATTGAATAATATTTCCATTATGTATAAAAATTTAACTAACTTTCTCTAACTTTTTAACTAAAAAGTTTTTAAAACTCAAAGGTCATTTTTAAGACCTTTTGAATGAAAATTGTAAGCCCAGGCAAGTTAGAAGAAGAACGGCGTGCCAAAAAGAAATAATATATGTTCCTTATAAAGTTGGTTTCTTCAGAACTTATACCTGTGGTTACAGGGAATAACCGGTTAAGTATAAAATCGCAATTTTTCATGGCAGCATATTTTACCTTAAAACTTTTTCTATATATATAGTTTTGAAAACAATAAATTTGGTTGACATCAATATGGTTCAAATAATGTTAAAAATTTAATGGCTTGAATAATAATTAATTTGTTGAAACCCTATGTACTGAAATCACAGTGAACTAATTGTTGTCATTTTTTGACTTAACCACTTATTTGCTGTGACCACAGGTATCTAAACTTGGATTTACAATTTATTAACTAAACGTCTGATATTAACGTTTAATACGCGTTTTTATAGAATATGACCTGATTTAACATTGTGCTGATGTAAGCCAGAATATTATTGATATTTATATGAAACTCTCAAAATAGACTTTTTATGGCTTTACTAAAAAAAAGTATAATTAAAATTATAAAATTAGATTGGTATTATCAATTTTCCTTTATTTATTCAATATTAAACGTATTCATTCATCATTGGACAAGGATGCTTAATTATTATTTTAATATATTTATCATCTTCTCTTTAAAAATAATCAATTTATTTATCATTTTGTCTTGCTATTAAACAACATATAATTTCTGTAATTATGCAATGAACATTTGTTCAATTTTTTCTTTTTTGATTCAATACTGAGTCCCTTCGTCGGACAGAAGTTAGAAGTATATGAAAAACTACCAATTTTTGTATTTTTGCTGTTTGTTTGACTTCATGGCAAGGATTTCCTGAGATGCATTCAAAAACCTTATGAGTTCATTTTTTTCTAAGTTTTCTCTTGGCCTTTCCACATATTTTCTTCTCTCAATAATTGACATTACAATCTGTTTAAAGTTCTTTTAGAAATATGTCCTCAAGTTTTCTATTTTTGTATCATGTTGTAAAGTTTTGTTTGCTCATTAACGATTTCTAAACTCGTACTACTGCGGAATCGGCCAGCCTATCTTACCAAAAAAACGGCCTCCCTTTTGGCATTATATTTCAATTACCTTGTTCTTTCCACTGGTCGTTGTGTCAGCATCAAGTATATATATATAGTAGGTTTTATTTAAAGGAGACAAGCTCCACCATTTGCTCTAAATGATTAATTTGAAAGGTGACACTCATCCGCGTTCGTTGTGTGAGATGTAAAAGTCAGAAGATGTTAATTTCTATGCCAAAGTAATAAGTTCTTACGTCGAAAATGAGAACATATTTTAAAAATGTAATTATACCTTTACAAATTTATTTGCTGACAAAATAGTTCCGCCTTAGTATTAATTGCCGTACGTAGAGAGCGCGGGAATTTCGGTAAGCGCGGGAAATTCACGGATCACTGCATGACCACTAAAGCCCGCCGAAAGCAACTAATCCGCCCACTTAAAGATTCAAACACGAATCTGGTGATGCCAGTTTCCCCAAACTAAACACTATCGTCTGGCAGAATAATAGAACTTTCCTAATCAGTGTTTTGGCAAACAATCGACAGTAATTAAATTACAGAATTTCAAGCCTTTGTTTTCGTTTGAAGTAAAAAATGCGCTTCGAAATAAATGACATGATTACAGAGTAAGCATTAAAACGAAAATTTTGGTAAGTGAAAGCACACCGTGTAAATTTCTGGAACAAGTCATCTGTTCTGAAAAATTTGAAAACGAATTATCTAAAGCAACTTTAAACGGGAAGACAATTGAAGAATGTTTTTCATTATTAGGTAAGAGAATTCACTATCCGTTAATTTAATTACAGAACTAGCTTTTTGCAACTAGTTGAACGAATTACACTTTGAAATTTTTTTAAGGCTGATAAAGTAATTATCTTCATGTTGAAGACAAGAAGCGATAATACGCTCTTCTCAATTTCCAAAGAATACTTTTTATACCGTAGTATTTTTATTACTGAATAATAACTAATTTGTAAGGAGGGACTAATTACTCAATTAGTTTGCAGATACTATAACTATATTACCTACGAAAGCTAATTTTACTAAAACTGGCTGGTTTAGAAGAACAATTTTGCTACCACACTCTGGGGATAAACTTTAACGAACTTTTCTACACTTAATTGCAAAAACAAATATCATCGAGTGAGTATATGTAGATAAAAGGAAGTTTGGATTTTTTGCAATTTAAAAATTCCTGTTAGACATCTAAAATATTAGTAAAAATACCAAAACAGAGATAATTTTTATACACCTGTACAAAATTTTTTTCGATTCACCAAGAAAGAAAGAAGCAGAATATCTAGCAAATGCAAGATTCACTTATCTTTTGAATAATATAATGCTACTGAAGAAAGAGATGGGGGATTCCTTTTTAAATAAATGAGTATGTAAGAAGATATACCAAAGAAATATATTTTCTTTTGCGTCAGCCTCCGTTCTTCCGTCAGGACAACTGCAATTGACGAATGAAATGATGAACGAATGGCAATTGCAAATTTTGAGAACTAAAAATATGGAGAACCGCTTTTGATTTATATCAATTATTAGAATATATTCAAATTCATTCAAATCCATTTTAATAAATATGTATTAGTAAACATTATAATAGGCCTATATATTCCTTAATAGAAATTATAAAAGATATTCTTTAATGGATATTATAATTTTTAATAGACATTATAAGCTATAATTTTAATAGATATTATAATAGACACTATAATAGATAGTATAGTAGACATTATAGTAGATAAGATAATAGACATAATAGACAATATAACAGATATTACAGCCAGGGGCGCCCCCAGAATTATATGCAGGGGCATCCAGAAAAAAAATTCCAAAGGGTGCAATGGGGTGCAACCCCTTGCACACCCTCGGAGCGCCCATATTATATATATCCATGATTATATATATATATACACACACACATATATATATATATATATATATATATATATATATATATATATATATATATATATATCAATATCTGTTTTTTAATATATACGTAAATGAGGAAAACGCTTTTAGGATCTATTAATTAAACTATTCTATTAATTATTAATATCTCAACATTGAGTTATTACTTAGTGTTTAATAAAACTATGTAAGTTGTGTTAAACAGAGTTATTATTTCGACTTTCAGGAATAATTTACTAACTACTTCGCATTAGATTGATTACAGTAAAAGATTTAAATAAAACTCAATTAAATGATAAATCACGATTTGTCAAAACACACTCATAAAATGGAATGTTTTGTTTGAAACTTTTATCTGAAAACTTTATTTAGCAAAGTAAAAAAAGACTTGGAAGTTTGGTCTCTTTTTAACACAATCTTCAGGGGTAAAATAAAAGAATTTTTGTTTAAACTGTACTCTAAGTGTGAATTGCTCTGTTATTTAGTCTTTTAGAAACGCAGGTGTTTTTTCCCCCATTAATGGCAAACTCCAACACAAACGCACTCAGAATCTTATGAAACCCTTTTAATCAAAATATTTTCATAAAAATTTGGCACTTGCTGATATCCACAACAAGTTCTTCCTTTAAAATAAACTTAAAATAAAACTGGGGTTTTATTATTTGTTAATCTAATACGAATAGACATATGAACAGACAAGGCAGGAACAAGGACTGTCAAATTTTGCAAATAATTTTATTTTCAAATTTAAATTAACAATTTATTTTTTGAAAATTATGTCTCATTGTTTTCTGCCTGATAAGTGACGAATTTGATTGATAAAACTCAGAGAAACAATAACCAGAATAATTCCCTTTTCCTGCTTATTAATATGCCTATACTCTCAGGAAAAATAAGCATTCAGGACTTTATTTAAACTTTTCTAAACATTTAATTAAAAACCGAGAAGTAATTCTGACAACTTTATTCCATTTTCGTTTTCATTTTAAGCGTTCCAATTTTGGTATTTGAGTAAAATATGTCACATTTCTTATGTCAAAGGATAAAAATATACCGAGGGATTCATGAAATGAGTATTTGGTGTGAAAATAAATGCCACGAAACATACTGACACCTTTCAATTGATTTAAAAGTGATAATTCAAATTTTATGCCATTGGCTCTTAATTTTTTGTATGTACTTCTTTGCCACATATTCTGCGAAATATCGGCCAGATAATGTCTAATGCTTTCTCTTAACCCTGTCTAATTTCCAAATAGTTTTTAGTGTTTTAACACTTACTGAATGTAAGTGTTCCAGCGACTTTGAACATTCACAGCAATGAAGCAATCTAATGAGATTTCAAAGCTCTTGACTATTACACAACATTCAATGTTTCCAATTTTCAGTAAATGTTTCAAAATGTAGACTACCTGCTTCCTATCATACAATTCATCAAAGAAAGAGTTTTCAGATGATTTACTTACCTTTGTTTGTGCCCATACGGCGCAAGGGCAGGAAAGGTTATGATGCGTCATGATCAATAATTTTCGGAGGAATTTGATCCTTTGCTTAGAAAGTCGATTCCGGTGGGTTGAAGAAAAAGCACGCATATTTCTGTATACATGAAATCAAACCAGTTTCAACGGAATAATAAACAAACGCGTTTTCGCAATGCCACTTTGAGATACGATCTGCACGTTGAAAACCTATCTCTTAAGAGTTGTTTACAATTTGCAGCATAAAAGAATACAGCGCCGAGCTGCCATTAATCAGGAAAAGAAAAAGATGGGAGAAATATATACAACATACAGTAGAACTTGCCTAAAGCGACCATCTCTGGGACTAGGCTGAAGTGTTTACCATAGACAGGTGGTCACTATACGCGACAGACTTTGGTACGGACATGACTATTTCTCTGCCAGTTTTTTTTTTATAAAAATAGTCATCACTCAGGTGGTCAATTTATTAATGTAACCACTTTACCAGATTCCAACGCACACGTACTGCTTAAGATATTATAATGTAGGATATTGTAATGTAGGATATTGTAATGTTTAGGATATTGTGATGTAGGATATTTCTTTTTTAATAGATATGCTTAGAAAAAATTCTACATACCCTAGTATGTTCAAAACTTGGTTCAAACCTAAGCAATGGCGTTAATGAACAGTTTGAAGACGTAAAGAAAGGTATAGTTGAGAAGGTGAGTTAAAAGGAATGACATATTGAGAAAAGTAAATAAGATATTAAACAAGAGAATGAGGTTACAAAATTAATTTTCTGTTTAAGAATACAGAATATAAACGGTTTCTTCAAACATGGTGTACTCAGATGATAAGAATTCAGTTAGCAGCAGGGATACTTTTGATGAAGGACTTCTACCGACGGGTTCCATCGCATGGGTGATCAGCTTTTGCTTGTCATTCTGTCAGTGTTTAATTTAAAGCGTGCCAATTTCTTCCCCAGTACTTTGTACTTTTTTGTTCCAGAAATTTACGAAATAAAGCATTCGTTTGGAATTTATCCAAATTAAGGCATTCTTTTCAGTTAATATTATGTTTTTCAAACACAGAACATAGTTATATCCAACTAAAGAACGATGTACGATGAAACGTATGTAGATGGAAAATTGATCAAAATTAGTCAGAGGGTTTCTGTACTTCCTACTACTACCACTCCTGCTTGACACTTCCTGAGCTTCCTGGACGAGTTTAGTATTTTATTTCAAAAGTATGTGACCGATGATAAAAGGTCGTATCATAAGTCACTTTTTCCTAAATACTAGGAGGATTGATAAAACCTAGCAAAAATTCAAATGGGCCATCTTATGTAAAAGACAGGGTCGAACTGTTTTGCATTGTCTTACATACATTAAGTAAGAGCTACATCATGGATTTTTAGGACTATATCTTATAGATACTCAGAAATTTGTATAGCATATAGGTACCATTCCCAACCCCATGATATAGTATAGATATCATTAAAGTATCAAGAATAAACTCTATTGCATTAATTTTCATTTCGATACCAAATGACCGTTGAAGACGTAGAAAATGTCGCTGAGCAGGACGGATATGTAAAATCGAAAAAGCGATTGAAATAATCTTCAGAAAACTTAAAATGGACAAAAAACATTTCTTTGACAGCATCGAGCTTGTCAGACCAAGTTTGGTATTTTTCTGATGTTTCCATCTGCAACCATGTTAACAAGGTCAGTGTAATGATGCAATTCGAAATTATTCGGTTGATAAACGGTAGCTTTTAAAATGTTTTACAACGATGGTTTTGTGTTTGTTGTAATGAATTGGGTATTGTCTGCTTGCATTTCCTTGGCTGTTGTGAAGAAATAACCAAACTAAATAAAGATATTCACATATAGCAGAAACTTAAAGAAATAATTTATTGCGTAATAGTTAGAAAATTGGTGAATGTGACGAGAGTGGGAATTATTTCAAATAGCTAGTAAATGCCTATGATTACTAATACTACGTCATTAGTATTATAAATTTTACTAGTTATAATTATAAACTACTAACACTACGTAAGATGTGCCATGACTGTGGTTTTTCTGAAGTTACAAAACACAAGAAAATGAATTAAAGGCATTCATCTTTGGCAAAAACAATCGCCAACATTCAAAAAATCGCCAAGATCTAATAGTTGAATTATTTCTTTCAAAAAGGTCTTCGATGAAAAGATTTCGATTATTTCTTCTTCTGAATCACTTTGATTTAAAAATATTACAACTGTGTTCTCCAACTATTCTGTTTACAACACTTGCAATACATTTCTATATTTTTCTGGTATCGATTATTTCGGCGTCTATCGTCTGAGGTTCTCTACTTTTTTCTTTTTTCGAGTAGGAACTTTTCTCAGAAAATCGGACGCAGATCATTTCTTCAATTCCCAAATGATTAACATGCTGTGGAAATGCTTTTTCTCACAAGTATTTTCTAAGGGAGTGGGAAAAATTTGAAAGAAAGAGAGAGAGAAATGATAACTTTCTCTCTACAGTGTCCTAGATTGGATAGAGAGTTAGACGCAATATAAATTTTTAATATAACCATATGCGTAATTTTGAGGTTGAATATAGCACAAACTGAGGGGGGGGTAAAATAAAAAACCCAAAATTGTATGGGGAAAAGTACGATTTTGCCTCATTTCTAAAAAAACAGGTGGCAAGTGCCCCATCCCGCCAGATTACGCCCATGAATATAACCTATATTATTATTATTATACAATAATGTTTGCCACCCACGTATATTTAGCTCAAACTAGAGCTTTTTTATATTTGGAGAAAAAGAGGAGCCGTCCTCATCCTGGATTCGAACCAGGGTCCCCACGTTGAGCCCGCGGTGTCTTGACCTACTAGACGAATGAGGACAAGAACAAACGCATTTTTCTTCGTATATGAGGATGTAAGATATTATTACCCTTCACAGGGATAACACAATTGCCAAATAATGGTCAACACAGAAAAGCCTCCTGGGCGAGATTTTTGTGAGTTTTTCGTTGGAGAATTTATTATACAATAATGTTTTTGCGGTATATAATAAACCGTGGGCTAAACGTGGGGACCCTGGTTCGAATCCAGGATGAGGACGGTGTCTCTTTTTCTCCAAAAACAGAAAAGCTCAAGCTTGAGCTAAATATACGTAGGTGGCAAGCAGTGTTGCATAATAAATTCCCCCACGAAAAACTCACAAAAATCTCGCCCCGGAGGCTTTTCTGTGTTGACCATTATTTGGCAATTGTGTTATCCCTGTGAAGGGTAATAATATCTTACATATATTATTATGATAAGATTGTGGTTATGAGATACAATATTAATAGCAACTTGGGTTAACTAAAAATGACTCGTGATTCAAAATGTTGAAAGCAACATGTAATTTAAATCTGAAAGTAGAATTTAACGCTATATGTGAAAAGTAAAACTTTTAACTTCAAAAAATTTTTAACTTTCGGTTTATTATTTTAATTTCTATTTATTAATCTAGTCTAAATTAATCTAGTCAGTTAAAAATTTATCCTGAATATATGCTTTAGTTTCCGTCGCAGACACAATTTAACAATCGCTGATTTTTAGGGACAGAAGAACATTTTTGTGATATCAAAAAAAAATTTTTGTTAAATGAATGTCAATTAATATGAATATCCAGTAGAGCAAATATTGGGGAAAAAGAAGAAGATTCGAAAATATTTGGTGTATTCTTAAAATTATTTGGTGGAATAAGTAGTGGCCATAAAACGTGGAACGAAATAAATTTCGGGAAAAGGTATTCTTGGAAATAAATATTGGATAAAAAATATTCTTGGAAATAAACGTTGGTGACACGAATATTCAGTAAAGAATATACGATAGAAAGTGAGCACTGGATGAAATAAAGGAGCGCGAGAGAAAAGAATTTAAATTAACATTAGATGAAATTACTATATGATAATATAAGATGAACCCACATTTTGGAATAAATGTTCAGCAAGTGTGTTTTATAAAATACCTACAGTGTGTGCACGAAAACAATATTAGTCATGAACTACATTTTTAATGAAGCGAGTATTCATTAAGACAATATTCGGCGAAATATATACCGATTTAAATGAATAATCTTTGAATTGAGAATTAGTATAAACCAGAAATTCACAAAACTTTTTCTCTCCACTACCCCTTGATTACGAATTTTATTTATACCAGGCCTATAGCTAAGCCGGGGCCAATGGGAGTATATGGCCCCAGTTGCCCCATCGAGCTATTTATGTTATATAGGAAAATAAACCACCGGGTATCCTTTGCCCCAGTTGTTCGCTAAAATGCACAATGATTAAAATAGATGTTTTAAAAAATTGGCATTGATAAAAGCGAATATTCTCTAAAATGTCAATGATTAAAATGGATATTCGAGGAAATGAGCACTGATTAAAATGAATATTCAAAGAAATGAATATTTTTTTCAACACGCGCAAATGTTTAAAAGAAAACGTTCACTAAATAGCAATTAAATTGCGTTATTTTTTACCGGTGTCTATTTATTTCAGTGTTTTAACTATTCACTTGTGGTGCTTATTTGAAAATATTTTCCAGACTTTCAAAAAAAGTTATTCAAATTTCGATTATTAGAAATCCGCAGTTCCTAAAATTTATTAAATAGGTAAAGACTGCAAACGTGAAAACGAAATTTTGCTTCCTTCCGATAGCGTAAAACCAACGGTAACAGATGTTCTTCCCGAACGTAAGTTGTCAGTTACTTGTAGGAAATCGAACAGTAATGGCATTAAGTTTGCTATTTCGGAATCATGGTATTGCTATTGCGGATTGCGCATTGATGTAATTACTTGGCACTCAGCGTCTGTTAAGTTACGATTACTTATTTCATGAAAATGTACACAACTTGGGGTATATGGAAGTAGGAAACTTATGTCAGTTCAAGTAGCAATAAAAAGTGAAAATTCATACTCAAATAAAATTGTGAAAATATGCAAATAATGATTCTTTGTTACTAAGTGTCATAATCATTGGGATAGTCTTGATCATAATCATTGATTAGTCTTGAGGTTTATGGGGGGGGGGGGCTATAGCCTCAACCATAAAGCGTTTTTCTACGGGGAGCGCTAAGCCCTCTAGGTAAGGTTCACCACTGGTTAGAAATCAAATTAAATAGTAATTTTAAACCCATTGATTGTCAAAACCATTGTCGACACGACACAATGGTTTATTTGTGTTGTGTCGGCACAACACAAATAAATTATTTCTAACCTCATTATAAACACACACAAAATCAAAGTAGCAAGCCAAAAGTCCAATCGAAATAGTACTACATGACACACACTGTAATTCTTTGTATATTATGAAATGCAATACGCTTCATTTATGGGGGGGAAAATCAAAAACTAGAAGATGTTTTGACATCTCACGTTTAAGCGCAAATTTTCAAATTGCCAAGAGCATTATTAACTTATAAGGACATCATCTCTCTAGTCTCGGTGATCTAGTTGGTTATGACACTTCCAGTTCATACGAAAGGGTCGCCGGTACGACTCTAGCCCGCGACTATGCTTCTTCTTTACGATCCACCAATTAACCTTGCTTTAATGGGTCGTATATAACTCTAGTCGGAGTTTAAAATGTGGGGTGACAAAGCCTTTACCATTAATCTCTCCCGAAATTATAAGAACTCTGACCCAGTGGCCTCAAGTGCTAATATTAGTAATTGTGCTACCCTTGTGAAGGGCAATAATATCTGAGAGAACGAAATAATATGCAAATATGATTAAACTGCATGAGTATATTGCTTGTGTAAAGTGAGTTTGCGAAATAACGTATACACACAATATTACTTCCCAAAAAGGGATACAAACGGGACGGAATATTTTGTCCCTAAATACAGGTGTCCCTTCTTCGGAGGTGTATTTGTGTTGATACATACATGTGCAGTTAAAAGGACTAGGCACCAGAAGAATCGTCCCTTAATGCGTTTATATAAATTTTTCCTAAACACTTTTAAAGCGCTCACTATGGAGGTTGAAATTAATTAAAAAAAAGCTTTATTAAAAATAAATTTTCAAATATTAGTGTACAATTTTAAATGCGAAACTTTAATGGAAATTGATTCATATTTTTAACATTTAAATTATTCAGAAACATATATTCTGCTTTCCTTTTCATTTCAACGTTCTTCGAGCTTACATTTTTTAAAATCACTATTATTTTTTTCCCCTTTGAAAAAATTTAATTTTTTTAATCTTTTATAGTTGTTTTAAATTGTACTTATTCTAATGCGAATTGAAGAATATTTTAAGTGCTGTTAACATGTGAACATCTTAAGTGCTGTTAACATGTGAACATCTTAAGTGCTGTTAAATTTTTTTCGCTCAAGATGTTATTTCGAATAGTCTTGAAACTGATGAATATGAACTTCTAGATTTTAATGAAATAATATAAAAAGATATTTATTTTATCTACTAGTAGTATTATATATAAATTCATAAGATAGTATTTGAAAGGAATTTTACCTGTTTAATTTATTAACTAATTAATGATACGGCTATGCTTAATATTTCCATCTATACTAAAATTGTTATTATATAATTATTACTTTATTATTAATTAAAATTTTGTAGAATTTATCAAACTCACACTCTATGCAACTATCTTTACAACGAAGCTAGATTTATAGAGAATAATGCGTTGTTAAAGATCGAAACTAAACGAGGAAATCGTGTAACTATTTGGGCAGTTTTCCAGATTTTCTGTCATGCCTCCTGAAATGTACAGAAAAGCCTATTGTCTTCCTTCCACTCCACGGAGTAAATTGAAAGCTCACTAAAAGAGCATAAGCAAAACTGTTGCTTTTGATAAATCAAGTTCAGTGAACAAACCACCATGCCTGGTTTGCGCAGTAGAATAAAAAGATTTTTTAGTTTATAATCGAACAAGTTTTGCTCATTATTCTAATACTCTTAAATTAATATTTTAATGAGAAAAAGAATGTGATTTCTTAAAATAGATTGAAAAAAGTGATGAAATTTTAGTACTAAATCGTAGATCTGTTAATAGTTGTCAATTGCATTTGAGAACTTGGTTTAGTAATAGATAAGATAATACAGTTAGGCAAATGTAGTTACAAAAGGAAATGTCTTAATTAATGATAGAAATATTTACATATAAAATTAATAAAATAGACTGAAACACGCTCCCTCAAGATTCTAATTAAAATTGTCAAATTATTTCTCATATTTTCCAATTTATTTCATGTGATTTGAATTTTAAATAATTATATTAAACTTATTTCTTTATTTTATATAAAATAAAGATATCCCTATAATTATCTGTACTTTATATTTATAAAAATTAGGAAATTGGACTTCACAGGTTTTATTTGAATAACTTAATATACACGAAGTTAACAAACTCTACACTTGATAATAATGATTTTGGCGAACATTATGGAATAAAATTGATTAAAATAGGAAATTTAAGAATTACTATGATCATTTGCCAACGTTGAGAAACCGACCAAGAGTTAAATACTAAACAAGAAATATAACAATAAAATTACGTTTTAATTAGTTGTAGAGCATAAATTCTTTCATAAATACATATTTAAGAATAAAACTACTTGTCGATCTCTTAAACTAATTTTCCCTAATTAATTTGGAAAAGGGATTTTTGAGAGAACAAGTAGGGATAAATGAAATGCCATCTTACCGTTAAAGAAGCTGCTCTGGGTAACGTCTGAATTGAAGTCTGGACAGGGGCGCAGTGGAGGCTCGGAGTTTGGTTGGGGAGTTTTGAAAGTGTTGTGGAAATGCGCGGCACGGCGTGGGTGGTCGGGGTGGGGGGCAACAAATGAAGGGCGAAGTGGCGCCTGGCGTCTGCGAATGGTTCGTTCTCTGATCAGAAGACATTTTATAGGTCTAGAACAGAACGCGTCATCGACACGCCCACTAGCCACTCTTCCCCGACCCCCTATAGCCCACATGATTTGACGCAGCCCTCCCCCATGTCGCATTAAAATTGGCCCTGTAAGTAAAAAATCGTCGGCTTTTAAACCAAACTATATAATCGGATCCAGCGTGTCAATATTGGCCTTGAATTCTTTGGCTGTTTGGTCGAAAAACGGATTAAAATCCCATGGGCAAGAAGAAAAAAATTAAGATCCCTCTGGGGCTTTTAAAAAAATAGTAATAATAATAATTAATATATAAATAAATAAATAAAATAAAAATTTCTCTTCACTTTAAAGCTTCAAAGAATGTATATTGTGAATTAAAGATACCTTCTCTTTTTTTCTCTTCACAACAATTATGTATCCATATATTATTGGATGGACATTCTTTTTACAGATTTCGTCTTCTTCCTAAGTTAGCATACAGATGTTTCTGAAACAAATTAATTATTTATATCAGTCACAAATATAATATATATGGCCTCGATTTTCAGAACTGAATTTTGTTCCTAATTAAAAGTCGAAATGTATAATTATAATAGTCAAAATATAAATTTTATTTTATATTTATAACAGTTAATAATTGTAATCTAAACAATACAAATATAACATAAGTATCCTTAGAAAAATCGCAATAATTTTAATAAAAAAAATAAAGAATTGTATCTAATTCTCTTATCAAAATTGTATATAATTGTTTATACACTGATATAGTATGATTATTTCTAAATTTACATCTAATTATTTATGCGCTTTTATAAAATTATGATCATTATCTTTATCGATTAATTATCTTTATTAATATTGTCTTTAATTATTACCTTTATTAAATATTATCTTTTTAATTATTACCTTTATTAAATATTATCTTTTAATTATTACCTTATTAAATATTATCTTTTTAATTATTACCTTTATTAAATATTATCTTTTTAATTATTACCTTTACTAATTATCATTTTAAGTATTACCTTATTAATTATCTTTTATTAATTAGTTTTTAATTATCTTTATTAATTAATCTTTAATTACCTTTATTAAATATTATCTTTTTAATTGCCTTTATTAATTATCTTTTTAATCACCTTTATTAATTATCTTTTTTAATTACCTTTATTAATTATCTTTTTTAGTTATTACCTTTATTAATTATTATCTTTACGCTTAAAGGCGGATTTACGATTCTGCCACCTATAAGCTGGTGCATTTTGCCGCCTTCTCTTATAAAATATAACAAGAGACTTAACTAAGATTTTGGCGCCCCTGGCGAATGTTTCAAATTCGCCTCTTCTCAAGTATTCACGAATTTGGGGCCTTTTAAGCCTCTCTAAACACAATGTACTTGGCAGCTCTCCCTATGACAATGTCCAGTTAGGCAGCAGACCATAACTCCAAAAATAAAATAAAAAGGGTAGGTGAATAGAAGAAGGGCTAAATCTTTATTAAAAATGTAAATAATAATAATACTTTATTCCTTATTATTATGTACATCAGGAGACCATACAAACGATTTGCTTGGGAAATGGAAAGAGAGCAGTAGCGATGCTAGTAACGGGGCTCTCTTTCCGGAAGACAAAGCAAAGGATTTCTCGTATTCAACAAGAAACAAAGATATTGATTCTCAAGCACAAATCCGCGTTCAGTGGAATATCACATTTACAGAGTTTATGAGCACAGTCTTGACTCGAAGACGTTACAAGTGAAGGTTGAAGGTGTCCAAAGGTGGAGTCTTTGTGGGCTGCAGAGTAAGAATGTTTTTCCTTGTAGCTTGGACTGAGAGAAGTAGGAGAAACAAAAATAGTAGAAAAATGTAAATGAATTTTGAGTTGACCGTTGCGGGTTCAGTTTTAAAGGACATTTAAAGGGAAAGGCAGACAAAAGAAAAATGGAAAAGGAAGAGCTGAGGGAATGGGAACTGAAGACTAAATGGAAAGAGACGGAAGGCAGGAGGATCAGGCATAGCGTACTTGATTTATGTACCAGTCAAAGATATTGACTTTAAAGGCGTGAAAAGACAGGGCTTTAAATTCTTGAGGGATCGAGTTCCAGATTTTAGAACCCGTAACGGAGACGCTATGGATTTTGTAGTTTGTACGAGTATTCTGATTTCCTTCTGATAATGCGTGTTACATTCATGCGTTGTCTATGAAATGATTGATTGATTGATTGATTGTTTGGCTTTTTTATGGCGCAAGAGCATCTGGGCTATACTGCGCCAGAAATGGTGAAGGGTAAAACTAGATCACCTTTAGTGACTTTGTACATAAGGAGCGCAAGTTTGTAGTTTACTAACAGAGTGAAAGGAAGAATGCGCCATAATTTAAAAAATTGGCCAACATGTTCACCATAGTGACATAAAACAATAATTAGAAATTTATTTATAATATAAATAAATATCACTCATCACATTTTAACAGCGTAACATCACTTAAAACAAAACTAATAACACCAATAAAAAATATCACTTTTTTTTTACAAAACACTATTAACACATCATCTAAATGGATACAATCGTTATGAAATGCAATAGATCATTGTTTATTTCAAATGACGTTATTGCACTATACTTTTCTCTTTCTAGTATCCCCAGATAGGACATTCCGGTTACATAAGAACAGTGGTTGCCAACCTAATTATACATATGTGTGGTACTTAATGAACGGGTTTACCGATTCCCGATACCGTAGTCATCATGCTCGTTAAAACCTAGTTCATATCCATCCTGCTCGTTATAACCGAGTTCATATGCATCATGATTGTTATAAACGAGTTCATATCCATCATGATTGTTATAAACGAGTTCATGTATACCATGCTGATTATAACAGAGCTCCGGACAAGTATAACTGGTCAGGTGACATGTCGGAGAAACGTAGCAGACACTCGGTTGACCTGTTAACTGGGTATGACCATTTTTCGTCATACCAGGAAGACTACCAAAATGCGAATAACGACATTTTTCGTCATGCCCGGAAGATTACACATTTTTAACAAAAAGTATCTCCTTAACCTGTTAACTGGGTATGACGACATTTTTCGTCATCCCCGGAAGACTACCAAAATGTCTCCCCCACAAAAAAAAAGTCCCCAGTGTGAAACGAGTTTCACAAAATTTTATTCCCCGGTTAACAGGTTAAACCTTAGACACCTGTGATTCAACTTTTCATGTCAAGTAGCCCACACGAGTACTTCAACACAAAACCCATGGGACACACACATCAAATTAAATTTCGATATCGTGAATTAAAGTGTTCCCCATATATTTAATATACACAATTGTTATATTTAATTAAATATGTGATCAAATACGCAATTAAAAGATTTAATTATTAAACAAATTCAATACAAAAGCAGATGTATATTCTTTTGTGTTAACAACTATATTACTTCTGATACCGGTACTGAAAAGGTATTTAAAATGATCGTATTTACATTTTTTATAAATGCTTATTTCGGTATTTTTTAATGAATAAAAATGCGTAAGTATAGAATAAGGCCGTTGATTCTATATAAATGTAAGTAAATAATTAAATATGTTACACAATAATGTTTGTCACCTACGTATATTTAGCTCAAACTAGAGCTTTATTGTTTTTGGAGAAAAAGAGGCGCCGTCCTCATTCTGGATTCGAACCAGGGTCCCCGCGTTGAGCCCGCGGTGTCTTGACCTACTAGACGAATGTAGATAAGAACAAACGCATTTTTCTCCGTATTTTCTCCGCGGGCTAAACGCGGGGACCCTGGTTCGACTCTAGGATGAGGACGGCGCCTCTTTTTCTCCAAATATAAAAAAAGCTCTAGTTTGAGCTACATAAACGTGGGTGGCAAAAATTATTGTATAATAAATTCCCCCACGAAAAACTCACAAAAATCTCGCCCCGGAGGCTTTTCTGTGTTGACCATTATTTGGCAATTGTGTTATCCCTGTGAAGGGTAATAATATCTTACATCCTTATATACGGAGAAAATTGCATTTGTTCTTGTCCTCATTCATCTAGTAGGTCAAGATACCGTGGGCTCAATGCGGGGTACTTGGTTCGAGTCAAGGATGAGGACAGCGATTCTTTCCTCCCCCCCCCCAAAAAAAAGCTCTAGCTTGAGCTAAATATACGTGGGTGGCAAACATTATTGTATAATAAATTCCCCCACGAAAAAACTCACAAAAATCTCGCCCCGTAGGCTTTTTTGTGTTGACCATTATTTGGCAATTGTGTTATCCCTGTGAAGGGTAATAATATCTTACAATTAAATATGTATTGACAAGCAAATTTAACTTTTGAAGGCTTTAGTATATCTTTTCTTAAATGTACTAAAGGGCTGCAGGTTGGGCCTTAGACTAAACATAAGTGATCGCGAATCTGTGATTCTGGACAGTTTTTTTAAAATTAGGCATTTAAATAGCCGAAACCTAAGATTAAGGTATAAACCTTTTGCATTAAATAACGAATTGACATTACAGTGAAAACATCGATGGTCTTAAAACATCGATCATTTACCATCGATGGATTCAAAGCATTGGCCATTTACCATCGAATATCGAAAGTAAAATATCGATGTTTTGAAAACATTAACCATCGATGCTCATCCCTAATTGGTAGTTACTGTTCCACTGATTAAAATTATTCTTTTCCTTTTTTTTTGGTATTACGAAACGTCTGAAGATTAAAATCCTCAATGTATTGAAGTTTTAATAAACCCTCTGAATTGAAATCTTTGTTTATTACATTGAAAAACCCTTTCTACACATCAGAATTTCAAATAAAATTTTCAAAATAAATTTTTTTAATCAGAATTTTTTTATGAAATCCTTTGAATTTGGTAATATGGTCTTTTCTTTTGTAACAACAACAACAGTCTCTTTACTTAACGTACGAGATAATCATAACTCGTAATTTCCATAAAGTAATAAGTAGTTTTCATATGATAATATAGAGTTCAATTTCTGAAAGTTGCAAAGGTTTTTTTTTTCCATGTCTTCATTTTCTTCTCGCATTTGCTCGTAATTAGAAGGAGGGGGAGTGAAGGTTTCTTTATTTGTATGGTCCCATAGTATATAAGTCCCTTTATTGATGAGTTAAATATGAAACATTAAACAAACATATACGGGGTGATTCAAAAGTCAGTCCCCCCACTGTTAATTTTTTAGTGGGTTCAGGCAGATAAACGTCCTTTTGGGAAAGTTGCTTGTTGAAAAGGAACTAATTTTTGTTCTGTGTCGCGACTCACCCTCAGCACCAGGGGGCGCCCCACGGGGGCCAACTCCAAAATTTCAAATGGCAAATACGAACGAGTAATACCTTCTTTTGAAGGTCTCGTTGAGAAAAAAATGACGACGTTTATAGTATGGCGCTACGATACCCATAACACCAACAACGTGTCCGCAAATTTCAAAATCGACCTTTATTCTCCTGGCTCTTGCTCAAGCTAGTAAGGTTGTAGGCAAATAACGAAAATTGTAGAATGTAAAGCAATGTGTGTTCTATCAGTAACAATTTTAAATTTCGTATTAATCCAATATGTAAAGTTTCAAGGATCGTTTAAAAATATCAATATTTTAATCCTCAAAAACTCAAATAAAAATATTTCCATAGCAACAATAGTTATCTGAAATAGAAGTATTTCCATAGCAACAATAATTGTTTGAAATCACACACGCGTCCTCACAAAAAGTATTCCCTTTTGTACGAACACACTATGAAGAAATGGCTCGTAAACTCAGTCACCAAACGGATGTCATTCTTTTTCAACATAACAAGTTTCCAAGAAGGTAGATTGGCCATCGTGGGTTCGTGGAATGGCAACCTCGTTGCCCAGATGTGACACACTTGGATTTTTAACTTTGGGATCATTTGAAATCAATAGTTTACGAATCGCTATCTGAAAATATAAATGTGCTGCGCCAAAGAATATGGGATGAGTGCCATAAATTACTCCACACACTTTTCAAAAAGTCAGAGAAAGCTTTGATGTCCGGCTTTATAACTGACAAGAAGTGTAAGGCCTTCAATTTGAACAGCTACTTCATTAAAAGGTAACTTCTTTTCTTACTTTTTTTATATTTCTTTTATTTTTTAATATTTTATTGTTTTCTTTTTTAATATTTTTATTTGAGTTTTTGAGGGTTAGAATATTGATATTTTAAGCTCCACTTGAAGCTTTCTCCATTGGGCTAACACGAAATCTAAAATTTTCGCTTATAGAACATCATACATTGCTTTACATTCTACAGTTCTTGTCATTTGCCTACGACCTTATTAGCGTGAGCAAAAGCCAGGAGAATAAAGGTCGATTTTGAAATTTGCGGACACGTCGTTGGTGCTATGGGTGTCATAGCGCCATACTGTAAAAGTTATTTCCTTTTCAACAAGCAACTTTCCCAAAAGGACGTTTATCTGCTTGAACCTTGAACCCACCAAAATATTAAAGGGGTGGGGGCTAACTTTTGAATCACCCCGTATAGTATCTCAAACCAGAGCTTTATATATAGAAAAAAAGCTCTCTTCCTGATCCAGAGTCGAACTAAGGATCCTCCGTTAAATACGGAGTTCTCTAAACGCTCAACCACCAGGGCAGGTAACTATTTTTTTCTATACAGGGTGTTACGAAAACATTGAATCTAAAGTATATTGCCGTGATCTTTGTGCAAACTGGATAAAGGACCATAATGGATCTTTATATAGGTGGTCGGAAATAAATATCCATAGAGTTATGGCTATAAACAAATAACAAGTCATGACTGGATGAAAAAGAAAATTTACTCCCATAATGCACTTAGTTGTCCAATAAACAGCATCTAATTCTGTATTATCAAGAAATTGGTATCTTATTAGCTGTGCATCTCTGGAAGGTAGAAGTTAACAATTTCGAGCCAATTGTATTTGAAAGTTTGGCTCGCCTCTTGAATTTAGTTTCCTAAATTTCGCAGTCGCTAATTTTTGGCGCGAATGGCGAATTTTTGGCAAGCTATTTAAGAATCAAACCATTGACTTTCCATATTAAATTTTTTCCGTAGTAAATGGAAATCCAAGCCCTGTGCCTCGGTCCCTATGCCGGCGCCCATATAGTCAGAATCAAGAATCGATCAAGGCGTATACGTACCTAAAGGGAGTTGATGTAGGTCATAACCCCTCCTCCCGCAATTGAGAGAAAAATTAACAATAGGTCTATGGACCCAAGCTATAATATATAGGTAAACCCTTTCATTCGAACCAAGCCCTCGTTACAAATTTACTGTGTGAGCTACTGGATAAAGGATAGTTTTTCGATACTAACTTTTATTATTAAAATATTTGTTATTTACCTGAAGGCAGTGGCGTAACTGCAAATTTTGGGCCCTTGTGCAAAACAATAAAAAGCCCCCCCCCCATCCCACGAAGAAGTTTTAAGTTTTGGATCATTTCAGGGGGAATGCTATTGCGGGAACAGTATTTCAAGTAATAAAACTCAGAAAAGCCAAATGCTTCGGAAAACGTTCTTATTTTGCCGACACGACAAGTATTTGTAATAAGCACACGTGAAACTTCTGCCGCCAAAAAACTGTGAAATCAGACAAGGAGATGGGGGGGGGGAGAAAGTTATCAGCGTTCAGCTGTTTTGCTGTTTTCGATTTTGGGTGTGCTTCTCTTTCCTTTCTGCTAATAACAGGGCGAGTGGGGACCACTGTACATCCTTGAAAATATAGACGAAGAAATGACATTCATTGTTCACAGATAGTAAAAGGTTCATTTAACGTTTTTTAGCACAATATAACTTAAAAAATAAAAAGTCGACGATTGTTTCGGACGATCAATAGTCGTCCTTCTTGGATTTTAAAATGTCGAATAACATCTAGTGAGTGTTGCCGATTTCGGGCTTGTTAAGTTGCCACAAAAATTAACAAAAATAGAAACGATTAATCGTAAAGTGTTAAAGAGAGCTGTGTGAAGGCCAACTTTTTTCTTATGAGAAGCGTGGAGGCCAACTTTTCTTTATGGTAAAAGAAGAGGCAGTATAATTGCGGAGGCGAATCCAAATCAAGAGGAGGGTCTGGTGAAGAAAACGGAGATTTTATAGGTTGGTGTAGACAGTTCCAAGCACCACTGAAGCCAGGGGTGGATCCAAGATCATCAACTAAGTAATTCCTGAACTTGTGAATAAAATAGGCTTCTGCGCAGTCCAATTCCAAAGGTGAGCGAAGTTTAAAGATGATGTTAGCGTCATCTTTTAACCCCTGGTTTCAGTGGTGTTTGGAACTCTTTTCTCCAGCTCTACACCGTCTCCGTTTTCTTCATCAGACCCTCCTCGTGTTTTTGATTCACCTCCGCAATTATGCCTCTTCTCTTACCAGAAAGTAAAATCGGCTTTCACACAGCTCTCTTTAACACTTTACGATTAACAGTTTCTATTTTTGTTAATTTTTGTGGCAACTTAACCAGCCTGAAATCGGCAACACCCACCAGGTGTTATTCGACATTTTACAATCCAAGAAAAAGAAGATCGACCATTGATCGTCCGAAACGGTCGTCGATTTTTTTATTTTTTTAAGTTGTACTGTGCTAAAAACGTTGCTAAATGAACCTTTTATTATACTTGAAAATGATATAATGCTTAGACCGGATAAAGATTTCACAGAAAGAAAAAGCAAATGAAAAGTTTTATATTTATTTTATTTACAATTCTTTTCGGCAAAATTTCGGGCCCCTTTGAATGTGGGCCCTTGCGCGTTGCGCAAGTTTGCTCCATAATAGCTATGCCGTTGCCTGCAGGACGGATTTGTGTATTTTTGAGCGGTAAAACATGAGTGAAAATAAAAGGATCTTCGGAGCATAAAAGTTTATGATTGGCAGGTGGAGGGCATTGGAGGACATTGACGGATTCAGTACGAATCCCAGAAGTGGGG
>QLNU02015359.1:70448779-70459358 GCA_006491805.2 Dysdera silvatica | reverse complement strand
GGCGAAGAAAATTTTCCCAAGAAAAAATAACGTTATGAACTCGTTCTGGGGGAATTCTAGACCACCCCCCCCGACCTTTTATTTAAGCTACTATTATAATATTTAATGTCAGTGTAGAACCTAGTGCGTAAATAATGAGAGATTTGGGGGGCTGAACCCCCCCCCTTCTCGTTGCATACCCAGAACAAGTCAATTGCATTGATTTTGCTTTAAAAATTTTCTTCGGATACAAACGCATTATACTGCTAAAGGACTGAAGCCTTCCCCTTCGAAAGAAAAAATATCTACGTCACTGTTATCAACACATTTCTATTGCATCAAAGAGATGAAACTGATCATTTGCATTATTTTGTACCATTCAAAATATAAAACAGTAGTATTAGTTTATTAATTCTCACGAATTATCCATCATTAGAATTTAAAATTTGAAATTGTATTCATTGTTTTCTTTCTTATTGGAGAGTATAATTAATGTTAAGCTCATTTATAGATTTTAACGCGACGCGACGCATGTGGAAAACTAAAAACAAAAGAAAAGGAAATTTCCCAAAATATCTCCAAAAATAATCAGGTTTTGGCGCCTAAAATCTCATTGAACGTGGCGGCGGACTAGGTACTGATGCCAACTAGAGGGAAATGTTCCATAAAATAGCCAAAAACAGTGTAAATTTTTAAGGAAAGGGAAAAAATGGACTGAACTAGGGAAATGTCAGTTACTTTGAGCTCCTTGCATTTAAATATAGCCATTTAATGCCAAAAATCAACATTGGAATTGCGTTGTAAAAAAAAAATTAAAAATAAGTTATTTTAATAAATTTAAAAATTATTCGGTCAATTAAAGTTAAGATTATTAAAGTTCAGAGTGTTTAATTGTTTCTTGGTAATTCCCGATCCCATCTTCTATATGTATTGAAAAATATATCGTTCTTCGTTGCCCGCGTGGCAAGTTAACACAAGTTGAGGTCAATAGGTTAAACTGCAGCACCAGTGTGTGGTAAGTTCAATTTCAGTGGCATTTTCGTCTTTCTTCTTCACTAGCTTATCGTTTGACTTCATTTGAGGCAAAGGCTAAAAGATAATAAACAAAGCGACAGTATCTAGTTTACGGGGTGTTTCACACCCCACAACTTACAATTTGTGAAAAAAAAACGCCCACCCTTGCTTCTGAAACTGGCCAAACTCTTTCCTGTTGCCTTCAAAGTCACAATCTTTGGGGTAGGGTGACAAAGAGAAAATTCCACTTATTGTTCCCTGTAAAATTGGACGTTTTTAATAAAATAATGCTATATAATCAGATGGGGTGCCAAGCACCCCGCGCTCGTTTTCCCTCTAATCTGCGGGTCTGCTCACGGGTTAATAATATTAAAAACTATTTACAAATATTTGTTCATTTTGTGCGGAGAGAGAGATTTAGGTTGTCTAGGCATTGTGATACTGAATAACTTCATATAATAATTTTATATATTTTAGTGATTATTGTTCATGTGTTTTGCACCTAATTTATAACGAAGAAAATTTATGTAATTTTTCGTCTCAACAATTCACAACTTGTGGTCGAATGGGCAGATCAAAAGTATTATTAGATTTAAATATATATATATGCTATAAATTAATGGGCATTTCAGTGGCATGAAGCATAAGCTTACGCAGAAATTTCGTAAGGAGGGTCATATGTTCTCAATGTGGATTACGGAGCTACTACTCACATATTCCTATGTTAAATATACAAAATTTCATTGCAATGGGGAGATACAACACACGCCAACACTCCCTGCCTACGCCAGTGGCATGAAGGACAGTTTTAATGAAAAAAATTGCGCCAATTTAATTTTTAAAGGGGTAACACCCGGTTCTGGTTGCCGATTCTCTTGATCGAATGGCGTGAAATTCGTATGAAATTTATTTGTTATGCTCGAACTGATGATGATTGGTTGTTTGAAATCAAGAAATCACTTGTAAGAGTAGAGGGTCATTTTGTACCAAGCAAGGCGAAGTCGTATGTAGGGTTTAAATAAAAAATGAATTAAAGCTCATAAAATGGTAAAAAGTGTGTTAGAAAGAGTGAAAATAAAAGACGTCATAAATCAAATGAGATGGAAAAAACAGGTATGCGAAAAAAATGTAAAATATTTTCATGATTAAAATAATTGCATAGAATATCTCGTTAGATTAAAATCATTTCGGTCGAAAAGCTAATTAAGTTTGTTGATTAAAATTTGCATAACTGAACAAAACGTTTAGTGATTGGCTATGCATGGCACACATCGGGTCATCTTCTCACTTCAATAGATGTCGATGGACGAAGCGTATATGGCCGATGCTGAGTCCACCTAGAATGACTTCTTCTTTTCTACAGTCGTTCCTATAGTTAGACTGCCACATTTCAGTTCGTGGTTTGGTGGGGTGAAGTTAATTAAATACTTGCTCATTCCATTCCAACTGCCATTTTTTGTACAGAAAGGATGATACATGAGTGCAAAAATCTTGGAACAGATTAGTCGTATTATGAGATTCTTCAGCTGCTGTTCCTGTAGCAATATCTACTTGCAGGCAGATACGGATTCAAGAACAGCAATTGCAGAATCTCCAGACTATGTTAGTAGTTTTGGTAATGAACATGTTCATTGCCAAAGCTACAAACACGGCCTGGAATCCAACACAATTTCACAATATACTATGTGTTTTTTATATCCACAAGTTGTTTGTGAACTCTGTAGATTCCAGAGTGATGCGAGGTTTCGAATGTAGCCAAGCTCTCCAGCACATTGAATGAATCAGTACAGATGACAGGCAAATGCTGATGAGTCATTGAATATCAGAGCTCCTAATGTTAAATGAGTGTTTTAATCTTTTCCTATCTTATCTTAGAAATCGTAATTATTCGTACCTTAGAAATAATGTGCCGGACAAAAAAATTCTAATGTTATATTAAATCAGAGTAAGAAGACGTTATTATTGTGTTTAGTTTCAGATAACATCGGTAATTTAAATCTAATGAACAAATTGAAACTCGATTGTGCTTACAATTACATCTTCTCTAACTAGGAAATCAATCGAGGTGTAATTTCTCGATTTGGTCGAGAGTAGTATCGATGGAAATCTCTTATCATGATTTATAAAAAATCAAATAAAAGTAACTTCCCGAATCCGATCAGTTAGAAGATACAGGCCGACCTACTTTATGTACAGATAGAACCCATCCATCACTACAAGGTTCCATCAATAAACACATATTTATTTAATATTTTTTAGTGTATAACATTTACATAGTTATTTTTATCTATTTTTGCTTATTTTTATTCTTTTTTATAGCCAGTAAGGAACTAACTCCTCACCTGGACGAAACGCTCTACGGGACGAAAAGAGGGCATTGGCATGCCCTAACATGGTTGAAACTTGGTTACAGATATTTCAGGAAGCTGGCATACTAACCATCCTAAGGGCAAGATTACATGTTTGCCATTTTTCCTTTGAACTTACAAAAATATTCATTTATTTGTAGTGCTGGATGGATTCTTTCAGCGTTATAAAACAAATCATCTTGTATCTCCTAACTGGTTGGATTCGGGAGTGTATTTCCATTTGATTTTTTGTTCCTCATGGTAAGAGGTTTCCATGGATGCCATTTTCGACCAAACCCAAAACTCACACCTCGAGTTGTTCCCTATTAAGTGGAATCGCCAATTCAAAACAATCTAAAATACATTTCTGACATAATGTGACCTCATGGCAAAAATGAAGCCGAAAAGCTTTAGAATATTGTGAGAAATGCTTGTGAAGAATTAACAGGCAAAGATTAATTTGCATAGTGGCTTGCCATATGATTGACAATTAACGCCTGTCCTCTCTTGGTCATTCAGAGGCGAATTTACATAATAATTTATAGTGTAATTTATAAACATTGGATATAAGATGTATTAATCACAGTTACACACAAAATATATTGGAATTTCTGCGAAAAAATTTTCTATAAAATGCTAATGCTCTTTCGCGAAAGCAATAATGGCGTAAGAATTAGACGATGTGCTTGCAGGTAAAATGATCGGTCTTCATGCGTATGGCGAAAGCTACAGGCAAATTAGTCATATTCTTCAAGTGAGTATCACAACATTTGCTTTGTGAGAGAACAGGTGAATATATTGAATGGAAATAATCTCTATCAAAAAGACCTATAATAAGAGTAATTTATAAAGTTAGCAAAGAGAATATGTGTCGATTGCTATGCAGGTAAAGAAATTTTGGGTATATTTTTCAGTTTGGTCAATTTAAAAATTGTAATTTGGAAAGTCAGGAGTGTCGAAACACTGGATACGGTGAACGTCAGCATCGTAGCGGTCATCCTACAATCATGGATGAATTATGGAAATGCAGTACAATTGAACCCAACAGAAAATGTTTGAGAAATATGGAAATCGCACATTTACTTTACTGGAATTATCTCTGTTGATCAGTCTTAGGCAGCAGCTTATTCAGCATGGGAGTTAATTAAACGCTGTCAAGATCTCATGCATAGGTTGTTTGGTTCTATAGGGCGGTGGCGCCAATATGCAATTAACAGGAATGATCGCCATATTTCATATCGAGTTGTGAACTGTTAATAATAAAATTTATTAATCAACATAAATTGTTTTTATTTTTTTTGGCATAGCGATTATTAATGTTACGTCAGTCGGTTAACACTTTAAAATAATATGTCGAACTTGATATTTTTTGCAAAATAGCGTTTAATATTTCATTATTTGTAAAGAAAATATGACCTTAAACCGAATGAAGCTAGAGATTTGGGGGCAAATTTGGAGATATGGTACATCATTCTGCGCATGGTCTTCACTTTGTAGTCTTAAATATTGAGACCCCTTCGATAGTTTCTTCGTATATCTCCAATGATTGTAAGAAATACACAAATGTTTATATTTTGCATAACTACGATGTGACAAATCTTTAAATCGCGTAAAAAGTGGGTAGTAGTATAAGCATTCCCTGCACCTAGTTTTAAAAATGGCTGCCTTTTCCGAGATGGCAGACATGGCTAGCTATGTCCCAAACCTCCAAAATGGTGGCCGCGTCTCTCCCTCCCAGATTACGAACATGTTTTTCGGTTTTTTAATTTCTGATTTTTTTAATGAGTGTCCTTCGCATAGACTCGGTCTAATTTTTATTAATTATTCTTCTTTTATTATTTTTTTAATTTCTATAGGATTCCATAAAATTCTTATTATTTTGATCTGGTTAATTTTAAATTAATACCTATTTTTTCCTCGAAGTTTTTTTAATTAACAGATTGTTAAAATTCGGGAATTACCTATATTTTCGGTTCTAATTTGTATTTTCTGATTGATATTAATTAGTATTGTTGTCTTGGATGGGTTTATTTTTCTTATACCTATCGAAATTTTCATCGAACTAATTTTCATTATTTTTAATTTTTCCTATTTATTTAATTATTTTTATTCCAAGAAGAGTCCGCTACTTTATTAAATCTTTATTTTGATCGAGCTAATTTTATAGGAATATTAATTTTCCTCTAAGTTAATTTGTAAATATTAAATTGTTAAAATTCAGAGGATTATTTACTCGCTGATTATTTTTACTGCAATGGAAGTATTTATCTCGGGCGGACTACGAAGCGTACTCTGTTAGTTTTCGATGCTGAATGGAGAGAAAGAGCGTTCTTCATTAAATATCCCCTCTCCATTTTTTTTCCATCCTTGGGGTCCAATCAGAAAAGTTTCAGCAATTCTATAATTTTGTTTATACATGCGCCTGTTTTTTTTTAGAAATCCAACGTTTCGTTTCCTGCCCTTCGACCCCGGTGGCTTATATAGTCCAAAAAAGATTTTTTTATCGCAGAGCTATTTCTTATATCAGTGTGCGGCCAATTATAGTAAAAGTATTCAAGTGTTCCTACCTAGCTGCTGAAATTCCCCTAAAAAGATAAATTCTTCTCGAATGTCCCTCTACGACAGGTCATCATTTATTTATATCCACACTTTTTTAGAAGTCGGGGTAGCAGCCAACTTTCTTTCCATCTGCCGTTATCCATGTGTTCTTTTAACTGTCCTGTGTAAGAAGTTTATATTAGTTGAAGTGCATTAATTTTTTAGGTCCGTCATTGCTTGTTTACAAATAAGCAAGTTTGGTCTGAGAAAAGCTCCTTAAATTTCCTTTAAAAAGGTAATATCTTCTTCGAATGCCTCCCTCTAATTGGGTTCCATTCCTCGTCGCACTTCAAATTGCATTCTGTCTGTCTGCAATGAAATGTTTATTATCCATAGTGAGGAGTAATGTTTCTGAAAACCGCGTACATCTTGTTTACAAACAACCCAAGTTCCGGGTATGCTGGGAGATTTTTCTCCTCTTCTCAAACACAGAGGACATGCACCGTCTGGGGTGTGCTTCCCCCCTTCTCGGGGGTGGCGTATTCTAGTGTTCACCTCATTATCGTATTGGTATAAGGAGTTTTGTATTTGTCCCCAAGTTATACATTATATGTTTTTTGCTTTGCATTGGTTTCATCCCTTTCCACATTTTCTTGTTTTCGAAGAGTGAAGTTTTACAGTGTTTGGAATTTTGATGGTTTCTAACTAAAAATTTGCTCATACCTTTAGCTCTCTCTTCACTTCTTCTTTATTAAAACTAAAGACATGCACTTTCGGTCTTAGAGAGAGATATGAATTCTCTATTCAATTCTCCATTAATTTCATCTTTTCTTCTGATGTTTATTTTTTTATATTTCTGCAAGGGATGTGATTTGGTGGACATTCATCCGTATTCAAAACGATCGAAATCCGTGGCATAACTTTACACCAGTCGATGATTTTACTTTCATAAAAGAAACTATCGGTATCTATCTTCATATCGTGGTTTCATTATGTCATAGTAAAAAATACATATTAATATTTTTTAGATATCCAGGACAGATATTCCAGAATATATAGATTTTATTGAAAATTGATTTCGTCATGTGAACTTGTACTAGAAAGTTACCATCTTCGTCATTCTTCAAATTTATCCAATCCTTAAAGCTTGGCTTTGAGTGATTGGCTGCAGTGAGTGGAAAGTACAATAGTGCCCAAGAAATGATATATGAGCAACATCCTAAATCCCCCCTGCTTTCATTGTACATCACACAGTCTGAACTTAACCATAGCTTATTCATATCGAGTTCCGACTATTCGAAACATCTTTGAACAATAGGGAAAATATGTAGTTATTTAATACACCGAAACGAAACCTTGTTCTCACTAGCAAGATTAATGCAGCTAATTAAGGAGGGACAGAAATCGGCGCCAAAAAATTGAAAAAAATTATGCCTTACTCGTTGAGTAGAGAGACACAATGCCACCACAGTTATGGTTTTATTTTTTGATAAGGTAATTGAGTCTATGGAGGAGATTACTACATGGAATGACATGGAGACATCAACAGAAGCTGATAACTTGTTATGTTCAATGTTAATATCAGTATTTGTCATAGCACTTTTTTCAGCTGATAGATTACTAATCTACAGTGTTCTTGTGAGTGAAAAGCTGCAGTAGGTGAAACTTGATTTGGAAACTGCTGTAAGTGAAGTAGAAGATGTTGCGAAAGCTCTATCAATAATTCGAGAAAATGCAGAGATCGAGTTTCATCATCTCTTTGAACAAGCTGTTAAGAAGCTAGAACAGTGTGGAGAAAATATTATTCTACCACGCCGTGTCACCAGACAAATTTACAGATCGAATTTCAACGTACAAACTCCTGAAGAATACTACAGACTTTCTGTTTTCATTCCATGGATTGATAATTTCATCACCCATCTCCACGAAAAATTTCTCAACCGCAAGGAATTTCTATATCCCTTTGAATCTGTTGTTCCGAATGGAAGGCAGCCTACACATGAAGAACATAAGGGATTTGTTGCGGTATGAAGGAAATTTTCAGACGATTTGGGGCCTAAATCAGTAAATAATCTAAAAGCAGAACTTCATTTGTGGCACAAGAAGGTATCTGTATTAAATAACGAAACAAAGAGCCCAATTGAACTGCTTAACTTTTGTGACCAAAGGACTTTTCCTACTGTATTTTAACTTTTAAAAGTATAGGCTACTCTCCTAGTGTCAACAAGCAGTGCTGAGAGGTCGTTCTCCACGATAAAGAGGTTAAATACTTATTTGAGATATAATATGGTTGACTGACTGAATGAACTTGCAGCAATGAACATTCACAGTGAAGTAGAAATTGATCCAGACATTATAATAATTGCTCAAGCTATGAAGAAGAGCAGGAGGCTAGACCTTGTTTTATGAATATGTTTTGATTATTATATAATAATATAACAATATCTATTCATAAGAGGAAGGAGTTGAAAAAAGTCTATAAGCAGACCAGAACGCATAATTATATCTTCATATATTACTTGTAGATTGTGATTACACTATACAAATCTATTACTACATCTTCTAATCGGTTAACTGTTTTGTACTGTAGAATTGTTAGTAATTTAATAATGATAAATATTCCCAAAAGAAAAAAAATGACCGTCTTAGTAATTGATATGACCTCAGACCATTTTTCCACCAAAAATTCTGTATACCATTGGTTCCCCACTTGAAAATATTCCGAGTGCGCCACTGATTTCAGTGGTCTAGTTTCAAGAGGCTAAATATTATGATTATGCAGGAAAATGTTCCTATTGTGGAATATTCAGGCAATAAGGTCGTTATACTGCTTCTGACGAATATTTTCATGAACTATTTCATTTGGGATAAAATCTTTCGGACATTTGATGACGTAAGTACATAACAAGATAATGAATAAATGTATTCCATAATGTCTGAAATAACTTAGGAAACAAATCTGATTTTTTGACATGAGAAGTGCACGGAAGAACACCTTTTTCGTTCTGCAATACGTAGGCTTCAAAAATTGAATATTTGAGTGATTTGTCTTAACTACTGGGAAAAAGGCGTCTATGCACGGCATGCATCACTTGTTGAAAATATTAGTTTTACGAGAACATTTCATTCCCATAGGTATATGTATGTATATATATATACATACATTATGTCAGTTATATTATGTCAGTAAATGAAAAAAGTTATTTTTTTTAAATATAGATTTCTTTCCTTCATCAGACTTGTATTATCAAAAGAGACATAAAGCCGCATTATGACTGTGCTATATAAGATACCACCAGGATATTAATAAAGACCTTGTTCAGCCCAGCCTAATATTATCTGAAGGAGTGTACGAGAGAGGGCTTGTAATTTGATATCTAAAGAGATTGTTATCTCTATGGCTGCATTAGATGATCTACTTTAAAGTGAGTTGAGCTTTCCCATGAGTTTCGTACTGATACGCTACTGATTAGTCATCCTTGCCTTGTAAAACTTAAGGAGAAAACGCTTGCTATGCAGTCGAATCTTGTTACCGTGAACGCCTACGCTGCCAAGAAAATCGTCCGAATTAAAATTGATTCATGTTATCCGGATAAGATTTGATCATCTTTTAATAACTAAGCAATTTGTTGGGGTTTCAAAAAAACAGCTCGTGTTGAAAGTAATTCACTTTAAGTTTATTTACGTCGATGAGGTTCAAATGGGTTAACTCTTGTATGTGTTTTATTTTTAGCAATGAATATTTGACAACAGTGAAAGGCAAGAAGCGCATGCTTATAATAATTTTATTTTAACATAATCCAGTTAAAAATGTACGGTGTGTACTACTCTGCTATCAATAACAGTTTCCTTCGCATTTACACAAATCCTTATTACCAGGCGTGGAGCATTTGGTGAATGTCATTTTACAGCAACAGGCTTTGTCAAAGCAATAGGAACCTTTCTTTTAACATTTAGAAGCATTCCTAAAAGGAAGAATACATTTTTAAGTATCTTGCCGAGAAAGGCCAAACAAATGATATTACGTGTGTATATGGGAAGGCGAATCAGAAAGTCTTTGCTCCTATTTTTTATTAGCCAAAATAAGGTACATACAGGTAATTACAAATATACGTACTATTCTACGTACCTTACACTATTTTTCCACATAGTCCCCACACCGGTTCAGACATTTGTCCCATCGCAGCACTAAATTTGAGATGCCCCTGTGGTAGAATTCGTCCGGCTGACTGTGGAACCACCGTCGGACTGCTGTCTTGGCTTCATCGTTGCACGTGAATCGCTGTCCTGCCAGGAACTTCTTCAGCGGACCGAAAACGTGGAAATCACTAGGGGCGAGGTCCGGACTGTATGGTGGGTGGTCCAGACTCTCCCAGTGAAATGACCGGAGCTTGTCGGCGGTTCTGATTGCATACAGTCCGGACCTCGCCCCCTAGTGATTTCCACGTTTTCGGTCCGCTGAAGAAGTTTCTGGCAGGACAGCAATTCACGTGCAACAATGAAGCCAAGACAGCAGTCCGACGGTGGTTCCACAGTCAGCCAGATGAATTCTACCACAGGGGCGTCCCAAATTTAGTGCTGTGATGGGACAAATATCTGAACCGGTGTGGGGACTGTGTGAAAAAATAGTGTAAGGTACGTAGAATAGTACGTATATTTGTAATTACCTGTATGATGTATCTTATTTTGGCTAATAAAAA
>QLNU02015359.1:70437468-70448679 GCA_006491805.2 Dysdera silvatica | reverse complement strand
TCGTCAGTAATTCCTGCACAATAGTCAACGAGCCACCCGGAGAACAATTTTTTCCCCTGTTACAAACCCCTTTCAAATCAACATAATTTCTTCTTCCAACAATAATTGTTCCTTTTCCTTTTACTTCTAGCATTCTCAACAGATGGCGCACAAATCAGGCTGTTTGTTATGGTTCCTTTTTGCCTTTTTCACTTTTTCGTTTTGATTTAGTGGCAACAAATCAGTTTGGACGAATTTTCTGACGATGGTGGACGCTTGATTTTCCACCGAAACGATTGTAAAATGTTTCTCCTGCTCAAATTAAACTGCGTTTGTGTGTAATTTGTTTTAAATATTATAATATCTAATTATTTAATATCCTAATATCTAATTATCTACTATTCTAATATCTAGTTATCTACTATTCTAATACCTAATTATCTACTCTATTCTGATACCTAATATTCTAATACCTAATTATCTACCATTCTAATATTTAATTAACCAGTATTCTAATACCTAATTTTCTACTCTATTCTGATATCTAATATTCTAATACTTAATTATCTACTCTATTCTGATACCTAATATTCTGATACGTAATATTCTGATACGTAATATTCTAATACCTAATATTCTGATACCTAATATTCTAATGCCTAATATTCTGATACCTAATATTCTAATGCTTAATATTCTGATATCTAATATTCTAACACCTAATTATCTACTATTCTAATATCTAATTATCTAATATTCTTCTCTATTTCCCTTAGAAATAAATAATATTTAATTGATATGATATTATGTGATTAAATGCTAGAAGTATTTGGAATAAAATGGCTGGAATATGGACTTCAATAGGAAATAGGCAATACAGCTTTGAAATACTGGCTGTAAAAGAAGCATAGACAAAAGAGTTCGATGATATTTAATTTGGAGGTATTGGGTATATAATTTGGTAAGAAATACAAAAAAGGAAGGTGTATCAATTTATGTAAAACACAATTGGAAGGACTTTGAAAAGTGGGACGAAATAACAAAGGTGACAGAACATTTTGAAATAATGAGAATATGAAGGGGTATATTAAAAATAGCAATGATATATATAGATCTCAAGGGTTACCATATCCATATCTATTGATAAGATAAGTGAAATCCTTGAGGATAATCCTAGTAACAAAATAATATTTCTGGGTGATTTTAATATTGGCATAAATATGAATACGTATAACAATAACTTGTTGATTAGTGTAATTAATGGAAAGGCGTTTCCAAATACAGTACAGGATTTTTCAAGAGTACCTCCGGATACAGAATAAAGGATAGATTTTTGTATAGATAATATTGACGAAATCGAAATGAAAGCAATAAATGAAAATATATTATCAACTTATAGTGATCGCAGAACATTATATATGGAAATAAAAAGTTTAGGTAAGGTGAAGAAATTAAAGTAACAAATTTTACTAAAAAAATAGAGAAAATTTCAAGACTTAAATGAAGGAGATTGATGGGGATTTGAAATTAAAGGATAAGCGAAACAAATATAGAATATTCATAAATAAATAATAGGGATATTTAATAACATTTTAATTGGAAATAATAAAAAAAGAGGGATCAATCAAAAGAAAAGATACTTTGAAGACTATTTAAGGTATTGTGGTATGGCAAACTTTAAAATAGAGAACAAAATGAATTGCAGAAATATAAAAAAGAAAGTTGATATAGAAAAATCGACAGAAAATAATACAATAATAGTCAATGAAAAGATATATATATTGAGACACACGCACTGTTCTTCGGCTGTGATGGCTTTTGAAACTTTAAAACTGAAGTAAAGTGAATATGTGTTCGCGCATTCTCTCTTGTGCTGGGATTCTCTCAGACAGTTTGTTCCATAGCCTCGGACCTAGCGGTCGCGTATAACGCTTATCGTTGTTTTAATGTAATGTGTGTTTCTTTTTAGTTTAAATCGTAAGGTTTTGAATTTGTTATAAATAGATTTGTTCTCTTTTGTGGATTCGGCGTCGTCTCATTTTGGCGCATCCGAGAGGATCTCGTGTATTCTATCACCGTTTCCATTGAACCTCAACGAATTGTATTGAAAAACGACATCGAATCTCACATTCGAATCATCACCATGCATCTGAACAAGTTTCTTTTATATTAAAACTAATTTTAATTTGGATTCGAAATCCATGATCTTGGTACTGTGCTTTTTGAAGAATGCGAATTCAACGGAACTCAATAAATATTGTTTACTAACTTAGGAGAATTTCGAAGAAAAGTACTTCTTTCGACAATGCAACCGACTTGATATTTTCTGAATTTATTTTATATAAATCGAACACTACTACGCAGATTAAATTAAACAGCAATATAAATCAATCAACGTTAACGCGGGTGGAGGGTCGTGGGTTCGGGCCCTACCGAACGCAGAAATATTTATTTTCTTTCGAACGTTTCACCATCTAATCACGCCATACCATCGGCGCTGGTATCACTACGCCAATAAACGTTGATTTATATTGTTGTTTGATTTAATCTGCGTAGTGTTCGATTTATATAAAATAAATACATATGCTGCAACGGGCATTTCGATCAATTTAATACCAGTCTCTTTGCAATTTGGTTTAAATAGTAGTCTATGTACTACACCATTCTGCGAAATAACTGGCAACAATATATATACGTTCGTAAAGAGATTATATATTGTCCTTCGTAGCTCAGTGGGTAGAGCCTCCGCCCGGCAAGTGGAAGGTCGTGGGTTCAGGTCCCACCGAAGGCAGAAATATTTATTTTCTTTCGAACGTTTCACCATCTAATCACGCCATACCATCGGCGTTGGTATCACTACGCCAATAAACGTTGATTGATTGACATTGTTGTTTGATTTTCTGAATTAACAGTAAGCATAGGTGCGCGTGGAAATTTACCGAATAAACAATTATTTTGTAACACTTAGCTTCATTTCCATGTCAAACGATACCAACGAAGAAGAAACAAGGACAATCTCTCGGAGAGCAACCGCTCGATGCACAACTCCCAAAAGACGCAATCCTTGAACTCAAGAACGGTGTTCGTCAACAATTTGAATTAATGCAGGAAGAAATGAACAAGAAAATTCTCGATCTCCGAAAATTAATGGACGAAAGACCACCGTTCCCCAACGAATTTGGTGAAGAATGAAGAGCGAATAACGACACTGCCACTGCTAATTGACAACGCTCTCGTCATCAATAACAACATCTTGCCAACAACGCTCTTGTCAACGACAGCAGCGCTCCTGCTAACGGTAACGACGCTCTTGCCAGCGTCTTCAAAACTCAACTTGTGCCCAACAGCACAAACGCCAAAGACAAGGCTACCACAACTTATGCAAACTATGTAATTTATTTGAACAAGCCTTTAGCCCAAGAAACCAGCAAGTAGCAAACTGTTTTAAACTAAAAATTATTTTACAGCTCGAACTATGCTAATTCAGAGTAAACTACTTAAAATTTAATTCATTTTTTAAAGATTAATTAGTGGATTTTTTGTATGCATAATGTTCGCGCTAACTAAGCGTAATTCTAAATTCATCTGTATGGTACAAGTTTTTTCTAATTCTGAACTCCGCGCATTTTGACAAATTAACTTACATTCAGGCCGCTCTCCTGTTGCAGAGTAAATATGCATGAACATGCTCACAATAGAAATTCTAGTTCGTTTTGCAGGCTTTTTCTAATTGTGGCCATTTAAAACTTAAGGAAATAAAACTGAACATGTCTAATTTCTAAACTTGGCAAACTGCCAAATAGTTTCCTTTTACATAATCTTTTCTGATTGCACGAATTTTACTTTCTGCATCTGGCAACAGATTTTGTATAATTATAATTTCGTTTTATATATTTGGCAACAGTATATGTGATTGTTTTCGGAATACTTTTAACTGGATTGAATTATTGCATATCATCAAAACATATTTCTGCAATTGGTGACCTCAGACTAACGAATAAAAACCTTCTGATGGATCTTCAACCTATCGAGAGGACGTCTATTTCCATCAATCAAGTTGGCGGATCAACAACAAGTGTGGGCCGCGTAAAAACCGAAGTTACCATCGGAAAAATAACGAATTAGTTGAGATCCATGTTTACGAAAATTTCGGCGACGATTTGTTAATTGGATCTCGAGAAGCCGCGAAATTCAAGTTGTGAACAAATCACGAAACACGTAAATTGAGTCAAGTGGTTAACGGATTTGAAGGGTCAGTCGATGTTATGAAAGTGAGGACGGATAAAGAAGCCTTAACTGAAATCGAAAGCCCCATATTTGCAAAAAATCTAAATGACATCGGACGAATTAACATAACGAATCATCATATCCGAATCATTGACAACACACCGCCAATCAGTTTACGCCCATATCGGCAGTCTCCCGCAATGATCGACACCATCCGTCAACACGTTGACGAAATACTCCAAACCGGTGTAATCCGCCCTTCGGTATCGCCTTGGTCATTTCCTGTAACGCTCGTGCGGAAAAAAGACGATTTGTTGCGATTTTGAATCGATTATCGTAAACTGAACTCGGTAACAATCGATGAGCACACATCGTTACCGTACATCGAGGATTTGCTTACTGAAGTGGCCAATGCAACTGTATATTTCGTGTTGGACCTCGATTGGGGTTACTGGCAAATCCCGATCGACTCGCAATCAATAGAAAAACCGTCCTTTGTAACGCCCGACGGCCAATATGAATTTTTGGTGATGCCGTTTGGCCTGAAGAATGCTTCGTCTACCTGTCAACGTACCCTCAAAGTAGTATTAAGACCTTTTATTGGACAAAGAGTAGTCAATTATCTCGACGATCTTGTGATTTTTACGACGAATTCTGCAGCCGAACATCGCACATTGCTAGACTAAGTCCTATGGGCGCTTCATAGTGCGAATTTACGTCTAAGGTATGAAAGTGCAAGTTCTTCGCCACAGAGATCGAACTATTAAGACATATTGTGCCGCATCGAACCATTCGTCCAACGCCAGAGAAAATAAAAGCAGTCGTTGAATTCCCAACGCCAACGAATCTGAAGAAAGTGCAATAGTTTTCTGGATTGGCGAACTATTATCGAAATTTTGTGCAAAATTACAGCAAAATAGCAGCTCCATTGCATCGATTAATGAGGAAAAACGAAAAGTTCGAGTGGACTGAAATTCATGAATCAGCCTTTAACGAACTTAAAAATCACGACAGCACCGGTCCTCACCGCTTTTAACCAAAATCGATCGATTCGCTTACAAACTGATGCATCTACAGTTGGGGTTGGAGCAATTTTATTTCAACAGGACGAGAATAACGAAGAACAAGTTATCAGCTATTACTCCCGAAAATTGACAGAAGCCGAATCTAGATATTCTGCTACTGAATTAGAATGTTGCATGGTGGTACTTGCGGTTAAACATTTTCGAATCTATCTAGAAGGAAGTCCCTTTGAAATTTTAACCGATTGCTCAGCATTGAGATGGCTCTTTTCGATGAAGGACACAAAATCGCGATTATTCCGATGGTCGATCCATCTCTCGACATTCAACTTCACACTTAAGCATCGACCTGGAACCACAAATCAAGCAGCTGACGCGCTTTCTCGGAATCCGGTTTTATTTCTCAAAAATTATGACGAGCACGCAAACGAAATTGAAACTTACAAAATACGTTTACCAACGATTGAGAAGGATGGGAAAATCTTCGTATTGGAATCTCGGGGTTGGAGAAAAAATTATTATTCCGAAATCGCTAAGGAACGACTTATTGCATCAATTGCATGATCTACATGGTCATCCAGGAGAAAGATGAACACGAAATCTTGTATTTGAAACATATTGGCTTCCACAGCGACAGCAGTTTGTTCGAGACTACGTTCGTACTTGTGACCCATGTCAACATACGAAACAAACGAATCATCCGACCTACGGTCAATTACAACCAATTGAAACGCCAGAACATCCAAATTTGATCTGGGCAATGGATATAATCGTAATCGGGTTAGAATCAAACGCAACATCGGCTAAATACATACAATTAGTGGTCGATCATCACAGCCGATACGTTTGGGCAAAAGCCACGACAAAAAACAAAGCTAAAGTAGCAATTGATACACTATGAATGGTGATTAACGAGTCGAGTGCTCCGAAGAAATTACTTGTTGACAACGGAACGAACTTTCGATCGAAAAAATTCAAGAAATTTGCTAATGGAAATGGAATTGCGCTCTCATTCATTTCTTTGCATCATCCGCAAGCGAATGGATTGTGCGAAAGGACGAATAGAACAATTACTAACGAAACAATACAGAGTTTCACCAGGAGATTCCATAACAAACAGTTATTTCGACACTGGCGTAAGGTTTAAAAACACGACGTTTCGGGAGCCAACTGCTCCCTTTGTCAAGTGAAGGCAGAATTCATTCTGCCTTCACTTGACAAGGTTTGTTAAACAATTACTACTCAAATCAAGTTACGATTAATGGACAAACCTAAGGTGAAATGGTCCACTACGCTCCACGTCGCTGTCAATGACTTTAACAATCTAGTGCATTCCGCGACCGGATATGCTCCAGAAGTATTACATTTTGGAAGAAATGTTCAGACTATCGAAAAACATTGAAGAAATCCGAGAGGAAACCGTCCGACGATCAAAAAAGGAACAAGAATTACAAAAGACACGCTTCGATGTATCACACGAAGTCCCGCCCTTTAAAATCGTATTGCTCATACTCATTAATGTTCCAAAAAACCACCCATTAAACAAAGTACGCGTCAAAATTCGATGGACCTTTTATTATTGAAGCAAAGATTGGTAACGGAACGTACCGCTTGAAATGGAAAGAGAACCAACAAACAATGACAATCCTCCCTAACGAAATTACGCAACATGCGTCCCGGTTAATTGCCGTACTACATCCGCTGCACTTCGTCATTTGAACCGGGACGATCTTTACAGCCGGGGGAGTGAGGCGCACCACTGTACTTCGGCTGTGATGGCGTTTGACACTTTAGAACTGAAGTGAAGTGAATGTGTGTTCGCGCATGAGCGTTTGTGCTGGGATTCTATCAGTCAGATAGATTTGTTCCATATCATCGGACCGAGCGGTCGCGTATAACGTTCATCGTTGTTTTATTGTAATGTGTGTTTCTTTTTAGTTTAAATCGAAATGTTTTGAATTTGTTATAAATAAATTCGCTTTTGTTTTTTTTTTGTGGATTCGGTGTCGTCTCAATATATATATATAATGGGGTTGTTCAGCATTTTTATTAATTTATTAATTGATTCAGTAAGTCGAAAAATGAATAAATTTAAAATATTTCTAATTTTCGTGCAGTATTTAACATTTAAATTTTTTTTAAAGTTTCCTATCAAAAAATGGGCGGGAAAACGATCTCAATCTGGCAAAGCCAGCTGATAAATGATGCACACGGCACGTGTTGCTATGAATTGTCTTCAAGCTTGCCCAACACTTCCTTGGCAAGCTAGGTCTCCTGATCTCTCTCCCATAGAGCACATTTGGGACGCTATGGGAAGGCGATTGCAACCATCCCGGAATGTTGACGATTTAGCCCGACAGTTGGAGACAATTTGGCAAGAAATTCCGCAGGACACCATCCGGGATCTTTATCAGTCTATGCCACGCCGGGTGACAGCTTGCATCCAGGCCAGAGGTGGACCAACGCCTTATTGACTTCCTCCCTTTGTAACGGTCAAACTCTGCAATAAATCATTCAATTGTTCTGAAATTTTAATCGTTTCTTTTTCTATGTATGTTCTTCACATCCACCAATTTTTATCGCAATCGGACAACTCCTTCTTGGTGCGTCGATTTTTTTTGTTATAGAGTGTATATATATATTACATTTATATTAGTTATTTTGTAATATTAGAATATTGTGAATAGTAAAACAATTGCTACATGTTATAATTGTTTAATTTCAACATTTTATATTTTTGAAAACTGAAATATTAAAGGAGTAATATTTCAAAACACAACGTTGTATTATCAGAGCTAGAAGGCTTAAATGTATTAGATATAGAAAAAAAACTTGTGTGCAAAATTAAACAATGAAACACATCAAGAAATTTTACATTCGTCAAAGTAAAGACTTTTTAAGTAATTGTCCCGTATGCTTTTGAAAACAATTATATGTTTTAATTTTTCTTCTTTTTCATTTTTTCTCCTCATTTGCTCAATTTTTTCTTTGTTTGATTTAAAATTAATTTTTTACGCCATTTTGCAACCCTTAAAATTTTTCCGCCCTAAGCAGTCAGCTACTCCGGCCGAATGGTAGAAACGGCCCTGGTTAGTTGTATAATAGTTTTAATAAATAATTGGAAATTTATACATATACAACTTGGCAAAAAATTTTGCCTTGGCTATATACACATAAAGCTAAGTATTGGTACGAAATTATGAACAAAATAAACTCATTCTTAAACCTCTAAATAAGTCTGAACCGTCTACCTGCATATTTGCACTTTACTTGCTTTTTTTCCTTCCACATTTGTTGTTTTTGTGTCATAAAAATTGAACAAACCTAATTCAGAAATACGTCTCCGTTTTATTTGTTAACAAGAATTTTCCTGGGAATTTTTATGATGAAGTGATATATTAAAAAGATAAAGACAATATAACCATTAATACATTGTGAGTATAAATAAGGTTAGAAATTTTAAATGGTTTAGATGTATCTAAATATTGATTATTCATATGTAGTTATTGTGATTTCTACAAAGATTAAAATTATTCATAATATAAAGTTCAATACTGGACTTTATAGGATGAATAATTTAATGGAATAGAAGAATTATTTCGGGTGTTTTTAAATATTTTACTCTTTTGCGAATCTTCGAAATTTTTCTCTTTGAAAGTAATTACAGTTTAAACAATTTTTTCGTGATTCTTCTGACGTTAAAATTTTTGCCTGTGGTCTATCAATGACAGAGTGTTAAAGTTATGTAGAAATTTTGAAATGATTGGTGAAGTTTCATAGTAAAAGGATTTTTTCAGAATCCATTCAGAATAATTTTCGAAGTTGCTATAAAATGGGGAAAATATTTTACGCGCATAAAACATAATTACCTTTTCTCGAAAGTGTAGTAAAATAATTTAAAATTTAAAATTCCTTATAGTTTTCGGGCATTTTATATGGAAGCTTGCCTATTGCCCTTTCACTCAAAGTTCATTAATTTTGGAATTCACGAAATATAGAATTCACTGTATACAAAAGTTCACCAAATATAAAAATTCACCAAATGTAGAAGTTCACCAATTATAGAAGTTCATCAAATATAGAAGTTTACCAATCTCTCGAGAGTTAATATTTTCTTTTTCAATCCCACAATAAATTGATTGCTGTTAAAGTAAACGACAATATAAGAAAAAAAGAGAAAAAGATTAAAATAATATGACAAATAAATTTAATGTGGTTTTTTAAACCTAACTATAATTTTTTTACTTAGTTCTTAAAGAAATAGTAAATTCCCTTCATATGAAAAATTATGCAATACTTTTCGTAATTTTTTTTGAGATTTTATGTTGAAAGTAACATGCTTGCACTGAGGCTCATTATCATAAAATAAATTTATTTGAATAAATTTTCCACATTTTTTTTTAATTCCTGACCCATAGTTAAAATCCGATGCTAATAGAAATCATACTCACAGACTTTCCCAAACATCGTCGAGTTATTTAAATCTTTACATAATTCTATGTATCTGGTAAATAGATTTTAGAGACATTGACCAACTAACGTTGACCAATTTTTTAAAGCCTAATAGCAGTGTCCATTTCTTCCCTAGATAAAATCCTTTATCTCACTCTAGCCACCTACTGGGTGATTTAGTCACCTATTGAGTCTCTCTCTGTCACCTATGAATATCAATTCCACATCTACTAAACGAATGCTGTTTTAATCATTATTTAAGTAAGAACTAATTACCTTAATATGTTTATCCATCTCTTCTATAATATTTATATCTGTTGTCATTTGCTTTGTCATCGATGCGCAAATTGGGATTTTTACGTGTATGTTGGTTGGCCTTAATGTGTGGAATCTTTTTTCTAGCATAATCGAAAATTCATAACTTCGTAAAGTAATTCATTATTTATAACTTTCTAACTTAAATTTATTTATCCATTTGTTCAATGTAAACAAAGTCATCCGTATATATTTATTGGAGTCAGAATCATGATATCGTGATTTCATTTTTAATTTATACCTTCCACACGTATATTAATAAATTAACTCTTTTATTTTAGTTATACAATTTTGGCTAGCAGTGATACCACATAGAATTAGCCTTTGCTAGTTAATTGTAAATCATTATTATTTTATATAACTGATCGTACCTGTCTGAATAAAGTTGGATTTGAAATGTTATTTTGTAGGCATAAATCTTTTTGTAGATATAAACCTATTTCTATCAAGTTTTTGTATAATATTGCTAGTTACTGACATTTGGCTATTTCCTCCCCAAAATGGCTGACCTACGATTTCAAATTATATAAAATTTATTTCCAAAGAATAGTTAACCATGAATAGTTAAGAGAAAGAAACATCATTATTATTTTTTCAGGATGGTTGTTTCATTTGAAGGATCACATGAGTCTCATATTGTAATACTACTATAATAATAATAATAATTTTATTTTCCATAACATATACATAAATGAATTCATGTATTAGAGTTGCATATCATACATCAAATTCATCATGCACATACGTGGATGGTCTCGAGAAAACACCCTTAAAGATATAACCCCCTCAAGACTTGTTAATAAGTTATGTTCGATTATTTAGTAATGTTATTTATTCACATTCACTTTTTCTCTAGTGTCTAGAAAACATTTTAATAAGCGTACTAGATTATATTTTGAAAAATAACAAGATTAAATACTCTAGATTTATCTGAGGTCTCTGCCACAACAGCTGTTGGGGATTATGAAGAAACAGTGCAACTGAAAAGAAATTGAACTCTGCAGAAGGTTGAACCTTTTCTTTTATTCGATCTGGATGCTAGTATCGCGAATGGCTAGTTCCCGCTAGTCATTAAACGACCGTAGTATAAAATGATATACTTATATAGAGAATGCTTAATTCGGTTATTACTACTCTACTAAATATTAAGCATTATTAATAAAGCGATTACTAAACAAATGTGATCGATGTCAATACGGTTGTACCTATACGGTTA
>QLNU02015359.1:70403124-70414314 GCA_006491805.2 Dysdera silvatica | reverse complement strand
AACACCCCATCATAACAGTCGCACGTGAGTCAATATCCATTTATTCCCATTTGTACGAGGTGTACCATTATTTAGGTGTAATTTTAAAATTAGGTTATGAAACATTCTATTTTTCCCATTTGCCCTTGCTTACTCAGGCAGTATTTCTTGCATTGTTTTAATTTAATATCTGGCATACGTTCTCAGTATTGGTGTAATTTATTGTATTGTCATATTGCAATTTAGATAGATATTGTTGCTGAGCCGTTGATTTGATAACAACCTGTATTGATAAATCACAGCACCATAGCAAGAATATCAGCTAGACATTTATGTTTCTTTCCATGTGGAAACTTTCGCCATTTATATAACTGCATAGAATTTTTAGAGTAGTAATTAGTCATAATTAAATTTGTTACGTTTGTTTGAATTAGTTCTCTCCTTTTTTGTGTTTTGCATCCCTATGCTGATTTCACGGCCATTGGACAATCATATGTTTCGCAAAGAAACTGACGGGTTATTAAGCAATGATAAGCGTAATGATAGGTGCATTTATCCAAGTTAAGCAATTTGGCACATTATTATTAACTTAATAATAATAATAATAATTTATCGTCTCCTTTTGTCACAAAGGAAAAATTTAAAATTGGTGCCACCGGCAGTGAAAGAACCGTTGAAAATTTTTGAAAAAACTTAAGCATTGTTTGGATTTTTGGTCACATTTTTTACTAAGAACGCATTTATAACTGACTCGGTGGGCAGAGTAAAAACATATGAAAATATTTTTTTGAGAAAAATGAAAGAGTGGAAAAGTATTGATATCATTTTATTAGAGGAAATTTTGGGTTTATTTCTCCTCATTTGTAGCTCTGGCATATATTAGTAATAATTTTATTGTTCCCCCTGTGAATAACTGACGCCAAAGAATTACCTTATTTTTGGTGTATTTGTTGTTTTTGTATATATGCGATGTTCTGAAAAGGTAGCAGCCTTGACCTAATTAATTAGAGTGTTTTGGGTGCTTATTTTGGTTCTATTTCAAGTATAGAAACATAGGTAAATTGTGTTTAAACCAATTCTTGTGCTCAAAATGGCACCAGGGCCTACTAGTACTGCAGAAAATGGTGGCGTGGCTTTCTCCAGTGGCTCAACTGGTAATTCAATATCCAGTTTTCCCAATCTGGTGGCAAATGAGTTTTTTAACCATTTAGAAGCGGTGAGAGAATTAGCAGCGGGGAATGATCAAGAGATAATTTTGGTTTCAGGGGCTAGATGCAGAGGTACCGCGGAAAACATTTTAGCAAAATGTAGGAAATTAAAGTAGGAAAGAGCGTACGCAAAATTCAGGGAAGTATTCCTAGAATTGGTTTCGAAAAATGTTCCAAGACCATTGCAATTGAAGTCCCTTATGTCATGTAAGCAAAGAAGAGAGGAGACAATGAGGGAATTCGTGGAAAGAATAGGCGATTTAACGTATGAAATGTACGAGGCGAAGTTGAGAAAAAGATAGTAAAGAATCTAAAATTGCAAATTTTCATTTTGGGACTGAGATTAAAGGTAGAGGGAATTGTACTGCAGGAAAGCCCTGGGAGTTTTGAAGGGGCAAAGAAACTCACGCTGGCAGCCGAGCAATCAGAGAAGATTATGGAAAATATACTAATGCTGTAGACGCTGGAAGCGAAAATTTTACAGAAGAGTTTTACAGGACAGTTTTACAGATGATCTTGAGCAGCAAAAACATTCCGAAATTGCTAACGATGCAAAGGCAATCTTCGATTTAACACGGAAAAACTCGGAAAACTCGAAAGTAAGCAGGAGGAGAGCATAAGAAGGGTCCAAACCGGTCAGTGAGGATCTAGGAGGGAGAAACCGCAGGAGCTCGAAGCGCGTGGCAGAAATTTTACTTCACCATCCCTCACCCACACACTCCACAGAGGATACGCTCTGAGACCGCAACAGAATTTTTACTATGATGATACAATGCGGATAAAACTAAATCATTGACTTTTGCAAATAAGGATATAAACACAAATAACGAATCAGAAAATATAAAAATTGACATAGGAAGAAAAGAAATTGAACTAGTAAAGGAACAGAATTTTTAGGATTGATATTAACAAATAATTTAAATTGGAATGACACATTCGACAAAACGTGTAACAAAATGAGTAACGGCGTCAAGATTTTAAAAAGATTTAAAAATACTTTACCATTATCGGTAATAATTTGTTTTAATAATTCATTTGTCTGTAGTCATATATTGCTGTTGTGTTTGGGGAAGTGTGGGAAGGAAAATTGCAACGATTGTCTACCACACAAGAGAGAGTAAGTGGAGTGCGGAGTGGAAATAGACATAATAATTGGAAAATATTATATGATTATAACGAGAACTTGCAATATACTACCTGTAACCGAATAAAAAAGAGATATTGCGCATTAATAAAAATATATGAGAGATTGAAAGAAGGCAAATGGGAAGCGATATCAAGACAACAAAATAAATATATTAATATAGACAAAATTAGTGACAATAAGACATTATATTTACCGAAAATTAGAACAGAAATGTAACGAAAAAGTGTTCATAATCCAGAACCATACTAAGGTGCACTAATTAATAGAGAAATAAGAAAAACAAATATTAAATTACTTAAAAAGACGTTGAAAAATTAATTGATGACGGTATTGGGGAATGATTGAGAAATAGAATGAAATGATTGATTAGTGATGTGAATGAGGAACACCGCCTGATGACCAACGGGATAATTTTAAGGATAATATTTTCGTCATCAACGTTTATAGTCTACAGCTGAAGTTGCGCTTATAGAGAAGAAGAGTAGACAACGGAACCAAAATGGAGAACCCCAACTAACTAGAAAACCGGAATTCTGATCCTTTTCTTTGTAGTTACAATTCATAAGTTACTACGAGTCTTTTTAAGAATAAAAAAATCGCCACATTTTTGGTCATAACCATTTAATGTATTTTATTAATGAATATCTGACAAAATCGAAAGCCAGAAAGCGTATTTATAACATATATTATCTTAACATCATTTATAGCATATTTTAACATCATTTATAGCATATTTTAACATCATTTATAGCATATTTTAACATCTGTTTGCAATTCAGAGTGCTTGCTATTCCATCTTCCATCGCCTTTATTGGCAAGTGCACCCGCCATGGAACATTTTGTCATATTCATCTTCCTCACTTAAAAACGACGTGCCACAGAAGCATTGCATGTTATCACAGCAGGTGTGGTATGGACGACACACGACATTCTTTTGATGGCAGCCACTGTTAAGAGAGAGAATGCAATTTTTATCCTTTTATAGGGAAAGGGTAAATATATTAAATAAAATAAAAATAAATTTCCCGATATACGAGACTGTTTCTTTTTAAAGCGTTTCCGATTCACCGTTCAATGCTTATTCATCTAACGATATTTCTCATGTTAACGGATCACAATACCGGCCGTAGTTTTACACATTTGGATTGTTATATAATCAGAATTATAGATAGCCCACATTGAAAACTATAAACTTATTGCTATATCGCCCCACACACTTCGGACAGGGGTGTGACTATGAAGGGGCGGGAGACAGTTAAAATATTGGGCGTTTCTTTTACTTCACGTGCGTGAACGATCTACTTAATATACCGGGTGAAGGTAGGGTGAAATTATGTTTGCTGATGACACAAGTGTTATAGTGATGAATATGAACCTATCGATGGGAAAGGTAAGGAAAGTATACAATAATTTCTGCCACCCACGTTTTAATTACAGCTCAAACTAGAGCTTATGTAATTTTGGAGAAAAAGAGACGCTTTCCCCATCCTGGATTCGAACCAGGGTCCCTCCGTTTAGCCCGGAGTGTCTTGGACCGCTAGACGCAAGAAGAAAAGGAAACAATGAGGAGGTAAGGAAAGTAGTTCAAAATTGTGTCGAATTGTTTTAGGTAAATCAAATGATGGTAAATGCGGATAAAACTAAGTCAGTGCCTTTTGCAAATAAGAATATAAACATAAATACAGAATCAGTAAATATAAAAATTGACATAGGAAGAAAAGAAATTGAACTAGTGAAGGAACAGAATTTTTAGGACTGATATTAACAAATAATTTGAATTGGAATGACCTATTCGACAAAACCTATAACAAAATGAGCAAAGACTTAAGGATTTTAAAAAGATTTAAAAATACTTTACCATTATCGTTAAAAATTAGTCTTAATAAATCATTTGTCTGTAGTCATATGGCGTATTACAATTGTATTTGGGGAAGTTTGGGAAGGAAAATTACAAAAATTGCGTACCATACAAAAGAGAGCAATTAGAATGCTGTGTCGAAAAAGGTGCGATAATTGAAAATAATATATTCTGAAAACTCTCTTACAATATACTACCAATGACAGAATTAAATAGGTATTATGTATTAATAAAAATGTATGAGAGATTAAAGGAGGGTAAAGGGGAAGAGATATTAATGAAATAAAATAAATATATTAATATAAAGATAATTAGAGATAATAAGACATTATATTTACCGAAAATTAGAACAGAAATGTAACGATAAAGTTTTTACTATCCAGAGTTATACTAACATGATATGAATTAATAGAGAAATCAGAAAATAAATAATATTAAATTACTTAAAAAAGACGTTAAAAATTAATTGATGAGGGTGTTGGCGGATTATTGAGTAATAGAAAGATGTGGTGGAATAATAATGAGAGATATCAGGTGATAACCAACGGGATAATTTTAAGGATAATACATTTTCGAGATCGACGTTTAGTCTTATAGAGGTATTAGGAGGTAGCATGACAGGACAGAGAAAATATACCTAAATTCGAACGCTATAAAATAATACTTTAATAATCTCGTTTTGACAAAACCCAGAAGCTTTGAAAACACGAGCGCATGACTTCTTATTATTGTTCCTTCTTCTCGGAAAAAAGTTAAAAAATACGAAATGTAATAAAATAAAATGTTTTGTTTCCACACATCAAAGTGTGAGCACAACAATCTCGAGCTGAAGTTGCATTTATAGAGAAGAAAAACAGACACCGGAGATGAACTGGAGTATACTATGGTCATTTTGCCATCATCGGAAACTCTGGAATCCGTTAATCCTCTTGATATTTTCTTTAGTTCTGCATCCGACATTAAAGGATATTTCTTAATTCGATTTTTCCTTAGAGTTCCTGCAACGAAAATTTGTTTCTTAAATAGTTTATGTAATACACTGTAATTATCAGGTACTAGAAAATACACACATAAACGAACAAATAGTAGCTATATGCGGTAGTAATCATAGCCGTAGGAAAGGGGGGGCGTGAGGTGGCCAACGAGCTGAAGCATCGGCGTACACAGTGGGCTGTTGACAGAGGTTGTAACCCCCATTGCAATGAAATTTTGTATATTTAACATAGGAATATATGAGTTGTAGCTCTGTAACCCCCCATTGAGCCTATAACCCCCCCCACTTATGAATTTTCTGCGTACATCTGTGGGCTGAAATCTCCATGAGAAACCAAATTATATGGAGTTTAGTAATTACAGTATTTTGGATGTTTTGCGTATGAAATTACGCTTGAACCCTCCATAATTTTTCAATTACTATGCGGCTAGCAGTAATAGTAAACATTCAAACAAAAATAATAGTGAAAAATATCAAAACAAAAAACATGCTAATTTTCGTCAAATAAAACCTAAACTCACTTCTATTTAATTCAGAAGTAATTTCTGCTTAAAGAACAATCGCAGCCCTGATGTTCTTGTCAGAGGACATGAATTAAATGTAAGTTTCAAAGAAATGGATGCATAGTACATCAATAGATTATAAATATTACAAATATTTAGCGCTTAATATTTTGTAATACAAAAATTTCTTTTGAAAAATAATAGTAAAATCTATTTTTATAAAACATAACAAAAATCAATACTCAAACGCTTCTCGTTCATCACTTGAAGCCGCTTTTTTTTCAAAATCACGGACACAGTAGTGACATTTAGTGTAAAATTTGAGAACTATTTTATTATATGAGATATACTCATGTAAGAACATCAGGTTTTCATCTAACGAAAAGCAAAATATGACTATTAGAATGAATTAAAGAAGATGTCCTGCCATAAGGGCGCCGGGGCCGAAGGGGTTAATTTAGTAAAAATTGAGAATGATGCTTTTTAAATAACTAATAAGACTGTAAGGTTGAGGAAAGATCGTTCCACACACAAGGGCCAAAGCAGCCAATTCGCACCAGCCCAAGATTAGTTCTTGAAAAATTTGGTATTATATTTGTCGCATTTCTCGTTAGATATGTATGACTGGGCAGATGAAGAGAACCAACATATGGATGTGCTGAAGATTTTATAACATTGAACATAAATGTTGAGATTTTAAAAATGAGAAATTGAATTCATTGGCTGCTGAAAGCAGGAACCTAATTTCTAGCCTTTTGTAGAGAAAGGACAAATAAATGAAACAAAAATAAGTATCCCGATGCAAGAGATGATTTCTCTTTTTTAAAGCGTTTCCGAATCATCGTTCAATTCTTATTTATCTAACGATTTCTCATCTTGCCCATCCAAAAACATCAATATATCTTTATACATCTAGATTATTATATACTCAGATATTAGACAACCAACATTGTAGGCTATAAAGCTATTGCTACATCTATGGGCCGATTTAACACATTACCGACCCTGAACTATTTTTGCTGCCCCAAGGTTAATTTTTGCCGCCCCTTCCTACCCATCCGCCCTCGGTAATCAGTAGTAGGAACATAAAAATTTTACATTCAATATACGCCAAAAAATTTTGTATTGACAGTAAAAATGTTGAAAAACAAACTCATAAACTGAAACATAAATATTAAACAATATTAACTTATATTGAAGCATTATTCCTTTTTGGTATATAATAAATCAAATTCAATTTTATTGAAATAAATTTTAATTTTAGAAAAAAAAAAAAATATATTGAATGCTGGTATTTAAATGGAAAGCATGACGTCTAGCTTTCTTCTCGGCAAAACATCTGATTATATCATATGGTATTAAATTTTTTATATCAGACTTAATACACAAAATTTTGCCGCCCTAGTCTATAGACTAGTACATGGGCGTCCATATGAGTATTTCTAGAGGCTGAGAAAATTATTACCTTCTCAAGACTATCAAACATTTTATTGAATGTACAAGATGCTAAAATGCTACAAAACAATCGATATTAGGATGTAAGATATTATTACCCTTCACAGGGATAACACAATTGCCAAATAATGGTCAACACAGAAAAGCCTCCGGGGCGAGATTTTTGTGAGTTTTTCGTGGGGGAATTTATTATACAATAATTTTTGCCACCCACGTATAAGTTGCTCAAACTAGAGCTTTTTTATATTTGGAGAGAAAAAGAGGCCCCTTCTGCAACGTGGGATTAGAACTGTCCCTGGGCTTTATTTCTCTCAAACATAAAAAAGCTCAGTTTGCGCTATATTGTAAATGCGGTGGCAAAAATTATTGTGGCAATGAATCGATACTGCTTGACAATTACTAATGAACTAAAAGTACCTTATTTTAAAATGTGACTGTGAATTTTTTTAAAGTAAATGCATATCAGAATCGGGCAAATCAAATTTTTAAACGACTAGGGGGCTCCAGCCCCACTGCCCCCTATATGGGTGCCTAGTATAACCTATTGGGAAATGCGCCATTGGCTACATCGCGCCATATACTAAGTATATGGATAGAACTAGGGAAGGGGGGGGATGGGGCGATTCAGTCCACCCCACAAAAAATTCAGTCGCTCGCCCCCTAGACCTAAGAATATATTCCTCTCTATGTTCTTTGCTCAGGCATTAGTAGAGCTTGGCGGAATGTATGAATTGCAAGTGTTCGTTAAGCAATCGTTCATTAAATGGTTCATTCAAGGAATTAACGAACGATTTTTCCCATTATTAACGAGCGACCGGTCCAGTGATTCGGTTATTCGACGAGTATCGATATACGACGAGTATCAAGTATTGGCATATCGTTAGTGGGAAACTGAGTAGTCGCTGTGCAATTGTTAACCCTCTGACTGCTTATCCCACGATTTCCATGGGCAACATGAAAGTAACAAATTTGCTCATCCTACGATTTCCGCTGGTATGTAATTTTTCCATCTATTTAAAAGCGCATCCCGCTTCTCCACCGTTTAACTGTCGGTAATGCATTTTCTACAATATTTAGACTTCTAGTCGTAGTTTGGTCAACAAATGGCGTTATTGTCGCCTAAATTTTCGTATTTGCATAGAGTTCACTAACTGATTTTGCAAGCGCTCCCTTTGTTATCGTTTTTTATATCCAGAATATGGCTTGTAGGAAACGTTCAGCGAGTGATTTTTATTAGTATACATGCTTTATATTTGTATTCTATAAAGTAAACCGTAATTTAATCAAGATTTATTTTCAAAATTTTTGAATTTAAACGATTACTCTTAAAATTGATTTTTATGAAAGCCTGTTCTTATGCACGAAATTTATATTAAAAAAATCTTGTTTACAAAAATGTGCTACATATTTTAACTCTCAAATGCATGTAGATTTGAAATATGTAATAAAAATATATGCAATTTTTGAAGCGACTTTGATAAAAAGAATTTGAGCAGTCATAGGATTAATTGCTTTCTTGTAACTTACGCTTCGTTCACGCCATTTAATAAAAGTTTATTTCGTTTATTCCGTTTATTGTTCTGCTAATAATTAATTACAACATAAAACATTTTCAACGGTATTTATTTCTAACTTTGTTGAATATTTTTGTTTTTTAAAATACGTAGTATATTTAAAATTAAGTACAGAGAGAAATTATAGTTACCGTCTTCCTAATAATATTTCTTTGACAAGACTTATTTTGGGATCTGAAAACAAAAATGATTCTATTAAAGAAGAACATTAAATTTTTAAGTTGTGTCTCACATTCATCGGCAAAAAAATGTCTACCTTATCTAGAATTGCGGTATCAATTGTAACTTTAAATATATATAAATTTTACATGTAAAATTTACAATATTAAAATTTATCATATAAATCACCTATCGTGGTCTTAAGTTTTTATACGTGATGGTGATTTTTCAAATAGTTACTTAAATTAATATTTTCATTAATAATGAATAAAAACTAAAATTAATGAACAATATAAAAGCATTTAATAATGCGGAAGATGAAACTTAGCGAGGGGCAAGAAAGAAATCAGCAATTAAGTGAATATATTGGAAATTAATAAAATTAATGATTATTTAATACAAACAAAACATGATCAACGAAGTCAAATTCAATGAATCAAATCAAAAATTAACGAAGTTAAATCATGTATATAGGAAATAAAAAAGAAATTATTAATAATAAGTAAAAAAATTAAGGAGCATAAAATACATTAGCAATGAACATAATTTATATTAATAGCTAATGTAAAATAAATTAATAACACATGTAAAATAAATTAATAGCTAATGTAAAATAAATTAATAACATATGCAAAATAAATTAATAACACATGTAAGATAAATTAATAAAACATGTAAAATAAATTAATAACACATGTAAAATAAATTAATAACACATGTAGAATAAATTAGTAACACATGTAAAATAAATTAGCAATGTACATAAATATTCAATAAAAATTATGAATTATAAATAAAGTGTAATACAATGAAAATGATGTTCATGCGAATAGATTTTCATAAGTGTGGGATACTATTGATAAAATTATTTATTTTAAGTAATTTTTAATCATTAATCGAAATTGTTTGGAGCTAGAGAGTGTTTTGAAGGGAGACTGTTCTACCTATACATATATGTGATGCATTTAATGTTGAATTTATTTGATAAATTTTTTGAATAATTTTAGTGATTTGAAAATAGATTTTTGTAAGATCGAATTAGAAATTTTTAGTATGTTTGAAGTTTGAAAGATCATGCAACTATGAAAGATGTAATCAGGAATCTTTCTTAAACGGTAACCTGATATTTAATATTCATATGAATATTAAATATAATAATCACATAAGTTTTGGTCGAATTTTTTATAAAATTTATAGAGTGACATTACGTTGTGATTAAGTTTAATTAGCTACAAACATAGGCGTAATCTGGCGGGGGCAAGGCGGCATTTTCCCGCAGTTTTTTAGAAAAAAGGCAAACATTTTTCCTTAAACCGCACACATTCGAAAACAATGTACCAAGGAAGAACTGGACTGAGTCCTCGCATGGACAACAATGATTGTTTGAAATCATCTTACATTTTTGTAATATTCAGGTAAGTATTTGTATCTGCAAGTTGCTATTATTTTGGTAAAATTTGCATGTTTTTGCGCTCCATCTAAATGTACCAGTAAGCATTCAGTAGGGAAAGGATAAAATCTTTGAAGTGATATCTAACCGCTGGTATCAAACTAAGGTAAATGCGTATTGAAGTTAGGCAATAGTTTATGTTAAAAATAATTGCCTGGGGTAAAAGTACGCAGAATTAGTTGGGTTAGAGTGCTCTGCATCATATGCATATAACGTGATGGCAACGCACCGAAGGAGACCAATCATTACATACCGAGTAGCCCAAGACTTTGGATCATCATATATTACGGCAGCAAATGTGGGCCCCCAAAATCACAGGGTTCCTAAGCCGGGGCTTACATGGCCCATACATGACTCTTGCACTGTACTACACAACAACATGGCCATAGCTTACGTGCGTAGTTAAAGCAGCACGACGTAAACCCGTGCTAAGCCAGCTTAACGATGCCGTGTAGGGGTGTATTGGAGCTGGAACGCTGTTCAGCTTTTTTTTAAGGCCTATCCCGCTTCATTTTGTCCTTCAGCACCCTCCTAACAATACCAAAAAGGACAGAGCATTCCTTCTTAATTTACTACTGCATCCCTAGAACCGAGATAACAAAAGTGATATGCTATAGGTGTTACGTATCGTGGGACAAAAAATACAATAGATATTTCTGACATGTCATAAACGTTATTACACTATATACATGTATATATTAAATATACTTTGAGGGGACAGAAAGTATGATAAATCATAAAAAAAAAGTACTGTCATATGTCATTATGCAGCATTTATAGTAATTGCATACTACATAATTAAAACTAACGTAAATGACAGTGACAAACATCAGACCTGGAATTCCCTCAGTAAGTGTCATGGC
>QLNU02015359.1:70372210-70390290 GCA_006491805.2 Dysdera silvatica | reverse complement strand
AGTTACCACTTTGTGGGTCCTCCTTTTGCTGCATACATGTCGGCAACTCGTCTAGGCATTGATTCAACGTAGGCAGGACTAAGTTCTTGTGAAATTTTGGCCCCTGCTTCCTGAAGAGCCGTCATTAGTTGATGTTTTGTTCGGGGGAATTTTTTCGCACTTATTTCTTGAGGACCCGCCACAGATCCTCGCTTGGGTTGAGGTCCGGAGAATTTGGGATCCAGTCAAGAACTTGGAGACGATGTTGGCGAAACCAAGCTGTCATTTTGCGTGCAGTATGCGGGTTAGCGAGATCTTGCTGGAAGATAGCATCTCTCTGTGTGCGAAGGCGGTCAACAGAAGGCAGGTAACGCTCTTGCAAAATTTCTTGGTAGCTTTTTGCATTGATAGTTCCATCATACGGAAACAAATTACCAATGCCACAATAGCCAAAACACCCCACACTTGAACAATGCTTGGGAACTTTACTTCTTGTTTTACACAGTTTTTGGCGTGTCCTTCATTCGGCCGGCGGATGACTCTCCGCCCGATATTTCCCGTATACAGGGTTTGTCCCAAAAGTTCCCGAAATGATTTTTTTAAAATCATTTATTCAATATCAGTTTACAATCTTTTCAGAACTTTTCAAAGTATTCTCCCCCTGCTTCGATGCACCGTTGCCAACGCTTCACCCAATCATTGAAGGCGCCCTGGAAGTCGTCAACGGGAATCTCCTTCAGTGAGGTCGTCGCGGCTGCTTTTACCGCCTCCAGCGTCCCATGCCGAGTTCCTTTCAGGGTTCTTTTGATCCTTGGGAACAAAAAGAAATCCGCTGGTGCCAGATCGGGGCTGTACGGCGGCTGGGGCAGCGTTGCCACACCCATTTTGGCCAGCAACTCGGAGACAATGAGCGCGGTGTGGGTTGACGCGTTGTCATGGTGCAAGATCCAATTGTCGCGAATTTCGTTTCGGACTCGTCGAACCCTGTTATACAACCTAGCCTATGCAAACTGCTTCATTAGCTAAACTGGCATCAACATAGGCTTTCGCTTACTCTTGTATGAGCCATATCCCATGTCATGTAGTATATTGATAGCAATTCGTCGCAATACAGATCGGTTTATACGTTGGCTCCATTGTTCTGAAGCTTCCACCTAAGTTTCAGATCGGTGTTTCGTGACAACGCGACCCAAAATTCAATCTTCCCTAGCAGTAGTTATAGGCGATCTGCCTTTGCTAAACCCAGGTGTGATGGAACCGGATTCGTCATAATGTTTAAGAAATGTTCTGACGGTAGACTCGTTTAAACACAATTCGCGAGCACTCTGACGCATAGCTGCTCCATTTTGTCGTTTCTGAAGGATCTTATTGCGCATCTCCAGTCCAAATCTTTCTCTTGCCAGTTTTTCGAGTTTTGAACAAAACAGAGACTACATGAGGTTTTATACTGCTCTTCATTTGCATATTGTTGACTGCACAAGATACAAAGCAGCAAAAATTTGTATGTTCAGCCGAGCAACATGTGCAGAGAGTTGGGTGCGCGTAAATTTATTGCCACCGTCTTTTCAGAGGTGTAATGATTCCAGGCATATATCAAGATGCCAGTTATAGTGTTTGTGCTGATTTTTGTCTAAACGATAGCTGAAGTGGAGTATTTGGTGTAATAAAAATGTTTTCTTACTAACGCAAAGGAGTCCTCTTTGTTTACTATTTATAACAGCGTCATATGCGGTGCGCGTACATTTATTGCCATGGGTAAGTTACATATTTTAATATCTATTATTATTTCTTGAAGTGCAAAAGTTTTGAGATATATAGACGCTAAAAAAGCTGTGAAAATCGATGTATAAATGAATATATATATCTATATAAGTTGATGATAAACTAAACGTTAAAATTGATGGGTGTCAACATATATTGAGTAAATATTAAACCCTTTAACAGGGTAGATGTTAAAAGAACTAAAGTGGACATCAAAATGAGTAGAGTAAATATCAAGATGAATAAATAGATGTCAAAACACATAGAGTTGATTTTAACATAAATAAGTGGGAATTAAAGTCTATGTTCTTGATACCTATCTATTACTAATAGCCAACCTGGGTCTTTGTGGTAATTTAACGATAAACTTAGAATGAAAAAATGACAATTTCTACCGTACCGGTATCTTTCTTTGAAGTGCATTTATTTAATAATAAATGCCTTCGCTACCACCAAGATAAACAATATGAATTGTTATTAACAATCTTTCTGAGAAACAACATCCATATTATCAGTATTCTAAAGTTTTATGCATCAAATAAAATTTGGCGGATCAATTAGAAAATAAGAGTACCACAAACAGGAGGAAATTACCTCATAAATCTGAGGCATAAATGCTTTTGACCAGCATCATCAAAATTTTACGTAGTTTAAAAATTTGGGCCGGAATCATTAAGACCCGTGTTAAAGATTTAATGGCATTTAAAACACATAAAACAATTTAATGGCTTACTTTACCAACAAGTATAATAATTTATTAACATAAGCTTACGTTCCCCATAAAGAATTTAAGTTTTGATCTACAAATAAAGCTGAAAAATTTATGTTCTTTGTTAAGGTCGGCATGCTGGTGTAAAGTTAATTTGAAGAGCTGGTTTTAGCTATTAAAACGACGCTGTTGGCTGTAAATCAAAATGCTTAACTTTTATCGTTCACTCAAAGTCATTTCGAAAAGCGATGATTAAATAATGTATAATTAATTACTACCACTTGCAATTAACCCATCTATATATTACATTTTATTAATCATCATACAGAATTTTCAAAATTACTGGGGGCACAAACACAAATTTTGTATGACAATGTAAGTAAAATTGAAATTCGTTGGAGCATTCGGGCATCACGGGCCCATACGAATCTTCGCCTATGATTAATTATTTTCTGACTTTTGATCATTAGTATAATGAATAATAAAATAAACTATCCTACGCTCTCTAATAATAATTAATAAATTAAACTGTTAGTAAGTAATGATTACTATTATGAGGTTATAATTTCTCGCAATGCTTTTTTTTATCCAATTACTCTTTTATTTATCCAATTACACTTTTTTTTATCCAATTACACTTTTATTTATCTAATTACACTTTTATTTATCCAATTACACTTTATATTTATGCAGTTACACTTTATATTATTCGATTAAGTTTTCGCGATATATATAGCCGTTATGTTGTTTTGTTTTACTTTCTCAGTTATCTAGTTTTACTTTTTAGTTATCTGGTTTTCTTTTTCAGTTATCTCATTATAAACTCTTGGTTATCAAGTTATACTTCATGGTTATCTTGTTACTTTGCTGTTCAGTTATACTTCCTGGTTATCTAGTTATTTGCTGTCCAGTTATACTTACTGATTATTTACTTACTTTGCTATCCAGTTATACTTCCTGGTTATCTAGTTATGCTTTCTTGTTATCCAGTTATATTTTTTATGCACTTACTTATATACTTACATATGACCTCGTTATATTAATTGTAATCCAGATAACCTAAGTTTGATAACGTATGGGATAACAGAAGAGATATATAAGTTATAAGATAAAATAGCAATGTGAATAATTAGTGTAAATTAAAATATTGACAATAAAAAACTTATAAACGATAACCAAAGGTAACAAATAAATAATAACCTCAAAAATAACTCTTAAAGTTTACAAATTACAACCTTATGATTTCATTGATAAGTAACAACAAAGGTTTAAAAGTAATAACTAAAAAATTGATATGAAATAAGAAACGCCGAAAAGTAAAAAAAGGTGATAAACTACAGCAAACGTTGAAGGAAATAAACAAACTGTAATTATCAAAATTGATATAAAATAGCAAATACTGAAAATTGACAACTAAAATTAACAATAAATAAATAAATCGATTTGGAATAATCTTCTTGTGTGTGCAAGAAATCTAATTAAGAACGTTATAGCCACGACAAATAAAAGGTAGTTTTGTCTTGAAATGAGTAATATTGGTAGCATTTTCTGACATTTCCTTACTTGAGTAATTTAAAAAACGTTCCGAAACAACAGATGACAAGAAAGTAAACGGCGCAATAAATTGTTCGGAATTACTGGTATCTATATAAACTCGGAAATGGGTCGCCTGCACTTAAGAAAAGGAGAAATTTACTATCATATACGTCCTTCCAAATTTCAGGAAGCGAGCTGATATCCCGAACAAAAGGCGATAGAAAAACGAGATTCTTTCCTTTAGTGACAATGAATAATTTCCTTCAGCGCGATTGGTGAATAAATCAATGTGACAAAATGGCCATTTGTCTACACGTTTTGACTTCAAAATGGCTGCCTAAAGTCGCCTGACGTCAACATCACGTGATTTATAGCCATCTTAAGTGGCAGAACGGCCATTACAAAACGTGAATGTAATGAAGAAGGAAAGCCATTGGCTGATTAGATTAGGTATGAAAGCAGTAATGCAGCTATTCAAAAATAATGGGAGCTCAAGTGGTTTTAAAGAAAATGATATGATTCCGTCTTAGAATAAATAATGAGTTTTAGTATCGAGTGGGGACTAAGCCCCCTGGGCTCCCCCTTTCCCAGGCCAGTGTGTGACATTAAAGAAAAAGAAAACGCGACTTTAAAGGTAAATTTCATGTAATTTTCAGCCTCAAAATGGGACCTTTTATACACAATATTTCCAGAAGGTGATTTAAGTAAGAAAGTATCTTAATTTTATAAATTATTAGTATCTTAATTATATAATATTATGGTTATATTAGAGTATCTTATTAATGCAATTTTGAAAAATAGCAAGCACATTAATTTAGTTTTTAAATCAAATGAATTAATTATGAAATAAAGCGATAGATTTAAGTAATCAGTTGTGGAATTAAGCGATTAATTTAAATAATCAGCTATAGAATTAAGCAAATGATTTTGCAATCAAACAATTAATTGTGTTTCAATAATTTGTGCAATCAATTTATGTTTTAGAAGAATTAGGTGGGTGTTTATAATTAAAGTGACCCTACTCAGACCCTCTTGAACCCGTTCTACTCATCCGATTTTGATGAAACTTGGCATACACGCTATATGAACCATGAGGAAGAGATTTCTGCAATAAAAATAGTTCAAATTTTGACCACCAGGTGGAGATTTCCACAAAATATATGCAACTTGGTCAGACGTATAAAAGAACTTCATTCAGAGGCAAAAAATAATTCTACGCGTTGATTATGTTATCGTAAATCATACCTTTACAAAAGAAAAATCAAGCTTTGCTGGTAAAGCTTTTTATCAGAACAGCAGCAACTGTTTAGCTGCACTGCGTGAATACCGTATTTAAAAGGACTGCGAAAAGGACCAATATCGAAGAATGGTTTGAAGAAGATGATTGTGAAATTGGAAGAGACTGGGGAATTGGATATGCTGCCAGGAAGAGAACGGAAGGCGATTGCGAAGGAAACAGTCAAAGAAGTCGCTATTGCTGTGGCTGACAAAGCCTCCAGTTCCTGCTACTCTTCAGCAGGGGCTCAATCGGTGTCACGTGAGTTATCTATACCTTGGTCGACAGTACGAAAAACCGTGCGATCCATTTTAAAATGGTGTCCGTATAAGATTCAGATGGTGCAAATGCTGCAACCTCAGGACCATCAAAAACGTATGGACTTCGCTGTCCGATTTTTAGCGAGAATGGCTGTTGATGACGCGTGGCCTTCGAATATTCTATGGTCAAATGAGGCGCACTTTTTTTTAGTTGGAGCTGTGAATAATCAGAATTGTCGCATATGGGATGCTTCACAGCCCAATGTTCTGCACCAGAAGCCACTGCATTCTGATTACGTGACTGCATGATGTGAGTTCACTGCGGATATTATCATCGGACCGTTTTCCTTCAAAAATCTCAACCCTCAAGGCCTTAAAAGATGCTCTATCACGAGTGCGTGGTACTGTGAACTCCTTCAAAAACAAGTCATTCCTGCTTTATAGGAACGGCAATGTTTGCAGATCACTGTCTTCATTCAAGATGGAGCAACTCCCCATATTAGACGATAAGTCAAGAAACTGCTTTGGGCTGACTTTGGCGAGGAACGTGTAATATTCAGAGCTTTTCCGGATACCTGGCATCCTCGTTCACCGTATTTAAGTTCCTGTGATTTCTGGTTGTGGGGATTTCTAAAAGATCATGTTTATGGAAGAGGAGGAATTAGGACTCTTCCTGATCTGAAAACCAGCATTACACGCTATGTTGCTGCAATCCCTCGATATTTCTATAATAAATATTCTTCCCTATATAATTGAACACACTGTAATGCGCTGGCTGTCAACACGTGATTAACGTAAATGGAGTGCATGTTGAACAACTTCTGTGACTGATTAAAGTTTAATGGTTCTGACCTGAATTTTGACCTTCCTTCTGAATGTTTTGCCTTCTTTAGAGGTCATAATTGCCTCTGGTGGTCGAAATTTGAATTATCTTTTTATTACAGAAATCTCTTCTCCATGGTCCATATAGCGTGTATACCAAGTTTCATCAAAATCGGATGAGTAGAAAGAGTTCTAGAGGGGTCTGAGTAGGGTCACTTTAATTATAACCACTCTGTATTTGAAATCATAATTTTTTGATTAATTATTTAAAAAATTTCACACGGTTTATTAATTCTTAATTTACATCTAGTTTATTTGTAACGAGATATGGTTACGTACATAGAATGTGACCTACATCGTTACTTGCGATGTCGATATCTACGCCTGGTAGAAGATTATGGAATAAGGTGCCATGTATATTATATGGACAGCGATGAGAGATGTGGGACTTGTGTAGGAGAGCTAACAGAGATCGGAGAGAGGGGGGAGGGTAGGGTCTGACTTCGGTCAAGTTCCGGGAAAAAGACGAATAAGTGGCCCAATCAATCATTTGTGTAGTATGATGTATTTAATTAATTAAATAATATATTTTGGAACGCATTGTGTGTAGCTCAAACAGGAAATAAACCAATCTCCCGATTGCATCTAAGCCAATTGTAAATCTTTAAACTTACATAGAATTACACTCAATAACGAAACGGGCGTAGAATTCACGTCTTCAAAACGAGTCCACCAGTTGTAGAACTGCTGCGAAACTCAACTCTTCTTATAGATTCAAGGAACAGATTCATATTGTTGAATGATGGCGAGAATGTCACTTCTTCTGCACTTCATGAACTTCCGTCCATTTTATAAACTCGACTCTTTCTATACATTCAGAAATCATATTAAAAAAATTGAATCAATCAATCAAAGCATCAACCTTTATTTCACCAAAGCGCACAATTATACACAATTAAATACAGCCTAGTGGACCAACACCATGAATTGTATCTTGGCAGGAGACCAGAGAAAAAAAGCCAATATATGAACGGCTTAACGAATCTCGGGGTTCTCCCTTTGTCTTCCTTCACGAGTCTCCGCTAATATACTGTTGCTCATGGACCAATTTTCGCTTTTTCGATGGAGATCTTCACATAAATATGGATTCAAAATAATATTATTAAAAAGCACGAGGAATAAGCTTCATCCAATAACAAAGAATGTTAATTATTATTTAAATTGTTATTTAAATTATTTTGTTTTATATCCTTATTTGGCTCAGAGTGACATTTGCTGTCCATGTGCCATGTTGAGTCATATTAATACAACCATCCAACGATTTATTTTGTATTTGGCTCAAAGCTTCTTTTTTGCCATTTTGAAATAATATTGTGTGACACACTTATTGCAATTTCTTTGTAAATTCTATGTACAGTTCTTTATTTACTCTTGTGTTGTTATTTATCCAATCAATACAGCGATTGTCAATGCGGCCTATTTTATTACTTCATTTTAAATGGCAATGCTTGATTTGTTTGTTTCTTTTTATTCGTATTTATTGCAAACGGGCTTCTGGATCAACTATTACTGTGTACATTTATATTGTGATTTACTCTTTTGCTTATTACTATGTATTTAATTTCTGCCGTCGTTATAATTGCTCCTACACACATATTACGAACTTTACGTTTCCTCCTTCAGGCTTCTTTGTTTATTTATTTATTTACTTATTTAACTACTTATTTTAATGTTTAAAGTTTTTTCACCAACCATGCCCTCTGCCCATGAACATAATTATTACACACCATCAGATATTATTAATTTCAAATTATGTTTAAACTCTCTACTTATCCGTATATTGCGCATCAATGCGCGTAGTCTTATTAACAAAATTGATCTATTGGAATTTCTCCTGCATAGCCTTATGAAGATCTTTCATTTTATATGTGTTTCTGAGACCTGGTTCATTCCTGGCTTTGTACCTAATATTCAAGATTATGATTGTCACGCTCTTAGCCGCACTTCTAGTAGAGGTGGTGGTGTTGAGATTATCATCCATAACTATATCCCTTTCCAACCTATTCCAGAATGGTTGAGTATATTCCCTAAATTTCGAAATTGTTACTATTTTGTCAAGCGGGTTATTTATAACTTCAATTTCCGTATTCCTAATAAACCTGCACAGGAATTAATTTCATATCTTCAAGAATTATTTTCATACATTAATGCGTTAAAAAAGATATTAGTTATTCTTGGAGATTTCAATTTAGACTTAACTATCTCACATAATTTTTATACTATGGCTTTTATGGACACTGTTCTATCTCATGGTTGTGATAATTATATTAATTTACCTATGAGAATTACACTAAATTCAAATTCGATTTTTGACCCTGCAATTTCAAATTTAGCTCCTACATTCTCTTGTATTCTCTTATATGATATTAGTGATAATCTGCCTATTCTATTTTCCGTTAACACCCTTGATTTTTATAGACGTTTATCAGAAAAAGCATATCTTATTTGTGACTACTCAGAAACGAATCTCTCTAATTTCAAACAATTTTTATTTAAAACCGACTGGAATTTGTGCTGAATTGCTGTGATACTGAAATGGCATTTAATAAATTCTCTACTCTCTTGACTCTGCATATAAATTTATTTTCACCTAAACTCTTGCATAAAAACAGGCGAATAAGGAAACTTTGGATCACTAATGACTAATTTTCTAACATTCGTAAAAAGAATAGATTGTTTTCTTTGTTTTTAAAGAATAGGACCCCTAACAATCTTCCTAAATTCCGTTCTTTTCGTAATATCCTAAACAAAAAAATGAAATTGACCAAACAAAACTATTCAAAACACTTTTTAACACCACTGATCAAAGTAAGATCTTTCCAAAAATGAGAGAATTAATGGGTAAACCTGTCACTCATAAAGAAACCATCGAGAAGCTAATTATAATGAGAACGTTCTCATAGATAAAACTCAGATTGCTGATTAACTGATTGATTACTTCACGGATTTTTCTGCTTCCCTTACTGATATTAATAATGCTTACAATAATTTTTACTCAAATTGCCATAACTATAATATTCAGGATTCCTTCTTTTTTCACCCATTACCCTTCCTGAATTTCTTTCAAGTATTCAGAAAATTAATCCACACAAAGGAGCCGGATATGATGGCTTTCATACAAAAGTTACTTTCTTCGTGTCTGATATTATTTCGCCTCTACTTGCTTACATTTTTAATTTTATATTATCTTCAGGGATTATACCATTGGATTTAAAAACTGCCATAATTACCCATTAATAATCTACAAAACAAGGCTCAAAATTCGAAGTCACAAATTATAGACCCATTTTCGTACTTTCTGTTTTTTCCAAAATTTTCGAAAAATTAATTTATTCTCGTTTATTATCTTTTTTTTTCACATCATAATATAATTTCTGAAAACCAATTTGGATTTGTTAATGGTAAATCAATAGAGCGTTCGATAGTTTTGCTACTGATTTTTATTTAGGATTCTCTCAATGCTTCCGACTCCGTCATTGGTGTTTTCTTTGACTTAACTAAGGCATTTGACACAATTAATCACGATAGGCTTCTATACAAACTTCGTCTTGCGAGCGTTCAAGGACTAGAAAATGCATTAATTTAAAATTATTTATCCAACAGGAAACAATCGGTACGTCTCGGACACGGTCTTTTTTGGATGCGTCTGCTTCGCTGTGGTGTCCCACAAGGCTCCATTCTGAGGCATTTCTTATTCACTTTTTATATTAACGACATTTTTTCCCTGAAAACTTCATCTTGTATAATCTGTTTTGTTGATGACAAGTTCTCTTTTTTCGACATTCATGTATTTAATCTTTACATACCATGGTAAATACTGACCTTCTTATCTTTACTAACCGTTTTTCTCAAAATTTTCGTACTCTCAATGCATCTAAAACCAAAATTCTACTTTTTTCCAACAAAAAATATATTCCTCAAACTTTCACGTTTTCTGTTGATAATTCTCTGGTCTCGCTTTCTGGTAATACTGATTTTCTTGGGGCTAATTTTCAGTCAAATTTGAAATGGGATAATCATATTCATTCTTTATGTAATAAAGTTAGTAGAAATATCGGAATTATTGGTAAAATTGTACACTTTTTTTCCGACCCATATCATTTTGTCACTATATTATTCTTTAATTTATTCTTACTCTAATTATTGTGCCTCCGTCTGTGCTCTTACCACACTTGCTAACATAAATCGAATTACACAACTTCAAAAAAATTTTTGGCGTTTTATACCACCTTCTCATTCTTCAAGTCAGTATAGGAATTTACAAATCATGCATAATTTACTTGACTTCGATTTGATTCACAAACAGAAATTCCTCCAATTACTGTTTAACAGAATTAGATTTAATAAAGTCCCTGATCTTATACGTTTTTTAAACCCAAATCATCACTATCCAAGCTCAAGTAACTCTTACGTAATCCCTATGTTTTGTAGGTTAAATATTGGACAGAGGCACATGAGTTATTTAGGACCCAAGTCATGAAATTCTTTACCTGGCGATATAAAAAATGTCCGTTCAATTTCTCTGTTTAAAAAAAAGTATCCATATATTTTTACTTAATCAATAGCCTAATACTCTTTTAATGTTATTTTATATGGGTGACACAGTCTTTATCAAACCTTTGTTTTTTTTCTTGCGTCACCCAGGCTTTTACAAATGTTGCTAACCTTGTATTATTTTCATGTGTTTTTGCCAAATAAATAAATTGATTGATTGAATGATCGAGTGCGAGAATTAATTGACATAATTGAGTTGGATTTTTTTTATAAAATGTCAACTGTTTGTTGATGAGAAACGTAACAAATTAAGAAATCATACGTTTAAAATTTGCGAATTTAAGAGAAAGGAAACTGGTACGCAAAGCGAATTTTGCAATGTCATATTGAAACCTTGCGTTCTGAAATTACAATAAAATCGTTAAAATATTCTTTGTTAGGAAAGTTACAGTATAATAAATTAGATGAGGAGATATTTTCGGATCAACTGTCATCTGTAACACTTCAATAACGATGAAATCTCATGAAAGGTATTTGAAAGATTACGCAAACGAATATTTAATCGGAAATTCCTAGCTAATTCGGGGAATAGCCTTAATTAATGTCCAATTGATGAAGTATTTCATTAATCAACCTCTGAAAATTTTCATTCATTATCAATTGAAAATAATTCGTATCTGACTAAATGTTTTCCTAGTATGTCTGCCAAATTTTCGCATATAATGGTCGTCTATTAAATGACAATCAAATGTAAGGAATATCATTCACCGATTCGATTAGTAGATCAATGATTCATATTTCTCACTTTGATTGACATCGATTCTTCGATTTTTATCGATTTTATACGTTAGGGGCCGTTCATATATTACGTAAGAATATTTTTGACCACTTTATACTCACGTTCCCTCTTGTAAGAAAAAATAAGCAAATGCCTGAACCTCTTCCCTCATGCTTACGTAAGATTTCGGTTCTCTAATTGGTTGGTACAAGTTTTGAAATAAGACTACAATATATGTGAGTATAGTTCAATATATGTGATATAGTTCAATATGTGAGTATAGTTCAATATGTGAGTATAGTACAATATAGTTCTTATTTTCATTTTTATTGTAATATTGAATACGTATTTGTAAGCATGTTTTAATGTTAAACGCTTATTTATAAATAGAGAGTAATCACAATAAATTATCGCGTTTAAAAAAAGTTTTAACACGCTATTAATTGCTATTTTGATGGCATAAGGAAGTATTTTGTTACATTTTTATTGTTAATATTTCTTACGTTGTAAGCAACTAGTGTAATATATAAGAAATGGATTTAATAAAATATATTTATTAAAAATAATATATTTATGATAATTTAAAAATAGTAAAGCCTAGATGGGGCTCCCGAGCTTAGGAAGGTTGAAAGCCACTGGTTTAAATAATTAAGTATTTAACTGCGATTATGTGTCGTTTATACTTTATATTTTCTTTAGCAGTGTGTGATGCGTTCAAGTATTGTAGTTCTATTAGGGCGATTGCCACTTTGTGAATATACGTTAGTTTTATTATTTTTTGTGTCCTACGTAAACATGGTTCAGACCCCCCCCCTCATCGTTGTCATTAAAAATAAGCAAGTGTCAAAACCCCCTCTTCCAAAGATGCTTACGCAATACATATTTCTTAATAAAATTTTCGTTTGTTATCGATTCTATATGTTATTCGATCCTTCGTTTATCATCGATTCTGTATGTCATTCGGTCCTCCGTTTATCATCGATTCTGTGATTCTATGTTATTCGATTCTTTGATTCTATATGTTATTAGCTTCTTCGATTCTATATGTTATTCGATTCTTTGATTCTATATGTTATTAGCTTCAGCTCTGGCGTCCTTGTGATAGGGCGTCTTCTTTAGTTCATTCTAATAGTCATATTTTGCTTTTCATTAGGTGAAAACCTGATGTACTTACCTGAGTACATCTCAGATACATCTTGAGATGTATTCAGGTAATTACATCAAGTTTTCGTCTAACGAAAAGCAAAATATGACAGAACGAACTAAAGACGACATCCTGTCACAAGGACGCCAGGGTCGAAGGGGTTATTCGATTCCCTCATTCTATATGTTATTCGATTCTTTGATTCCATGTGTTATTCGATTCTTTGATTCTAAACGTTATTTGATTCTTTGATTCTATATGTTATTCGATTCTTTGGTTCTACATTTTTAATATGTTATCGGTTTTAAATACTTTTGATTTTGTATATAATATACTTGTTCGCAATCGGCAGTTCGCGGTTTCGACTTTTTTTTCAGTTATTATTTTTTTTATCCTAGCTGATAAACGTATGTAATTAAATTATCTTTGTTTAAAAATGAAGACGAATTAAAATATATATGTGAAAGTATGTGATGCACAACACTTTTGGAGCATAACGCTCTTGTACAATATTTTTGAAATCGTCAACCGGGTGACTTTGTCTTATTTTTCAGCTGTTTTTTCTTTAAAACCCTGAAACTTGATGAAATTTTATATATATATATAAAAAATTTTCCTCGCCCATTCTTGGCGGAAACAGGCTTTGGGACGGGCAGAGCGCCATGTTCCCAAGCCTCTTTTTACATCACTTCTTAATGTGCCATGTCTAGAAACTTCCTGACAATGTGACACGTGTTTAGGATTGTGGCTTTTTGTATTTCAATGTAGGTGTTTGGGTCAATGTTGAGTATTCCCAAATTCGTCGCAAGCGTTTTTGGTACTATCCCTGTTGCTGAGATGACTAACGGGATGATGAAGATCTTTTCCATACCCCATATATCTCTTACTTCATGTCTGAGATCTTGGTATATATATATATATATATGTTTAATAAACAATTTTATGTACACATTATAAATTTAGAAGTGCCAAAATTTATTTTTCAAAAAAGTGAAAAAACACACCTCCGCTTAGGGTGACCTTGTCTCATGCCTCAAATAATTATTAAATAAGCCTACACAGAAGGCCTAGATGCAATTCCACCCTTATATTCATGGCCAGAGAGAGCAGTCACGGACCCCTAAGAAGTTTGGCAGATCGGGTAAAAATATGACTTACCACCTTTTTACATAATACAGAAGTAAGTTTTTCAAAGAAGTTGATCACAACAAGTTTCGCAAAAACAGTACAGAAAACAACAATTACAATGATTCCGTCTTCAGCAATAAAAACTTTAAAATTAAACATTGCATATTCATGCCGATACTTCCACCTACCGGAATCATGTTCTATTAAAATATCTCGACGAAACAGACAGAAGTTATCATCACTTTTATCTTTCCTCATTTGGTTTGACAAAGGAACTCCGATTGGCGGTATGATCACGGTTTTCAATTAGTCAATGCGCATAGTTTTATTCAAGGTTCCTTAAAAATTTGAAATTCAAACCAAGTCTATTGTAGACTTCAAATATAACATTCAGTTAAGAGATGGAAGATAAGAATAGATGAGCAGTTTAACGAGATGAACGTGGTTAGGCTATTTTTATGAATAATGTTAAGAAATACAGTAGAATATACTTAAAGTGACTTCCCTTGGGACTGGATTGCAATGGTCGCTATAGAGAGGTGGTCATTAAAAATGACTGACTTAGTCATTATTCTACCAAAGTCAGTCATTATAAATGACTGACTTAGTCATCATTCTACCAAAGTCAGTCATTATAAATGACTGACTTAGTCATCATTCTACCAAAGTCAGTCATTATTCTACCTAAGTCAGTCATTATAAATGACTGGCTTAGTCATTATTCTACCGAAGTCAGTCATTATAAATGACTGACTTAGTCACTATTCTACCAAAGTCAGTCATTATAAATGACTAAGTCCCACAATTTCTCTTGTATACAAGTGGTCATTTTTTTCAGCTGATCATTTTACCAGGCTCCATTTTATATGCATATATACAGTGTACGGAGTCATTATAAGCGGTGAAGTGTAGGAAAGATGCAAACATCTACACCATAATAATAATTTGTTCATTTAAAATTTAACTGAATTCAAAGCCGAATATTACAGTACGCATATACATATCACATGTTAATAACATATGGAGAAAATCCACGGGCTCCATATGGGGGCAGGGCTCGAGGACCCCTCCCCCAGTCGTTCAAAAATTTTGATTTGCCCAATTCTGCATGCATTTACTTCAGAGTTTTAAGAGTACATTTTAAAAATAGGTATTTTTTTTATTTCATCCAACAATTGTCAAGCAGTATCAATTATTTTTGTAGCATTTTAGTATCTTGTACATTCACTAAAATGTTTGACAGCCTTGAGAAGAAGGTAATAATTTTTCTCAGCAACCCGCTAGAATTACTCATATGGGCGCTAATGGGAAAATTCCGTATGTTATAAATTATTGCAAGCTAACATTTTAGACAGTAGTGATATATCTCTTGTGAAGACGTATTGTAAGATATAGCTATAAAACAATGATGTGGAATTTGGTTAAATTTATATTTATTCCTTATTAGGAAATATTAGAATACGAGAATATAAGTAAATTAAATAAGCATGATGCTTTATTACAATTTTCAGTGCAAGCAAGTTTTGAGAAACTCCTTGAATCAAATACTAAAGTCTCAGTGAGAGAGTATTTTTTTCTCAAGCAAAAAAGCCTTCATGCGATTGGCAGACAGGCAAGATAAATTGTCTGTTTGAATATTGCATACAAGGAAAACATTTTCCTTTCTGGACAACTGTCAAACATTGCGTAATATCCTACGATTCCTTGATTTACGAATAAAGTCTACCACCGCGTTTTGAAGGTTAAAGTTTAGTTCAAAATTTATTGAAAATAAAATGAAAGTTTTAAAATACGCAAAATACACATAACACATACTAAAGATTATGCTAAAGATCCTAAAGATACTAAAGATCATACTCCTGAGGAGGGGACTGCTGCTGATGCGTCCGAAAGCTTGAGTGATCTTTTTCATTGCTATTTTACCAGTGTTTAACCTTTTTATGTAATTTCCTCCCTGGTACCCTGTATTTTATTTCTACTAAAGATATGAATGTCATTGTAGGGTACATAGGGAAATGTCTACAGAAATTTTGCTGTATATAAGGTTTGATTCACTGAGAACATTTCTCTAATTACTTTTGAATTTCTATATCCGTAGAGAAAGAGTAACGCTGAATTTGTTGACATGCCAATGAATTTGAGAAAGATGGTGTGAGCCATAAGGATTATGTATTGCGTCAGCTGAACCCAAATTTGGGCGCATGGACTATATCAAGAAAAATGATATTGTTTTTTTGAAGTACACAAGCAGGCAGGGGCGGCAATAGGAACTGAGATAGGGCGCAATTGCGTTCCCAAATTCAATAAAAAACACTTTTTTTTATTGCGATTTAAATCATTTCACTTGTTGGTAACAGACAACTAACATGGAATTTAAGTTTAGTATATTTCCTCTTTCTGTTGTCCAGTTGGACGCGAATATTGCATTCATACTCCATTGTCGCTTTTGGTCCGTAGATATTTCGCCCAAAACGAAATGCGAAATGCCGCCGTTGCAAGCGGAAAATCTTGAAATTGATGATAAGGAAATAGTCGCTCTGACGAAATACAGTTCAGGAAAAAGTGGAAGATATTCAAAAGTATAATTTTTTTTTTATCGTCACAATAAATTGTGCGGAAGCTATATTTTTGTGTAACGCTGCATCTCTTCAACTACTGAAAATAAACCGGTTTGATGATAACATGTTGGAGGACTTACTATCTAGAATTTTCTTGAAGAAGAGAACTTTTTCTCGAAATAAATTTTTATTTTGTTAGTTCATGCGCTACACCTTCGCTTGCGCTTTGAAATGTGGCAATGGATACAAAACTCGAAGCTTCAGCTTTTTAGTGGAAAGACAACTCTTACTAGTGAAAACAAACTGGTAAAAATAAGAAGATATTCAGAGGGAAAACATATAGCAAACTTTAATATTCTATATGAATGAATAAATCCTTGACAATATATGTATAACATGTCTTTTAACTGTGAGACATATAACGGCGCTCTCTGAAAAATTCTGGCACCATAAAGTGGTCTTAAAAGATGAGATAAATCCTTTTTTTATTACGTAATTGAAATTAAAATTTAATTAAATAAAACTCCAGCGAGCCATGAACTCGAAACCTTTCGATTGCATATCGAGTGCTCTACCAACTTAGTTATATGTGGTCTGTAATCAACTTCCCTCTTATTATTGGGTGTATAATATCTTGCATATATAACCATGTCGTAATCAAAAGGCTCCAGGTTCTAATATAACGATGTCATGTAATCGAAAGGTTCCAGGTTCTAATATAACTATGCCATGTAATCAAAAGGCTCCAGGTTCTAATATAACTATATCATGTAATCAAAAGGCTCAAAGTTTCACCATAACCATGTCATGTAATCAAAATCTTCTGGTTCTAACATAACCATATTATGTAATCAAAAGTCTCCGGGTTCTAATATAACCATGTTATGTAATCAAAGGACTCCAGGTTCCGATATAGCCATGTCATGCAATCAAAAGGCTCCAGGTTCTTATCCTGGTGATCTCTGTTCATTTCCTTTCATTCACATATATATGTGTGATTTTCAAATTATATTATTTATATACATTCGAACCTTCCAAGAGCGGACACTCACGGGACCAAGAATTTTGTCCGTTAATGGGGAGTATCGGTTAAAGTGGAGTATCTGTTGTCGAGACGTGCGGTGTCTATAAACAAATTTATTTCATGCATAGGCGAATTTAGAACTATAATACGTTTTAATAAAAATGTAATAACATAAACTGCTATGAAAATTAAAGATAGTACTACAAGTACTAATTAAAAATTATAAATACATTTGAAAACGCATTAAATCAATAAATTGGAAAGTAAAGAAAGCAGAAAACAGTCAATGGAAAACAACTTACATTATTGCTTTGCAGAAATAGTGTAAATACAGATGTAGAAAACGTATGTAATATTGAAATTACTATTTAAAGAAATTCGTCGACACTGTGTGGTTTTTATATTTTCTTTGCGCTGCAATTTTCTCCACATGCATTTTGAGTTTCTTAGTAGGTCCACCACAGTCCACATTGTTCGTCAAGTTTGTATAGAACATATGTTTGCTAACATATTTAGTTATATTGCTAATATATTGGCAAACAATTGCCAAA
>QLNU02015359.1:70346758-70358240 GCA_006491805.2 Dysdera silvatica | reverse complement strand
TAAAAATAAGACTATTTAAAACACTTGCAACCATGGCACTTTGTTTAATTGATGCTCCAAAATATAGTCTTTTAATTTGGTTTTAAATTTACTTTTTGGTTTAATTTCTTTAATTGTTGGCGGGATATTGTTCCATATGTCTATTTTATAATAATTAATATTGTTTTTACGTATGTTGATTCTTATTTTTGTTTTATTTCTTGTTTCTTATATTATAATTATGTTTATTTTCACTTATTTTAATCAAAATTAGGTGCTTATTTTCGTATAATCTTTCGTAAATATATAATGCTACTTTTAAAATATATATATTAGTTATGTTTAATATTTTGTTTTCGTAAATCAATTTATCTTTATGCTTACCTGTTTTGAAACATAATTTTTGATATGTTTTATCAAGTAGTTTATTGAGTTTAGTTAAATTTGTTTGGGATAAATTTCCCCATACTATATTTCCGTAATTTATAATACTAAATATTAATGCGTAGTACAAAATTTTTGTATTTAATATTAGTAATGAATTAAGTTTTGTTAGAATTCCATTAGATCTAATTTTTTTCTCAATATCAAATATCAAATATTTGTAGGTTACAGTTTAATTGATCTTCGATTGTTAATCCAAGAAATTTAATTGAGTTAACTCTCTCTAGGATGTTATCGTTGAATTTTATTTTGTTAGGTTGATTAGTAAATTTTTTATTTTTAGTATGGAAGATTATATATTTTGTTTTATTTGTATTTATTATTAAGTTGTTGTCATTAAACCATTGTTCACAGGATGTTAACTTTGTATTTATGTTATTAATTCTTTGATCTATGTTATTTCCATTTGTTAACTAGATGATATCGTCAGCAAATAACAGGAGTCCCCCATCAAGATTTATTAAGTAATTTATTGCGATTAAAAAAAATAACGGTCCGAGGATTGTTCCCTGAGGAACATCTAATTTGTTTATCAATGATTTCGATTGAATATTCTCAATTTTAACTATTTGCTGTCTATTTGTTAAATAGCTATCAATCAGTTTATACATTCGGCCTCTTATACCATAATTAAGTAATTTTGTTCTTAAAATATTTCTGTTAATTAAGTCAAATGCTTTGCTCAGATCGAAAAAAAATCCATAAGTAATTTTTTTTCTTCCATATTTTTTTGAATATTATTAATTGCTCTTAATAGGATTTCTTCAGTTCATTTTTTTTGGAAACCGTATTGATTTTGATGGATAATTTTATGTTTATTAAAGAAACTAAGTCTATTAAAGAAAGATTTGTTCATATGTTTATATAAACTTTAATATATATAAAAGAGAAGTGAAACTTGGAATATAGTTAAGCTAATATAGCATTCGACATGTAATCGAAAGGTCGTGAGTTCGTCCCCCACTGTCATTTGCACATTTTTTTCTCACGTGTATATATTATCTCCGAATTATATTGTACATGTAAATATATTTACATTATGGAATTTCAGCGAATATTCGCGTCAGTCTCATAATTTGACATAATAACATTACATATACATCTCATAATATCATATAATAATATATATCATCTCATAATAACATATCATCTCATAATAACATATACATACATCTCATAATAACATTGTAACTAATATACGTATGTCCCTATGCTTTAATACTTAAATCCATCATATATATATATATATTATATATGTGTGTGCGCCCGCGCTAGGATGTGTGAGTTTGTGTAATTATCTACATATTAAATTTCATTGGATATTTATGTTTTTTGTCTAGATGCTAGGATTAAGCTATTTTGTCTCGTTTTCCTTTTTTTTATCTAACTTTACTCATATTAAAATAAATGTCCTTTCCATTGACGAGAAGCTAGCTTTATCATATTTGGTAATTGAGCAAGTTGAGTAAAACTTCTGCTGTGGAACTGGTAGTTTTCTCAGTAACTGAGATTATTGTGGATCATAAATTGTAATAATTTACTTCTTTTCGCAACTCGTAACTTGGCAACTTCTCCAAATTACTGAAACGACTCATAAATCACTCTGAAAAACCCCATGTTTGGAGAGAAAAAATAAGGAACACGTTTACTTTCGTGAAAAATATTATTTAATCTTTAAACTAAACAAACGCTCCAAAAACCTTTTGTCTGTTCATAATGAAATTTTGCCAACGTGCACAAATTTTTCAATAAATGTTAAAGAGTTTTTCTTAGGATCTTGGATTTTTTCATAACCAAACTCTGCATGTGTATAGGTATGAATCGACTAGGATAAATTGAAACTGATGCAATGGCAGCCCAATGTCAATAACTGTAATTCTCCTAACGATCAACGTCACAATTATTTGTTATAGTTTAAAAATTCAAACCATTAAAATCAGGAAAAAATAACTATATTTCAAGTTTTAGAAACAAGAGAGAAATTTTAAGTTATTTATCAGTTTTTGAAAATGGCAACACGACTTGTCAAATCAACAATAAAAATTTAAAAGTTTTTTTAAATAATCAGCTATGCTCAAAATGCCGAAGTAATTGAGAACGAAAAAATCTCGCCCGAGTGAGAAATCTTGCCCTTAAAACGAACAATGGATTTGAAATTTCATTTCTTTAAAATTCAATTTGGAGCTTATAATAAAGCGAAATTCAATTTAAAACTGTGACATAAATTCAAAGGAGAAGTCAGAAATACAATAAGATACAACTGTGACATAGTTTGTAATTTACTGATATCTGGAACTTTCACATCTAAAGAATTAGAAAAAGAAAAACTGTTTCTGCTAAAATGGAGATTCAAAATTCAGAAAAAAATTTCGAAACTGGCGAGTTTTTAAAATTATAAATAAGAATATGCTACACACAACGGTTCGCAAAATTAAAAAACACTTCGTAAAAGCAGCATAATTCACAACAGTTTTAAGTAAACATATTACAAGATCATCTAAAAGTTTGTGAAGACTTTAAAAATTCATAAAAAAAAGAAAAATCATCATATTGGAGTCCGGTTTGTACATAAAATATTATTTAAATGGAGGGAGGGGTTGTAGGTAATATGGATTATAGATATTGAGTCTGTATTTTGAAACTATAGTGTCCAAATACATGGCGGGATAATGTGGATATCGAATATTTTCAACGCCCTTCTTTCTTTGCTTACTAATAATCAGCGTTGTATATTCTATAGAATTTTCCAGGGAAACTTTTCTTCTATTATACATTACTGAGACTATATATGTTCTATTATACGTTATAGAGCATGATATTTTATCCTCATACTCACTTTTACTCTACAGATTACGTTTATATTTAATTTATCAAGTAATTTTTCTTTCATTCTATAGTTTAAGGTTAAAATCGTTTTTACCGAACCATAATGAGGGCCCGATCATGCCTTTGCGGGGCCAGGCTCATGTTTGGGGCCTTTTGTCCTTACGAAAACTTGGAAATGACCTCAGTAGTGAGCTGAGCCCATCATTATTATTGGATCATCATCATTATTGGATAGATAAATAGTAACAAATGCACAATCAGCAAATCGTACACATACAATACTGTTGCCAGAACAAGCTACAAAATAGCTAAATCTAGCCATATTAAGGCAAAATCTTCCTCGACTCAAAGGGTTCTGATGCTGGGGTATAATATGATAATAAATTTTGTTGATTTTTTTGCCAAAAGTAACAAAAATGTGCAAAACCACCTTCAGCCATCAAACGTGCCCTGGGGCAAAAAGATATCAAAAATCAAATTTTCTGTATTTTTTTATAGTGACCTTTGTAAAGTAAGACATCTTTAGGGATGGGAAAAATATTCGGTTGGTATTAGGCCTGTATTACTAGTAACTACAGATGAAGTTGTGCTATTAGTATTTTATTCAGATTTATAATGTCATATGTTATCAGATTATCAGCATTATGACTATTTTCGGATTTCATGATGGCGTAACCAAAATAGTACTTTTAATTAACGACTAAGGTATACACCGATAACTTTTTAAATTAATAACAAAAATAAATTAATAAATAATTCATTAACAGTAAATTACAAAAAATTACATCTTATTGAATTTAAAATTTGCATGAAGGCAAAAGGTAAGGCATATAAATAATAAAGGTTTAATTTTGAAGAATTAAAAATTAGGTTATAATTTATTTCTCAATTTAAACATGATCACATTCAATTTAATTTGATTCTCAATTTAAAAATGAAAAAAAAAAAAAAGCTAAAAGTAAAGGCTGAAACTGAAAATGGGTAAATATTTTCACCTTTTTTGGCCCCCCTAGAATGGCGGGGCCTAGAGCCTGGGCTTTGGACGCTTTTGCGGTGATCAGGACCTGACTATAACCCATAATAATCGTCACGTTTCTTCATGACATTTTTAGGTCAGGTTTCTAGGTCAAATTCTGGCAAAATTTCGCTAAATTTAGACTAAATCACGCCCAGTTTTGCCAACCATAAAGAATTTGTAACGTTAATTTATTTCTGATTTCAATAAACATTTGCCCTTACTGCTGTTCAAATTTTAAGTCGTAGTGCTTGTTTCAATTCAACTATGGACATATTCCTGTATTTTGTCATTAATTATTGGCTTTTTCCGATTTTGTTACTTAAGGATCTCAAAGTAATTATAGATTCCATGCATATTTGGTCATTTTTATTTAATTAGCTCTCTGATTAGGTTGTTCCACATTAAAAATATTCTGTAGCTGACAAAAATAATGATCTTATTTTGATGAAATTCGAATTGTGCGTTAAAGGGCATTTTAATTACTTTTGGTCCCATTGTTTAACTAATTACTGCCATTCCAATGCATAAATATGGTAAATAAATTACTGATCAACATTCACATTTACCCGTGGTTTCTACGTATCTATGGAAACGGTGAATATACAGGTATACCTGTATTAGTGGTCATCTACCAAACGACCTTATGGGTGATTATAAAAGTCCTGGTAGTAGGGGGAAACTGGTTGTTCTGCATAACTTGCGAGCCTGGCACGTGGGCTGACGCCATGAGGCTATGGGTCGCGGGGTGGTCCTCAGGGTTGCACGAAGAGCTGGCTCGTTTTTTATTTGGCGCCCTTCTTCATCCTCGAATAGTCAGCGCGGTTTTTTAATTTTTTTTAACATTTTCCAAAAAAATTTTTTTTTCAATCTTTTTTTTTAAACTTTTATAATTCTTTCTTTTTTTAAACTTTTTTTAACTTTTCATATTTTTATCTTTCATTGTTTAATATAATTAAATTCAACAAAGAATTAAATCCGCTAGATTAATTTTAAGATTTTGAGACTAAATACATGGCAAAAGCGGCTAAACGTTATTGTCTTATTATGATTTTTAAATAATTACAAGTTTGTAATTAGATAATTTCAATCACATTCAAATTCTTATTTTAAAGTATACTCTATGACTGATGATTTCATTTCAACGCCGGCTTTCACTTTCGTTCCTGACAACTACCAGCGTTTTTTAACCAAGTCCAGCGTGAATTTTCACGTTGGGTTTGGTTCCGGACATTATGTCAGCAAGTCAATAAGGGGTCTTCCACCTCCAAGACGGGGTTCGAAGAGATACAGAACAGGTTCTAACACAATTTCCTTGTGTGTTCTTTTCTAGCTCAAATTCCTCACAACGTTAAATATAAAGCAAAAGCAGCTAAACGTGACGTGTTGTCACCTAACGGCTGATTTAGGAATTTCTTTCGAGTATATTGATCGTTGTATATACCTACCTGATTGTCACATGTCCCCTTTTTAGCCCCCTAGTGAGGGATTTTGGAATTTTTTGTAAATATTCTATTTCAAGCGATATTTCTCTTGTTCGTTGCATGTATATGCGGGTATCGTGTTCTCCTTCTGGGCAATTCTAGTAGACCATAGCGACCAATTTTTGTACTTTTTACAAATTTTTATTTCTCTTAGCCGTTGTAGTGGGATGCTATATGTGCATCTGATGATCATGTGTTCCGTTCCTCAGTGACCCTAGCTCTCCTGGTGGTGAGTTTTGGAGTTTTTTTAATAGTAAGAATAGAGCTTTTGGTTAACTTTATTTATTGGCACGTATTTTCTTCCACTTTTTTCTTCTCCTTTTTTCTAAACTTTTTTTCACTTTATATTTTTCTAAGTTTTGTGTTTTTAATTTTTTTTTCTGAACTTTTTTCATTTTTTTTATTTTTTAAAGTTTGGTGCTTTTTATTTTTTTTCTTAACTTTTCTTTCTCTTTTCCTTTCCCGAAGTTTTTTTATTCGTTTTCTGAAACTCTTTTTTACATAATTTTTTTATTTTCTTACTTTTTTAACTTTTGTAATTTTTTTCGAGTTTTCTCCTAAATCTTTCCGTTGGTTCATTCGATGCTTTCCTGTTCTAACATGAAATAGACTGTGGACTAACTACAAACTACTACCTTCTATGCGAGGTAAAACATGTTTTACGATTTTATATGAGATTAGACCTACTAGAAGCTACCTCTTGGAAGGAAAATCGCTTGCAAATAATGCAATGAAGAACATGTAGTGTAGAAAAACCCAAATTTTTCATAAGAGAGAGAATTCAGGTACGTGTCATATGTGATCGAGCTGTGATTCAATCAGATAATATACAGTGTAATTTGTCCGTAACGATATTTTCTGCTGAACCCGAGAGATATAGGACAGTGGTTCCGAATCTGGGGGTCGCGAACAGGTTTCTGGGGGTCTCCGGGGGGTCTTGGGGGCAATTATTTTAATAAGGAATTTCATGCTAAATATTTCCAACATTTTAAATTTCAACATGGCTTCACATATCAAAATATTCTACTAATGGTTAATTTTATTATATATATATATATTAATATCTATAATTAATATAATATATACATAATATTAAAAGTTTCCTCTTGTTCTTGGCGGAAACAGGCTTTGGGACGGGCAGAGCGCCATGTTCCCAAGCCTCTTTTTACATCACTTCTTAATGTGCCATGTCTAGAAACTTCCTGACAATGTGACACGTGTTTAGGATTGTGGCTTTTTGTATTTCAATGTAGGTGTTTGGGTCAATGTTGAGTATCTCCAAATTCGTCGCAAGCGTTTTTGGTACTATCCCTGTTGCTGAGATGACTAACGGGATGATGAGGATCTTTTCCATACCCCATATATCTCGTACTTCATGTCTGAGATCTTGGTACTTGGTGATTTTCGTTGTGTAGGTTGTCTGTATGTTATTGGTGTTGGGTACTGCTATGTCGATTAAGTACGTGGTCTTATTCGATTTATCGACGAGGGTTATGTGGAACTGTCTCGTCTGTTACGATTGCTCTATCCCAGTAAAGCTTGTGTGTTTCGTTCTCAAGCACGGTCTCTGGCTCATATTTTCAATATGGGCATTTCTCTGTCAGAAAGCCAGCATTCGCTGCCAATTTCTGGTGGACTATTTTTGCCACTGGGTGTTGTCTATGTGTGTAGTCTGACTGCGTGAGGATCTTGCATCCTGCCATCACGTGTTGGATTGTCTCCTGATGCCACATGACGATGTCAGGTTGTCTCTATGTCTTTTTCTCTGGATGAATTTCTGATTGTTCCTTGTTGCGATCGCACTTGGTCTTGGATGGCTAACATGAATCAGCTACTGTCTCTGTGGCTGGAGAGTGCGTTGCCCAGCCAGAATTTGATGCCTTTTTGTCAACGTGTGTGTGGTTGTTGCGGGTCATTGGCAGTGCTTGCCATGCCAGTTTTCCGTAGTTCTTAGTTTCTGTTCATTGGCTGTTTCCAGGACACGCTCTTCGGTACTACACAGGTTTAGTGGCGTGTAATTTGCATCTGCTTGTATTATGGCTTGGATGAGTGGCGATCGGGGACTCTTCAACTGGAAGTATTGCCTCATGCTCTGGATCTGCTTGTCATGTAAGTCTTTGAGGTCCGCTTGTCCGCGTCCTCCTTCTTCCCGGGGTAGTGTTTGCCGTTCAATTGCCGTTGCAGGGTGTAGTTGTCCGGCTCTTCTCTGGATGGTTCTCATTTTCCGCTGGAGTTGTTCTAGTTCAGTGTTGGACCATTTGATGATCCCGAAGGAGTAGGTGAGCACTGGTACCGCATATGCGTTAATTGCTTGCGTGGTGTTCTTCCCGCTCAGTTTCGTCTTCACAATGCTTCTAAGTCTTTCTTGGAATGCTTGCGTGAGCTGGACTTTGACTTTCTTGTGCTCCTGCTGCCGTTTTTGCATTATCCCTAGGTATTTGTAGGTTTCGCCCTCGTCCAAGGTCTTCAGTAGTCTCCCGTCTTCGAGTTCGATGCCTGGTAAATCTTCTTTGCTATTCTTCTGTATTTTGCACTTATCGAGGCCGAATTCCATTCCTATGTCCTTGGAGAATGTCTCTGTTATACTGATGAGTTGTCGGAGTTGGGTGATTGTTGGCGCGTATAGCTTGATGTCATCTACGTACATGAGGTGGGAGACTTTATGTAGGTTTCTCTTGTCTTTCTTCAGCATGTATCCGTATTTACTTGTGTTCAGCATCCTTGACAAGGGGTTTAACGCCAAGCAGAACCACTGGGGGCTTAGTGCGTCTCCTTGAAAGATTCCGCGGCGGATGGGGATCTCGGCCGTTTCTATTTTACTGTCTGGCGTGTTTAGCTGTAACCGGGTTCTCCATTGTTTCATGCTGCTCTGTAGGAATCGGATGATTGAGGGATGCACTTTGTATATGCTGAGTATTTCAAGGAGCCACGAGTGCGGAACAGAGTCGAAAGCCTTCTTGTAGTCTATGTATGCGGTGTTGAGTTTTCGCTTTTGTTTTCTTGCTTGTTCCAGGATAACTGAGTCGATGGTAAGCTGCTCTTTACATCCCAGAGTCCCTTTCTGGCATCCCTTTTGTTCTTCCGTCATTAAGTTGTTGCTTTCGCTGTGCCGGCTTATTTTTTCAGAGATGCACCCCGTGAGTATCTTGTACAGGGTGTTAAGGCACGTAATGGGTCGGTATTTCGCTGGGTTACTGGTATCCTGGTCCTTCGGTAGGAGGTAAGTTATTCCCTTGCAGAGGAATTCAGGCATTTTGCTGGGGTCTTCAATTATCGCCGTAAGTTCCTTGGCTAATGGGCCATGGGCGCTGGTAAATTTCTTGTACCAGAAGTTGTGTATGCCGTCAATACCGGGTGCTTTCCAGTTGTGCGTACGTTGGATTACCTGCTGGAGTTCCTCTATCGTGATGCCCGTGTACTCCATCTCCTCTATTCCTCTCGTAGCCTCCATTTCTTGCTGAATCCAGGGGGCGCTTTTGTGCTGTACTTCATTGGACCATAGTGTCTTCCAGAAGGTCTCTATTTCTGCTGGCTTTGGGGCTTCGTACTTGTCTTTGTTCGCTGGGGTCTCTCGAAGCTTCCTGTAGAAGGCCTTCTGGTTTGCTTGGAATTGCATGTTCTGTTGTTTTTTGTTGGTATAGTCTTTGTATCTTCGGAGTCTTCTGGCGTATACACCCAGTTTTTGTTTGAGGGTATCCAGATATTCGCTGATGTGTTTATTGGGCTCTTCGTGTCTTGTATGAATCCTATTTCTCTTAAGGGCCATCTTCACTTTCCTCACTAATTTCTTACCCCTATTTCCCTGCATGTACTGGGTTATTCGCCCTATGCTGCTGCGGAGCTCTTCTATTCTTTTTTGCAGTCTCACTTGCCATGGTGGTTGGGCTTTGTTTCCTCTGTTACTTCGGCCTTCGTTCCTTACTTCGTACCCATTGGCGCGTGATGCCGCTACTGCTGCACAGTATATGGCGGTGTGTATTTCCTGTAGGGAGTTGTGGTTCTGTAGGTGTAGTGGTAGAGTATGTTCATTGAGGATCTTGGTTGCTTTGCAGAGTTTCCAAGATGCCGGTTGGCGTGGTATTCTTGGCCTTGTTGCGGCATCCGAGCCTTCATATTCCGCCAGGGCACATTGGAAACCTTCTTCCATTTTCTCCACGTCCCTCCTCTCTTCTTCTTCTATGCTTGGTTGGAGCGGTTCTCTTGCGCTACTAGCTGGTGCTTCAGGGTTGGCCACACTGGTTGAAGTGTTTGCCAGGTCATTGGCGACTTCATCTCTTAACCTTTGTAGTATGGGCTCTGCTAAGAGATTTCTGGTTATTATGTTCCTGCGTTGGGTTGTTATCCTTTCTATACTGATGTCCAGGTGTGGGTACTGTTGTGCGAATTTGGCGTGAAGTGTGGGTCTGTAATTTGTCATGTCTGTTTCTAGCTTTGTAATCGTATAGTGCCAAGAAGGGGACGCTAGCGCCATCTATCGCCTGTCAGCAGCGAAACGTGTTACTTTCTGAATAGTCCTCGTATTCGCAATGTGATAAATAGCAAAGTAATGCTTATTTCCCTCTGCCGATCGTACGACGCCATGGGTCACTCACGGATGAAATCCTTTGCGTAGTGGTTTTTCCGTGACGTCTTTGCATATGTTTCAGCGAAGTTGTGCGGGACTGAGACAACTGCTAACGTTGCTGTGATTGGGTATATATATATGCTTTTTACTAGTTAATAATTAAGTGCTTATCTTGAGTGTGACATATTCATGTAAAACTTTTTACAATTTTTGGTATAATTAATGAATTTTCTCACTTCATCATCTTCTCTATTCATGTTAATTGAACCTTTACACTTTAATCACTTTCAATACCTCTATCTACTTGTTGTAAGTTTGCTTTTGGGCCACTTACAACAATTGAGATTGTTCTCAGTATTAATAAAGAGACCCTTCTAAATTACTAAAATATTGTTAAACTAATTATATTCTGGGTTTATACTGTTTTTAGCTAAGTTTTGGTCAATGCTGGTTTATTCAGTATTGATCACAAATCTCAATTATTGTAGTCAGAAAAAGCAAACCAATAACAGGGATTTTGTGCAGTCTCTGATGAAGAACAAAATTCTTGGTATTGTTTAATCTTTTACTCCTCTTCACCTTTTACTACTACATGTCAATTTTTATTCTGAGATGTTTCTACTACTTAAATTTACTTGGTTTTATTACCTTGTGTGATATTACTTTACAACTTTAACTTTGTCCAAGTTAATATACATTTAGATATGTGTATTCATGTATATTACATTAGAAAGTACTACATGTCACAATCATACTACAATTTTGCTATATATATATATATATAATACTGGAAGTGATCATCGATTGGTGAGATGTAAAATGCACTTAAATACTAAACTAGAAAGGCAGAAGCTCATTAGGAAACAAGTATGTAAGAGGGTGGATTTAAAGAAATTAAAAGAAAATACTGAGGCATTCAAGTTGGAATTAAAAAATCGCTTTTCTGCACTGGAAGGACTTATTGAAGAAGTTGACATCTCAGAAGCAAATGAAAACATTGTTAAGACAATAATTGAAACTGCTGGGGAAATTGGTGGTGTAATATGTAAAAAGCAGAATAGCAAATTATCTGAGAAGACGAAACAACTCATGAAAAGGCGAAGACTTATGAAGGTGGACAATCAAAATACCAGTCGCAAGATCGAGTATGTAGAACTTTGCAAAACTTTG
>QLNU02015359.1:70330008-70346658 GCA_006491805.2 Dysdera silvatica | reverse complement strand
AAACAAGGAATAACTTTCAAATGCGAAAAAGAGCCGCTGACAGGATATCTGGACCCTGACTGGGCATCAGATGTCAATGACCGAAATTCGTTCAACGGATACGTATTCAAGTATGCATGAGGAGCCGTTAATTGGGAATTCTTAAGCAACGAACTATCTCGTTATCAACAACAGAGGCAGAGTACATTACGTTTTCTGAAGCCTCTAAAGAAACTCTTTATCTAAGAAGGTTGCTAAACGAATTACATTCCGAAGGTGAAAAATCACCAACGGTAATACTAAGCGACAATCAATTTGCCTAAAAACTTGTAAGAAACCAAGTTTTTCATAACCAAACCACGCATATTGATATTTGGCATCATTTTGTGTACGAAACGTGGTGAGACTGACATTAAATATTTAAATACGTGTAAAATGCCAGTAAACATGTTAACTAAAGGTATTGACTCCATCAAGTATGAAAAATACTGTGAATTAATTGGTTTTATGTCTATTTAATATACGTATATATAATCATTCAAATTTAAGAAACGTTTATGTTGCAAAGGGGGGTTGGTTATAAATGTATATTTGTATAAAAGGGAGTTTCAAGAAAATAATTTTGTCATTAATTTTAATATGGTAGGTTGACAGCGTAAAGGGGTTTGTTGGAAAATATCCTGTCCATTTGCCATATGTGCCAAGCGCATGCTCAATTGGGAGCAGCAGTGCGATGCTAGCGCCGGCGTTCTCCTCTGGAGTGGCGCTCTGGAACTGCGCAGTTTCTGGCGGGATGTTAATCAGTGCATACGAAGCTAACACGACTTGTGTCACATCTTTTCTCGTATTTCCAATAAAGGTCAATGTGCTGAGTTTCTTGGTAATAACTCTGTTAATAATATTCATAACAGATATCTAAATAATTTGAAAATAGCTTAATATTTAAAATTTTTTGATAATGGCTTGATGTTGCGATTGATGTGATACACTGCGCATTTTTCGTAGCCCAGGTAGCATTTTTCACAGACTGCGAAAAATGCTACGTGGGCCAGACACGAAAGGCACTGCGATTTAGGGTCAAGAAACACGAAAATTATGTATGAAAACAAGAAGTGCTTAAATCTTCTATCGTCCAACACTGTTGGAATCAAAACCATTGTTTCTCCTTCCATAATGCCCGAATAATTGAACGAGTTCACTTTCCGTCTGACCCTAATTGCTTCGAAGTCTTCCACATATTTCAAATGGGCAATGGAGCTATCAACGATCCTAGTGAAAGCATATTTTTTGCGGAATGCTACAAAAAACTGTTGCCCCATTAACTGTATTTAAAATCCTCATCAGTTTAATTTTGACTACTTTTCTGAACATTTCCGCCGTCTCGTGGATCGGCGTTGTATCCAGAGATGTTTCTCCTATCCCAGTGAAAAACGGTTATTTTTCTCCGAAGCATTACTTGTAACTCGTATAATGAAAACCGTGACCATCATTACCAATCAACAGTTTTTTTGGTTTGTATATTTTGTTTGAAAAAAGTATCAAGAAGCTACTGAAACAGCTGTCACGACATTAAATTATGTAATTTCTAACTGCAACAGTATTGTGTTTTATTTATCTACAACGACTTGATGTTTTAAAATGGGTTTAAATTCTTTAAATACGATAGATTCATTTACTAATAAGCTTGAAAGTAGCTTCATCTATTAATATTTTCTAAAGTATCTTTACATCTAAATAAATTTTGAAAGAAGCTTGATATTTTCATAACTTACATTTACGAGCGAAAGGCGTAAATTGTGTTTGGTTGTCAAATTCTTTTAAATAACTAACGTCTTTACGAGTGAAGTACGTTGCTGGGTAAATTCAAATAAAGGTTTATGACACTACATGTCTTCGTTGCAAATTAAAATCAGTAATACGTACCTGTTATACAAAGCATTCTTAGACAAACAAACAAGCAAAAAGTGATGAGGAATACCTATGAAGCTTGTGTCATGATTGGTTGGAAGGATTACAATCTATTTTCAGAAACAAACATTTTGCTTAGCGATACGGACATACAGGATGTCACAAAGTCGACGCAGAATAAAATCCCGAGTATTGCTGAATATTGGCGGAAATGAAACGAATAGAGTTATTTCTTATTTCGTTTGGAATACTTCTGCAGTTACCAGAACTTATTGATTGCTGTTAGTCACCGCATTTCTTCTTTGTACCGTACATTAATGAATCTCTGCACCAGAGATCCCCTCGAAACTTTTGTTTCTTTTCTTGTTAGGCTAGCCATTGTATTATTTAATTACAAGTGTGTGTCTGTGTTTATGGTTTAGTTTATATCTGACCAGAGGCGTAGAGTGACTTTAGGCGGTGGGTAATCTCTGATAGTTAGAGAGGGAGTGGGAAGGGATGAACCATTGTTGTTCATCCCTTCCCACTCCCACCCTGAATAGTAAAACTACACACAATACAGTCGTCCCTCGCTAATCACGGAGGTTACCTTCCACTAATTGTCCGTGAATGATGAAACTGTGAAGAGCAAAATATAAACTATATGTAGAAAGGGTGGTTACGTTCATAGCATATTGAATTCTGTACATTACTATACTGTAGTAATGCTGCACATTACTGCATTGTAGTAATGCTGTACATTACTACAATATATTTACGAAAAAATTTAGAAAAAATAAATATGTTTTACTATCTCTATTTTTGTATCCTGTTTACTCTTGTATAAACTTAAGAAAATTTAGAACCCATATACAGTAGCACGTAGTAACAACGCCTGATATGTTTACTTAAAATAATTGTTTTCTTAACCTTTTAAAATTAAAATCATTTTAAACGAAATCCAAAACTAAATTTAAATCATTGAAAAAAAGATGTTTCAATTTTCGTTAAAAAAAAGTCATTTTTGATAGTTTTTGTTTCTTTTAAGTTCTTTATGCGTTTCATTGTATGGAACTAATATGGTACGTCACATGATATTGTACGTCATGTGTACGTATATGCATTAGTGCATGTATATGTATTAATACGTGCACACGTATATAGTTGGTGTTCACGTATCTATACATTATTGCTTTGGTCTGAAATCTTCTAATTTTACTAAAAATTTTATTTTTTAAGAATTAAAAAAAAAGCGAAACATCCGCGAATATCTAACCCGTGATAAGAAGGGACAACTGTTTATATATATACACACGCATACAGTAAAACCCCTTCATTAACAGAAGAAAAACTTAGAATATATTATTAATTATATTTTAAATTATAAATTAAATATGTATAAAACATTTTAATATTTTATTTGTATTATAATAGGAGTGTCCGTTAAGAGTGGTTGAAAGAGAGGTAGATCTTTTAATAATGAAAAGTTATGAAATAAAAATAGACGAAAAATAAAATAACAGAATCAGCCGCACGTCGTCTTGATCCAACCCTGAAACATGCAAACTTCGATTTCGTTAGGATACTCCAGACCATGATAAATTTTTATCAAAGTTTTTTATTCAAAATTTTTATTTTTTATTCAAAACTTTTTTTCATCAAAATTAAAGTTTTATTAAAGGAACAAGCCGATGAATTTTCCAGATGATTACACTAAATTTGTTATTATTTTGTATAACGTCACGTGATAAAAACGACATCGATGAGCATATTTTCAGCAAAACGTCTTCGTGATTATGAGTGAAATGTAATATATCAGATTTTTCAGATAAACCACTCTTTTTCAGTCAACCCTCTTTAACGGGCAAATTTTTCTGTCCGGCGAATGACCGCTATTGAGGGTTTCGCTATATATATGTATTTAATAATTCCATTCAATCATCTGTTGTTTTAGGGTGTTAATATGTACCTCTTATTAATATAAATTTAATGAATATACTTAGCCACAATGCGTATGTATTGTGGTTGTTTAATCACACGGATAAATAGGTGAATAAACAAATGGGAAACCAAACAGACAGACTGACCTAGAGATAGCCAGGCGGATATGAAAAATACTTTTATAGGAGAGGTACATAAATTTGTTGTGAAAGTGTGATGCACACTCAAGAGCAAAAAACGTCTGCTCAAACTAAGGTAAGATAGATACAGACAGACAAACAGACAGATAGAGGGATAGAGAGAGACAGGATGTGGATGGATCGATGGGTGGATGGATGGATGAATGGATGGATGCATGGATGGATGGCGGGATGGTTAGCTGGATGGCTGGCTGGATGGATGGAGAGAGAGAGAGAGAGATGAAATGTATACTCCCGTGTATATTTGCTACGCTCACATGATATTACTGGGTGGTATAAAAAACTCAAAATTATTTTTCTCGAAAACCAACGCACGGGTAAAAAAATTTTAGCGATTTTATTTTCCGGACTTGCAGGCGCATGAATAAATTCGCACTCGGGAAACACGCCTAACTGTACTTACTATTTTGTTTTACATGGTAATAAAGACCTGGTACTACATCTAACTATGCTTTAATCCAGAAAAAGATTTTAAACATGTTTTAAAAACGACCCAAATAAATTATGTTGATATATGTACATAGACGAACTTAAATATTACCCGAATTAAAGGATTTTAATCCAATTCCCAAGCAAAGCATTTAGTTATTTTTTCTTTAAATATTCCTATCAAAATTTCCATTGATGGCGCCAAAACCGACTTATTTTTATGTATTTATTTTATATAAATCGAAAACGTTGATTGATTGACATTGTTGTTCGACTTATTTTTATTTCCCATTTTTGGATCGCTCGGAGTAACTTGAAAATTCTGAAAAAGTTGGAAAGTATGCAAAAAAGTTAGTGTTTGCGTTTTGCATAAAAGAAAAAAATTGGGCTTCTGAATTTCATTTTCAATTTTAAAAGTGTCACCGCTTCAGGAGTGGCGCAAATTTCAGGAGACAGCTTTGAAAGATATTTACAAAGTTCCTACTAATCTATTTTTGCATGATTCTTTTTCTGTCCGTTTACTTCTACGCATTTTTTTCTTATCTGCCTTTTTTTCTCTCTTTACCTGCTTTTCATTTTTCTTTCACCTTTTCCCTTTATCAATATAACAAGAAATTATCTCTGAAATACCATTAGGAGGGCGCATTTGGGGAATATACCATATATTATAGTTTATAAAGGGATTTTTAGAACTTTTTTGACGCAAGACTCCTTTAAACTATCACAAACAATCAACGTCCTCTCAGATATACAAAACTGCTCAAAACACACGTTGCAAATATTTTCTTATAATATGACATGTGAAATCTTGGTCAATGTCGCAATGTCCAATTTGAAAATCTCCGCTATATGGGGTCCTGACTTGATTCTATGATTGGTGACGTAATCTTTTTTTTTTTCAAGTTTTCAAGATGAAGTCATTCCTTATATAAATGAAAGCATAATGTATCAACGGATAAGCACTAAAATAAAAAGTGTCCGTCAAGGGTAAGTTCACATGACGTCACACTTTGAAAGGATGGTTCGTTTTATCTTTGTTAATTTCTTTTAGTCTCGTCAATGTCTTTTGCCACAGAGAATTTATTTGATTTTGCTCATTTTCGTTAGCAGTTACTTGTTTTGAGTTTTATGACCCGAGGCAGATAAGGCCATATTGGACCAAATAAAGTAACTAATTAATGATTCCATAAACCACAACACACACATAGAGAGAGAGAGAGAGAGAAAGAGAGAAAGAAAAAGAGAGAGAGAGAGAGAGAGAGAGAGAGAGAGAGAGAGAGTGAGAGAGAGAGAATAGTTTGAGTAGCACGTAAACCAGTAATGGATTTCAAAACGGGCTGAAGTCCAGAAAGTGATGATGTATTTTCTACGTATTTAGCTTCCGAAGGATATGCTTGTTGCCATTTAGTGAAACGAAAAATTATGAATTCCTCAGCGACAGTAAATTAAAACAGTTTCAAAATTGCATGAAGATAATTTCTTGAATTATTAAACAGTTTTCTGGCAAACAGTTAATTAAACATAGCCATGATTATTTTAGTAACATTAACTACATTAAGGGAATTTGAATAAATGGTGTCATTTATGGACCTTACAACGTCTTTTAAATAAGTCGCAAATAGCTATTCAGAGAGCCAATACATTATTGCAATTATACGCGTCGTTATCGCTAATGAGAATAGCATATTGTTAGGGTTAAACATAATAAACTTGTTAATTATTTTCAGGGCATTGCAATTATTAATAAAGTTTAACCATGCTATTTAATGGAACTGATATGGAAATTTGTGTGGTTTGACTCTTACAATTTGATGTAAAATTCAAATAATTTTCGTTTTCTCCATTTTGTTCAATTCAAGCTACGTGGATGTTTATTGACGTGGCCATCCGTTTATAGCGAATAAAAGTTACATCATGAAAAACGTAATAGTTTTAATATCTGTACATTCTTCTGTATGAATGGTATATAAAAAAATATGCAATCATTATGTGATTTCTAAGTGTATAAATATCAGAGTTCTCTATCAATAATAAAGGTATGTTTATCACTATATGAAGTTACGTTTTTCGCTATATGAAACCATACGGCCATACATAGATGTCGTTAATGTGAAGGTATCAAAGGTGTCGGGTAAGAAGAGGTAGATTTCACCAGCGAACTTTTTTTCTGATTGTCATTTAATAGATTTGTTTATGGAAAAGTGACATCAGTGAAGTGGTCACTAGTGCGTTGTCTCGATTTGACTACTGGTTTAAACATAATTTTTCATACTCATTATTTAACACTGTGGTCATAAATATATGCGAGCAGATACATCGTTGAAATCATATTGTTCATGGATGTAGTTGTAAATGACAGAGTTCAAATTTATATACTTACTTGTTTATTAAACGTTTATATTGGAGCTAGGACCGACTTCAACACTATAATCGCGGCAAAACTAACCTAGTTCTCTGTTAAGTCTACGACGTACACATTTCACACCCGCACAACGAGTATTCATTCGCGAATTGGCGAAAAATGAGATAGCCCTCAATATTATTAGGCTATTTATCGCCTAATTTGGAATGCAGAAAAACGCGGTTGCCAAAATTCCAGGCGCCAAATTTCTCGCCAAGCAAACGAAGTCCTCTGAGTGGTCAGTTACTTGAATGACGTCAGCGCTTGCTATAATGATTCTTTTTCCTAAATTTAATAAATACCAGATTTTAATTACACAAATATGCCTATGTTTTATGTATTTGAGCATTATTTTAATGTTTTATGTATGAAATATATATTCTATTAACTCTGTTAACGTAAGAAAGGGCGAACTATATCGCACTGGCGGAATCATACTGCTCTGTGCCTTGTCAGTGTACCAGGTTAGCTTTGCCACGAGTGTAGAAAAGTCTGCGCGCTCGCGCCTAGGGCTGACATCTGAAGAAAATCGCTTGTAGATTCTTTGCTACAGGCTTCTTTCACTTTTTAAGACATTCGAGTCGTCAGTGATCGTGCCACTAGAAGCAACACTTCTCATTAATCTCCGAATGATTTGCTATATTCAGGGTGGGATTGAGCCGCTGGCCGTCGAGCTTGCGCGACCTCATGAATTATGGGAATCGCGTCCTCCCAGGACCCAGTCCGCCCCTGCTTATGTCTCTTAACACATCTGACATTGCTTGTGCACTTTTCTTTAATTTCAATTGCTGGAAAGCACTTTAGTGGTTGACCCCGCAAATTTGTGTAGCTAGGATTACGTGGCAAGGGGAGGGAGTTACGGCCAAATGAGATTTTTGCAGTACCTTAATTCAGTTTTTAATATGGAAGTTATGGCGAACTAATGTAGTTTTTCCATCAATGAGATGGGAGATTATGACCCCCTGCTTACGCCATGAATGAGGTTCGTCCAGGACAGTCAAATATCTGAACTTGGCCCTGAATGAGGAACTGTGAGAATTATGCCCAACAACTTATATTATTCGCAAACTTTCTAATGAGCATGGATTGCACACATATACACACATATGCATAGTTCCATTTTTTAGTTATTTTTTATTTGAATGAAATATTGACTACCTACAATTAGTGGCTAAAATAGTAGCCACAGGTATTCGTTCGTTTGGGTGCAATGGACCTTGTGGTGGTGAAGTGGTTACGCACTTTCCTAGCGTACCTTAACCCGAGTTCAAATCCTATACTCGAGGTAAAGCTAACCTGGTACACTGTTAAGGCTATAGCGACCTATTCATGCCCGTGAACCAATTATTAGTTCGCAAATTGGCGAAAACTGAGATAACGTTCAACGTTATTGGGCTATTTATCACCGAATTTAGGAATGCAGAAAAACGAGGTTGCCAAACTTCTAGACGACATATATCTCGCCAAGCGAATGAAGTACCTTGAGTGGTCAGTTACTTGAATGACTTGAAGGATATTATTACCCTTCACAGGGATAACACAATTGCCAAATATTGGTCAACACACAAAGCCACCGGGGCGAGATTTTTGTGAGTTTTTCGTGGGGGATTTTTTATTACAAATAAATTTGACACCCACGTATTAGTAGCTCAAACTAGAGATATTTTTGTTTATGAGAAAAAGATAAACGCCATCGTCACCCCGGATTTCAACCAGGGTCCTTTCTTTTTCTCCTAAAAATAAAAGGAAATTCAGATATTCACCGGTTAAAATATTTATTTAATACTTTAAATGTTTAGGTTAATTCAATAATATACGTCAATAAATAAATTAATTCGAATACTCCGTTAGAAGAATTTAGTACGCTGAGCCTCCGAGAATGACGTGTGCACACTTCGCTGGCAAATAGAAAATTTGGAAGAATGAAATGAATGAAGACTTGGAAGAATAAAAACTTGGTGGTAAATGGAAAATTTGATTTCAGAGTTTGGAAAACAATTATACACACTGTTGCCAAATATAGAAAGTAAAATTATAATTATACAATATATGTTGCCAGATACGGAAAGTGAAATTACGTGCATTTGTAAAACATACAAAAGGAAACAATTTAGCATGTTGCCAATTTTAGGAATTGTGCATATTAAATTTGTTTCTTGTTATTCTAAGTGGCAACACTGAAGGAGGCCTGCAAAGTGAGCACATAGCCTTTCTATTTGTGGTTACCCGCACTGATTCCTTAGGCCTAAAAAAATTTGGAAAACTGTAGATCCCGATGGAGTATGACCCTTGCTGCCTTGCGCCACAGAACGCACAAAACTCAAACATTGTGAGTGAAATGGCTTTATTATGCTATTTTGAGGATTCTTTTAAACATAGAATCTTTTTCGGTTTTTTATCTAAGCGTGCATTCTTATCAAGATATTTTATTATTTACTTCACTCAATTGCATCTCGTTATCCAGTTTACTGTGAGTCAGTTTTCTTCATCTACATGGTTTTCCGTTGTCCGTCTGTCTTTCGTCAGCGATAGTTATACGTTTTCGTCGAAATTGCCAATCCGCATCGAACATCTGGATTCTTAAGTTCATCGACGACTCGATTATTGACTCGATTGCACGTTTTATTTAATCGCGATTCTTTCGATTGTAAGAACATCTCGTAATCGCGCATTACTAGTCCGAGCTATCCGGTTTTGTAAAGGTATCGAAATGTTTACCTAGCAGAAAATCCGAGTTTAAATACCGTTGCTGCAGAGTACAGGAGTACCACATTGTTTATTGAACGAATAAGTGAACTGTCCATCAATCATTGATGATCAGGCTCATTCAATGATCCGGTCATTGGACGAATGAATGAACGATTGTCCATCTATCATTAATAATCGGACCCGTTCAATGATCCTGTCTTTGGATGAATGAATGAACTACTATCCATCAGTCATTAATGATCGGACCCGTTCAATGATCCGGTCATTGGCCGAATGAATTAACGATTATCCCTCTACCATTAATGATCGGACCCGTTCAATGATCCGATCATTGGACGATTGGGTACATCGCTTGTAAAGAGAGTTTGCCGCTCTTCTACCAATTCCTATTCTACAATGTGCTTGTTTAGACCAGCGGCGGACTGGGCCACCGGCCAGCCGACCCCGAGTCGGTGCACCTTCATGTGCAAATTTTCCGCAGGACTTGCGACCTCATGAGCTATGGGACTCGGACCCTTCGATAATCCAAGGTGTGCGCATTTGAGAGTACCCAGCCCGCCCTTGATTTAGACAAGTAATTTAGAGCACTTGGGAAACTGTAGGTTCTGGCGCAGCATGCGCTTAGCTGTCCCTGTATGTGTGTTCGTGTGCCGTAAAATACAAACGAAACAAAATTTTTATCCAGCTGCCAGTATGTTTTATCTGCATATTTATCTTATCTCTATGTCCTGTACTATTGCTCATTTCGTGTATACTCTTATCTCTTTTTCCTATACATCCTTACTCCAGCACATCATGATCTTGGTTGTCCTTCCTCCATAACATGCATACAAGACAGTCTTATCCTTGCGCCATGAAAATATAACCAAGATAAAATTTCTATCCGCCTGCTAATCCGTTTTCGTTTACTTACCTATTTGCTCCTCCTGTCTAACAATCTATTATTTCTGTCTCTTTGTCCGCACTTCCGTCTTCCTACTCTTTTTTCTTCTTCTATTTATCTGCTGACCGTCTGTCTGTGCTGTATGCCTATTTGTCATATCTACTTCCGACTCCCTTTCCGTATAGCTGCCTACTTTTTATATGTTTATCGTTATGAATATTGCTTTTATTCCATTGTTTTCACAAAATGACATTTATCATAGAATTGCCATTATCGACCTCGTGTCATGTATCGCAATCAATCAATTGACCTCTTAGGGCATGGGGATATCACACAGGTCCCTCTGATTTACGATCTCCTTGAAATTGACAAAATGTGTTTTGAAATATGTTTCTTGTGAATTTGACCCCATAACCTAACACCAATATATTGCGTAAATGTTGTAAACAAATGATGTAAACATTAACCAAAAACGCGCAAGCAAAAATTACAGCAAAAGTGATTATAGTTAGTAGAAAGATTTATTGTGATAAAAGGAAATATTAAATAGATATCGCAATGTCAGTCTACAAGAATAGAAACTCACTGCACGACAATGATAATAAGAGAAAGTTTCGCTTTAGACACTGATTTTGTATAGTAATTGCGTTTGTAACTCATTAATAAGTTAAGATCTACAATGAGCATCGACATTTTATCTTTCTTGATCTGAAGCGAAACCCCATTTTCTTCAAGATAAAAACATATTTCATCTGAGGAAAAAAAACAACAACAAAAATCAACTGAAAGCTCATTTGAGGAAAGGAAAACAACAAAAATCAACTGAAAGCTAATTTGAGGAGAGGAAAACAACAACAGAAGTTGACTGAAAGCTCATTTGAGGAAAGGAAAACAACAACAAAAATCAACCAAATGCTCACTTGAGGAAAGGAAAACAACAACAAAAATCAACTGAAAGCTCATTTGAGGAAAGGAAAACAATAAAAAATCAACTGAAAGCTCATTGGAGGAAAGGAAAACAACAAGAAAAATAAACCGAAAGCAGTCTAAACACTTTTAATGCCTTTTCAGAATAAGTACAATGAATGGCGTTAACAAACAGCTGTAAAAACCAAAGGAAGGTCTGTATAGCTTACAGAGATATTGTGCGTCATATATAATGTCCTTGTGCCCTTTTAAATATTAATAAAAAATAAATGTTATATGATTAAAACAAAAGCAAAGCTGGATAGCTTGAATTGTATTTCTATATTTAAACGGAACTCTTAAATTAAAACTAAACTACATGTCTACCCATTTTGCTAATATTATTCAAGTTGCGTGGTTTTTGATTGAGTAAACTACACTTTGGAATATATTTCAGTTGAAATACTTTGAAAAATTGACTTATTTCTTGCTTCGAATGATTCGAAAAAGTTGGTTTTGCTTAGTGCACCAAATCGAAAAATAGCTTGAGTTGTTCAATAAAATTTAATTGCAATATAGCAAAGCCCAATTTTAGAAACGCATCTGGGACCCTGCGGTGGTGCAGTGGTAATGCGTTCGCCTAGAGTGTGGTTATCACGTGTTCGACTCCCAACAGCGCCAAAAAAAAAATAGAACGCTTGCCAACCAGCTGCTCATCGTAGTCCGGTGGTGAGTACCCTAGGTCTTAAGAGGCTTGCTCCTCGGAAAACCGTAGGTCCCGTCGCGACCCAGCATTAACCTTGCGCCGCAAAACTCACAAAAAATCCCATCTTGGGTTATATTGACAACGATGGGCTTGTACAATATTTTTAACTTATAATTGTATATTAAATACATAAATATAATGTTCAGGCTATCTAATATTACATGAATCAATCAAATTGCAGACTAAATTTATATGCACATATTTTTAAAATAAATCAAATTACTTAACTTAGGTCAATTCTTATTCTGAAGTGTATTGCAGACCTTGTATATTAAATATAAAAATATAATGTTCGGGCTGTCTAGTGACACACCTATCAAATTATGGACTAGTTAAATAAATATGCACACGTGTTTTGAACAAAGCGAATTATGCCAATTATCATTCCAGACCCTAGGGCTCAAAGAGCCACTATGTGGTAAAGCATTGTCATTTCGTACAACATTGGGACTAAAATTTTGACTTGTGCACGTTCTATACCCGATAATTCTAGCCGATGTGCTAAAGAAATATTAGCATTGTTACTAGTTTTAACATAGTCAAATGTAAAAATTTATGATTGATCATTTTTGCCACCGACATTGTTAGTTCAAACTAGAGCTATACATATATGAGGTCTTGAAAACAACAGTGGTTCATGTCCATTTTTGCTTAAAATGATATATTAAAGGCTTGCGTCCAACGAACGTTCGTTTTGGTCAACAGTAACATGGTGCAATCCTATAGCAATTAATTACACCATGGATATATACCAGTGTTGCAGGCAACGAAGCAACACCAGAGAATGGACAATTTCCATGGATTTAACTTAAAAAATTCCCTTTTGTGACATACCGTTGTTGTTTTCAACGTCTCATATGTAGAGAAAAAAAAAAGAGTCATCACCATGACCCAGAGTCGAACTAAAGACCCTCCGCTGGAACCGGAGTACCCAAACCGTCCAGCCTAAGGCTCCTAAGAAAGGCAGCTAGAGCATATTCGCCATTTTGTTGCCATTGTATCACGTGATCGTGGTTGCAAATTGTATTTATTGGCGACATTCTAAAAGATGCGCCAATGTTTACATTCGTCGGATAATCGCGGATTGTGGATTATTTTTATGCCAAAATAGCGATCATTGCGCCAAAGCGGAAAACCTTTATCGCCAAGGTAAATGAAACCGGAATTCTACAACAAAATGGCGGCTGATGCGTCAACTTAGAATTCTAGGGGCTCTAGTTCGGCCACTACGGTAGCAACGACTCTCCCCTTCTTTATATTTAGGGTTTTATAAGATATTACCCTTCGTGGGGTTAACACAATCGCTCAACTTGTCAACACATAGAGCCGGTACTTTTTTTTGGGGAATTTTTGTGGGAAATTAATATAACTAATCGTTGTTGATATGTGCGCTATTAGCTCAGAAAGCAACTATTTTAATTTTAAAATCGAAATTTTTATTAGTAAATTGCAAAATCGCCTTTTTTATATTTTTTATGGGTTTCTTTTTAGGCCTTTTATTATTATTTCCACCTTACTTAATATTAATCAATTTAATCCACTTAAAAATTTCACTTAACTGGTATTTCTGAACGGAATTTCAGTCATTAGCTTTTGGACCAACTGGTGAGTAAACTTCGGAAAAATTCCTCCAACTTTGAAAACAACAATTGTTGGCCGAAGTAGGTCGTAAACAAACTGCAATAAACCTGCTAACAAATGGCCGTCAATACTTCTTGGAAGTTGGTATTGGACCCCAAAGATCACTGCAGATAAACTATCATTAATAGGAAAAAGTTAAAGACGACAGGCCGGCATAAAGGCACCCCATCCTCATTTGATCATTTCATCGTTAACGTGTATACATATCACATACACACACCAGACGCACGTAACCATATATATATATATATATCATCATCATCATCATCATCATATTCAACCATTATCTATCCACTGCTGGATGAAGGTCTCTCCAAATGCTTTCCACACAAGTCTATCCTGGGCCATTCGTTTCCACGTCACCCCAACCTGTTTTCTTATTTCATCCACCCATCTAGTTTGAGGACGTTTTCTAGGTCTTCGGTGGTCTCTTGGAATCCAGTTCAGAATTTCTGTTGTCCATCGTTGATCAGTTCTTCTTGCAATATGCCCAGCCCATCGCCATTTCAGCCCTTTTACTTTAACAATGATGTCCTCTACTCTAGTTTGCTCTCTCACCCAAGTGTTTCTTTTTCGATCTCTCCTAGTTATTCCAAGCATGCACCTCTCCATGCTCCTTTGCGTTGTCTGTAACTTTCGTATTGCTCCAACAGTTAGACTCCATGTCTCTGATCCATAAGAGAGGACTGGCAATACACACTGGTTGAAGACCTTTCTTTTTAGACACAAAGGCAATTTCCCCTTCAGGATAAAACTGTTTCTTCCAAATGCACTCCAGCCAAGTTTAATACGTCTGTTGAGTTCTTTCATAATGTTGCCATCCATTGAAATCAGCTGGCCAAGGTAAATATATGAATCAGCAATTTCTAGCTCAATGTTGTCAACTTGTATTTTTGTTTCCTCTACGAAATTATTGAACATGATCTTAGTTTTTTGTAGGTTCATCTTGAGTCCAACTTCTTTACTTCTAGTTGAGAGCTCCTGTACCATGTCTTGGAGTTCTAATGGGTTCGTTGAAAAAATAACAATGTCATCAGCAAACCGCAAATGATTTAAATATTCACCATTTATTTTTATTCCCTTGTTATTCCAATTTATCTGCTGAAAAATCATCTGTAAAGCTGAAGTAAAAAGTTTTGGAGAAATGGTATCTCCCTGCCTCACCCCTTTGCCAAGTTTGATAGTTTTGGTATCTTTATGTAACCGAAATTTTGCACTTGCATTTTTATACACACGTTTCACCATGTCAATGTACACATCCTCAATGTCTGTTGATCTTAAAGAGTTGATGACTGCTGATGTTTTAATAGAGTCAAAGGCCTTCTCATAGTCAATAAATGCCACACACAATGGAAGTTCATATTCATGTGTTCTTTCAATTAATTCTCTTAATACTTGAATATGGTCCACTGTACTGAATCCACTTCGAAATCCAGCTTGTTCTCTTGGTTGAGCTGCATCTAATTTTTTCTGCAGGCGATGTGTTAGCACTTTTGTGAAGATTTTATAAATAGCAGGTAACAAGCTAATTGGTCGGTAATTTTTCAAATCCTCTTTATCACCTTTTTTATGCAAAAGAATTACTGTTGCAGAATCCCATTGGTTTGGTATGTTACCGCTGTTAAGACATTTGGTAAAGAATTTTGCAAGTATGTCTTCTACATATTCTCCAGCTTCTTTTAGGATATCTAATGTAATACCATCATCACCAGGGGCTCTTCCTTTCTTCATACTTTTTATTGCAAATGAAACTTCTTCTTTTAAGATTTTAGGAGCTGTTCCTTCGACTATTTCAATGTCTTCGTTTAATCCACTGTTACTTTCGTATAGATTTTTGTAGAATTCTTCAACTCTTCTAAGTATTTCTTCCCTATTTCTTGTTACGGTGCCATCCTCTCCTTTTAATGCAATGATGTGTTTCTTCCCAACAGATAAACTTCCTTTAACAACCCTAAGGCTCTTGTTATTTTCAATGGCTTTCCTTACTAGCTCACAGTTGAATTTTCTTATGTCTTCTTTCATGCTTTTGCGCAGAGTTTTACAAAGTTCTATGTACTCAATCCTGGAACTGGTATTTCGATTGTCCACCTTCATATCTCTTCGCCTTTTCATGAGCTGTTTCGTCTTCTCAGATAATTTGCTATTGTGCTTTTTACAGGTTACACCACCAATTTCCCCAGCAGTTTCAACTATTGTCTTAACAATGTTTTCATTTGCTTCTGAGATATCACTTTCATCAATAAGTCCTTCCAGTGCAGAAAAGCGATTTTTTAATTCCAACTTGAATGCCTCGGTATTTACTTTCAGTTTCATTAGATCCACCCTCTTACTTACTTGTTTCCTAATGAGCTTCTGTCGTTCTAATTTAGTATTTAAGTGCACTTTACATCTCACCATTCGATGATCACTTCCAGTATTAAATCTGTTCAGTACACTGCAATCTTCAATAATTGATTTCTTGTTTGCCAGGATATAGTCAATTTCACTAGTTCCCCCATTTGGGTGTTTCCATGTCCATTTTCTTTGCGGTTTCTTCTTAAAAAATGAATTCATGATGCTAAGATTTTCAGCTTCTGCAAATTCGATGAGTTGATCGCCACGTTCATTCCTTTCCCCATATCCGTATTTACCAACCGATGTCTCTCCTTGTTCCTGTTGTCCAATTCTTGCATTGAAATCCCCCATGATGAGCTTGATATGTTGTTTCCCTTTGGTGTGTAACTCTTTGATTTCTTCATAAAATTCTTCAACCTCTTCGTCGGTATGGCTTGATGTTGGTGCATATACCTGTACTATTTGAAGTTGGTATCGCTGGGTTAGTTGAACAACGAGCCTCGCTGCTCGATCTGATGTACTTTCAACTTCCAGAAGACAGTCTTTAATTCTTTTGTTGATTAAGAAGCCAACA
>QLNU02015359.1:70299818-70311727 GCA_006491805.2 Dysdera silvatica | reverse complement strand
AGTTGCAATTAGCTGAAGCATCTCTCTCGTTCTCCATACCCTAGTCACGGCTCCGACTACTATCAAATTCCGGATTATTGAAACGTATTTAAGATTTTAACTTTCATTTAAAAATAATTTATTTTTCGGCTTCTCAGAAAAAATACTTGTTTGGTTATATATCTTTTGCTGTAAAGAAATTTTAATCGTTATTCTGGTTTTCGATTTTTAATTTCTGGCTATATCAATACTGGCATAAGGTTTAAAACATGACGTTTCGAGAGCCAACTGGCCCTTTGTCAAGTGAACGTAGAATGAAGAGTGAGTGAAAGTTCTAAGTTTATATTCCCATATGTTGGGAATCCCCATCTGACGTCATTTGGTGAGAGATAACCCCGGATGGGGAATTCCCTGCAAGCGACGATATCCGGTAGATATCCTCAACTCGATGTTTGACAAAAATTTTATAAATTTCTAGTAGACGTTTTGAGATGGTAACAGCATGACTCCTCGAGCTATATGTCTGCCATGATTTCAGAAAGAGTCCACTACCCACATTTTGTCACATTCTGATGTAACACTTTCATTGAATGCCAATATGGTTCGTGATCTTCTTTAAAATCATGTTCGGCTAATTGGCTTGAGTTGTTCCCTGTGGCCACCACACTCATAGTTTCTGTTCCTCGTAGACGCATCGATCTTCCTGTCTGTCTAACATTCACTTTTTCACAATCTCCACATGATATTTGGTAACACTATTGTTATGCAATCTCCTGGGAAAACTTTGTATTGTTTTGTTAATATTTCGTTGGTTGCATATTTCTTGCTGAAAAAAGAAATTTTAATTGTTATCATGGCTTTTCATTTTTGTAATAATATAAAGATTCAGTTGGCCCAATAAACAACTGCCAAAAATATAAAATAGTTATTAAGAAAAACTACGCCAACCTCTTCGAGAACTAAATAATAATTTAGGAGGCACCACACACCTTAAGTCCATCTCTGTGGGTTAGAATATTCAAGTGTATGCTATTCGTATTTGCAACGGGCAAAATTTTAGCTCGTGCGTAATTAAAAGATTCGGTTACGACCTTCTGTCTGGAAATTTTACGTTTTCCATCCAGAGAAGAGGTACTCCTGTCGTAAGCAACTCATAGTTGGAATTACAATTGTAGAAATGCCAGAAAAGCGCACGTCTCTGCCACTAGGATACGTTTAAGTTCATGTACATGTCTCCCTAACTCAAAGAATCTAGAGAGTATAATTAAAAACTTTAGCAAGCTTATGTGAAAGCTTTCATTGCCAGGCAACAGTATTTTCGGTGAAACTTTAAGAATGCAGCTTTCGATTCGTCAAGAATGTAATTTTGAAGATTGAATCAACCGATCACGGCATTAATTAAATACTTTTATTTGGAATGTACTTCGGAATTGGCTTCTTTCAAAGGCTATTATTTATTTGAAAATTTCTGAACAATAAAAAGTATAAACTTAAAATTCATTTGGTCAATCCAATATTGTTTCATCCCTAAATAATAAATAATATGAAAAATGAATAAACTATCTTAACCCAGATAAACCTGAATTTTTTTTTAGTCTTTTTTTGTTTATAATTTCTGAATAACCTGTTACTGTTGGTTCTTAGGCCACAAAAGTTCAATTTTTAATTTCGCGCAGTCCACAGGAGTCTCAGAAATCGAGTAGAAGCGTCATACGCTTGCTGTAACTCGAGTAGTTTACTTCTTTCCAAAAAGTGTTCTCCGTCCTTCATGAAGGACGTCAGGCGTATCTGGGTTACTAATTTCGGTGATAATTTACTTAGATGATGAAAAATAATCTTAGTAATAATTAATAAATAATCTTAAAGTTTTTTACGTTACAAAGACACATATCATTTTAATTAGTCGTTGTAATTGGTGGGATAGAATTTAATACTGATAATGACTAATATTATTTAAGGATATAAAATGATTTAAATGATGAAATACCTTAAGGCATAATGTAAAATGAATCAAATGATGAAATGTAACATAAAATGATTGAAACGATGCAATATAATATAAAATGATTGAAATGATAAAATATAACTGAAAATGATTGAAACGATGCAATATAATATAAAATGATTGAAATGATAAGATATACCTGAAAATAATTGAAACGATGCAATATAATATAATGCTATTGAATTTATGAAATATGACAAAGTATGAAAGATAATTTGACGCAGCATTACGCAGATTAGATTTATAAGCAAAGAACAACATTATAAGCGTAAGTAATGTTGTTAAAACGTTTTATTTCAACGTACGTTTCTGACGGACTTGGCCGTCTTTCGTCAGGAATACAAAATGAGAAAATAAATATTAAAAAACTGGAGATGGTGTTATTGCGTGACTATTGTGTTGCCAGTTGTGGATGAAGGAAAACGTGAAAATTATATAAGACATTTCCAAGCTCGACTGAAATGAGGAGTAGATTTTGGTTCACTGACTATGATAGAAGAATTCTTATTGATATGGAATGCTTCTAAAAAATCTAATTCATGTATTGATCTTGGTTGACAGATAATTGTGAGTTGGTTGAATTTGAATTTGTGGTTATGTGACCAGCAATGAACCGCAATGGCAGACTTGTGGAATTTTGCCTTCTCTACGTATATAGAGTTTTCCTTTAGTCTGCACAGCAAGGCTCGTTTAGTCTGGTCTGTGTAGGACAAGTTGTATTCGCAGTAGATTTGGTAAACACCCCAACGTTTTAAAATTCGGATGTCGTCCTTAAATTTAGAGATATGTATTTTGTTGAATCAGAAAAGAATTAATCTGAAGTTTGTGTTTTTAAGAATTTTGGAGCGAAGGAAGCTAATATTTGTGTAAAAGGGAAGAACAATGATCCGAAGAATACAGAATTGAATGGGTAAGAAAGTGTGGTGTTATGACAAATAAACAAACCTGATGTTCCATCGCGCCCAATAGTCTCTAATATAGATACAGTTCCTCACAAACTTTAGAAATATCTTGTTTCAATTTTTTCCTCCTTGACCACCTCCAATACTTTTTCTTGTAAAAATTCTATCGACTTAACAAACAAACTTCATTCCTATAACCCTGGAAATTGTACACTTGCTTCGATAGATATCAAATACATGTACACCAATATTTCAGTTACTGATGTTCTTGAATGACTTCAACGACGTTTAAGATAATTTCACTTTGCCCAACCAGAAATAGAGGAGATAGTCTCGCTAACAAACTTCTACATAAAATGTAATCATTTTAGCTTCTTAAATTGTCTCTACTAACAAACAGGGGGATTGGAGATGATAAACCCTTTATCCTTCATTTTATCCGAAATCTACATGTATTATTCCGAAGAACAACTTTTCAAAAAAATTAATTTTAAATTTCGGGTAAGATATGTTGGTGATATTTTCGTTCTTTGGGAAGGTTCATCACATGACATATCATTCATTCTACCCATCATTGACTCAATAAATCACCACATAGAAATTTTTCTTGAAATTGAAAATAACAACACTTTTCATTTTCTAGCCATTCTGATAAAAAGAAGACCAACAATAAATTTATCACTTCAGTTTACTGCAAACCATTTGCTGTTTCTCTTCCACCCAACAACAAATCATGCAACCCCGTTACACAAAAATGGCTTCTTTTTACACATATGTTTTTCGTGGATTGAAAATTTGTTCAATGCCCTCGACCCTTTCCCCACGATTTCTCTGTCCTCAAAACAATTGCCATCAATAGAGGCTATAAGACGAATATAATTGATCTTGCTGTCCAAAAATTTACAAAATCAGTTCCTAGCACTACACTTTCTTACACATCCAATTGTGAATTCTCCGGCACCATTGTTTTTCCCTTTTTCCTCATAAATTAGCTCCCTTCTCTCCAAAATTCTTAAAAAGGCAAACTTCAGAGTAATTCTTTTCACATTCAACAGAATCGATATCTTTAAATTTAAAGACGGCATCCCAATTTTAAAACGTTGGGGTGTTTACCAAATCTACAGCAAATGCAACTTGTCCTACATAGGCCAGACTAAAAGAGCCTTGTAGCACAGACTAACGGAACAATCTAAATACGTAGAGACGGCAGAATTCCGTAAGTCTGCCATTGAAGTTCATTGTTGGTCACATAACCACAAATGCAACTTCAAGCAACCCCCACAATTATCACTCAACTAAGATCAATGAATGAATTAAATTTTTTAGGAGCATTCCATATCAATAAGAATTCTTCTGTCATAGTCAATGAGCCAAATCTACTCCCACTTTCAGTCAAGCTTGGAAACGTTTAATAAAATTTTCGCATTAATTATTTATAAACAACTGGCAACAAATTATTTACGCAATAACACCACCTCCAGTTTTCTAATATTTATTTTCTCATTTTGTGTTCCTGACGAACAACGGCCAAGTCCATCAGAAACGTACGTTCTAATAAAACATTTTAATAAAGTTACTTACGCTTACAACGTTGTTCTTTGCTTATAAATAAGACATAAAGTGATTGTTAATAATAGAATTTATATATAATGCGAATGATTCGTTCAATATTTAAAACCTTTTTATACAAATACAAATAATTTAAGGAATTACATATAAATTTTCCGCAGAATCCTCAATTTTCATCAGCATTTATCAATTTTCATAATTTTTGGTGTCAATTTTAAACGTGGCTTATTCAAATTTACTGTTAGTTTAGTTTAGCTTTGAGAAACGTTTTTTACTTATAATCTTAATTAACCGTAGTAAGTTGTGGCACGACCAAGATGAGTAATCGGATATGCGGATAATCCGAAAATTGGAATATAATTGCAGAAATAATAACAAATATTACATTTGCAAAAAACTACCCTAAAACACTACAAATAATAAATGTGCATTATACACGAAATTATGAAGCTCTGGAAAAAAATTGTAAAGGATGTGTTAGAACAACGTGGTTCGTGGTATGTGGCTTCATGGTTCTTTTCAAATCAAACGAATGAAGTGAAGTTTCCAATGAGATCAAAGCTTCAAAAGGATTAAATTTTCGTATAGGGTAGTGTGCTAGCATCAGAAGCATAGGCGTGGAGTTATATGGGCCTGTGGGGCCTGAGACCCTCCAAATAATTTGAAATAAATTGCAATTTTACATATACTGTAATGTACAAAATATGTGGTTGGGCCCTCCGCGCCCCCACCCACTAATTTTGAAAACTCTATGCTAATCATCAGAAGACAAAGCTGTAATTTCTCACAATGTGCGATTGCTTTATTTTCAACGATCAGTCATCCTTTGCTTTTTTTTTTTTTCAACTTTTTAATGTATGTTTACTTTTGAGGGCTGATAACCGGGAGCTTATTCATGGGCGCTGATTGCCAAGGCGGGCCCCCACAGCATAGGTCCTTGCTGGCGAGGGCTCCTAAACTTCATCTGGGCCCCGAGGCTGCAGCCCCTGCTGCCCATTCCTCTCGTCGGCCCTGAGCTTATTATATCAATTTTCTCAAATATCTGGCTATTGGTCTTTTGGAAATAAGCACATAATTGAATGGTTTAAAGCATGCTTTTATTTCCATGGATAAAAGTAACTGTCCCCAAACTTATTGTAGCCTATTTAGCGTTTCCTGAATGTGTGGGCCGTAAAAGTTTTTTGCCTACACTCTAAAATATTTCCTTACGATGTAAATACTCGATTCATTTTCCAGTTTTGCCCTTGGGCTTAGTAAAAGATTTCATTCATCCGTAATCTTGGTCCAATAAGTGGCGATAACGGATGTTACCTCTTTTCTGTCGACCAATATATTTGAAGAGATACATTTTGAGCTTGCCATTACTTTCAAAAGAAGAACAATTTAGAAGGAATTTTTTGCTTAGCTTAAATACGGCGCCAGGTGCTGGATGCAAGGGATTTTATGTGTCAGCGGTAAGGATTTTTTTCATGATAAAAGGGAAAACGTAATCATTTCTAAACATAAAGTTAAAAAACTGCATTTCGCTTCCATTTTATATTTTTGCAATATAAGTTTTGACAATATTTGTTTGTTTGTTTGGGTTTTTTATGGCGCAAGAGCATCTGAGCTATACTGCGCCAAACATGGTAAAATCAAAGACGGTAGTAAAAGCCAATACTTTTTAAAAATTTAAAAACGTGTGTATGGTCAGCATGGCCATGTGAAACGTCAGAGAGTTAGTTTGTTTGGATTCTTTTATGACGCAAGAGAATCTAGGCTATACTGCGCCAAGCATGTAAAATCAAAGACACTTGTAAAAGTCAGTTTTCTATAAAAATTTAAAGATGTGTGCATGGTCTGCAGACTTGTCATTATTTTTCTAGTTGTTTCCAAACGCTGAAATATCTATTAGTTAACCCAGTCTATCCCTCCAATTCTATGCATTAATCTTTTGAAATTACAGCTTGGTATCTTCATTTCGTGACCGAAGTAAGGGGTGGTCTATTGGCAGAAGGTTTGTGCGCGTATGCACCAACCAAGAAGTCTCAGGGTCATACTCAGCCAAAGATGAGGCTGTTTTTACTTCAAACTTCACCATAGAAACTTCCTGTTGAGGCTCCGTGCGTTTAACCATTCGGAAGCAGAAAAGGAAACGGTTGACGATACGTAACGTGGGGATCATCACCAGAAATGTTTTTTCCACAATAAATGAAAGATTGTTTCGGCCAGATGATATAAGGAATGATAGATGGGAAAGAAACGCAAGCAATTTAAGCGTCATCATCCATGAAAATGTAGTTTCGTTGGGATAAAGCCTCCAAGGTTCGATTTCGGATTCAGAAATTTGTTTATTTTTCATTTTTCAATTGGGATTAAAAAATGGAGTTTATCATTATGAAATGAAGCGCCATACTGAAGAACGAAAAATAGGCTACTAGCCTCTAATTTAAAGGCCAGCATCAATGAAGATGGCTGTTTTTCGCTATATAGGGTTCAAAGTTCGAACCCGGATTTCGAACTCTCTTTTTTTTTATATATTTCTTTTATTATTTCCTTTCCAATAAACGTAATTTGGCTCTGTCAAGCCACGCGATGCACTGAAAATAGGGAAAGACACGTTCAGTAAGATACAGTTTAAAGGTCATAATCCACAAAAATTAAATTCAGTTTCTATACAGGGTTCGAAGTTCAATTCCGAACTTCGTAATGTCTTTGTTCGGTTTATTTTCTGCCTGAAAATGTAGTTTGGCCCAGTGAAGTGACACCAGACACTGAAAGAAGGGGAAAGGAACTAATAATAGTACGCAATTTAAGGGTCCTCTTCGATAAAGCATTTGAATGTCGCGACAGGGTCAGGCAATCAGGAAACTTGCACGAAAACTTCCAGCAATTCCGCCAAAATTACTTCGTAATCATAGAAATCTCAGCTATCCAGTTTCCCGCAATCCCTACATGACGTATCATCGTCAAACTAATTTCCTAAAATTCAGAATACTGCATCCACGTGGGTTAAAAGTCCTTTTTGTATTGTCTTCTAGCAGTAGAGTGGGCGAGTTGGGGGAATTGGGAAGGGTGGCCGCCGAAGGCCGTACTGTAATCCAAGTTTTTTGCCTTCTAGATCACAAGGAATAACCAAATGGACCAATGGAAGACCTGGGATTGTGTTCTTTGAGCATAAAGCACTAATAAAAACTAAGGTTGTGTTTTACGAATTAGAAATATTCATTACAAGCTTATCCTATTTGTCTATGAATGCTTATTTAAAAGTGGGTATATGTTTTTAATGTTTAGTATTACAATATTTAGCGTTAAAGTAATATTTGCAATATTTTGTTTAATGTTCACAGCAGTGTAGGCAATATGTTTGGATGTGTTCAGTGTTCACGACAGTGTAATTAGTAACGAACAGTTCTTTCGACACTGGGGTATGATTTAAAAACAGGAAGTTTCGGGAGCCAACTGCTCCCTTTTTCACGTAAAAACGTTCTGCCTTCACTTGACAAAGGGAGCAATTGACTCCCGAAATGTCATGTTTTTAAACCTTACGCTGGTGTCGAAATATCTGTTTGCTATGGAATTTCCTTATGGAACTCTGTATTGTTTCGTTAGTGTGATTAGTACCGTGTATGTACAAAGAAACAGATGCTGGGCACATATCTTATGGCTAATATTCATAATACTGATATAAGCTATTGTAAAAATGCTTATTAAATCCATTATAGACATTATCATGTTTAGTGCTGATGTAGTTTTTTAGGCGAAGGAATATATTTAAAAACGAATTTGCTTGACATTTTTAAACACGAATTATTCCGACAACGATGGCTACCGATTTTACCTTGTTGTAAAAATTGGAATTTTTGCCTTGTCGTAAAAATTGGAATTTTTGTCTTCTTGTAAAAATTGGAATTTTTGCCGGAGTTTAGAACTTCTAAATTCTTTTTGGTCATTATCCAGTCTGGCAAACAAACAAAAACAAAATCGTTAAGGTTAACTTATTATTTTATGGATAAAATTCTCCCGTTTGTAAGTCGTCGAAATTTGAAGCAAGTCCGATACATCGTGATATCTCTTGTACAATGTGACATTTCCTGAACTGAATTTAAAAATTTCCTCGGCGAGTAAAAATTTCAGGAAAGTATTTCTTATTACGACTGAGAAATCTGTTAACCCTACCCAACTAAATTTTACAATGCAACTCTCACCCAAAAGCGAGGACAATGGCTTCAATTTCGTTGCGTCGCGTGAAAAAATAAATGCAAATGTCACCAAAACGTCTGGGATGGACTTAACGTGGAACATGCCTTCCCATCGCCGGAAATAAGAGATTAAATTGCGGTAATCCATGCATTAGCAATTGATATGGAAAACGGCTTGAACGAAAAGCCAGTTTTCCTGCTTCCAAATATTTATTTTTTTATGTATACTTAAGCTATTATATTTTTCTAAATATTTTAATTTCCTCTAAAAAAAGTACATTTTTCCAAGAAAAACAGTTGTGCAAAAATTCGTTAAAAAGCAAAAAACAAGTTGGTCCACCGGAGATTAACTACAGCCCCTGGAATATACGCCACTGCTATGAATTAATGTGCATCACATTTGTATAAGGGACGGTTTTCACGTTTATTTTGCCGTTAGTTCCCAAAATTTTAAATGACAGTGCCAAATAATTATGTGAACAAAAGATTTATCACATCTGTATTAATACGAGTGCAGGTCCTCACAACAGAAATGCCACTTGTTCGTTTTAAGCGTTTCATTCGTTTTTGCCACTTAGGAGACAAAAAAGCGCAAATTGAATAGTAAAAGTTTGTAAAGTTAGCAAAATTCTGAATGGTTTTCCTTTATTTATGTGTTGGAAATGTTGTATATAATTTCACTTTCCGTATTTGGTGACACGTATTAGAGTACATTATCTAACTTTATATATTTGGAAATTATATTATGTCCGGAAATTGGAATTCCGAAATTATGTTCTTGTCTTCTATTTGTCATTGAGATGTGCATACTAGCAATCGAAGAATTCCGCCAAAATAGCGTGGATCCACATTTTTCCAAAGGTGGGGGCGATTTTTTTTCAATTCCTATTTCTAGCTGAGTGCCCGGTACTTTTCATTTTATTTTCCATGATAGAATTTCGGCTCAACAGGGGGGGATCACTCCATTGCTCCCTTTGGATCCGCTAGTACAAAAAGGCATATAAATTTCTTTTAACGTTGCGTTGTAATAATTTATCTTTTGGCGCATTAGTGAATTATCCTAAATATTTAAAGCTTTAATAAATATTATTTTAAACTGCCTTCCTGTACCTGCCTTCAATTTATCATCAACCCCGCTTTATGACAACTACATCAATCAAATCAAATTGCGTTAACCACACGCTAAATGTCACTTTTTGTGCAATTCTGACAATAATCGCAGAAGATACTACAGTAAAACGATTCAGGGGCTCTCTCCATATTGAGGATCGCAAATTGAAAGTCATGCATAGAGAGATTTACTTATTTCCTAATCTTTCCTCAAATCTTCAGTTATTTTCGCTTTTGGGTCTTATTTTCATAACAAATGATGAAAGATTAAAGCGTATAGAAAAACTGTCTGAAATGACATTACAAATTACCATAACTGACATGACATGCAAACGGAGATTTTAAGATGCCCCCCCAATAAGAGTAGAAATGGTGCTGTTTTGAATAAAGGTAATTAACTGACGAACGAATAGTTCAATTTTGTACACTTGCGTTTGAGGCATTTAACCAATAGATTTCGATCTACCATCCAACTAATAGATTTCAATCTATATCAACTAACTAATAGATTTCAATCTATCAATCCAACTAATAGATTCCACCTATCAACTAACTAATAGATTTCAATCTATCAACTAACTAACAGATTTCAATCTATCAATCCGATCCACAGATTTCAATCTATCAACTACATGCAATAGATTTCAATCAAATTTATACGAGTTTTCATCCATACATTTTAAATATGAATTTAATAATCAATATTTATAAAATGTTTCTTTAATAATGAAAAATGGCATGCAATGTGATTATGCTATTTATTATTATAATATGCCATGAGACATTATTTGACTGGCTGATTATTTTGGAGTCTGAGGAAAAGACTGAAACACATCAATTCAGTATTAGGTGCTCCAAATTCAAACGACTTATTACTCACCATGAGTGCCCATATGGGGAGGGGGGGGGCAGAGGGGCCTCGAACCTCCCTAGCCGTTTAAAAATTGTATTTTCCCGAAACTGCTATGCATTTACTTTCAAAAGTTTTACAGTCACATTTTAAAATAAGGTACTTTTTAGCTCATTACTAATTGTCAAGCAGTATCAATTATTTTTGTAGCGTTTTGGTATCTTGTACATTCACTAAAATTCTCGACAGCTTTGAGAAGGAGGTAATAATTTTTCAACCACCCAATCCCTAGAAGTACTCGTATGGGAGGCCATGTTACTCACCATCTGTTTAAGCATTTTACTTAAACCGATTTTTTTTAGCCACTTATATTATTATATATATATATATATATATATATATATATATAGTATTACTAATTTGTGATTTAAAAATATCGGTGATAAAAACATTGTTGATTGTATCGACTTGGAGTCAAATAATAAAAGCAATTATGTAATGTTGTTAAATGATGTTAATAATATTGATAATGAACGTGCTAGTAATTTTGATAATAACATTGTTAAAAATTTCGATTTGATGTTAAATTTTGTTAATGAATATTCCCATGATAATGACATTAACCGTAGAATAGATAAAATTAACGAGACACAAAGAAGTATGGAAAATTATGTAAATAATTTGTGTAATTCAATTAATACAATCGAAATAGTGTGAGCATGATGGAAAATTTATTTAATGTGGATGAAAATGTTAGATTTGATATTACTTGAAAAAATTATAATTATTCATGAAATGAAAGGTGAATTAATTGATGATGGTTTAGCTAAAGGTCTGATAAATTATGAGATAAGTGCAGAATACAATAATGTGAACACAAATGGAAAATCTGTAGACAGTATAAGTCATATAGAAAATTGGAGTGATGATATTGATGATGCTATTATACAGATGTTAGAAAATACAAAGTGTAATAAATGTAATAATGATAATGATGAATCAAATAATGCAAGCAATATATATGTAAAATGTGTTATATCTAAAAAATGTAATATGTGTGAAAAATGTAATATGTGTGAAAAATTTAATAAGTGTAAAAAATGCAATAAGTGTCAGAAATGTAATATGTATAAAATATGTAATATATGTAAACAATGCTTTAATAGGGATGGAGTAAATAATATAAATAACATTTATAATAGTGGGAATATTGAGTGCCTAAATGATAAAGATTTACTAAGAATATTACACATCAATGCCAGGAGTATAAATAACAAAGTGGATGAAATAGAGTTACTAATGGATAACAAATA
>QLNU02015359.1:70280538-70292421 GCA_006491805.2 Dysdera silvatica | reverse complement strand
TGCAAGAGATGGCCATCGGATTCGCGAGAAATAAACGGCTTTCCAAGCAACTGAATTACGAGTTGAAATATAGAGGCATCAAAATAATTTTTGTGTTACTCACCATAGTTATTATTTTATCCACTTGTGCAACGTTCCGGTGCTTGAATTTTATCCACAACTCAATTTTAATTGAACATAAATTTTCAAGCCTTATTATTTTTGCGGCTTTCATCTCTCTCGTTCTCGGTTTGCATATTCTGACAACATCACAGTTTGTCCCGTTCTCAAATTGCTATTAAGATAGAAATTATGAAAATATTGCAATTACTTTAAGGATTCTCCTATTTGCAAAATAACTTGACGTGTTAGCACTATGTAGATAAGATTTATAATAATAAACAAGGTTATAAACGTAAATAAAGCTTTACCTACGCTTGTAACTTTGTTTCTTATTATAAATTCTTCTATTTGTTGTTCACAGTCTTCGTCAAGGCAAGCCACCTTCTCTTCAACTCTGAAACTAACATCGTGAAAAATGCTTTAGCATCTAGTTTGATTGTCAGGTGAACTATGAAGAAAAGTTAAAATTTTGTAAATCTGTATTGTGTCACAACACAAAGTGGACAACTCATTTTGTTGTTCATAATTTTCTTCCAATTCAAAATACCAGTGTCTTCATTTTCATTCTTTTTTATTGTTAAGTTCATTTTAAGTAGATATTTTATGAAATTAGCCGGGGATGCTAATAGGCGCATTCATATTTAAAGATGTGTTTTTCTAGCTGCGCTCATTTTGCGCTGCGACAATCTTGAAGCATTTCAGCTGACGGTGATCATAATTTAAAGTGAGATGTTTAGTTCCTGTTGGAGAAAAATCTATTCCGCCAAACTGAACCAAATTTGGTGAACATACTCCTTGAGTCATGGGATTGTGATGTCTAAAAATAATAATAATAAACAAAATAACAAATAGTTCAAAATGTTGCCACTATGAGGGTAATTGGCGCAACTGTCCTTATTTCCCCCCCCCCTCAAAAACAACATTTAGTGAATATAAGAAAGGCTGGAAATATGCTTCGCGTTTGTTTGATAAAATTAATGTACTATGCTAGCTTAACATAATCGTGCTTAGCTCATAAAATTCTGTTATAAAAATGTGGTAATATTGATTCTGCACACTTCGGAAATTTTCTGAATTTTTTTCTTTAAATGAAAATCACATGGTCCTAAGAGTAGGTACACCAAATTTAGTTCATTTTGGCCAATGGATTTCTCGCTATGGGGCTCCATACATCTCATGCTAAATTATGGCCATCCTGTGCATTGCAGGATCACGTAACAGACAACCAGTGGAAATTCATTCTTTGAGTGCTAATTACAGTTTGAACCTGCACAATACACCATATCGCAATTAGCAATGTACACAATTCTGTGCGCAAAAAGTGCACTGAGTGAAAACGCGCCTTAAATGCATTTGTCGCAGACAAATGCAAACTAATAAAAAAAATATTGGCCGCATTGTTTTACTAATTGTGAGAATTTTTAATTTTTAATTTTTAATTTTTAATTTTTAATTTTTAATTTTTTCATTGACGTGCACATATCTTGTCCCAGTAATACTTTTTCTTGAAAACATTCAAGAGAACAAATCTTCTAATGAAATCTCCTATTTATAATAGCTTCAAAATATAATAATGTTTAATTTTAGACAAATATTTTCGCATTTACTGCGAATTACACTTTGAAATTATTGTCATAAATATTCTCACCTTTTTTTCTCATTGAAAAATTAAATATAAAATTATTTTACGCACCTACGTACAAGTAGCTCCAGCAAACTTTTTTTGTTTTAGGAGAAAAAGAGACGCTTTCCCCATCCTGGATTCGAACCAGGGTCCCTCCGTTTAGCCCGGAGTGTCTTGGACCGCTAGACGAATGAGGACAGGTAATAACGCTCTTTTTCTCCGTATGTAAAGGTGTTAAGATATTATTACCCTCCGCAGGGATAACACAATTGCCAAATAATAGTCAACACACAAAGCCACCGGGGCGGGTTTTTTCGTGGGAAAATTTATTATACAATAATTTTCGGCACACATATAAGTAGCTCAAGCTAGAGCTTTTTGGTTTTTACCATTTTTTGGCAATTGTGTTATCCTTGAGAAAGGTAATACTATCTTGCATGAAAAATTAATATTTGGTAATTAAATATACCTGTCACACCTCTTCACATATTTAGTAAGCGGGAAAGGAAGTAGGATAGAGGTTTTGAAATCCAGATTTTCAATAGATACAAATTAACGGGATTCCTTTAATTAAATGGGTAGATATTTACAGATATGTAATCAATCCTACTTATTTACGCATGAAAGATTTTTCCGTCAACTAGAATATTTTTGAAGCCAGGAAACTTTTTCTCATCATATGTTAATGTTCGATAATAAGTTGTTCGCAAAGAAAAAAAAGTTTTTATCATACCTGGTGGGAACCGAACCCAAGACTCGGATACCAGGAAGTAGTGGATTTGGTTTCCATATGGTACCGTGAAGTCGTTTTCTTCAATTTATCATCTAAAATATTTTTTTCACAATGCTGACGGCTCGTCAATTTTTGTTTTGACGGCTACGAGAAAGTTAGCATATATACATAAAGTATTATTTCCATATCTGAGTGCAGTTTAAAATGTGCACATGTCCCGGATTTGGCAGGAAAGCCCCAGATTCTCAGGAATATAGAAATTTGAAATTGATGGGGGGGGGGCACAATTAGTTTTAAAAACGATCATATTTCTGCGTTAAAGAGGTAAAAAGTAGAAGGCTAGAAAGGAGAAAATATAGACTAGGTACTTATACATTTCACTTTATAAAATTTTGGTATCATATAAATGTATGTAAATAATGTAAGTAAATATGTTACTGGTAAAATGTACAAGGTGGGTATTGTATTAAATGCCTATGCATTCTATATAATGCCTAAACATTTTTAGGCGAAGTATGTAATGTCTATTTTACTTTAATATTTTATATAATTTCCCCAGGCTCTGTGTAGAATACATATGCATTCTATAAAATGCCGAAAGTTGGACGCAAAATTATGAAACACTTAGATTTTCACACGTTTCCTAGGTATAACATGAATATATAGGGGTGGCAATCTAGGTGCCCTATCAAATTGTAGGGGTATCAATCTAGGTGCCCTATCAATTTATAGGGGTAGCAATCTAATTGCCCTATTAATTTATAGGGGTAGCAATCTAATTGCCCTATCAATTTATAGGGGTAGCAATCTAGATACCCTATCAATTTATAGGGTTAGCAATCTAGGTGCCCTATCAAATTATAGGGGTAGCAATCTAGGTTCCCTATCAATTTATAGGGGGTAGCAATCTAATCGCAATATCAATTTATAGGGGTAGCAATCTAGGTGCCCCATCAATTTATAGGGGTAGCAATCTAGGTGCCCCATCAATTTATACGGGTAGCAATCTAGGTGCTCTATCAATTTATAGCGGTAGCAATCTAGGTGCCCTATCAATTTATAGGGGTAGCAATCTAGGTGCCCCGTCAATTTATACGGGTAGCAATCTAGGTGCTCTATCAATTTATAGCGGTAGCAATCTAGGTGTCCTATCAATCCGCAGGTTCCTAGCGCGACGAAAAACCTGAAGAACCTGGAATTGTCAGGGAATTCGAAATCGTCTCTAGAAGAAGTTTTAAAAATCTTTAATTCAAAGGATGTCAAGTATACTAATTAGCATTTTGAGCATTCAGAAAATGAAATATGCATTTCGGTAACCAGAAAAATGCATTTATTCTTTTGAACTCGAATGCAACTTTATTAAAAACAACGGTATTAAAATAAATACTGATTGAAAAATATATTACAAAACTGATTAAAAAACGATAAAAAATGAACTACTAATTAAAAAAATTGTTTGTAGGCCACATTAATATTCATTGGTAAATATTGAATTTAGATTTTTAATTTATATTCACATGGATGTACAAAATGAAAAACTAATTTGTTGCAAACTTTTTTTTTACATTTTGGAAAAAAGAAAATCGTCGGTTGAAACTCAGTTCTGGCTCAGTAAGTGGGTTCCAGATTTCGAAAAATAAAAATAAATTTATAAATCGTAAAAAAAAATAGGAATTCCAGAGACTTTGCTTTCATATTGTTAAAGCTGGAACGTGCTCCAACTTGATTTTATTTTCGAAATGCTGAGTTTGTGAAACGTATTGTTGTCGACCTCAAAATGAACGTTCTTCGTAGATCGTAAAATATTTTTAGTATTATTTTCAGTATCACATACCAATCTTCTTCTTCACCATTGCTTTTACACACACGCGCGATATAATGCAGCGAATTTTTGTTTTCGGCTAATCAATTAGCTTTTTTGTAAAAAATTTTTTTATTTAATTCAATTTTTTTTGTACACATACAATAACTTTTGTTATACGTATAAAACAGCGTGTGTAGAATATTTATGGAGTTCTAGGCCTAAAATTTTATGCGTACGATTATGTATGTAATATTTACTGAGCTATACTACATAAGGGGATACGACTATCATCAATTAACCCCTGTTTCCATGTATAGACACCCACGTGTATATTTTGCATATTTTTATCAATGATTATTTTATACATACTCTAAAAAAATATAAAAACCTGTAATATTTAATGGGACACGTTATTAAATAAATACCTTTTCTTTTAAAGTGACATACTCGAACAGGAAGTGCAAATTTTGTAATGTTATTCTTGAATCTAAGCTTGTATATGATATGAAAATTTATTGAATAAGTCTTCATTTCCGAATTCCGTGCTAAACGAATGATTTACGTGGTTCAGTGCATGACGACTGATATTCACCGCTCATCATTATGTACAGAGCATTTAAATTGTTGAATTTGAGTAGACTCCATATAAATTATGGAAACTTACTACTTGCAGCTGCAGAGATAACTGGAATCATCAATTTTGCGGTTATATTCATCAAGTATATTTTCCATAAAGTATGTTTAAAATTATTAATAAATTACTATTTATATAAATATGTAATTTTTCATAGATGTGGATGCAAAGATAGGGATATATGTCTATTGATATCCATACGAGTTCCGTTTACGTTATTGCGCTTTCTGTCCTCCGTCTTTGATGTTTTTCGAGGATACTTACGTGTCTACGCAAATCTTGTCGAATTTTCTTAGACATTATTTCCGGTGTACAACTTTACGTCAGAGTTAACGGCCCTACCGTGTTAACTCCGATGTACAATTTACGTTAGAGTTAACGGCCCTACCGTGTTAACTCCGATGTACAATTTACGTGAGAGTTAACGGCCCTACCGTGTTAACTCCGATGTACAATTTACGTCAGAGTTAACGGCTCTGCCGTGTTAAATCCGATGTACAATTTTACGTCAAAATTAACGGCCCTGGTGTGTTAACTCCGATGTACAACTTTATGTCAGAGTTAACGGCCCTGCTATGTTAACTCCGATGTATAACTTTATGTCAGAGTTAACGGCCCTGCCGTGTTAACGCGTTCGCTTAGAGTGAGGTTATCCCTGGATCGTCTCCCAACTGTGCCGAAAGAAAGAACGCTTACCGACTAACTCCTCACCGTAGTCCAGGGTTTGGTGCCTCAGGGCTTAAGTTGTTCGTAGAAAACTGTAGATCCCGATGCAGCATGATCCTTTCTGTCCTTGCGCCATAAAACAAAAACATTGGATTTAACCTTTGTGATATTTAAGTAACAAAAGAGGTTTGCATCAACATATTTTAACCATGGAAATATTTTAAGCCCGTAATATGTATATTTTCTCCTTATTTATTTATTTATTCATTCATTTATTTAATTATTATCTTTTCTTTTCTTTCTTTTGTTTTTCTTTCTGAAAGTCATAAATTGTCTCCGAATACTACTATAAATATTTGTGAATAGAATAACTAGAATATTAAATGCCTGGAAAATAAATTGAATTTTGAATCTGAATTTGAATATTTAAAATACATCTAATGTTGTAAAATACATCTGAAAAGTCAATAAAGTTTGGGATGTACAAGGACGAATCAGAAATTTACCCCTATTTGTTTTTAAGCCAAATTACGGCTGTAAATGCGAAGTCAACATATCCATTCCCAGCGGTGGATCTTTCTTGGCCCGGCCCGGCCTTATCTGCCGGTAGCTCCGCGGCACGGCGTTGCTGTCAGTTGTTGAAGATGGTGGTTGTGCTTCACACGTCCACGGTGTACGAGCAACGAAGCGTGATTCGTTTTCTATGGAGCAAGGAACGAACGCCCATCGAAATCCACAGGGAAATGCAGCCCACGTATGGTGAAAAGTGTCTCGCTTTGAGAAGTGTGAGGTGGTGATATTGTGAGTTCGCAAAAGGCCGTGAAGACTTGCATGACAATGAGCGTTCGGAGAGGCCGCGTTCATCGATGACTGACGACAACATTTCCCACGTGGATGCAATGATGAAAGCGGAACGGCGTGTGCACTTCAAGGACCTTTCCCGGGAGCTTGGCATTTCGTATGGGAGTGTTTACGACATCGTTCACGGGTTCTTCGGGTTCCGGAAGATTTCATGTCGGTGGGTGCCAAGGCAGTTGGACGACATGCTAAAAGGCAAGCGAAGGATTGCTTCACTGAATCATCTACAACGGTATGCCGAGGACGGTGGAAGTTTCCTGGACAGTAATGTTACTGGCGATAAAACGCAGATACTGCATTTCATGCCGGAACCAAAGCAGCAGAGCATGGTGTGGAAACATCTGGGTTCGCCTCTGACAAAAAATTCCGTTCAGTGCCATCTGTTGGGAAAGTGATGTTAACGGTCTTCTGGGATCGCCCTGAACCGATCCTGCTGGATTTCATGCCACAAGGTGCAACCATCAATGCCGACAGTTATTGTTCCACACTGTCACGTCTGACATCATGCGAAAGCGCTGAGGGATCCTCAATGTGGACAACATGGTTATCCTCCACAACAATGCGAGGCCACATGTGGCAATCAGAACCGCCGACAAGCTCCGGTCATTTCACTGGGAGAGTCTGGACCACCCACCATACAGTCCGGACCTCGCCCCTAGTGATTTCCACGTTTTCGGTCCGCTGAAGAAGTTCCTGGCAGGACAGCGATTCACGTGCAACGATGAAGCCAAGACAGCAGTCCGACGGTGGTTCCACAGTCAGCCGGACGAATTCTACCACAGGGGCATCTCAAATTTAGTGCTGCGATGGGACAAATGTCTGAACCGGTGTGGGGACTATGTGGAAAAATAGTGTAAGGTACGTAGAATAGTACGTATATTTGTAATTACCTGTATGTACCTTATTTTGGCTAATAAAAAATAGGAGCAAAGACTTTCTGATTCGCCCTCGTAATTCCAAAATAGGTATGAAAGTTTTGTCTTACGCTGTTCGGTTAATTTTGCTTCACGTCAACAGGAGTGTTCGAGCTGGGTCAGCAGTAAATCCAGTAAGGGTATTGAATAGTTAGAAATGGATGATGTAACATTCTGTCTTCTGGATACTCTGTTCTCTATATAACGCAGTTTTCTGTTACGCATAGTATTCGTAGTTCAGAATCGGTATATAAATTTGTAGATTAGCGAATACTTTGAAGTCTAAGAGCCAAAAGTTTACATTCAGGGAGCACTTTTGATATCACAGTAGGATTTGGATTGTTATCAATTATGTTAATTGTATTTTTCGAAGTGAAGTAAGATATTCTGCAAATGGTATTATTTTGCTATCATTGTAAATATTGTTGGAAAAGAACCGTTGTGCTGGGGTAAATTTTCTGAGTAATTTGCTTTCGAATTTTGGCAATTTTTTTAGAGTAGGTTTTGATGCGGTATCCCAGGCCCTGTCTGCATAGGTTAAGATCAGCCTAATAACTGTTGTGTAGATTGTTAATTTGTATTGGAAATACATTTGCTTTTCTTGTGGAGTACTGAGTTCAGTGAGGCGACCTGAATTTTGTGCTTTTTTATAGTTTGACTAATGTGCTTGTTTCAACTTAGTTTTTGGTTTAAAGTAACTAACTTCATGGTATTTCGCTTGTTTCCTTCACTCGATAATTTCTTCAGCCCAATAAATAAGGGTTTTCACTGGTTTATATTTTGTAGAACATCCATGTTTGTCAGAAAAGGGTATGGCTTCGATTTGATATCCCATTCAACTGTCCATTTGAGAATGCTATTTAGATAAATTTGTAAATTGTTTATTGCCATTTTATGACAATAATAGGCGATCAACGGCGGTATCATCCACGAATAGAGCGGTTAAGTGATTATCTTGGTGTTTTTGGTTAGGTCGTTAAAGTACAAATTAAATAATATTCACTTAAAATGTTTCCTTGTGGAACGAATATTTCTATACTTCTGATGCTGGAAAGAGTTTTCCCAACACTCACATGGAATTTTCTATTTTTAAAGTAGGAGTTGAAGACGTGAATCAAATGCTTGTGAAGACCACATTCGATGAATCTGTTTAACCGGGTATCGTGCCATATTTTATCGAATGCCTTTTCCACATCCAGGAAAGCCGATGCAACGCACTTTCCTTTTTCATTAAGATTATTTCTAGTAAAGTCAGTCACACAAATCAATTGCTGTTCGGTGAAATGCTTCCATCCAAACCCAGATTGGTGATTTTTGAGATATTGTTTTTTTCAATAGATGCATTCAGTCTATTTTTGGTAATTTTTTCCATCAGCTTTCCAATCAAGGGAAAAAAAGACTAATGGGCCTGTAATTTTGCGGAAATACTGGCTATTTCTGCTGTTTTTAAAATTGTGATGATTGTAGAAATTTTCTACCAATTTGGAAAGTGATTTAACGCAAGTACTCTATTAAACATGATTAAAAGCCAGTCAAGTGTTTCTGGTGGAAGAGCTTCAATTGTTTCATTGTTATTTATCATTGCCTAGCGCTTTTGAATTTTGCAAGTTTTTTATAACTTGTTTGAGTTTAGCAAGGATCTTGCTTTTCGACGACTTGAAGGAGGAATCTTTTAGTTTTTTTATTGATTTTATGATATTGGTTCTCTTACAAATATTATATTTCTGAAGTAGCAGTTCCAGTTGTGGCGTACTGTTATGCGCCAGTTTAACAAAACTTAGCGTTATGGCACACTATTGTCGCGCCAATTTAATATGTATGAAAGTGTTTGCGAATAGTTTAAATTACTTAATGTTCTTCTATTGTATGGCAACAGTTTGTGTGATGTCATAGGATTTTGAACTTATATCTAACGAGTTAGAGTCGGCAGTTTTCAGTTTTGCTAGCCAGTGAGCGAATTTTGTTTCATTAACGTTTCAGTTTGCCGTTTGTTGTATCGTTTTCTTTCCTCGACAAATAATGGCTGTAGTATACAAGTTATAATTGTATACCTAATGTGAACTTTGGTTTATCACATTTAATGTCAGAGGTATGGCATTAGCGATAGTTACTGGCAAAAAAGAAGCGATGCGCTTTGCTTTCAAACTAAAAATTTAAATGAGTTTTAATTCTGGTAAATAAATTATTTTTTTTTATTGTTACGGACTGCCTGGTGAATCTTTCATTGCCTGAGAAGTCATGTTATTACATTGTACCTATTCTTATCATTTCTTGCATCTTAACTTAATCGAATGGAGTATTACTTTATCCTTGGACCCTATATCAAAAACATGGAGTCAGATATATGTCGCAGTGTTACAGGATGAAATAAGTCGAAGTCAATGCCTTCTTTTGAAGATAATACTACTTATTTACAACAAAATTTGGTGTCGTACTTCGATACAGTGAAACAGCGAGAACTTCTCCTTTTTTATAGTTGTCGTAAATAATCCCCCTGGTTTCATGGAGAGGGGAAATTGTAGTTTTCTTTTCGCGAAGGTTCTTTTTTAAGTTCCAAAGGGATTTGTCTGTAGTATTAAGATTTTTAACCATTTCGTTCCATTTATTATTTTTGTACACTTTGATTTTTTTTCAGTCTTGTTTTTAATTAAAATATGCTCCAGTTTATCTCCAGAGTGTCACGTTTTCTGACATTTTCTTTTGTAGTGACACTTTTTCCTAATAAGTTCTTTAGGATGCTGTAGCAGTTCATAGAAATTTTTAAGAGATGAGTATGATGCTCCTTTTGTGTAGTTTCAGTAAAATAGTTGACATGTTTTTCTAGTTCGTTTTTATGGTTTACAATTTCCGGTGTAGAATGGAAACTTACTTCTGCAATTTCAGTGAAGTTTTCGCCAGTTTGCAGTTTCAATTTGGGTTAGTTTGCATCTGTTGCTGTGCAGGTCAAAAGTATGTTTGACTTAAAGGTGATTCAAGTGCTTCCTGGATTACTTCTACTTCGGAGTTACAATGAATCATCGATATTATCTTAAAGCCTGTTATATTACCATTGGGAAAACCTCAATGATTGATGCGGGTGGGAGAAGGTAGAGCAATGGTCTCCAATTGCTTCGAAATGCCATAACAGTAAAGAGTTCTTCCACACTTCTGAAAGTTGAGTTTGTTTCCAGGGTTCCAGTTTGGGTATTTTGCATTCCTGTCACCTGCTGCAATGACCATCGTAATATCTTTAAATATTTAATCCAAATCACTGCGGAGGACTTTTAATGGGTGGTTTGTAAATTGCAATTAGTTTGAAGTCACCTAATATTGTATTTTTGATAATGACTGCTGCTGCTGCTTCGATATTTTGAAGATCTCTGATAGTTGCGGGAATATGTGAAATAGTAGCTTTTACAAAAATAGCTATTCTACTTCAGGTTATTATCATGTTACTTGCGTCTCCATTAAGCCTATGGCAGATATAATTTGGGAAGTAATTTTATTCTAGGTTTATGTTTAATTTCACTAAGCATAGAAATATCTGAATCCTCTGTTGTCAAGAATTCTCGAATATTCACCATTTTTTTAATTATCATTATTTTTTTGTAAAGTCTCCATATTTTCACTTTAATGAAAACACTTTTTCACACATACTTGCAAAATTTATAATTAATGAAATTAACCTCTCCTCGGAATATACGAGGTATTCATTTTACGTCAAATCCTATTTAATAATAATAAATTTATTAATAACTAACAGATTACAAATACACTTACGTTGGGGGTAAAACGCAAAATTACAAAATTGTCAATCGGAACACAATAAAAACACTTGAATAAACTCAAGAAACACAAATTAATAAAGATTGGTTGGTTGCTTTTTGGTTTTACGGCTCAAAGACTACAGTGGTCATGCTGCGCCGGGACCTACTGTTTTCCGAGGAATCCGAACCTCTTAAGGCCTAGGGAACCAAACCCCGGACTACAGTGAGCAGTGCGATCTTTATGAGATCTCTGAGTAAGCGTTCTTTTTGCACTGCTGGGAGTCGAACCCGGATTAGCCGCGCAATAGGAGAACGCGTTACCACACTGCGCCACCGCAGGGCGAAAATTAATAAAGAGAAAACTTGAAAAACATAATAGATCAAAGGCCTTTAAAGTCCGACAAAAAGCAGCGAGGGAAGTTCCTGTGGCAGCGTTCATATCGACGTTCATGTCATGACAACGTTCATATCACAAGTTAATGTGACAACGTCTTCTTGCCATTTTTTAAGGGAAAAATCCAATATAATAATAATACTTTATTTATTCTTCTTGGAACAGTCGTTGTGACAATACATGACCACACAAAGAAAGGTCCTAAGTAAATATCTATGATGAATATAACAGGCTTGAAGACCTCAGACTGATTCAATATAACAATTCACCCAAACAATAAATTCGGCCATCAGGCTATTTCCACATATTTCAACACACCTCACTCGTTACTAAAGGTCACGCATATTTAATGCACTTCTTATATGAGTTGTTTTTATAATTTGTCTTTAATTGATTGTTTTCTTTTTT
>QLNU02015359.1:70262622-70277312 GCA_006491805.2 Dysdera silvatica | reverse complement strand
AATTTTAAAAACAACTGTATCGAATATTTTTTAGGTCGGTATGTGTTAAATCCCATTTCTCCTTGTTTTTACTGCGTTCTCTTGCGTATCTCCGATCTTTTATTTTATAAAAATACTCCACTTTTTGTAGAGCTCTTTCAACCAACTACCGACATAGTAAATACATAGTTTTGTTTGTTTTATGTTTTGCGATGCAAGAACAAGAAAGGTCATGTGACCCGAGGACCTACAGTTTACCGGGGAACCCGGGCCTCCTAAGACCTAGGAAAGGAACCCCTGACTACGGACAGTAAACAAATACTACTTTTATTGGGAATGTTAAGCTGCGCCATTTATCTTAAGCTTGAAAACTCGGAAACTAAAAGGCTTATTCACAAATAAGCTAATGATGAAGTAAGGTAAATAAGGAAGCAGAGAGGTTTGTTTGTTTGGATTTTTTATGGCGCAAGAGCATCTGGGTTATACTGCGCCAAATGTGGTGAAACCAATGACAGCAAAGCAGAGAGGAGTAGGGAGAAGTGGATGATGAGGAATATGAGGAATTAAACCAGGACGTTGATGAGAAGTGAATAAGGAAGATGATAATTAAATTAGGAGGTTGATAAGTAAATGAGGAAGCAGGTAAGTGAAGTAGAAAGCTGATAAGTAAATGAAGAAGTTGATAAGAATTGAATAAGGAACCTGATAAAATGTAAATGAGGAAGTTGATAAAAGCGAATGAGCCCGCTGATAAGGAAATATGGAAGTTGATGAAAAGTAAATCGGGAAATTGAAAAGATGTAAACAAGAACATTGATAATTAAATTAGAAAATTGTTATTTGTTTGACGTTTACGGCGCTAGAACAGTGAAGGTCATGGGTCATACTGCACCTTGACCTACAGTTTTCCGAGGAATCCGAACCTATTAAGGCACCTAGGAAACCAGCCTTGGACAACGGTTAGCGGTTAGGCGGTTGGCGTTCTTTTTTTTTAGCACAGTTGGGCGTCCGATCCGGGATAACCGCACACTAGCTGAACACGTTACCACCAGGGCCTGACTAAGGTTAGTTGGGGCCCACAGCGCGAAGAACTTTTGGGGGCCCCCGGCCTATTTTTTTGCACAATGTCTGTGACAAGATATACACTACTCTAGGACTTCGGACTGTGGTCCCTTGTACGAGCATATACAAGACATAAAATCCTCAATTTGAAGCTAGAAAGTGATGAAAAAAATTTAATCCTAGGAAAAACATGTTATTTTTTGTGAAAATTGTTGACCGCTAGGAAAAAACGAAATTTGGGGAGCCCTTAAATATCAGGGGACCAAGTCTTGGGGCCCTGCAGGCCCAAGACCAGGTGATCAAGGTGGTAATCAAGGCCTGGTTACCACTGCACCACCTCAGGGTCTAATTACAAAGTTTATAAGTAAATCAGCAAGTGGAAAACAACTTATGATGAAGTAAATGAAGAAGTGGAGAAACGCCTTTTTCGAACAGTGGTTATCTACCTCTTCGCATTAAACCCTGTTCCCTCAAGGTAAGAATACCCTCCTTCTGAGAGAATCCACAATTCTTGAAGAACCTGGCTCTCCTCCACTTCTGTCGCCATCTCTCAACTGTCTAGAACCTTCGCGTTACTACTTACGACCTTTATTAGACTAGAGACTAACTTTAGACCTTTACTTAGATTAGAGACTTAACTTCAGACCTTTACTTAGACTAGAGACCGACCTAGATAAAAAAATATGCATAAAAATGAAAAATTAGTACACGCGCAGAAAAATAAGACTAAGAAGAATCCTAGTGCTGTATTAGCTTTCGAGTTCTTAGATATGAACACGCACTAAGCAGATTATTCCATTCGAATCTGCCATTTAATAATAACCATTCAGCTTCCCGAATTCATTTTATTGTTTAAAATCGTTTTCAAAATAATTTATGGAAATACAATGGTTTTTTATATACAAATGGTTAAAACGCATAATAAAGTTTTTACCTCCCCTTAAGAGACGCCTCCAAATATGGGATAACTCTGTTTAAAAGACGGCTCCCCTGTTCTTCAATCTCTTTGAATAGGGACGCATGTACCTTTGAAGAAAGGACACCTATTTTAAGGGGCAAACTGTCCGGTCCCGCGTATGTCCCTCGTTGGAAGGTAACGCTCGCTGTATATTCTCTTTACACCCGTGTATTCATCTCCATGTGCGGTAATTATCGTTTCCTTTAAATAATAAGGCGTATCTCTGGTTAAGTGCTACTAATTTAAATTATTATTTAAATAAAATATCCGGCTTCAGTAAAGTCTTTATATACTCTTATAAGACATTAAATGTTGTCGTTCGTAGCTCAGATGGTAGAGCCTCCGCCCGGCAAGTGGAAGGTCGTGGGTTCAGGTCCCACCGAACGCAGAAATATTTATTTTCTTTCGAACGTTTCACCATCTAATCACGCCATAACATCGGCGCTGGTATCACTACGCCAATAAACGTTGATTAATATTGTTGTTTAATTTAATCTGCGTAGTGTTCGATTTATATAAATAAATAAAACTTAGGGTTATATATGATCAGTTGTGTGGTCTTTTCTTGCCAGTTATTATTGCCCATACCAGTACCGCTTGTGTTTCATTTTCTAAAATACTGTCTAACACATACTTGTAGTAGGGTAGTTTGCTTTTTATTGAAATAGTTCTGATCGCTAACTTTTGATGAATTAATTTTGCCACCTGACCATGTCTATGCTTATAGTAAAATTTGTTATTAATATTATTATTATTTTATTAATATTATTATTATTATTTCCATTGCAAGGCGGTTAACTATTTAGTCAATAGCCTTCGAACTTCATAATATTTATGGTTGGTTGTATTTTATGGCGCAAGGACAGTAAGTGTCATTCTGCGCCCAACAAGGTGAGCCCGCCCAAGATTTTTCCAAATTTATGAACAATACCTCGAAAATACATTAACATTCCTGAGTAGCCATTGCAGGGCCCAGGAATGTTGAAGCTGTCGAAATTATTTTAAAAGTACCATTCAAATGCTGGAATATTATTTGAGCGTTACATATTCTGCAGACAGAATGTGTAACGCTTAAATAATATTCCAGCATTTCAACAATTTTCGCACTGAAGGTGAAGTTTCGACAGCTTCGAAACGTTTGCCTTCAACTTGTTCTATGTACTTTTAATGGCTGCTTCTCAAAATGCTAATGTATTTGTTTCTAACACCAGTCGTAATTTATTTAATTTATTTCGCATTAAATACCTCAAAAACTGTTAATGCTTTACACACGTCAAAATGATCAGCTGTCATAAACTGACCGATGCCGCACAAATTTAAGGCAATTTTAAATTTAAGTTAAGAAATGTAAAACTTAAACTCTCAAAGCAATAAGTAAAAGTTGAAAAAATATCAATACCCGAATAAAAACCTAAAATTTTCAAAACAGCTGCCGTTATTTATTTTTAATCCTAACGGCCATCGTAGCTAAAAAACATAAAACGCGACACACAAATGAAAAAATGTGAAATAAGTAAAAAAAAAAAAAGTTCTTTAAATGTCCATGCATTGAGAAGTATTCAGAAGATTCTAAATATTAACAAATTAATGAAAATTGGAGACATTGGTAATGTTAAGCCGATACAAGAAGAAGTTTAATTTCCATTAGCATATAAAGATACGTTGCAATCAAGGGCATCGTTAAAGCAAATTGCAGGAGGAATTTCTTTTTTTCTTTTTGCTAATGTTAAGCCGAAGCAAATAACCACTTTAACCTTTTAATGTATTCAAAATATTGCATATATTTCAATCCTAAGGGCAACTGACCCCCTTCCCCATCAAACGACGCCCATGATTGCAATAGTTAATTATTAATAACTCGTATATATTAAGCATAAACTAATGAAATGCTAAAACTTTAGGCATACTCAAATAATGAGTTATCTCCTTACTTCCCAAGAATAACTGAAGCTACTTGATATGCCATCGTGTCAATATAGCGTTTGAGGCGTTGCGAGGGTACGTTAAGCTAGGCACGTTCCGAGGACGTTTATAATCCAGCCTTATTTGCTGGACGTCGCTGCAAGGCATATAATAAAATTTGCATATAACGTTCCATAACTATTATATATGGTTTGAATTCGGCGATTACGGTGACAATTGGTGTATTTGAATTTATTGGAATGTATAGTGAGTTTGTCAGAGGTTTAGAAATATGATAGGGTGCTCCGAAACATATTTCAATTGCAGATTGTGGTCGAAACCACAATTTATTAATAAGCACCATGGATCTAAAGTTAAAAATAATTTGCAAAGGGAAAGTCAATACAAAACTGAATGTTAAGGTACTTAAGAACATAAAAATGGTTGCCCCAGTTTGTTTCAAAGATTAAAAAAGAAATTTAAAAATGTACCATTGGAAAGGAAACTAAATCAGAGGATCTATAAATGATGATACAAAGTACATTTAAGAACTCTGATAATAGTGTTATTGGATACAGATTAAATAACTAAAAAGTAATCCCAGATGGCAGATGACATTTAGGAACTCGTGGACGAGAGAAAAAATATGGAAACAAAGGCACCTAGAAATACGGAAGAATACACAAACCAGAAGATATTAGGTACAGGATTAGCCTGAAAAGAAACAAAATTCAATGAAATGCAAAAAGTTCTGAGCTAAAAAAATTAAATCTGCTACTTAGAATCTTAATTCTAAAATGCTATATTTGGCCTATTTTGCTTTACGGTTGCAAGACCTCGGCTATAAAAAAAACTTCAGGAATCAAATTGACGTTTTTGAAATGTGTACCCTTATAAGAATATTGAAGATAAAATGATCTGATAAGATCTCCAATCAAGAAGTCCTGAACAAATCAAGCGCAAGAAAGAACTACCATGGGGAAAATTTTGAGAAGGAAGTTATACTGAGGACATAGAAGGGAGAAAAATGCAAAATACCCCAATTGGCACTGGAGGTAAACATAAGAAGAGGAACCACTTAGAGGCCAAAAAAAGAAGAGGATGGTTGGTTTAAGAATGGGGACTGGATTGAGCACACATAGAAGACATTATTCATGTGAGCGGAAACAGAAAAATGTAGACCCCATTGTCCGCCAATGTCCGAATTGGACTTTCTTTTTATGTATGCAGAATGATGGTTTTTATAAAAGTTGTTCGCAATAGCGGCACTATATTTTCATATGTGATATGTGATAAGAGATATGGCGAAGCCATAGTGGTGAAATACCTCTCCTTCCCTCCAATGTGATGAGGCATGAAGAATAATTTGAGGCTTGAGGGAGTTTTAAGCATCGGGTAAAGGCAGGGCGAACCTGATGAAGTTTAATATAGAATGGCAGGAAACAGTGCACGATGAAAATGCCAATAGTCGTAGAACAACCATGCCGAAAGTGCAGGACACCAGACAGCAGGAACAAGAGGAAGCGAAGAAGGAAGCCAGGGGGCGGAAAGGCACCGCATGGCTAGTGAAGGACGTCAACAGCCGAAACATCAAAGGCACCATTGATAACAAAGACGAATACGATACAGAACAGATGAGCAGACTCCGGAATGAAAAACACACTGCCGAAACTCTGATGCACCGGAATTGGAGAAGGCACATGGAAATGATGACTTAATGAGTTAGTACGATGGGGTTTGCTTTTATACAAACTACCATCATCTGAGTTAGTGGCATTCATAATGGGTATGAATTTTCTGCAAGGAAATCTGTGTGTGTCACTCTTTTTACGGGAGAGGCTCTACCAGCACTAAGGTTCTTTATGCACTCTAACAGAACACACTGAGATCAAGCCACTACCAGCTTTCATAAAACCTTGCTCACAGGATGGATTCATAGCCTAATGCTGTATCATCTAAACATGAAGATGTCTGTTTGTTCGAAATGGTTCAAACGCGATTCGACCGACCATTGACTGACCCCGCCAGTCATCTACAGACCAATACAGATATTCTTTGGACCGTGTTAAGGTGCATAACCGGATGTTTGTTTGTTTGTTTGGCTTTTTTATGGCGCAAGAGCATCTGGGCTATACTGCGCCAAACATGGTAAAAAGATTACCGGATGATATGAAGTTCACAGTGGTACACAAAGAGTTGACAGGGTAATGAAGTTGAAGCAGAAACTATTGATTCGTATATTTATACCGTAATCAAATGCTATCCATGGAAGAATGCATTATGAAGGAATTCTACAGACGTATTAAACTTTGCTGGATTGCATTGGACTTAGTTGTTTGCATTTTTACGGCGCAAGGACAGTCAGAATCAATCTGTACCAAACAAGGAATGTATTCGCAAGAAACAGTTTTATCCAGAAGAGGAGATTGTCTTTGGGCCTAAAAAGAAAGGTCTTCAACCAGTGTATATTATTATTAACCGCATCTTATGGTCCAGATACACAGTCTAACAAAAAGAGCAAAATTGGAATTACAAAAAGCCTGAAGATGTGTGCATAAATACTTGCTTCAGATAACTAGGAATACTTAGATGAGAGAGTCAATGAAGAACATCATAATACTAAGAATACCCTTGTTATAAATAAAACAGTTGAAATGGAAACGAGCTGGGTAAGTGGCAAGAAAAACTAACCAACGGCGAACACTAGAAATTCTCAACTAGATTCGAAAATACCATAAAAGACAAAGGAAACGTCCTCATCCCAGATGGGAGAATGAATTAAGAAAACATGTTGAGGTCATACGAAAACGAATTTTGCCCAGAAATATTTGTGGGGAAAACATTCGAGAAACTATGTACATATAGAATTATATTAATAATTTTAAATTATTATTTTCATTTCATACGGTATATGATATCTTAATACGTAAATAAAAATTATTGACCTCAATTAAATCTTTACATTTTGAAATCACCGTACTTGTCTAAATTTACGAAGTTTTAAGATTTAAAATTTTTTACCGACTCAACATTTAAAAACATTCTGAATTAAGTTCTCGGTTCATTACTTTCTCAATTTTTTTTGAGACATCAGATATATGCGAATTTATTTTTTATGTCATAGGGGGATCCCGAGTCTGATGGTTGGCTACTGATTTTTTTTAAAACAAGTTAATTTATTTGACTCTTTTTTTTTTTACTGCTCAAGAATTCTTGTTGCGTAAACTTTTTTTCATTTGAAGTGGTTGAAAAAGGTGCTTTCTTGAGGAGCGGAAATTGAATTTACTTCCTTTAATTTGCACTTTGAAAATTTTGTTTTCAAGCACCGTTTAAAATTTCTAAATCGAAATAAAAGGTTCGGAATAAATTCTGAGTGACCCGGATTTCCTCTTTACGCGACAGTCGCTTTTAAAGTCCAAGAAGGCAGGATAGAAATTTACTGAAACCTTTTAAAGCAAATTTCTAGATGAGCTTCTTTTTTTTTTCCTTTAAATGCATGTAATGGTGTGGGCTGTCATGATTGTTTACTTTGCAGACTTTCTTAACTGTTGCCACTTACAAACAAAAGAAACGAACTTAAAAGGTTCAATTTTAAAAATTGACACCCTGCCAAATTTTTCCTTTTATTTCAAAGTTGTCAAAAGTTTTGTAAGTCTAACTTTGTTTTTATATTTGGCAACAGTACGTGCAATTGTTTTCCGAATTCTAAAATCAAATCAGTCTTCAATTTACCATCGGCGTGTGCACACGTACCATGAAGGTTCCGCCAAAAAGAGGCGTACTAAATTCTTGTAACGATGTATTCGAAATAGTTTATTGTTTAGCATGTATTAATAAATTAATATAAACGTTTGAAGCCTTAATAAATACTCTTTTCAACTGATTGCAATTACTTCATTCCTTCTATTTCTCCATCGTCAACGGCAATTTTTAACATTGGAAAATACTTTATAGGGAAGAAGGATGATCGAAAGAATTCCCGCATTACGACATTTGTATCAATTTCATATGCAAATTATATGCAGAGAAATCCAGAGGAGGAACTGGATCCTTTCAAAATGTGCATACCTTAGATTTCTGGTGGGCGCACAGAGCCGCGGCATGCGGTCCAGTCCGCCCCTGGATAAATCTGTCTGTGACGACATTTTTCGCAGTCCCAACAGGTATACGGTGTATCAGATTTAACCTGACACACTACATCTTTTAGTCCTATATCTTTATATAACGATATCTTTATTTCGTAATCTAAAACTATACCTTTATTTCGTATTCTAAAAGGGTACTTTTATTTTGTAATCTAAAACGGTATCTTTATTCTGTAAGCTAAAACGATATCTTTATTTGTAATCTAGAACGATATCTTTATTTCGTAATATAAAACGATATGTTTATTTCGTATTCTAAAACGATATCTTTCTTTTGTAATTTAAAACGACGTCTTTATTTTTTAATCTAAACGACATCGTTATTTCGTATTCTAAAACGGCATCTTTATTTTGTAATCTAAAACGATATCTTTGTTTGAAATCTAAAACGATATCTTTGTTTGAAATCTAAAACGATATCTTTTCTTGGTCCCTAAGAATGTGGTTATAAATAGATTTTGCTGTATTATGTAGCGCCTTGAATTGGTAATGAATAATGTCTTCCGTTGGCAACGGGCAGTGTGTTGAGTTGATAACGCCCAGTACCTTCAGTCGGTAAGGCGTTCAAACAGAATGCAATTAAGCCAACTTTTACCCCAGTAGGTACCTGGCGATTATCAAATTTTTTTTCTGCAGGTCCGTAGTCTTATCTTTGATTCCCTAAGCAACAAAGAAGTTCGGATGCTTCCAGAAACCAGATCATGACGCATCATGACAATCTGCCCTTGCGTAATAGCAAACAAAGTTTCAGTAAAATTCTATCCTGCCTTCTTGGACTTTAAAAGCGACTGTCGCGTAAAGAGGAAATCCGGGTCACTCAGAATTTATTCCGAAGCTTTTATTTCGATTTAGAAATTTTAAACGGTGCTTGAACACAAAATGTTTAAAGTGCAAATTAAAGGAAGTAAATTCAATTTCCGCTCCTCAAGAAAGCACCTTTTTCAACCACATCAAATGAAAAAAAATTTACGCAACAAGAATTCTTGAGCAGTAAAAAAAAGAGTCAAATAAATTAACTTGTTTTAAAAAAATTCAGTAGCCAACCATCAGACTCGGGATCCCCCTGTGACATAAAAAATAAATTCGTATATATCTGATGTCTCAAAAGAAATTAAGAAAGTAATGAACCGAGAACTTAATTTAGAATGTTTTTAAATGTTCAGTCGGTAAAAAATTTTAAATCTTCAAACTTCGTAAACTTAGGCAAGTACGGCCATTGCAAAATGTAAAGACTTAAGTGAGGTCAATAATTTTCATTTACGTATTAAAATATCATATACTGTATGAAATGAAAATAATAATTTAAAATTATTAATATAATTCCATATGTACATAGTTTCTCGAATGTTTTCCCCACAAATATTTCTGGCCAAAATTCGTTTTCGTATGACCTCAACATGTTTTCTTAATTCATTCTCCCATCTTGGATGAGGACGTTTCCTCTGTCTTTTATGGTATTTTCGAATCTAGTTGAGAATTTCTAGTGTTCGTCGTTGGTTAGTTTTTCTTGCGACTTACCCAGCTCGTTTCCATTTCAGCTGTTTTATTTATAACAAGGATATTCTCAATATTGTGATGTTCTTCCTTGACTCTCCCATCTAAGTGTTCCTAGTTATCCGAAGCAAGTGTTTCTCCACACACCTTCGAGCTTTTTGTAATTCCAATTCTGCTGTTTCTGTTAGACTGTGTACCTGTACCATAAGATGCGGTTAATAATATACAGTGGTTGAAGACCTTTCATTTTAGGCACAAAGACTATCGGCTCTTCAGGATAAAACTGCTTCTTCCGAATACATTCCTCGTTTGGTACAGATTGACTCTGACTGTCCTTGCTCCGTAAAAATGCAAACAACTAATTCCAATAAACTCCAGCAAAGTTTAATACGTCTATGAAATTCCTTCATTATGTGTTCCTCCATGGATAGCATTTGATTAAGTTATAAATATAAAAATATAAGAATCAATAGTTTCTGCTACAACTTCGTTAACCTGTCAGCTAGTTGTGTACCACTGTGAACTTTATATCATCGGGTAATGCACCTTAACTGGTCCAAGGAATATCTGTATTGGACTGTAGATGACTGGCGGCGTCAGCCAGTGGTCGGACGAATCACGTTTGAGCCATTTCGAACAGACAGACATCTTCATGTTTAGATGATACAGCATTAGGCTATGAATCCATCCTGTGAGCAACGTTTTGTGCAAGCTGGTAGTGGCTTGATCTCATGTGTTGTGTTAGAGTTCGTAAAGACCATTAGTACTGGTAGAGCCTCTCCCGTAAAAAGATTGACACACACACAGAATATATATATATTCAGTGTAGATTTTTGTAGCAAAATTCTATTAATCCAGTAGAAAAAAGAATCAAACGTTTTTCATTGTTATAATATACAACGTTATCAGTTGCCGTAATCTTGTGTAACGTCACTACAGTATCATATGGATTGTTATCTGTTATTATAACGTTGCATAATTTTATTAAAGGAAACGCTGCCTTTTATATATGTCCCGTTCATTCTCCTTTTATGTTCGAAGAAATGGGAGGTGTGGGAAGGGGCATGGCTTATTCAGAAATGTTTGCATTATTTTCAACCATTGCATTTCTGTTTAAAATTAAAAAATAAAATCGGGAAGAGGTTAGAGGTAAAAAATTATATATATATGTATATAATTAAAAAATTTCGAGGGGAGGTTGCATATTTTTTATTTTTCTCTTGACAAAAAACCTGAAAATCGAATTTTTTTTTAAAAAATCCAGGGGGTCAAGTGCCCACCCTTTCCCTATGCTGCCGACGCCCATGACGTCAGTATACAGTTGAACCTCTTTCCTGTGAGAAATCACGATGGTAAAAAAAAATTGTGATTGTTGAAAATAGTTCGCCTTATCCGGAGATGATGAGATCGCGTTTCAAAACTACTCGCTTTTGAGAGGGATTCAGAAAATAGTTCGTGTTATGCATATTCTTATTAATGAGGTTCGACTATTCATCAAATTGTGAACGTGTACACCTTAAGAACTCAATAATTATGTCATAAATGTCCTGAAGAAATGTCATAAATTGGCATGAGAACCGCATGGCTACCTAGGTACATGGTACCTGACCTGACCCGACCTGACTGAAAGTGAATGTAAACAAATTATCTTCTCCGCTAAATTTGTTGATTTAAAGGCTATATCTTTGGGTTTGTGCCTATATTTTATTATAGAGACTGGGTTGATGCGGACGTTTCCTTGTGAACTTGCCTCTTTGATAGTGAAGATCAACTTTTGCCATTAAGTGAGTGATTTATTTTACATCGCTTCGCGAATAAGGGCGGACATTTTGAATTCTGGAACTGGGTGTTTCCCCAATTGCCACTCTAGTAATTTTTGAGACAGATTGTACTAAATTTAACGATAACAATGTCAAAATGCGATTTTTGCTCCGAGGATTTTCTTGGGAGGAGGAGGATTTGATCAAATGTCAACAGTGCAGTTGTACTGGGCATTTTTACTGTGTTGGACTTGTGGAGCAGGTCATCAGGAAACTTACAAGACAAAAAACACAAAAATGGAGATGTAGTACCTGTCTCACTCCTGCGTCCACCCATTCCTCCACTAATTCTATAGACTCTGGCTCGGGGGTCCTTTCTTCAGATAATCTAACTTGCCAGATTAAGGCACTAAGGGATGATATCACTCGATGGCTACCACTTCTGGATCTTGTACGCTCTTTATCGGAGACGATTGAGTCAAGCCAAAAGGAACTTGGAGAAATTCGTGGGGAGATAACTCAGCTGCGTGAGGAACGAAGTATACTGATAAGGGAAACCTCGAATTTGAAGTCTGAGCTTGATGTTTTAACGAGATCTTTCGTTGAATTGCAGCAGAGGAGTTTTGCTACTAATCTGGAGATACAGGGATTCCCCGAGATGGTGGAGGAGTCCTGCACCGATATCGTGATCGGTATTGGGAAAGCGTTGGACTGTCCGATTTCACCTAGTGACATTGTTAAATGCCACCGAGTTGGTAAACGTCCGGGTTCGAGTGGTTGTCCAAGAAAACTGATTGTCCGTTTTGCCTCTGAAACATTTTAAGACACTGTGCTTTCCAGGATGAAAATTAAAAAGAAAATCTTCTCAAATGATACTGGACTTTTTGGAGAGAAGGAGAGAGTTTATGTTAGCGGACACTTATCACCTTATTATGCAAAATTGTTCTTCTGGCCCGACAATTTAAATTGAAAAATAACTATAAATTTGTATGGCATAACTATGGAAAAAAATTTTTGAAGAGAAGTGAGACCGCGAGCCCAATACTTATTTACTCCGAAAACGATTTACTTATTCTAGTACGTTGACTTGGCAAACATTAAAATCATCCTCTTATGATTTTGTTAACTTATCGGATTTGCGGTGTCTTCTTCCTCCTATTTACAATCTTTCCTTCCTTAATATTGATGTTCGTAGTATTTTTTCAGCCTCTGATCGAATTTCTGTGTTTATGGATTCTCTCTCTTTTGATCTTGATATATTGTGTTTTACGGAAACATGGTGCTCCGAAAATGAGACGTTTGATTTGCCAGGTTATCGTGTTTTTTTCTCAAATAGACATCGGGGTGTGGGCGGTGGTGTGGCCATCTATACAGCTTATCGACTTCACCTTTTTCTTTATTGCAAATATTTAACATTTAGTTTGCCATTTTTGGAGGCAGTTACAATTGAAAACAGTAACCTATTACTAACAGTTTTATATCGACCACCGGAAGGGGCTTTTAATATTTTTTTTGAGAGATTTTTAGGAATTTTGGATTATGAGATTATAAACAATAATTTTTTGGTAGTGACAGGAGATATTAATGTTGACCTTTTGACAGATTCACCCAGATCTCAATTACTGCGGGACATCGTTCTTTCTTCTGGTTTTAAAAACTTGATTTATTGTCCTACTCGAATCACTAGCACCTCCCAGACCCTTCTTGATCCCCTTTTCACTAACTCGAAATATGGAGTTTCATTTGTTCTTGATTATTATTTAAGTGACCATCTTGCTTCAATCTCCTTTCTCCATTTCGATGATACTTCCAGACGAAGTGGTTTACCTCTAAATAATTTAACTAGAAACTTCAATGATTTAAACAAAACAAAGTTTAGTGACTTACTATCTTCTGTTAATTGGGATATAGTTTTTTCTACCTCTGATATAAATCTGCAATATAGTCGTTTTCTTGAAATTCTAACCTCCCTTTATGAAATGGCATTTCCTCTAGCCCAGTGTTTTCGGAGAAAAAGACAGCGCAAGCCATGAATTTCACAATTTCTTCTTCGGAAAATTAGATATAGAAACCAACTTTTTAAAAGATTTTTGACCTCTCGCTGTTTAACAGATCTCGGGGAGTTTCGATCTTATAGGAATTTACTTTCAAAGGATCTTAAAAGAGCGAAATCACAATATTATTTTGATTTATTTAATAACATTAACTTACGCCAAATTTGGTATTATTTCAATAAACTTTCTTATGCATCTCGTACTGGTGGACATTTTTTATCAAAAATTAATTATCGGGGCAATCTTTTTCTAGTCCTCAGAGTATTTCTAATGCATTTCTGATTGTCTACAGAGCCATCCTTTGCAGTTATTAAATTCTCTTCATTCTACTCGAGTGGACTCTTCAGACTTTCTTCGGCTTTCCCCTGGTGTAGATCATTCTTTTGTGATGGAACCTATTGACCGTGTTGCTGCGGATCTCCTGGTTGATCCTATTTTAATTTTATTTAATAATTGTTTTGAACAAGGTATTGTTCCAGACTTACTGAAAATTACTCGTATTACAATGATTTATAAAAAAATGGGATCGAAACGATCCCGGGAACTATAGGGCGATCTCAATTTTATCTGTTTTTGCCAAAGTTTTTGAGTCATTACTTAATACTAGACTAATTAAATTTCTTGAACAATTTAATATTCTACATCCTAATCAATTTGGGTTTCGTACTGGGATTTCTGTTGACACTGCACTTTTACATGCCCATAATATTATTTCCTCTGCACTTGATAATCGCCTGTTTACTATTGAAATCTTCTTAGATATAACTAAAGCTTTTGATTCCGTTTCTCATGATATTTTACTTGAAAAACTTAAATATATTGGTATTCGTGGTGTTACTCATTCTCTCTTTTCATCTTTCCTTCAAAATCGAAGACAGTTTGTTGCAATGACTGGTGGTGCCTCTGAACTTTCCTTGGTCAATATTGGTATTCCTCAGGGTTCTCCTTTGGGTCCTACACTATTCTTAATTTACATTAATGATTTACTATCCCTTTCATGTATTCCTTCTACAATTTTATTTGCAGATGACACTTCTATTTTTTTTGTTGGTGACTGTTTGGAGGATCTAATTGTTATTGCTAACACTGCGCTCTATGATATGACTGAATGGTTTCTAGATAATAAACTTACGATCAATACACATAAATCATCAACTGTGGTTTTCACACGATCAAAACGTGACATTTTTCCAATTTTACCTATTATTTATGATGATATTGTAATAAAATTTTGTGATGAGGTAAAATTCTTGGGTATAACTTTCACAGCAGATCTACGTTGAAACCGCCAATACGATAATGTTTGCCTAAATGACTCAAGAACCATTGGAATGAT
>QLNU02015359.1:70246684-70262522 GCA_006491805.2 Dysdera silvatica | reverse complement strand
CAGTCGCCTATTTCGCCTTATTGTCGCGCTAGCCCTATCTTTAACTTCCTTAACACTTTGGCTGCTTGTCCCGCGATTTCCACAGGAATCATAAAAGTAAAAAAATTTGCTCATCCCGCGATTTTCGCGGGTATGCAATTTTTCCCTCAATTTAAAAGCACATTCCACTTTTTTCTCATTTAGCCGTCGGTAATACATTTTCTACAACATTGAGACTTTGATTCGTGTTTTGGTCAAAGGATGTCACTATTATCGCCTAAATTTTCATATTTGCATACAGTTAGTCCCCTAACTGATGATACCGGAAAATGTTTATTGCCAAAACAAGAGCAAGGTTTGGGCTACAGTCTTTTGTCTTTTGTGAAACAGAAACTGGACATATTTCTGATTTTCTGATGCAGATGAGGGAACAGTGTATAATCCAAAATATAGCCATTATGCAGTTTCCACCAAAATTGTTTTGCAATTGATGGATCGAATTCTGGGAACAGTTTACTGTGTAATAACGATTAACTATCACATGTCTGCACAATTGGCAGACGTTTTAGTTTCAGAAAAAATGGACACTTTTGGAACAGATTAGAAAGGATCTTCCTCCCAATTTTTCAAATGAGAAAATCTCCAAAGGTGACGCTCTTGCGTATCAAATGGGTAAAGTTATGGCCCTGAAATGGCATGACAAAAAGAGTTTTTGTCTCATGATGCAAGTTTTTGTTTGGTGAAATGCAAATCCGGCAAAACTGTAATGAAATCAGTTGGTGTTTGTGATTACAATAACAAAATGGGCGGTTTCGATTTATGTGACCAAGAAATGTCATATTATCCCACTCTCAGGGGACAATAAGGAAAGTATTATGTAAAATCTTTCCAACAATTCTTGGGTCATCTTTGTGAAACACTTATGTACAAAAACGACAACCCATTGCAAAAATTAAAGCTTCTGGAGATTCGTACGCAAAGGGCAAAGTATCCAAATGTATTCAGATGGTGATACATGTGGTATACCTGGAAGACCTAGTTCTATTCTCAACATTTTGAGATTGGCAGCTCGTCATTTTCCAAGCCACATATCTCCTAATCCCATAGAAAAGAGCCTCGCGGATAGTGTGCTGTTTGTTGCTCCAAAAAAACTATAACTGGCAAAAAAAATTTGCAAAGAAACACGAGTTTAGTGTAAAACATGTGAAGTAGGTCTTTGCCAAGAACCTTGTTTTGAAATTTACCACACTAAACGTAATTTCTAGCGTAATATGTGTATCTATTGAATATTTTCATTAGTATACATATTTCGCATTGTATTCTATAAAGTAAACCGTAATTTAATCAAGATTTATTTTCAGAATTTTTGAATTTAAACGATTACTCTTAAAATTGATTTTTATGAAAGCCTGTTCTTATGCACGAAATTTATATTAAAAAAATCTTGTTTACAAAAATGTGCTACATATTTTAACTCTCAAATGCATATAGATTTGAAATATGTAATAAAACAAGTATGCAATTTTTGAAGCGACTTTGATAAAAAAAAAAAAAAATTGAGCAGTCAGAGGGTTAATGACCATAGGCTGTATTATGTATCTGACGAGGTAAATTTGTATGTATTTTCCTTTTAAAAGCTGGAGAGTAAATAAAATTGATTGGTTTTGTGTTTATGCTGTTTCAGAAAATAAAGTTCTAGTGACAAAGGAGCTTTCTTAATTTTTAATAATTTACTTACATAAAGGCAATATCGCCAGCTTTTCGTTTTACAGACTTCATCAGCTGTTTCCACTAAGGCAGCCTGATAAATCCACGTTTGTAATTACAGTTTTATCAGTTATGAACTATACAAATTTTTCTTTCTTGTACATTATTTAACTTCCAATATTTGGCAACGATGTTTGTACCTGCGTCCCGAATTCTGATAAAAACTCTGTCCGCTTTTTGCCATTAGTGTGCACGCGACGAGGAACTGGCCTCATGCGACCGTGTTTTTTTTAAACTTGTTTTAGCTTTGTGAGACATCCTATTGGAAATTTCTGTCGGAGCAAGATTGATTTGGTGTGAGGGAATTGTTCGAAGGGATGAATAAATCTTTTATATTGCTCCGAGAACCTACGCATTTATTTATTACGTGAATGTTCCTAAAGTGAAATATAGAGCCCCTAGAATTCTAGGCCGAAGCATCAGCCGCCATGTTGTTTACACATGTTGTTTACACATGTTGTTTACACAACAACGATTACCCTTAAAAATTTAAAAATTCTTTTTTTTCTTCTTATTCTAGGATCTGTTGGAAATCTAAGCATTTTATGCTCATTTCTCGAGTGATTTGATCAATTTACTGCGGCATAACCATAGATTTCACCCTATTTTATTAAAAATAACACACTTGTAAATCACTCAACTTTAACATAGCAGTGAATGAGATCACGTGATACGATGACATCAAAATGGCGGATACGCCATTTTGATGTCACTGTTTTTCATTTTTTTTAGTAGCCTTAGTGAAATACATTCAGCCACGCAATAATAGCTTTGCGTCGTTTCTCGGTCTCTTCTCTTAAGTTTTTGAGGCTTTTCTCAACGACGAATACTTCGTTGGTAACGTATTAAATTTCCTATGCAAGTTACATATACTGGTCTATAAGGCGTGAGAATAAGGCGCGGTCATGATATGTGAATGTAAGCCTAGCAATTACTGATTCGCATCCAGATTGAGCTTTCAAGACCATAACGAGGATTTAATTTCGGGAGGGGGTCAAAAATGTTTATCGCATATATCGATGCAATCACACCATGCAAGGCAGTAGCCAAGTCCTATTAAAAATGTAATATCAGGGAGGGGGAACCTGTCCCTAAGGTGCCCACTTCTGGATACTTGCATGATTGCTTTGATAATTTTTTTTTTCTCTGTAAAAATCCTTTCTCTCCTTATGAGTAACGCTCTTATGAGAGCGCTCTTATGAGTAACGCCTTATGAGTTGGCTCAGATGGTAATAGACTATGGCGGCATGTTCATTGGGGAGATGGAAGAAAGAAAATGAGAGAAGCCAGGAAAAGGAAAAGAAAAGAAAAACGTGATTTTCTGATGTATGTGAAATAAAACGCTGGATTGTAACTCGTGTATAATTTAATTACAATTAACGAAATGGTTATTAAATTTCTCAGATATTAATGATGTTTTATAATCGCAATGGCAACTGGCCTTCTATCCAGCCGCCGTTGCTGAGACAGGTGTACAAAAGACAACAGACTTACGAAACGATGTAGAGACAAAGTAAAGTAAAGTCATAACACTTACCCTTTATAAACTTATTTTAAGTAGTGTTTTATTTACGATATTTGGGATAGGGAATGGAAGGAAGTTTGGAAGAGAAATTGGGGAGGGTAATGGTGGTCATAAAAATTCAATGAAAATGGGGAGGTAAATATTGGTTTAGTCCAAAGGCGGTAAAAATTTAAATCCGCCTCTGATTAAAGCGCATTGTTGAACGAAGAAAAAAGAATTTTTTATCTATACATTATAACTATTTTTGATAATTGGACGGAAGAAACCCTGCCTTTATGTCATATGCATTTTTCAGTACAGTAGGACTTGTCTTTAATGAGCCCGAATTTAGCGAGAAAAATATGGGTTTGAGTTTAATTACGATGAAATTATGAGATTAAGTGCAATACGATTTAAGTTTCTTCAGCAAGTAAGACTTTTACAAATCCCAGATGTAACGAGCAATGGCGAGATTTTTAAACAAAATTTAGAAAATCCTTTAAAAGATTTATCGGTGATTAAAGAATGCAATTTTTGACGGAGACAAACACGATAAAATAAGCTTTTTACAGCACTTGAAAATGGAAAATGCCTGAGATCGCCTACTCTTTTAGAATACATAGAAAGAACTTCAAAATAAACACTATTTTGCGGCAAAGGATTGCACTGAAATGGCTATGTATTTAATGCAATAAATATTTCATGACGAAGTTTTGATGAACGAAGATACTGCACAAAGGAAGCAAAAAACAATAGGCTCTTTCTTGACCATCTCCAAATAAAACTTATTTCGGTAATAGTTGCTAATGTATTCTATTATAATATGGTTTTATGTATTCTTCTATAATATAATTTTATGTATTTTTTATATCATAGTTTTATGTGTTATTTTATAACATGGTTTTATGTATTTTTATAACATGGTTTTATGTATTTTTATAACATGGTTTTATGTATTTTTATAACATGGTTTTATGTATTTTTATAACATGGTTTTATGTATCCTTTTACGGCATGGTTTTATGCATTCTTTTATAAAATGCTTTTATGTATTCTTTTAAAACATGCTTTTATGTATTCTTTTATAACACAGTTTTATGTATGCTTTTATAACATGCTTTTATGTATTCTTTTATAACATAGTTCATGTATTTAGTTTTTTGCGCTAAATAGTCCCAGGGATAATACACTTCAGTTATTTATTCTCTACACTATCTAAGCAGCTTCATGTGTATTATCATTTTGACTATAAAAATCAATCCATGGTAATTTATTTCAATGCAATACATGTTCACTAAATTTTAAACAAAGCCAAAGCCGAATACTATTTCATTCATATTGTGTGCACCGCTGTGACGCATACAGATTTTGTTTTCAAAACTTGAAATTTTAAATTGCAAAACGGATTTACTGAGCGACGTGTTATACCGAGCATTTTGGTTGGTCCTAAATTGCTCGCTATATGCGAATCCCACTGCAGTTTTTCAATCATTATATTTCTCTAAACAAAAAATATAGGAATATGATAAAAATTATAAAATAAACTCTGTTGTATTTTCGTTCTGACGTTTTCAAAGTACAGAGAAACCTGGTGAAGTGACCACCTGGTTGAACAGGCCACCCGAATAATATGACCACTTTTTATAAGAGAAAAGTGGTAGGGACTTAGTGGCATGCCTATAACAAAGTCTATTTTCCATGATGATTATCTGTCTGTACTGAACATTGTTCAGTCCTAAAGATGGTCAGTTTAGTCATGTTTTGTTGTAATGGATCCTGTGCAAAATAACTTAATGACCGGGATCACTGAACAAGTATGCTCATTAACGATTAATGGAAAACATCGTTTATCGATTCATTTGATGAACGATTTAACAAATCAGTAGTAGGTACGTTCGACTTCAAAGTTATAAATATAGAGAAGGGAAACAAAATTTTGCAAAAAAAAAAAAGAAGGATGGGAAATTGCATTTCGCATCGAAATAGGATCGATGGTTTGGTTCTCAAATAATCTCTTGCACGAAATGTTATTACATGTAACCCTCTTATATTTTTGAATGGGTGGCTTCCCGTCAGTGTAGACTGAGGAAATTGTGCGTGACGGTTTTATTGACCTCTTTGGCTTATGTTCCATTAATGAATCAATTCGACGATCCGTTTCCAGACCTAAAGAAGAAACAAATCAGATAAAAGGTTGGTATATACAGTGGTAGTTGCACATGCGCGAATGTGAGCCGTTGTTTAAGAACTAGACGTCGGAAAAAGGTTGTAAATCACGTGTACAAAGAATTCCAGGTATTGAATTTGAACTCAAGCAATTAAATGTTATGAAGGGATCAAATCATCTTCATTTAGCCTTACGCTAGGGCTGTCCTGAAGAAAATTATTGAGAGTATGCGGTGCTATCTTAATTAAGAAGTATTGAAATTGAGGGGTTACTGGACTTGGTGACGTCATCGCGCCGCGCTGACTGGCATTTGACTGGTCGTCTATCGCCTATCCAAGCCCAAGGTGGCAGTTACCACTTTCATCAGTTTTTCATTCCTCACCTAGTCGTACGCAGGATATTATTTTGAGGCTTGGGGGAGTTCAGGATGTTTTTCCTCATTTGTTTCCCTTCAAGTTTGTAAATGACTAGAAAAAAAAAAGGCTGAACTTTGTTGAAAGTTGTCCAAAAACCAGCAAATACAAAAACTTTTTTGAGACCTTGAGAGCACGCGCCGCGTACTCTGTATTTTCTAAAATTTCTTGAGAAGGCGCACACAGTGCCCTTTAGAAGCAGCCCTGGTCATAACCATGGACAAATACTCCTACACACATGACGTAGTGGTATTCTTGTACCTGCCTAATCCTTAATTTTGTTTCCATACAAGGAGCTATTGTCGCTTTGGATCAGCTATGATGCTCCAGCTTTGCCAATACATGACTTTATAAAAAATTGTAAAAAGAACATCCATAGGCGAGCAGGCCTTCCTCACACAGTCTCGACAGATAAGAAATTTCCCTATCTTGCTTTGATTATCTTCATTGGCATTGTTAAAAAGAAATAGAAATATATTTCGGTGGAAATCAACCAGCACTGCTTAGAAACTGACGCGAAGAGTGGTCACAGTTATCACGATCAAAAACCAAAACACCATGTACTAGCCTTGACTAATTAATACCATGGTATCCTGTCAACTTCTGGTTCTAATATTTTTGTCTATATACAGTGTGTATCTAAATTATTAAACGTAAATAGTCAACAACTGTTATGGTCTCGTATTGAAACCACCCTCCTGCCTTTGCTCGTCAGTACAATTATAATTGTCTAAACGCACGTTCTAAACTCAAATATACCTTGTGGAAATTCACTACTTATTTTAAGGAATCCCCTAACGAAAACTAAGGCTTTCAATTCCCTCTCCCATTCTAAGCTGTCATTAATAAGATTATTCCATAACTTCCGCTTTACATATTGAAAATTAATAACTGATCAGGTTTAACGAGGCGAATGAAAAATATTGTTATTATAACTAATAATTAAGCCCAAGTACACCCCTACAGAGGCTTGCTCTTTAAATCAGATCAACGTTACTAAAGCTTTGTTACCCAAGTGTGATAATTAATTATGAATGTCTAATTAAGTCAACGTATTTTAATTACTTCCCTAGTCTAATAATTATGGCTTGATTTAATTTTTTTAAAAACGGAGAGAGAAACAATATTTCAATTATTTTGAGTACCTCTGACAATCAAAATTGGAAAAACCAGAGCATGTCCTTATTATGGAGTAATACACAGTGCAACGTTAGTGAAACGTATTAGATCACCACAGAGATGATCGACTTAGATCCCTAGATAATTAGATGCTTAAGTATAGTTAATTTATCAGGAAGCAATTCAACATATTGATTTAATATAACGTCCGGCTGGGGTAGAGATATTAATAGCAGTGTCTGCTAATTCCAGGTAACTAATGGAATTAGTTACCCGGAATTAACAAACATTGCTAATTGCAGGTAACTAATGGAACACGGCTGTTAGGAATTCCAGGTATTCAACCGCGATATTGCTGCTTCAATTTTAAAGATGAAATATCTTAAACAGCTTCAAATTAATTGCTTGTCTTTGTATGACTTTTGGTCAATTTTCCATGTCACTTGCTCTTGCAGTGGCGCAGCGGTAACGGGCTCACCTTGCATGCTGTTAACACAAGTTCCACTCCCAACAATGTTCAACTAAAAACGCTTACCGATTAGCTACTCACTGCAGAAGGTTGGTTCCCTAGGCATTAAGAGTTTCAGGTTCCTCGGAAAACTGTAGGTTCCGGCGCAGTGTGTCCTTTGCTCTTCTTGCACCATAAAACACACAAACAAAAACTACATGTGATTTCTTCAGAGGAATCAGTTTTCTACGTTTTTGCACATCGAAGGCCATATGAATTATACGTGATTCACACTAGTTTTACTTACTGAATCACCTTTCATGAATTACATTTTATGAATCACTGATTACCGATTAATTTATGAATTGCATTTTACTGAATTACATTTTATGAATCACCTTTGTTTCACCCACATGGATTGGTTTTATTTTATTTATTTATTTTTGTAATTTTCAAGCAAATCAGTGAGATTGCTATCAGATACTTTCCTCGTCAGTAGAAATGTTTCCATTGTCGAAAAAAAAAATTGTGTAAGTTACCAGCTATTTTTACATTGGGGCAGTCAAAATGTCCAATAAATTGCAGTTTATTTTTGGGCTAGAATAATTGTCGTTGTGCCACACAAATGATAAAATAAGCAAGGCATCGGAAATTATTTTTGAGGGACAGTTTACGAAAAAATTTAAACAATATGCACTTGCATATAACAAACAGCATCTATAAGGCACATACTTATATACACTGTATACACTGGTGCACTGTATACACTGTATACACCGGTATACACTGGTGCTTAGAACTGAGCAAACAAACACAAAGTACCTGGTATTCTGCTGATTTCATTTGCATAGCTCAGAATACTTTTAATAACATATTATTTTCAATAATATATAAATTTTAATAAGATTAACATATTATTTTCAATAATGTATAAATTTTAATAAGATTAACATCTTATTTTCAATAATATATAAATTTCAATAAGATTAACATATCATTTTCAATAACATTGACAAATTATTTTCAAGAACGTTAAAATATTATTTTCAATAACCTTAACATACCCTTTTCATTATATTACATTTCATTTTAATCAGGATATTGTATATGAGGTCTCTAGTGTACGATACATAAGAATTGAAATGTATTGAAATGCATTATGAAAAATCAATATGTTTTACCACAACAAACAGTTATTTCGACACTGGCGTAAGGTTTAAAAACACGACGTTTCGGGAGCCAACTGCTCCCTTTGTCGTGCGTTTTTAAACCTTACGCCAGTGTCGAAATAACTGTTTGTTATGGAATCTCCTGGTGAAACTCTGTATTGTTTCGTTAGATATTTCACCACGTTACATTATTTTGATCTTAGTGATATTTTAGCGGGTTTCAATAGATATTGAACCCGCTATTGCTGTTGGTTTTTCTGTCCGTACGCAATAAAAAGGGTAAGGCAAAGGTCTTCCGTAAATGCAATAATGATGGCTATTGTTAACGCTGAAAACCTACCGAGTTACTTGAGAATTAGAGGGTTGCGAATTAGAGGGTCGCGAATTAGGGAGTTGCGCATTGGAGGGCCGCGCATTACAGGGTCGCATATTAGAGGGTCGCGAATTAATGTTAATTGAAACCCGCTAAATTTAAATACTTTAGGCGATTTTCTTTCATTTGCTTGTATTTCATTTTTTTATCGTAAGACCCTTTTCAGAGTTATGTTTGATACTTTTGATTTATATGATTTATATTTCTACAGTGGCATTGGATTCGTTTAATATACAGGATGATTATAATTAAAGTTTCACGTATATTGAAACCTCCATAAAATGAAAACTACTGGACCAAAAGTTACCAAACTCGTAAACGTCGTAAAGGAGGTCATGTGATTTGATATCCTGTAAAAGAGTGATAATTTGTTCAAAAGGCCACCACCAGGAAAAATTGGCTTTTCAGGCTTTAATCAGGACCAGGGGTTTTGACTTTATGAATACCTCAGTGTCATAATTGGGCCAGCCTTCTTTGAATGGCTATCTATGGCAGGACCCATCATAAGCTCCGTAACTGCCGTTTACCTTGAATCTATATTTGGAAGTTTCGTGGTACCCGATCTTCAACAGCGTGGCATCTTAGGCAGCGCGAATTTTATGCGTAACGGATCCCCACCTCATATTGGTAGATCAACGAAACGGTTAATTTGGTTGCATTTTACTGCCGACAGAGTTATTTGTCAGCACTTTCCTGTTTCATGGCCACCTCGAAAGCCATACCTCAACCTATGTGACTTTCAGCTATAGGGTTATCTCAAAATTATATTTATATTCGTGACAACATCAGAAATTTGCACAAGTTAGAAACTGCGATTCACAGACATCTTTGTAACATCCCAGCTGATACGCTTCGAGCTACTGTAGAGAGCGCGATATTGCGCTTTAATCTGGCTGCAGGAAATGATGGGAGGCATATTGAATATATAATGCCATTACTGTTATTTGAAAAATGTGTTACGATGTCAATGCCAATAATAAACGTTGATTCCCCCATCCAAGTGGTGACTTTTTGAAGTGATTATTATTTACTTTTATTTTGCAGAATATCAAAACCCCATAACTTTCTTTACGATATCTGTTAGATATCCTGTGCTAACGTGAATCAAAGCTAAAAGGGTTTTAGCAGACCTTGCAAAATCAATAATAACAATGTCTGCAACGTCTTCAAAGGAAAGCAATAAGAATTATTTTCTCCATTATCTTCTCAACTAATGACCATTTGAGATCACCTGTAAAATTAAAAAGTAATGGAGGCATTATGAAGCAATTCTTTTAGAGGCACCGATATTATTATGGATTGTATAAGGTCCGCTTTTTTGACTAACAATTATTTCACTGAAAAAAAGATTTAGGGATTAAAAAGCCATAGAGATTGAATTTACTCGCAAGATCTTATTCCCTCATAATGGAGGGAAATGAAGAAAAATTAGTTTAAGTTCTTGTAGTATGCGTATGTTGGGTATTAATATGAGAAGATATTGTCCAATTTCGGCAGATTGAAATAGCGTATATTCATCAATCACCAAATCTTTATCTAACTTTCCTTTTTTCATATATTCGCTTCTTTTTTATATATCCTGTGTGTTCTTTCAATAGGTTCTCTCGTCAAGTCACGCAATATTTCCATTCTCCTATTTTTCCAGAACTTGTTTCGTATGTAAATACCACAGTTTAGTACATCCATGAAATACAAGCACACACGTCTCCTAAGCCACTTGTAAACTTGCGTGAGGTGCTTACTCGGCAATGGTATGAAGATATCCTCCTTCTTCGAACTTGTTCTTTGAAAAAATCGTTGGATTTTGCTATTTGTGAACGAACTCTTACATAGTATCCAGGCGACTAAGTGGTTAGCGTGAGGAATGCTCCAGCCAAAGCAATAATCAATATGGTTATATTGACTCGTCGAACCTCTTTCAAATGCACAAATAAATCTGCTGCAATGCAGATCATTTAGCAAAGTGCTCTGCAGTACAGGAATCATCTGCGTGTCAAATCTTTAATAACCGACTTACTGAACAAATCTGCTCGTTTATGGAAGACGAGCAAATACGTTCATCGATTCGTTCAAAGCGATTCGACACACCTGTCGCAGAAGTCTTAATTTTTTGTGACTAAATATGTCGTCTTCTTGATAGTTAGAAGAATGAGTTAATTCTCAAAAATTGTAATAGGTTTTTGAGATATTTTTTCCCCTGATCAGGGATAACTTTACACGTACATGTTGGAACATATTATCAATTAACCCTTAGAAGCCTTATTTTCAAAATTAAATTTAAAAATGTATTTATTGCAGTAGCCAGATAAATGGAAAAATAATAAAAAAATCACAATACATATTTTATATATTTATTTCGAAAAAAAAGCAGGTATAAATTTTGATACTTTAGGCATTAAGTCCATAAATATGTCGCACTAACTGTTTAAAAGTCCGGTAACAAATTTTATACTTCGGGCATTTAAGGGTTAATTTCCCCTCGTGGATTTTTAAAACACTACCCGGGAGCCTTTTGTGCCACATCTGTGTAGTACAAATATACCTTGAAAAATGTATATACGAAGAAGGAAAGTAAAAATTTCCTATCTCCCAGATGCCCAGTTGTTGTGACGCTATTACATATATATATGGAGTTATTATTGATTCGATTGCAGCCTGGGACGATGCTTTTCTTCCATTTTTACAGTCCAAGAGGTCTTGCTATGGTGGATTGTATTTACAGCTCTAGTTTGCGCTTTATACGTATGTGTCTGACCATCAAATCAACATTGGAATTCTTCTGAATTTAAGCTTTTCAATGTCTAGTTTAGAACTCACGTTCAGTTTTTGTCCCATCCCACGTGACCATCTCTTGTGACGTCACTGTCGGATGCACTAGAAAGAATACGATTATAGCTTTCGTTGTGGTCTCATGCGTTTTTGTCCAAAGATTTTTTATTTGAAAAATTTTTTAACGAAAAAAAAAATACGTTCAATTCGAGATTAAATTTTACGGCCTAAAGTTATATGACCCATCACGCTAGATAAAAATGATAGATTAACTAGTCTCCGATAATTTTTTAAACGTCCGTATTTATCCGACTCTGAAAATTGGCCAGATTAATGCAATGGTGTTAAAAAAATGGAAGATCTGTAAAAGTGAAGGAGTTTGAAGGCGCTCGTAAGTACGTAGGGATGAGCATCGAAGGTCGATGTTTTGCTTTCGATGTTCGATGTTTTCACCATCAATGGTAAACGCATCGGAGATCGATGTTTTCAGCATAGATGTTGAATACTCGATGTTTTGAGACCATCGATGTTTTTACTGAAATGTCGATTATTTTTAGTAATGCAAGAAATCTGTAATGTTTACCAATATTATGGATATTACGGCTGAAACGATTAACTATCAACTAAGTGATCATAGAGCAATAATTATTGAAGTACATAAGAATGATTAAGGTAATCAAAAACTTAAAATAAAAATCAAAAATTTAAGTAGTATGAACAGATTGAAATTTAGAAAGGAATTAAGCTAGATTAATTGGGAATTAGGAGCTTCTTAACTGTGTTAATAAATATGAAAAATTTATAAACAAAGTAATTGAATTATATGATAAAAATTTTCCGTGGAAAATTATAAAGAATAAGATACATAAAACAGGATGGATAAATAGAAATATATTAAATAAAATTAAATTGGGGAACAAAATATCTTAGTAAATTTAAATCAACAAAAAATAAAATTAATAAATTAATTCAAATAAGTAAAAATTATTTCTATGGAAAACATCTTAGTAATACTAATAGTAAAAGAAAATGAGAATTAATTAATAAAATTATTGGAAGATATAAAGGGAAAATAGTGTAATTAAGGTTATGTCAATAGATAATGAATTAATAACTAAGAGTGATGACATAACTGATGGTTTTAATAATTTTTCTGTTGAAATGTTGAAAATTTTCCTGCTGAAACACTAATAGGTAGAAGCGAAGATAATCTTGATAAATATAAGGATATATAGGATTAAGTAATGCTAAAACTATGTACATTGAGAATATAAATATGTTGGATATATATATAAAGAGATAAATAAAATTAATGTAAAAAAGGTGCTGGTATCGATGGGATTGGTCCTCTAATAATAAAGGAAAATGCTGATTTATTTGTTGGACCATTGTATAAATTATATAACGAATTCATTGACCAAGAGATGTTTCTACAGGAATTGAAAGTTACAAAAATAATTCCTGTGTTCAAGAAAGGGAAAAGGGAGAGATTGGAAAATTATTGGCCTATTGCTATAACATCTGCATTTGTAAAAATATTTAGAAATTTAATTTATAAAAAAATTACAAAATTCATAGACAAAAATCATACAATTAGTGATTATCACTATGGTTCCATGGATCATTGGTAAATCAACTGAGGAAGCTCTATTGAGAACAGTAGGTAAATTAAGAGAGATAATCGAGAAGGGGGAATATGCAGTAGGCATATTCTAAGATTTAAGTAAAGCTTTTGACGTTATTAATAGAAATATATTATTAGAAAAGCTGAATGATTGTGGTTTACGTGGAAAAATAAATAACTAATTAAAAAATTACTTAACAGAAATAAAACAAATTATATATATTGATGGGTTTGAATTAAATGCAATTACTTACAAATATGTTGTTCCCCAAGGTACTAATATTGGACCCCCTTATGTATTTCTTATATGTTAATGATATATTTAACCTTTCGAACACTGGTCATTTAACTTTGTTTGCAAATGACACTAGTGTATTGGTTACTGACAAGAATTTAGAATTAGAACTGGAAAAGAGTATTATCGAAAATGAGAAATATAGCAGATGGTTTAAGATGAATCAATTAAGAATGAATGACGAGAAAACTAAAATAGTAATATTTACAAATAAAAAAATAAATATAAATTAAATTTCTCAAAATTTTCAAACAAAAATAGAGGAAAAACAATAGAAATCGTTGAAAAAATAAATTTTTTGGGTTTGACATTCAGTAATAAACTTAAATGGAACCTATAAGTTAAGAAAATTATTAAAAAAAAATTATAAAGGAATTGGATTGTTGAGATTTTTAAATAATAGTCCTAGTAAAATTAGGATAGAATTAACAAACAGTTATTTTGACACTGGCGTAAGGTTTAAAAACACGACGTTTCGGGAGCCAACTGCTCCCTTTGTCAAGTGAAGGCAGAATGAAGAGTTCGTGAAAGTCCTAAGCTTATATACCCGCATGTTGGGAATCCCCATCTGACGCCATTTGGTGCGGAGCATTTCCAGCTGGGGAAACCCCAATCGGGGAAACCCTCGCCGGGAAAGCCCCCGCACCCGACGATGTCAGATGAACACCCCCAACTCGAGGTTTTGCAAAAATCCTGTAAGGTTCTGGTAGAGGTTTTGCGATGTTTATTGCACGACTCCTCAAACCGTAGGTTTCCCATGATTCCAGAAAAAGTCTACTCCCCAGATTCGTCACATTCTGATGTAATATTTTCATCGAATGCCAATCTGGTTCGTGACCCTCCCTGAAGACATGTTCAGCCAACTGGTTTGAATCGTCTCCCCTAGCTACCGCACGCATATGCTCCTTCCCTCGTAGACGTATCGATCTTCCCGTCTGTCCAACATACACCTTGTCACAGTCTCCACACGGTATTTGGTAAATAGCACCAGATTTTTCCTCCTCAGGGACGCGATCCTTAACTTTAAGTAATAGATCACGCAGGGTGTAGACAGATTTGGAGATAGAACTGCTTGTAGGATAAAATCGTACTATTCATTTATACATAGTCATATTGTCTATTCTAATTGTATTTGGGGTGAATGGAAGAGAACAAAACAGTTTTATTTAATAATATACAGAAAAGGATATGAAGTTATTTAATAATAACAAACACACTAATTGGAAAACAGCTATTAAGAATTAAAAATTAATACCAATTAGTGACATGCATAAATACTGTATCCTAATTAAAATGCATGAAAGAATAAAAGAGGGAAAACATCAGGAAATTATTAAAATACAGAAAAAAGAAAGGGATAGAAAGAGACTCAGATTTTTTAATGAATTAATACTACATAAAATAAGAACAAATAGTGGACAAGATGGCATTGATTATAAAAATTATGGTCCAAAATTATGGAATGAATTGCCAACAGAATTAAAAAATACAAATAATCTGCAATTATTAAAAAAAATTGAAGGAAAAATTATTGAATAATAATATGAATGATAAATATTGAATTTATATGGTACTAATTTATGAAGAGCTAAGATTTTAAGGCTAAAGAGCAAAAGGATAATTTGAGGATTAACACGCATTGTTTATATCGATACGTGTACTCACGAATGTGAATTTGTTGTGTGAATTCACTCTGATGCACGAGAGAGAGAGAGAGCAATTAGGTTATCCCTAAGAAGGGTAATAATACCTTACATCCTTATATACGGAGAAAGAGATCGTTGGTTTTGTCCTCGTTGGTCTAGCTGTCCAGGCACTCCCGGATCAACTGAGGGACTCCATTTCGACTCTAGGGCTTCTCTCTTTTTCTGCAATATCTAAAAACGCTCTAGCTTGAGCTTAAACGTGGGTGTCGAAAATTATTAAGTATAATAAATTCTCCCACGAAAAATCATAAAAAATTCGTCCCGTGTCTTTACGTGTTGACCATTATTTGACAATTGTGTTTTCCTTGAGGAAGGTAATAATATATATTTAAAAACTCTGATTTCTGCCAGTTTTAATCGCTGGCCTCTGGATAATACATGGATTCAAGAAGCACTATTAATCAATATTCTTATATTTCATAAATGATTTCTTGTGTAATTTTAAATTTTATATTATTTCTTAATAAATAACGAAATTTATTTTCCCTAACGATATGACAAAAGG
>QLNU02015359.1:70199929-70238816 GCA_006491805.2 Dysdera silvatica | reverse complement strand
TATAACAAAAAAATCGACGCACCAAGAAGGAGTTGTCCGATTGCGATAAAAATTGGTGGATGTGAAGAACATACATAGAAAAAGAAACGATTAAAATTTCAGAACAATTGAATGATTTATTGCAGAGTTTGACCGTTACAAAGGGAGGAAGTCAATAAGGCGTTGGTCCACCTCTGGCCTGGATGCAAGCTGTCACCCGGCGTGGCATAGACTGATAAAGATCCCGGATGGTGTCCTGCGGAATTTCTTGCCAAATTGTCTCCAACTGTCGGGCTAAATCGTCAACATTCCGGGATGGTTGCAATCGCCTTCCCATAGCGTCCCAAATGTGCTCTATGGGAGAGAGATCAGGAGACCTAGCTTGCCAAGGAAGTGTTGGGCAAGCTTGAAGACAATTCATAGCAACACGTGCCGTGTGCGGCCGGGCATTGTCTTGTTGAAACGTAAGTCCAGGGTGTCGCAAAAGGAACGGTAACACAACCGGTCGTCTACGTACCGCTGTGCTGTAAGTGTGCCAGAAATGACCACCAAAGGGGTCCGGCTATCAAAGGAGATGGCACCCCAGACCATAACGCCCTGTTGTGGGCATGTGTGGCGTGCGATAGTAAGGGCAGGATCCCCACGCTGCCCTGGACGTCTCCAGACACGTCTGCGGTTGTCGTCAGGACACAGTTGGAAACGGGACTCGTCACTAAAGACTATACGTCCCCAGTCAGCGCAGTTCCAAGTTGATCGAGCCCGGCACCACTGTAATCGGACTTGACGGTGTAAAGGCGTGAGAGGTAAGCGGCGTAACGGTCGGCGCGAGCGTAAATTCCGCTCTCTCAGTCGTCTGCAGAGGGTCATGTTGGACACATGTGTGCGGGCCACACGTTGGATAGTTGATAACGACGAATCCGGTGCTGTGACAGCTGCTCTGACAATCGCTCTGTCTTCCCGTTCTGTTGTGGCCCTAGGTCGACCGCTGCCGTCCCGACGCTGACATCTGCCGTTGTTGACCCACTCTTGCCAGCACCGTCCAATCGCCGCATCGCTTCGACCCACATGTCCAGCGATTCTTCGATTCGTCCAACCAGCCTCTTTCAATCCGATAGCACAACCTCTTTCAAACTCTGACATATGCTCGTAATGAGCACGAATCTTTCGGCGAGGCATTGTTACAGTCGACGTAAGATATCCGCAGTCAAAATGCAACAGAAATTTTGACCACATATTGAGAATCGCTCCTTATATACACCTGCTGAATGCGCAGTTCCGATGCGCTGGAGTTCCCGCTATTCATTCATTGGACACCAAATTTTAATCATTTGCATGTTCGGTCAAAATGTCTTTGCATACGAAATTTCATTACAATCGGACAATTCCTTCTTGGTGAGTGGATTTTTTTGTTATAGAGTGTATATTCACATGCTTTAAAATATTTGTTAATCACAACTATTCCTTGCATTGAATTTGTGCCATTCTTTTAAAGTATCGATTTTTCAATGTGGCCATAGTGATTTAATTGCCTTTACAAAAATGTTTGCGATATACTTTAAGTTTGCAATCTATTGCGGATAAATATGCAATTGTCAACATTTCTACATGATTCTTCTCTACGCGTTCTAATTTTGTACCTGAGGAAATAAAATTTTCTGCCATGTATCCAAGTATTTCTTAAACTAACTATACTAAACAGGGTATATTTTCTAAATACGAAGTTCCTCTTTATTGAAATGTTCAAATATTTCTGACTAATATTTTCAGAGATTCTGTGGCTTTGCCCCATGCAATAACCCTTGATTCAAGAAATTATTATACGATGAAATTTATCAGACAACTAATGATTCTTTATGATCCTCTTGAATGATTTGTCAAATTTAGGTGCTATAAAATCAAAAGCCTACCCAAACTCATCCTTTTTGCATCAAAACACAAATTTTAAAATTACAACAAAAGCTCCAACAGAAGATTCCCCTGAGGAAAACCGAATTTCCAAAACCACAGTTATAGATTTTTTAGCCACCAAAATCTTAGACATCGCTTGAGCTCACTTATAATAATTTATTTAAATTTGTCTATGGGAATAAATTCCAATGTCTTCTTATTTATATCTTCGTTTTCAATTGGGCTGTTTCATTTATTGCAATTCGTCGAACGTCGCAAAATTTGAAGTTTGTTGGCACTTCCTTTTTTTTGAATATTTTAATTGGATATTTTCTATTGATTAGGACTGACCTTGATTGATTATATTGATGTTGATTGGTTGTATTGACCTTGATTGATTCTACCGATCTTGACTGATTCTATTAGTCTTATCTTAGAATACAGTGCCGCCTACGGCAGCCACATTTCTCCCATCCAAATACTTAACAAGGACAACAAATACTGATTTTTGAGAACAAAATACAACCAAAAGTTAGATAATTCTTTTATAAAAAACAATTAAGTAAACTATGTAGGTCAAAATGTTAGGCAGCATGGGCTTTGTTTTTATCTTTACCTACATTGTTGCCTAAGCATGTATATAACCAATCATTTCATATTCCGGTTTATAATAAAATCGTGTACAGTTTATAAAAAAAATGAATGAACCTACAAAGCATATGTCCCAAAATTATAATATCACCCTTATAAATCGAGTTGTTAATAAAAATATTTGTGATCTCTAATTTTAAATATTTTTGAATGCCGCATTTTTTAGTGTCACGGAGAATTTGGGAAAAGTATGAAGCCTCTATCAAACACGCTTAGAAGGAAACCTTTCTCCATTATTTCAAATTGCACCCCCTGTGTATTATTTCAAAACATAGAACGTTCAATAATGCTTTGTGACTAAACGCGAAAAAATGTGTGCATTAAATGCATACGCATGTCAGCTCAAACCTTCTTGATCATTGCTACTGATATCTAGCGCTGATGTCATTTCCTGCAATTAGTTTCGCCGCATAATTCCTTTAACATGTATTGCTGTTCGGGCTCTACAAGCCCCCGTTTCATTCAGCTGGGAAAACTTTTTGCTCTACACGCTAAATGTTATTGTGCTTGAAAGGAAGCACTTCAACATCGAATGTACGCCAATAATTCTCTCTCTTACGAATCTGTGGTGTAGAGTTCAAAGCAATAGAGGAAGTGAAAGCAAATCAAAGGAGTAGGTACATATGTATAGACTCGTGTTAATTTGGACAGTTGAGAAAAAAATTTAGACAAGGGTAGAATCTACTTTTCCTCTAGACATTAGAGATTGTGCCTTCGAACAATCTGATGAAATGAATAAGTTAGAAGCTGTAGTTCATTTTATAGGAGAAAACTCAAATAGAAAGGGTTTGAAATACGAGTTTAATCGTGCTTAATTTCCAAATAACGGCGCTTGTCGTTTATTATCTCTTCAGTGCCGTGTTGTGACAGTTATTGTCATTTATCTATGACAATATTGTGTATACTGCCACAATGATGTCTGTTTCTTGACTAAAAAAGAGCCAATTTTAAATTTATCATATTTGAAATAAATTCAAATTACATTAAAATTATGACAAAATGCCTTTAATGTTATCGGAAAATATTCCAAATAAACAATTACTGATAGCTGTAATCGTCCAATCTTTTAGTATTTCCCAAATAAGAACTAAAAAAATGTAGTCAGTAGCTTTATTCTAGCCTGTGGAGTAGAAAAAGAATCCATCAGTTGCAATCTGTGGAAACTGATGAATAAACGAATGGTTCATAAGTTTTCAGTTCATGTAAACACCTGATCCTGACATCTAACTTTAGCTCGAACTTTAGCTCGAACTTTATTTTCGTCGTCGATCGGAAAAAAAGTGTGCAAACATAGAGCAGTAAGAAGAAAGCAGTAACCCCGTCAGAGGGAAAAAGATCGATTAGGAGGGAAATTGGCTGGTCGTGAGGGAAATTCTGCTCCAACTAAGTCAAAGGTAGGTGCGGCACGAATGGAACGTTCCCTTTTGGGATGACAAAGTCGATTCGAAAATTCGCTTTTGTTAATATCCTAATGCTTCTCAAACTTTGAATTTTAAAGTGTTTTAAAAAATGCATTTGGAAAACTGAATTATTGTGAAAGGTAAGTGCTAGGTATTGTCTCTATGGAAGAAATCGAACTTCGGAAATTGGTTCGGTGGCATAAAAATGCAATATTTTTTATATGTATAATCTTGACATGTGATTTTTTTTGGTTTCAGAGAAGTTTCAGGTATTCGATGAATATGTGGAAACCGAACTAAATAATAATATTATAAAACGCGTAATATTTAATAAATAAAAACTGAAAATTTTGATACAATAGGTAGAGATAATTTTTCTTCTTAAGTTGTTACAGTATTTTTACCACCCTATGAATGTGATAATACACTGGCTTCCCAAAAGTTAAGTACGCAATGCAAATTTTCAATTTTCGAAAGCATATTGAAATTTGAGCGGCTGAAAATAGCTGAGGATGTAGATCGTAGTATGCAAATATAGTATGTTACGCTCAGTTACGATTGACTCTCCGGATATATGATAATTAGGCAGTCATTGAAGACGCCATCATTCTGAAGGATTTTAAGAGGTGAATTGAAATGCTGAGACGAAGTATTTATAACTTTTGTAGGATTGTTTTTTTGTGGTATTCTTGTTCCTATGGCTGAAAAAGACGAATGACAGATAGATAGTGGGCCCTGGCGGGTTGTTGGAAGCAATAAAGCAAGTCCACTCAATCAAAGATGTCGTTATTTTCTTTGGCGTTGATCACTCGGTAATTTCTGGATTATGGAAACAATTCCGATGATCGGTATATTACTATAGTAGCCAAGTGGAATTGACGAGTGACCTTCACAACTGTTATATTCATAGTTGCAGCCGTGATTGGTAAGACAGTACCTCCCAGTACTATGCTCCGAATGCTCCACATGAAGGGACCGTATGCTAGAGTACCACGCGTTTGCGTTCCACTAACCGTCCAAGCCAGAGGGGAAAGACTAAAGTGGTGTCGTCAACGTGTCAATTGGACAGCCTCAGATTGGTGCAACGTCCTGTTCACAGACGAGCACAGATTTGTCCTGGAATTAGATGATAAGCGTGTAAGGGTCTAGAGAGAACGAGGCATGCGCAATCAGTCCAAGAACATCATCGAACATCACACATTTAGAGCAGCTTCATGGTGTTCATTGGCAGCTTCATGGTGTGGGCTGGAATTTCAATTGGATATTACACCGAGCTGCACATCTTTAAAAGCGGTTCTGTGACTGCTGCGTGGTATCGGGATGAAGTCCCAGACCCCGTTATGTGACTCTGCACTGCAGCAGTTGGTCCTGATTTCCTCTTTATGGACAATAATGCCAGTTACCACCGAGCCAACGACGTTGATGAGTACCTGGAAAGTGAGGGTATTTCTCGTATGGTATGACAAGTGAATTCTCCCGACCTTAATTACATTGTAAACATTAGGGAGGCCATCGAGCGTGCTGTCTCTGCACGTTCATCTCCTCCAGTCAGTCACTTTGTATATAATTCTTATTTTCTTTAATGCATAAATACATTTGCAACCTTCATGTAAAATTTCGCGTTAACCAAAGCTTTACTTTTCCATTTTTGTTGATTTTAACCCTCTTGTGCTTAATTTATGTAAGTCAGTGTGTTTTGAAACGGACTTTCAAAGCAAAGAGTACTTTCTAAATAAAATACAAAAATTTGAAATAACGAGAGGGTAATTGAAGTCTGCTTTTTGTTATCTTGAATTTTACGATTTTCTGATTAAAATTTGTAAAGCTCTGATTTAAAATTTGAATATTGAATGTCGTGTGATATTAGCAAAATCAGCATTAAAGCAATTTACTTTATTTTGTTCAATTTTGACATCTCGATAGCAATTTCAATTACAAACGTAACATTCACACATCACAAGCTGGAAATGGTAGTAAGAAAATTAAAATTGTCATCTTCCACAAAATAAAAACGGAATCTCAAAATATTAAAAAAATTACTTGAAATGTTATAAAATTAATGACGTCAAGAGAACGAGTGAAAAAATATTGTAGAATCATTAATTGCTTGAGTACATATAAATTAAATCGTCCATTGGTAATGAAAGCAGCAAAAGATCATAATCATATACAGACAGACAAACACTACAGTTTACAGAATGTAAGAGTTTGCATGCAAACTGCAATTCGATTATAAGTTTTCTTTCAATAACGAATTATGAATCGAAAATTTTATATTCCCAGTTGTAACAGCTATACGAATTGACATAGATAAATTCTCTCAAGCCGAACTTTAAATTTCTTTACACGAATTGTACGCAAAAATGATACTTTCCACCGTTTTGAATCATTCCATTATTTGGATCTAAATACTTTAGAAATGTATGAATATATTGGTATGGATTATTTAGTCGCTATAGAGAATACATCACAGTAAAATACATTATACGCAGTACAACACATCCATGGAGTATATACATCGCAGCCTTAATACATTGATTTCAGATTTAGTTCAAATTTGCGCCGCAGTCGTTGCATGGTTCTTCTGATGCAGGGTGTATAAGCGAGAAAGCAGACAGGGGAAATTAGTGACTTTTTTTTCCCTCATCTTCATTTTGGACCAGCTGTTCCCTTCCCGAGCAAACCTGGAACGTTATTTTCTCTTTAGATCTTAATCTTCTTTTTCTCTTCTTTTTTTAAGAGTTTCTTAAGAGAACTAATAGTCTCTGTGCAGTAAGCTATTTGTATGGGACGTGTTTCCTTTGAAGAAGAACTCAAAAACTCAGTTTTTGAGCTCAAAAACTCAGAATTCGTTGGCGTAGATAAAAAAGAATTGAAACTTTTTCTATTAAATGATAATAAACTAATCTGAAGACATGTTTTTCTTTAATTATATTTAGCGGTTTTATTTTGTTTAATAGGCTTTGTAACGAACGTAACCTTCAGCTTTCATGGCTAAATTTTTTTCATTAGGTTTCATTCCAAACTTCATTATTCAGATATACATTCTGCACTCTTCCATTTTTAACCTATCATCAACAGTAGAATTATTTATGGGACAAAATTAATTGAACAAATGTATACAAGTCGACAAACATTGAAAACACGGCACCACATCTCCTCTCCCTTAGATTAAACTAAATATAATTAATATTATAAATAGTGATTTAACTATTTTTAAATTATGAATAATATATTACTTCATAATAATTATATAATAATACTATAACACATATAATAATAATTATATTAATAGCATAATACATTTAGAGCTATGTTATCAACATGCGTATGTGTTTAAATATTATATAATATTAGCTGCGCAGTATGGGTTGCCAGCCTCCGGGTCAAGTTAAGTATTGAGCCCATTAAAGCCCATTAAAATTAATAATTAAAATTATAATAATTTTGATAATTTTTATTAATAATTAAATTTATGTGATTAAACAATCTGAATGAGTTGTTGATAATTAGCAATTAATTACTAATATTTAATGCGAAAAAATTAAATAAATTACGAATGGTATTAGAGACAAGTGCATTAGCATTTTGAGAAGCAGCCATTAAAAAGTATAGACTAAAATGGCGAATGTTTCGAAGCTAGCGCAGCTTTGTCTTCAGTGAGAAATTGGTTAAAATGCTGGAATATTATTTAAGCGTCACATGTTCTGCAGATAGATCGTGGAACCTGCAGAATATGTAACGCTTAAATAATATTCCAGCATTTCAAACGATTTCACACCGAAGATGAAGCTATGGTAGCTTCAAAACGTTTGCCGTCAACTTGTTCTGTATACTTTTTAATGGCTGCTTCTCAAAATGCTAATATATTAATTACGAATATGATAATAATGTAAATAATAGAACATTAAATATCATACCATCACTGGCATAGACAATAGACATTAACACTTCCAGTTTACTAGTAGTGGGCAATTGGAAAAACTTACATATCTCAAATTGATTTCGTTTTATACTTTATACAGGGTGCTCTCTACAGTCTGGTGTTTCGCAAAGAACTTTTGAACGAAGGCTCGTAGAGCTGTAAAATTTAGGTGCGAGTATAGTGAAGTGCCCATGGCCGATGAAATGAGATCGACGGCAGCGTCATCTGTGGCGAAATTGGGAAGTTATTGCACCTAATTCTGGAACTAGAAGGGATACAGGAAAATTTTCAATTATAAAGTTGTTAAGCACTAACTAATTTGTAAGAAACGTGTTTTTTTCACCACCTTAATAGGGCAAAATTTGCAATTTAAGAGGTTTTAAAGGTATCCGTCCAGCAACGCCATTGTTGGTCAAAATTCCGATTTAATGTCAATCATTAACTTCAATTTTCAAAATTCATGTTAACTTCAATCATTCATTCTTGTAATTCTGTAAAACTTCATTCATTATGTAAATACAGATCCGTGTTACGTACTACGTACATTATAATGGACAAAAATCGATGTTACTAATGCTCTTGTAGAAATGTTACTATTTTGTGTTATTATGATTATTTGGTATGATGCGGTAGAGAAGACAACCCTATTGTACCGCAGTTGTACCAGTGGCGTAGTTGGTTAAGGCATTAGCCTGGAAACTAATTGGATTATCGTCGTGAAATAATCACGCCATACCATCGGCGTTGGTATCACTACGCCAATAAACGTTGATTGATTGACATTGTTGTTTGATTTAATCTGCGTAGTGTTCGATTTATATAAAATGGATACATATATTTACTTATTAGTAAAGCTGAAACAGACATTTTTCACTGAGAGGTTTGACATCGGGTTTTTTTTTTTGTAAGTATGTCAGTATCACATCTGTTGTTGATAAACGACAGAAGTGTTTTGATTATTGATATTACAAAACGCATAAATGTGAATAGAATAAAATCAAACACTGAGAGTTCGCTATTTCAAAGAGAGGGTGAGGTGTAATTTTTGTACGAATTAATTTATATCTTGCATGAGCCGACGGGTCGAAGACATCTGGTCTAGATAATTAATAATTAATTAATTATCTTAACTTTGATTAATATTAATAATTTATTGATTAATATTGATAATGTATGATATATGATGATGATATATGATTAATATTGATAATTTATTAATTAATTGATGTTATTGATTTCTATCAGTTTCTTGAAGAAACGTTTGGTGGTAACGCTTTAAATTTAAAAAAAGAACGTAATCTCATAAGAAAAACAGAGTGAAGACAAAGTTTAAGTGAAAATTGTGTTTTGTAGTTTGAAGATGTTCCATGTTTTGAAAGAGTATTGTTTAGTCCTTCAATCCTTTGTTAGCAATTCATGTTTACATATTTATACCCCTTTTTTACACTACATACTTGAAGATTTGGTTGCGTGATCAATCTAGAATATTATTTGCTTCATCGGTTGCTGATATCGAACACCCGGTTCTTTAAAAAATGTTATAAAATATCTTTTAAAATTGTTTAAAAGCATAAGAAATTATTTAAAAAGTATCACGAAATAAATATATATGTCACGAAATAATATAGCTTTAGAGAAAATAATTATTTTCCAAGAAGCATAATGGAAGGATATCTGAAAGAATGAATTCTATTCAAGGGAGCAGTAGATTTGAAGGAAAATGCAAAAAGTATCAAAGTGGTTAAACTATTAGTCTATCGACTAAATTATTATTCTGTGGACTAAACTATTATTCAAAAATTAAGTATTATTGCACAAATATAGTCAGTGTTGTATATGAATAATCACTGTCATTTTTCATTTATATATCAAGCCCTTCCCAATGGCCTGGGATAATTGAACCTTCGTATATCATGAGCTTTTCTAATAAATGTAAAATTTTGGGATTTGACTTCAGTAATGTTTTGTCCATTTTGAGAACGGTGTAAAATGTTGTCCCAGATTTCTCTACATTATGCACAATGCACAAACTGCAATTTTAACAATTATAGTTTCATCATACAGAGTCTTTCAAGTTTGGCTTTTAAAATTTTGTACTTCATTATTTTTTACACCTTTTTCTCACATATCTCTCTCACCCTGTGCTTGAATGGTTTCATTATTATCCTCTTCCATCTGATATTAATATCGTATGCTAGTAAATTTTTGGTAGTTTCCCTGGATTTTTCTGGTGAACGAATGTTCTTTCGAATTAGAGGTTTTTGATTGTTTTCAGTTTTGAATGTGAAAGAAAAGTTAGTTTTAGACACTAAAATAAATCAGACAGTTCCTGATTATGATGAATCACTAATGTTTATATTTATTTTATTTAGGATAAATTTCCGAAATTTATATATTTTAATTCCGTGAAATTTTCGCTACAAAAAAACATTTATATGTAGGCGATAGGAGAGTTTTGGCTTTTTTTATCCAAGTTCCTGAAGGAGTATATGGAAATAGAACCTTAGGGGGAAAAGAGTTGTCAGTGCGGCAAATATACCCGAATATATCTGTTTATAACGAGTGATGCTTGCTTTTACAGACTTCCCAAGTTTTGGCCAAGCAAGCAAAAGTGATATCTGCGAGAGAATATTTCTATTCCTTTCTATAAAAGTGTCGAAGCAGATAAGTATATTCTATAAAATCACCAAAGAGTTGAAGAAGTAGTGGAAAGGACTCGTCTTTTGGATTCTGCGGAAAGGGATTTTGAGAATTTTGGATTAAATTGTATTCTCTGCTTTCGGAATTCTTGTAAAAATTGCGGAAGAGCATTTTAGAAGACTCAGAAGGCAATTTTAGAAGTAAGGAAATAACACCGAGAAGATTCTTAAGGGATTAGCCTGGCTTACCGTAATCTTCTAAAAATCTTTCAGCGAAGAAGAGGTAATCTGATTAATTCCTACGTTTCGAGTTGCCTCTTCTAGGTAATACTATATGTACTTATTGTTAAACCAATCTCAAAGGGCAACTAGCTCCAATCTCTTCTTTTATTATTTAGTAAACTTAACCAAAGAAGGCAAGAACGCACTTCTCCTGAGTGCAATTTTAACTATTCACTCAGAAACTGGATATTCAATAAAAAACATGAAGTCGTGACGTTTGAGAATAAGTAAATATTTTAGAAAGATCGTGCGTACGTTATTCGAATGACGTTGGTGACGAACAGTTGGATGCTCTAAATTTATTTTGAAATGGGGTTGGTTCTTCACGTCATACCATGCCTAACCTTCTCTGGGTTATAGTACCATATTCATGAAGATTGTATTCATACCATAAATATTACTCGCAAATAAATACAGTTCCTTCTCTATTATTTTTCTTTGTCACATTTCATGTGTCCGATAGAATCATTGATGATACAATCATCTGCTAATAATGATATGTTTGATAGAATAGATGGATAATAATCATGTGTTCGATAGAATAATAATGAACATGTGTTTCGTATAACCCTTTGATAATAATAATCAATAGGCTTGAATTAGTATGCTTTGTAAATATATAGGCTGAAGAAAAAATATTAAAATCACATATAAGTGATCATAAAACAATACTAATAAAATTGATAAATGAAAAAATTCCTAAACGATAAAAAATAAAAAACAAGAAGAATTTCCATGAGAAATATAGAAAATTTTTGTAAATTGTTAATAGATATCAATTGGGAAATACTAAATAATAGATCTGGGGATGAATTGTACGATAAATTTATGGATATATTGAGGATTACATAGGAAAAATGTTTTGTATATAAGGAGATCAAAACAACAAAATACTTAGATAAACCATGGTTTGGAAAACTGATCAAAAAAAATTAAAAAGTAAAAATAAAGCATATATAGAATTTATGAGAACCAAAACCAAAAATGATTGGGAAATATTTAAAAAAAAGAAATCTATTAAATAAAATAATTAAAAACAAAAACTCTTCATTATAATAATATATTTATGACTAAAGATCCAAAACAACAATGGGCAAATATAAATAAGTTAATGGGTGAAAAAGATAAAAATTTAAATACAAAATTAGTAATAAATATAAATAATGTCAAAATAACGGACATACACACTCCCGCAAATCCTTTTAATGATTTTTATATAAATATAATGGAAGAAATTATACAATTAAATAATAATGGTCTGGATATAAATTATCAACGAGTAGAATTACAAGAAAATAGCATGTATCTTGCAGAATTCACAAAAGAAGAAATAAAAAAAAGGAACTTCAAAAAATTAAACAAAATAAGGGTGAAAGGCTTGATGGCATTAAACTAAAATTAGTAAAATTTTGTGCTGAAGAAAGCGAGTGTATATGATTTTTAATAATATCCTTGAGACGTCATATATACCAATAAAAATGAAAACAAGTAAAGTTATTCCAATATTTAAAAAAGGGGATAGGAAATGTCTATCGAACTATAGACCAATCTCAATAATTCCTATATTCTCAAAAATCTTTGAAAAACTATTATACAATAGGCTATTGAAATATTTGGACACATATAATATATTAAATTCAAGACAATATGGGTTCCGAAAAAATTGGACAACAGAGGATCCTCATTAAAACATTTAATAAAATTCCACAACAAAAAAAAATAAAGAATTTGTTACAGGCATTTTCTTTGACTTACACAAGGCTTTCGATATTATAAATAGACCAATCATTGTTATTAATTAAAATGCAAATGTATGGAGTTAGAGATAATGTGCTTAAATTGTTTCATAGTTATTTAACAGGTAGAACTAAAATTGTGCAAATAAATCATATACATTCTAATCAAAATCAAAATATACGTGGACTCCCCCGAGGCTCCATATTTGGGCCGCTATTATTTCTCATATATATAAATGATATTACTGACACTAACATTGATGCAAACTTATTTGCTGGCGACATAAGTCTGGTTTTTAGAGATATATCACAAGAAAACCTCTTCATCAAGGCAAAATTAAAACTAGAAATTCTAAATCAGTGGTTTAAAAATAATAAACTAATAGTTAATAGAGAAAAAACTAAGCATATACTTTTTCATAATATAAATAAAAAATTAGATAATTTGGAAATATTAAAGTTAGATAATAAGGAAATAAAGAAAACGGATGAAATTAAGTTCCTTGGTATTTATATAAATGAAGTTTAAATTGGAATAAATATATTTTGGAAGTTAATAAAAAAAATTAGAAAAAGTGTAGGAGTATTAAAGATTAAAAATCTGTTACCCTTAGACATAAAAATTCAATTATATTATTCATTGATATATAGGTATATTTTATATGGAAATAGTGTCTGGGCAAATATGAATATAAAAAATCGAAAAAGTATGAAAACAATATTAAATAGATTTTGGAACAATGTAACGCAAAAAAAAAACAAAAAACAAGAAATAAAAATTGAAAATAATATAATGAATTTAGATCAAATACATGGATTTAAAATTTTGATAATGATATTTAATCGAATAAAAAAAGGGAAGTATATTGAGGAAATAAATATAGAAAATAAACCAAATGAGAACAATACTCGATCAGGGGGAAACTTCAAAAATTAAAATAATAAGTACAAACATGGGTTCCGGTAATATAAATTATTATGGTATTAAGATGTGGAATTCATTACCAAACGAAATAAAAAATATTACATCAGGGACTGAATTTAGAAACAAATTAAGAAGACTAATTATAAGAAATGAAACTTAAGCCAGTATATGGAGAGAGGGAATTAACTTTTGGTTTTGCTACTCTTGCCCCATGTACAGGATTGACAAATCTGTAGCAAGAAAAAATTAAAGTATTGTATTGTATGTGTTTCACAGAATCCTTTGGTAAAAACATGTTTTCGGTAGAATGATTTGATAATAATAATGCATTTGATGGACTCGTTTGTCAATAAGCATGTGTTCAATAGAATCGTTTGATAATCGTGTGTTCGAGAGTATATTCGATAATAACCATGTATTCGATATGCTCGTTTGATAATTATATGTTCGATAGAGCTATTTGATAGTAATCATGTGTTTAGTAGAATTATTTTATAATTAGCAGGTGTTCCATAGAATCATTTGATAATTACCAAGTGTTCAGCAGAATCATTTGATAATAATAATAATAATAATGTGTTTCATAGAATTATTTATTAATTAGTATCCCAAGAATCGAGATACTAACAATTTTGAAAGAGTTACCAAAGTGTTTTATATATTGCAATCCACGATAATATACATTTTGTTCATGTCTATGTACATAACTGAAATTGAATATAAATAAATAAAATAAATAATCGAAAAAGAATATAAAAGCACTTTAATCCTCTATTAAAGTGCTTTTATATTCTTTTTCGTCGAATTTCATGGTATTAAGGTAGGCCCATTCTGAAACTAAAGTTGTTGGCCACCTCACTCAAATTTATTATTCTTATCAAGTAAAGTTTGGAGTCTTCCTGCCGTTGTCCAATACTTTTATGACTCATTATCGTCACATGCATAGGCATGGATTTATATGCGCCCGTGCGGCTCGAGCCCCCCAATAATTTGAAATAAATTGCAATTTTATGTATATTGTAATGTATAAATGTACATAACATGTGTTTGCCCCCCCCCCCACGAATAATTTTGAAAATTCTACGGTGATGGTCGCGTATGCTCATCCCAATATACCTCTGTCCCCCATGCCATATATTTATTTTATTTCTTCATAAACTTCTCCAAATTTCTCATATCTCATAGATATAACAATTTCAGTTTGCTTCTCTGTATATATCTGTGTATATATAAATATATATATATATAAATACCATCAAGAATAGCACTAGAGAAAACCATCGTGGGGACATGACATAAGTTAAATCTTCTTCTTCTCTCGTGTCCTAAGTACTTATTAAATATTTTTCCAATATTCGGCAGCATATAAAGCACTGTCATTTACCTTTGCCAGATCTTCCCTCGGTCAAGTTATGGACATTCTCGGACATACCAGTAAGTGATCGTAGTTCTGAATCATGCCGCACTCGTCGTCATTACCCATCTCCCATTTAATTAGGTTTGTTTTGCACCGGGTGACCTCGGTCCGCAAGCGGTTGAGGGACTTCCATGTAGAGAAAGGTAGTTGAAGTCCTTTTAGTCCTGATTCTAGAAGTTTTATCGAAGTAAGCGGCATCATTGCTTTCCACAGCGACATCTGTCGTGTGGACATCCACTTGTTTGGAGTGAGCTGAGCACCTCCATACCGGTGCTGCATATTCCGCCGTAGAAATACTTAGTGCCGATCCCATAGTACGCAGGACGTCTGGTTGTGCTCCCCAGGATGAACCGGTTAGTTTGCGCAGTATGTTATTCCTAGCACAGACTTTTTTCTTGGTGTCATGGCAATGCTGTTTAAAGGTAAGAGTTCTATCAAGCTTAACGCCTAGGTATTTTGGGTTGTTAGAATGTTCTAATTGTTGGCCTTTCCAGTTGACTTCAAGTTTTCGCCTGGCCTGCCTATTTCTCAGGTGGAACGCGCAAACCTGAGATTTGCTTGGATTCGGCCTAAGGGCATTGTCTTCGTAATGGGTTGCGAGTTCTGCCAAAGATGTTGTTAATTTACTTTGCACTGCTTCGAAAGTCTTGCCTTGGGCGGCGACTGCTGTATCGTCGGCATATATACATTTTTTCGTATAAGATTTAATCGGCTGGTCATTGGTGTATATATTAAACAGTATAGGAGCCAGGACACTTCCCTGAGCAAGGCAATTTTTCTGGTTTCTCCATCTACTTTTTTTGGATTGCAAATTAACGAAGAAACATCTGTTTTGGAGCATACATTCAATAAATTTTGAGAATGTGTATTCTTTAGTTAACCGGTACACTTTCTGAGTGAGAAGTTTGTGATTGATGGTATCGTAAGCTGCACTGAGGTCAAGAAAGCCTATTCCGGTAATCTCTCCTCTTTCGAAGCCATCCTCAATGTATTGCATCAAGTTAAGTAGTTGTCCGCAGCATGACCGTCCTGGCCTGAAGCCAGCTTGTTCTTTGATCAAGGCCTCATCAATAAAGGCAGCTATTCTCTTTAGAATCATCCTCTCCATAATTTTGAATAAATGGCAGAGTAGTGATACAGGGAGAAAGTTTTTAGCTTTATTTGGGTCTTTACCAGGTTTTAAAATCGCAACAACCCGCGCTTTCCTCCAGAGTTTTGGGATTTGCATCTTCTTAATGCAGTTATTTATTAATGTTACGATCCAGGTTTGAGCCGCTTCTCCGAAATGTCTTATCTCTTCAATTTTGATATCATCGAGTCCTGCGGCTTTGTTATTTTTCATTTCACCAACTGCATTTTGAAATTCCTTGGTCGAGAAAGGTTGGGATAGAAACTGATTTTCTTTACTCACGTCTCTATCAATTTTGCAGACCCTGATCTTCTTTTTAGTTTTTCCATTCAATAGCAATTGATGAGCTATTTCAACCAGAGTAACTTTACTATAATCCGGTTGAGGTGTTATTGCATCATTGCTAAGAGTTTTTAATAATGTCCATGCTTTCCTGCTGCTGTGCTTCATGTCGATATTTTGTAGTAGGTTGCACCATCTCTCTCGTCTTGTCTCGGATATGGCAGCCAGCACATCCTCGCCAGCTTGGAAAGTTGCATCTGAGAAAGGATCTTGGTTATATAAATCCTCGTAGAGTTTAAGCACTTCTTTAGATCTTTGATTTAAGCCTGAGATATGTTGTGTTCGACAGCCTCTTGGTATATATCTTCTTGAGATTTTATGGACCAGGTTTGTAAACGTTTCGTATGTCTGAACATCAGGAGTAAGTCCGATAATTTTTTCGTCGAGCTCTGCTGTGAAAAGATTCCACTGGGCCTTTTTAAAATTAAAACGCCTCTTAAAGGGAACAATGTATGGTTTAACGGCCGCAGTTACATAGCAGGTTAAGGCGCTATGTTGCGTATTTGGTATGGGGCTTTCGACTGTTTTCATTACTTGCTGGGTGATCCTATTAGATACGAAGATATTATCAGGATTATAACCACGTCTCCATCTTCCACTGTTAAAAGATGTTGGTAGTTTCGGATCGTGTATTAATCTGAGATTCGATTGTTCTGCCCAGGTTTCCAGCCCTTCACCATCGTGGTTTGTCTCGTCGTACCCCCAAGAAGTACTGTGGCAGTTAAAATCACCTATGACTATTTGGATTTCCTTTGATTTGAAGTTGCTTGGCTCGTCAAAATTAAAAGGGGTATTTGGTGGTTTATATACTGATGTTACTGTACAAGATTTTAATTCAATAGTTAAAGTCTCAATATCGTCTTTATCTGTCATACAACTAGAGGCTACCTCGATGTTTGGTCTAACGAAAATCGCACTTCCATATTTTTTGTGATGTCTTTCCAGGACTAAATTCATTCCCTCTATTTTTGGTCTTCGGTCATCGCTGCCTCGATGGGTTTCTTGTAAAGCTAGTATGTCACAGTTATTGCGTTTGCACAGTTCAGCTAGTAGCAGCTGCTTATTTGCGGAGAGCCCTTAAATATTGATTGAGGTTGTCACTAGAGCTGGCCTTGACAAAGGCCGTTTTAGCGACTGTGGAAAGCTTTGTTTTCCCCTAGTCATTTAGGTACTTTGGTGTTTGAAGGATTAGCCGACAATGTCGTTTCCAGGGACTCCCGATTGCTTGGTTGCTCGAAATTCTAACATGCAATTTTCGTGGAGGCTCCTTCAGTGTCACCATAAGTTAAATTAACAAGGGAATTGTCGAGAGAGAGAGAATTATTTGATGATTAGGAGAGAATTAGTATAGGAAATATATCACCTATAAATTTAAAGAAAGGTAATTGTGGTAATAACGAGTAAATAAAGGTAATAACGCCACCTTTTGAATCAATGGAAACCTTTGAAGAAACAATCTTATTTAAAAAAAACCAACAGAGCTAGATTTCTTCGAGGCGAGTGTAATTTCGAATCTGATTCTCTAGCTCAGTATCGTTTAAATTGCGGTCGGAGATCCACTGGAGTTTATCGACTGTCCGTCAAGTTGTTCGAAGGACATAGTAGAGCAATAATTCTAAACTCATGGGGCGTGGGGTTCAAGTGTCTTTAAAGAAGGTTATGTGATGCGACCTTAAAGAAAGTAATGTGGTTTGATATCCAATAGGGGCTTGAGCCCCTGGGCCGCCCTTATCCACGCCACTGGAAGGACTTTTAGAAAATTTCAGAAGAAAAAATAAAGGATGCATTTAAGTCTCGTCCGCGATGAGTAAAAGTTTGACGTGGAAAAAAATTTCCCAGATGGACATTCTCGTAGGAGTCTAAAAAAATTAGAACATCTGTTTTGGGATGTTAAAATATATCAGTTGTTTTTTAATATTTTAATAACGATGTATGGAACAAAATTATTTAGCTTTGAAGTACATAATTGAGCTCACAATATTTCAAATAATAGTGTTAATGAAATTTCTGTTGTATCAATCATTTTTCGTTCAAACTTGAACCTGCCATTCACTCATGCCTAAAGAAAAGGGGAAAATCCCTCGTTGACGAAGAAAACAGGATGAACTCTCTGTTCCATTAACCGCAGTAGATTAGTAGTAATCGGAGTAGTGAGGCAGAAATCCAAACGCCGCTGCTTCAACTCGCCAATGAAGCACGATTGCCTTTTTAGCTCAGGCACCCATGATTCAAAGGAAAGTTCTATTTTGTGAATGAAGGAAACTTTAATTCCCCCATGTGGAATCCTTCCACAACTTTAGAAACTTACTACTCGCTTGAGAAGCTTCCCACCCGACAAATTTTCTGCTTTATTTCTTTTCCAATTAGCATTAGAGGCGCCAGATTTTTTCCTACCTAAAATATCCGGTTAAAATGATCTGGAAGAACTGGTTAAAAGGACTATCTTGGCGCTTCTAGTATCCAATCAAGATTTCTCGGGGGACAGCATATTCAATATTGGGAAGGTCTTCAGAAATGATGTCTAGCTTTTCTTTCAACCAAAAATTTAGACGCCAATAAATCACGGAAAGAGACAAACAAGTCTTGTGAAAGTGAACAACGAATCCTCAACGGGAAACCAAACCTTGACATTAAAAGATTAGAACTTTGCTACGGTCAGACAATTCACAGATTATTCTGTCTCTTTAATAGGACACGGACTTCCTAGGGATTGTTCGTGATCTAATGGTGATTAATGTTACGAATTTATATCCATACTTCTTTCCAAAGCTAAAAACTTCGTGATCGAAATCCAAGTGATCTCTTTTCAATTTATAGATCACGGGACTAACGATGTTGAGAGGAAAATTCTTTCTAATGCGGTGCTTTATTTATTTAAACGTCGTTAACAACTATTTACCAAAATCCAGATAGCAAATATCGTCCTAGGGATGTCTAGAACGTCCCCAGGACGTCCCGAGGAGGATCTTTGCTATCTAGGAATAGAAAGAAGGCCCTATGGTGGCGAAGTGGTTTCGAGTTTGCCAGGCTTGCCGTTATTCCGGATATTATATTCAACGGTGCCGCCAAACAGAACAACGCTTACAAATTATCTGCATATTGTAGACAAGGAATTGGTTCCCTATGTTTTAAGAGATTCGGATTCCTCAGAAAACTGCATCTTCCATCAGAGCATGACCGTTGTTGACCGTGCGTCATCAGATACACACACACATAAAATAAGAATATCTAAAACGGTTTACAATGAAAAAAAATTGCAAATAATTGTGTATGTGTATTTATATGAGTTGTGTGTGTGCGTGTGTACACACACATATATATATATATATCAGTAGCGTAGCGTCAGTCCAATACCTGAACTATCTCCCTCCCCCTTTCCCTCCCCTCACGCCGTGCTGTTTTGAATTTATGTGAAACTTTTATTAATTAATTGATTAAAAGTTTTTTTCTTATGAAAGATTTTACATTATAAGGCTTGTTTAAATCGCATAATTTTTTAATTTCCTTAAAATGAAAACATCATTCCAAAGATTTGAATCATATTATAACACAACAAGGTGATGTTTCGCAATCATTTGCGATACGTTTTTCGAAAGGTCTCGTCTTACTGCTGTTCAACTGCAAATGAGAAAAAATACATGTGGTGAAATAGAATAAAAGATTAAAAAATATCTGATATTTCACTTGCCCGGCACTACTCAATGGAAAGTAAGATTGAATAAAATACAATATTGCAACTTGCATTGGAGTACGCAGGGTGTGTTGATTGGGGTTTTAACCCCTCATTGTACTGAAATTTTTTATATTTAATAATAATTATAGTGAGTTTTATTTATTTCTCACTTGTATAGCACAAATATTATACATTATATAATTTCTTCTTTAAACACCTGGAAACAATTTGACCATACAAGGAAAGGCTCTAGGAAAATATCTTCTTGTACATATTAAACCTAGGATCTAGAGTAGATTAATCAAAGACAACCAATTTAATACCACCAAGTTAAATACAAAAATTTAACATAGGAATATGTGAGTTGTAGCTCTGTAACCCCCTTGCGAACTTTCTGCGTCAGCCTGTGGCAAGGGTCTAATTTTTATCAATTGATGCCTCCCCACCCCTCACGCTTTATAAAAGTGCTTTTAAGTCAAAAGTGAAAGTGTGCTAAAAAAAACTATTGGCACAATGAATGAAAAAGATATAGCTAAGACTACTTCTCTTTTGTCAAATATTTGCAAACATCTGACGTTAAGTAGTCCATTTCAATTGGCAAAGAGTATCTTAAAAAGACCCCAGAGGACCCCGAAAATCAGCCTGGTCAACAATTTGCTCAGAGGTCAGCGGACGTCTTAAGTGCTTTGTCTTTTCCGAATGGAGGAATTGCTGACCATTAAGAAAGGGTAAATGACACTGACGCAATTGAACATTATCCAATAATTTTCTGAAGGACTTCGACGAAGCGCTATTACTTGGCTCGGAAGTTATTTGTTTCCAGGAGTCTTGACAACGAAAGGAAGCCACATATTTAAGTGCAATCGCACAAACAGAAGTATCGTCATTCTCTTGGATATAATCCCTCTTTATATAATTTTACAGTTGAAGTATCTGCAATTCGCTGCTCTCCATATTACAAAATACAGTCGAACCTGAACAAAGTGGTCACCTTTGCATGGGCGGATTTACCATTTTGCCGCCCCTTCCTACCTTCCCATCCCCCCCCCCAAAAAAAATCAGTGGTAGGAACATAAAAATTGTTACATTCAATATACGCTACAAAAGTTTATATTAACAGTAAAAATGTTGAAAAACAAACTCATAAAGTAAAACGTAACAATAAACAATATTAACTTATATTGCAGTATTATTTCTTTTTGGTATATAATAAATCCAATTCAGTTTTATAGAAATAGATTTTAATTTTGCAAAGAAATAGAAGTCTATCAAGCCCTGGTATTTACATAGAAAGCACGATATCTAGCTTTCTGCTTGGCAAAATGTCTGATTATGATTATACCGTTGTATGATATTGATTATGTAATATCAGAGTACTCAAAATTTCTAATGAATTTAATCTAGCTTCACACATAGTTGATCGTGGGTAGTTTTTATTTCGCTTAAGGGGACTTGGAGGTTTAAACCTTCAAAAAAATAATTTATTTTTATTTTTTTATGTAAAAGTGTGAATATTTCTGAGCATTTTAAGACCAACCGTAAACTTCTAACTTAATCAGAAGCTGAGATATAGCAAAAATAGCAAACCCTGTTTGAATAATTTGAAGTTTTAAATGTACCAATGCGCCGTGGTTTCAACTTTAAATACCCTAATTTCAAATTTAACACATTGTTTTAATAATTATTTTTCTTTTTTCTTTCTTTTTTTTTGAAACAATAATCCAACGGGGATCACATCCAAATATACATGTACAAAGTAAGCGAAAACGAAGCGAACAACTTTCATACTCGTCGCTCACTCTCGCTTTCTGTTGTAAACAAACACGGACGCACGCTTTATCACACGTTTCTGATTTTTCAAACGTTTGATTCTTTTACCATTTTATTTCGTTAGTTATTTGTTATTGCCTATTTCGTTAATTACTAGTTGTTGCCTATTTCAAACATTATTTGTTGTGAGTTATTTTGGGTTGACGTTATTATTTACTTCAGTTTTACTGGTGATTGCCTTTCATTATTTACCTGACTAATGGCTAAAGCGAAATCTAAGTCGGGAATGCGTCCGAGAAAGAGGAAGCGATGTTTTTATGGGACAAAAGAAGCCAGTATTGAAGATACATCCACTGCTGAATATAGTAGTGCTTCTGCTAAAAAAATGAAACTAGATAATTGCAGTCAACCAGCAAATAATTTTGAATGTGAGAATGCATTTAATGGATATCGAATATTTGATTTGGACTTGCTGGTTAACACGCTTGAAAATTTTGTATGCTGTAAGGTATATGGTGGTAAAATGAAAATTAGGGAGGAATGTCAGCAAGGGCTTTCGTCCAAATTCAGTATTTGCTGGGAAAAATGTGTACTTCAGGAAGCATTTCGCAATTCAAAAATGCTGGGTGTAAAGCATAACATTCCAGAAATTAACAGACGCAGTGTTTATGCTATGCGTACCATTGGCTTGGGTTTGTCGAGTTTGAAGACATTTTGCGGTATCATGGATTTGCCTACTCCTATTTCTAGCAGTCGTCCAATCTTAACGAGCATTAAAAATGCTCTTGCAATGACTGCAGAAACAGTGATGAAAGAAGCAGCAGTAGAAGAAAAGTCATTGACGACATTAGATGGTGGTGTATGTGTCAGTGGCGATGGCACCTGGAAGAGTCGAGGTTTTTCTTCGCAGATCGGTGTGTGCAGCGTAATCGGTGCTGAGTCAGGCAAAGTAATCGACGTCGAAATTTTGTCCTCTGCCTGCAGAGGTTGTAGCAACTACAAAGGACTGAAAGTTGGTCAGGCGTATACTAACTGGTTGCAATCTCACCAATCAAAGTGTACAAAAATCATACAGGCTCAGCAGCGAAAATGGAAGTCACAGGTATGTGTCGAATTTTTACTCGGTCGGAGACCCACAGGGGTATACGATACCTTCAGTATGTAGGTGATGGAGATACGAAAACTTATCCTGAAATTAAAAAGTTGCGACCATATGTCAATGCTGTAGACATTGAAAAAATAGAATGTATTAACCACATAGGCAAAAGAATGGGCGCCCTGCTTAGAAAAATGAAGCAAGAAAAAAGAGGACAAAAACTCGGACAGCAGACCGTTAAGCGGTAAACGCAGGCTTACTAATAAAATTATTGACCGCTTCTCCGCATACTTTAGAAATGCTATAAGAGAACATAAAGATTCTCTAGATGGAATGAGAAAGGCTGTATGGGCTATCTTTTATCACTCACGTGCCACAGATGAGGAGCCCACTCACGATTTTTGCCCCAAAGGCGTTTCTTCATACTGTAAATACCAAAGGGCAGTTGTCAACAATTCACACCATAATTTTAAACACAACAATTCAGTGCCAACTGCTGTTATGGATGCTATTAAACCAATATTTAAAGATTTAGCACATCCCCAACTTTTAAAAAGACGTTTAGGAAATGGAACGTAGAACGCAAACGAGAGCTTCAACTCAGTAATCTGGAAGTATTGCCCAAAAACTTCAGGAAGTGGTCGGCCCATTGATGAAATAGCAACCTACGAAGCTGTCATCGCATTTAACAAAGTTAGTCAGGGTCGTCTCCAATTTATGGAAAACCTAGTGGTTATGCCAGGTGTCAATGCAAGACATGCTGCAATTGCAGCAGATAAAGTGTGAGTGATGAATGCAGAAAAGCAAGCTTCGATGTCCACAAAAGCAGCTCGTAAAGTTCAACGACAACTGTTTTGTAAAAAATTAAAAAAGGACTTGCAGCATGAAGGAGTGTTATATGAAGCTGGTCGATTTTAATGGTATGTAGTGAAGCATATTTAATTTTATACTTAAACTTGACTTTAAACTCAATTTTCTCTGAACGTCAAAATTGGATCTTGCGCGCATGATATAATTTTTGCTGTTTGCTATATTCAAATAAAATTTGGCAGTTTCCTTCGTATAATCATATTACACAAAATGAGTGAGCTAATTTTGTTATACTAGTTAAAATTACAAGATCATGCACATAAAACTATTAAAAAATCACGTAAATATCCATATTTGAGAAAATCAATAATTTAAAAATTCATATTTTATAAATATATTTATAAATTTAAAATACTGCTCACTCAATCTCTACATACAACCCTCCTTCTTATTATAAAACTGTGTTTTTAGCTCTGAGTTATTGTTAAGTGAATATATCATGCGCGTCGTAAACTTCTAATATTTAAATCATATGAAAAATCAATTTAAATTTTTTATTATTAAAAAATGAAAATATGTTACAATTTTCTATAAACTATGTTATTAATGAGATAATTATCTAGTTTATAAGTTGTGAAAATTTTATAAAAATCAAATGAATAGTTATTTTACAAATTGTTCCTAAATTTAGTGCATTTTTCCATTGTTTTCGATGACTTAAAACCACCAAGTCCCTAAAAGCAATAAAAAGATCGTTCTGAAGAACAGTTTGTGGCAGCCATACTCGTGAAATCTGAATAATTCGAACCGGTGCGCAAACCGTGGGTCGCGAACCCCAGAGGGGTCGCGAGAAAATTTTGGTGGGTCGCCAAATTGAAAGAAATATACATAATATGTACATAACATATTTTTTAAATATAGGACAGTTCGTCCAGGGGTCGCAAGAAAATTTTGGTGGGTCGCCAAATTGAAAGAAATATACATAATATGTACATGATATATTTCTTAAATATAGGACAGTTCGTCCAGGGGTCGCGACAAAATTTTACACAAAATGTTGGTCGTCAATGAAAATATTTTGCACACCACTCATCTAGGTTATCTATGCGAATTTAATGACGTGTGTTTGAGGTTATTTCTGCAAGCCTTCATAATCTCTAACTTAGACATCCGAAGTGATATATCGATAAATGATTATGTAAATACAGTTTACTAAAAATTTGTTTAATTGGTTCTAGTAGACTGACCACTCAGTGTATATAAAACCACCGTACATTGATGAAGAGTACATACTTGCAAGGGTGTCAAATGATGTTTCTATACACATATTTTGCATCTGAATTATTCAAAATGTTGTCTTTGAACAACAACAAATAATCCAAATTTTCACGCACGAATACAATGTTGGTCAAAACAAAATGAACAGAATAGATTTGATTTTTTGGAAAATGATTTATTTCGAGGCAGAAAAACTCATTAACCCATGTTCATTACTCATTCTGTGATGTCACCATACTAATGGAAAGTGGAGATTCCCTTATCGCTCAATTTCTCCATTTATCACTGCAACAGAAATAAAGTGTACCTATCGATACCATAATCGATATTGCTATTTGATTCTGTAGTAAGCTCCGGAATGAAATTTAAAAATACCACGAGACCAGTGTCGCGTGGCTCTAGCAGCAAAATAGTTTTAAAGTCGACTTGTCCCTCGAAACGAATGATGGAATTCGACGTGAGTGGAAATTTCAAATTCTTTTGCAAGAATCGGAGCAGCTGTTTGCCTGAAATTTGACCGATTATGATGAATCGTCTTCATAATAATCGTTAATCGAATGCTCTGTGTGTAAAATCCAGTGCCGGGTTTACGTATAGGCCAGATAGGCACGAGCCTATGGCCCTGTAATTTTCAGGAACTTCAAGAGCACTCTGTTATTTAAGTTTCAGCGTTCTTTTAATCTTGTTTATTTACAAACTTCCAAGAAATTTTTGTTATTGACAAACCTGAATATTGGTGATAATAAACTGCAAAGAAAAGCTTTTGATTTATTGAATGAATATGATTGAATGAAATGATATGAATATGATGAATGATATGAATGAATTAGATTAGATTCAGAAGTGGGGGGGGGGAGATATGGGGAAGGGTGGCTGCTGGAGGCGGTGCTGTAATCCCAGAATATCGTAAGGGCCCATTCTGTCTGCCCATAGAAATATACAGACCATAAAAACCTTAATACACACTGGGGTAAAAGCATTGATTTATATTCGTTTGCAGTTGACGAAGGAAATTTGGGTAAAGCTTTACAATGATATATCTTAATTTTTCACGCTATATAAATCTCAGATTGTAAATGCGAAATTCAGTGTTCGCTAAAGTTGTTTTTTATTATTTTATCTAAACTCTGAATATTTAAAGATTGGTTAGAGTTTAATTAACAAAGGATTCAATAACACTCCTGGCATCAAATTCATGTTATCAGTGTTAATCACCAACAATCAATGATATTTTTTGTTTTCCGATTTGCTTTTGTCGACATATTCTTGACTGTGATTTTATGGTATGTTACCCCGCGATATATCTTACATATGGAAAAGAACTTTGGAGATTCGGAACGGAATTTTGCAATCAAGGAAAATACCTAATAGTAATCCCAGCGATTTGATTGCAATTTGCAACATCGGTTTCTGCTAATATCCGAAGCATAACCCTGCCGGCTTTTCATACGCAGGTTCATTATTGCAAAGTTATTGATATTTTAAGTTGTTGCGAAACTTATTTTTCTGTTGGCGGTTGAAGCAAACACCGGGCCGATTTCGGTCGTACCCCGATTCAGTCATTCGTGACACCGTTGCTTTAACCATTAATCGTAGTAAAACGATGGGGTTCACAATAACTTAAAGCAGGGTTCCCAAACTTTTCCAAGTTGCGGTACACTCTAGAAAATTACATTTTTTCGCAGCACTCTAGTCAAATAATATCTGTTTGTCGTAGCTATATTTCATATTTGTACGACTACGAAGAAGAAATCAGGCAAACGTAAAAAATTAATACAACTCGTATTTAAAACTCACACAACTCTTGTTTAGAATTCACACAACTCGTATTTTAAATTAATAATTTTTTCTTCTCATTTTCGAACAACTGGTCGCATTTTACAAAAAATGCGACTGCGGCCTAAACCCTGTTGTCTAGTCTATAATCTCATAATTATCTAGTCTATAGTCTTACATTATATAATCTAATAGTTACAAAGTCCACAGTTTAATAATAAATAGTTCAATCAAATTGTCATTTTCTACTAGCATTCCTCGCTTTCTCCCAAGTGCATATTCTAGACAAGGTATCATCTTAGTGTATATCAGTTTACAATATGGAAAATCTTGTATATTACCCAAGATGAAGGCTACTAACGTATTTTTAAAATGTCATCTTATTTCTTGCGCTTTTAGAAAGTCTGGTGCATAGTACCCGCCATTGAAATTGTCTCATCTACAGTGGTAATTTGTATTGTAAGTGGGGTAATTTTAGTCGTGAATATATGTATGATATTTTCGTGTTGGCCAAAGTTTGAAACTTCCTATTTTATGGACAACGCTGTCTCCTTAAGCTAATATCATGCGATCCGTCTGTGTAATCGACTGTCATCGATATTAAGCCAAATCAGGTGCCATATTTTTGTCACCGTTACTTTGTAACTAAATAATCTGATCTTCATAGTCTTTTCAGAGAAGCCACCACACACTAACATATTAATTTTTTCCTAGCCAACGGATTTGTGACTTTCGCGATGTTGGCTGGTCAAAAAGGTTCTGAAAAAGGAGGCCCCTGGCTACCGAAACAGCTGTTAAAGGATTAATAAATTCCAGCTGCGACAGTATCGTGTTTCTAGTATTTACAGTTCGTACAGAATTTAATAGAACATGCTCATCCCATCAATGAGGATCTATAAAGTGTGATGGATAGAATAATAACATTTTTAATGAATAATTAAATAATAAGTTATGCAATAGACAACTCTACAACTTCTACAGCCTTATTAAGAAAGATTTATTTCTATTCCAAATGCAATCGTTCTTATGCGTGCTGAATTTCGTCGATTTATATGTATTTTGGAAGTAGAAAGAGGTGGTTCTAAATGACCGTTTGAAACTGACAAGAAAGCAAATGTGAACAATATCATTATAAACAATGCGTGGCACATTGTACTATCTGTCAAGTATAGCAAGTACGATAATGGTATATACGTATATTTTACAGCATTCAACGCTCTTCTAGGAACTGCCAAGGGCAGTGGCGTATTAAGTGACTGGCGGACCTGGCGGCCGCCAGGGGCCCCCAATCTCTAAAGGGCCTCCGAGCGCGAGAGATTCCTAGTTAAAAACTACCACAACACAAAAAGTGGAAGATGCACTATTCAATATTATTCACGTATTCTACGTATATAAGTACAGAACGTTCTTTTATTAAATTAAAGCTAATTAAAAATCAGATTAATTCAAATAATGAGTGCAGAAAAATAAAATGTTACTGTCATAACTAGAGCCCGGATTATACGCAATTGTATATGCGCATATGCAATCGCATATTTTATCTGTTTTTAGTGTTTTTGAATATAAATGCACAAAAACCATGAATTTCCAGAATAAATGCATATTTTAAGGGTTTTAGTAATTTTAAGAATTTTATTCTCCTCTCATCTGAAAAATTTCACCACAATACTAAAGTTGAACTTTCTTCTTACTTCTTATCTGAGTGGAAAGGCAATGGAATTTGTAAGCGTACACGTTTAATGATGTCCTACGGCAATGTTGCGCAAACCGTGAGTCGCGACCCCCAAAGTGGTCGAGAGAAAATTTTCGTGGTTCGCCAAATTTAAAGAAATTTATTTGACAATAAAAAATATAAGGCTTTTCTTCAAGTATCAGGTACCAGTAAAATAGTGAAATGGGATACACGCTACATATATTGCGATATTCTACTGATAGTTGTTAACTTTATATATATATATATATATATATATATATATATATAATTAATATAATATAATTTTCTATTTAATGTGTTTCCTTTACTCTCTTAAAAATGCTTTTATTATGCAAATGTTGCGGTGGCAGACAGAGGGGGTCACGGATCTTTTGATTACTATAAAAGGGGGTCGCGGCTTGAAAAAAATTGCGAACCACTGTCCTAGGACGCCAAAATGTTGTCGTAGCTGAATTATAGCCACCATCCATGTTAGGAAAACCAAAGGTGAGCATTACTGTGTTTGACTGGAAATTGATTGAAGGTCAAATTAAAACAAACACTTATTCTAAAATTCCACATCATTTCCCCACAGCGATAGACATGGGTCTATCATCGATGATAGACTCATGTCTATCGATGATAGACATGAGTCTATCATCGATAAACTATCCGTAATAGATAACTCGCAAAAATTTATAAGTGTTGTTCAATACCTTTTGGAAAGGACCTTTTTGGCCATAAAAATGACATACATCATTACATGACTGAAGATAAAGCTTAACTGTTTAGAACAACGAGAGACACATTGTGATGTATAAAACATATGATTTAATGTATATTAAATTTTTCTACTCGGCATTTAATAATAAATCTACTTGTTTTAAAATACGGGGTATAAAAATTTCAAGCGTAAAAAAAATTTAAGTACATATTTATTCACTTTAGGGTCATGTTTTTTTCATTTTAAGTGTACATATATGGATATTTTGAGGTTGTTTGGTGCATATTTTGAGGTCTTTAGAGCATATTTTGCTGTTGTTTACTGCTTATAATCTGGGCTCTAGTCATAACTTTAGTTTCACCGTGTATAATTAAATAAGCGAAATTAGAATTAAATTATAATGGTGAAAACTCTGTTCTTAAAAACGCCATTTTTCTTATAAAAAGCTGAGGAGGAGAACGATTTTAATTTCACCTCTAGGCACATGCCTTAATACTTATCCCGTGTGTGTGTGTATATATATACACATACTTGAGCGCTAGAATGCTGAAAGGTTATTGGACGTCATTGGATCGTTGTTTAAAAAATATTTCCGCGCGCAAATTGTAGCGTCTGGGTAAACCTTCGAGAACAAGAGCACGTTTATGTCCTGTTCCGATCGTATGAATTTTCCTGAAATTCCCTTTTAAGTATTATTATTTTTACTGTTATTATCATTTTAAAGAGATAATAGTTATTATATAATAAATGAAACTTGAAAAGGAAAGAAAGTGTTTGCGTATTATGGGGTACGCAATCAATGGGATTATTGGTGCACCATTATTATTGAAGTATTTATCAGTGAGTATATATCGCTTGGATATACATACCAGGACGTAAAGAGTCCAATCGAATTGTAAGTATTGTTTATTCTATATTCTATTTTCGCAACAGTTATGAAAAATAATTATATAGGTCAGAGATGGTAAAAAATTTATGTTTGGAAGCCCGATATAATATCTCAAGTGATATTAAAAAGTTATAAATGATAAAGGAAGTTTGCAAGAACATTTGCAAAGAATATTGGTGTATATGTTGTTAATCATCAACATATGTTGTTAAATATCAATGTATATGTTGTTAAATATCAATGTATATGTTGTAAATAAAGGAGAAATTATAAGTGTAAAAAACTAACAAATAAATAATCAGAAGTGTTGATAAATAAGTAGCCAGAAGTGCTATTGAATAATAGTTCGAAGTGTACAAAGAGAGTGGAACTTTTCCTAATGTAGATATTATTTCGAAAATATTTTTAACAATGCCAATATCAAATGCAACAGGTGAGAGGTATTTTTCCGTTTTAAAACGCGTTAAAAACTATCTAAGGAGTACGATAGGAGAAGACAGATTGAACAACATGGCCATATTAAACCTAGAACAAAGAATTTTGGACGAAATAGATACTGCAAAAATAATTGATGACTTTGTCAAAGAAAAGAAAAATCAAGACACAAATTTATATACAAAACATTTTTAAGCACTAAGGTAATTTATTACTATTAAATTTTTTGAATAAATGTATGGTTTTTCTTGAAACGTTGAGTTTATTATTAGCTACATATTGCCGGTTTGAGCAACGAGCTACATATCTAATACTGAAATATTTCCGAAAAAATCATCAGTTCCTTGCACAATTTTTTTATTTTGCGGCATGGATCTCAGGGCCTCGAAATTTTTACCGACAGAGCCCCCCCAATAGACTTAAGCCGCCTCTGGTCAAGGGAAGATCTATTCAGCCTTTCGTGGAAAAAGTTTCATACCTTTCAAAAGAGATTTAAGAGACATTTTTTTCGATACGTACGATTTTTTAGTATTGGAAAACTGGACATATCGCAGGAAGCGGAAGAAAAAATTCAATCCATGTGAAAAATACGATTTGCTCACAGCTGATCGGTTCGTTTCATTTTATTCCAAATATTCATCTACGATTCGAATCATTCGAAAATATTTGTTTGCAGAAAAGGAATACAAAACAATGTTTTCGTTGTTTATATCCTGTCAATTTGGCGTATTTTAATCTATTTCATGCTGTATTTAGTTTATTTATAATGTTATAACATCTCTAAAAATCCATTACAGATAAAATACATCTTCGTACATAGCTTCCGCATACAGATAAAATAAGTCTTCCTATATACTTTCACACATACAGATAAAATACATCTTCGTACATACTTTCCACATACAGATAAAACACATCTTCGTTCATACTTTCCACATACATATAAAATACATATTCGTACATACTTTCCACATACAGATAAAATGCATCTCCGTATATACTTTCCATATACAGATAAAATACATCTTCGTACATACTTTCTACATACAGATAAAATACACCTTCGTACATTTAATATAGTTCAGTATTTTGATTGAACTTTTGCAACACAGTGAAAGCTATCTGTAACTGTATTGTCCTGATAGATTAGACTGTATTAGGCTTAAATTTGTTTACACCGATGTACTGTATATTCCTGTTCCCTAGTATATCGATATAGACATTCGCTGAATACCCAAATTCCACGTATACGTTAGAGTCTTGTTAATCCGAATTCTTTTTCCAGTCAGCTGCAGCGGCAGATGACTGACAAGACAAACAAACAATACAATGTGTGTTGTCAACTGACTGAAATTTCCTTAAAAAAGAAGGGGAAATTTTTTGCCTCTTGCTCGTCGTCTATTGTCTGTTACGCTTACACAACAAAACATACACACCAAACAATTTAAGCGTACAGTAAATTCTGTAGTAAAGATTTCAATTAATCCAGAACCTGTTAATCCGAACAGGATGATTCGGTTCCAATGAGTTCGAATTGACGAGACTATTGCGTACATATTTACAAAATGCAAACAGTTTTTCAAGTAACAAACAATTATTTCGACACTGGCATAAGGTTCAAAAACATGATGTTTCGGGAGCCAACTGCTCCCGTTGTCAAGAAAAGGCAGAATTCGAAGGCAGGTTTCCAACGATCGACCTTGGTATCTTTCAACGATCTATCTTGGTGTGTTTCAACGATTTACCTCAATGTATTTCAACAGTCTACCTCCGTGTCTTTCAACGATCTAACCTGGTGACTTTCAACGATCTAACCTGGTGACTTTCAACGATCTAACCTGGTGACTTTCAACGATTTATCTTGATGTCTTTCAGTGATATTCCTTCCTGTCTTTCAAAGATCTACCTTGATGTCTTTCAACGATCTGCCTTGATGTCTTTCAACGATCTACCTTGATGTCTTTCAACGATCTACCTTGATGTCTTTCAACGATCTACCTTGATGTCTTTAGACAATCTATCTTCGTGTCTTTATGCCTTTTCATGGTTTTCATGTATCGAGTATCTAAATGCAATTCGTGTACTGCGTGTAACCAATTTTAACTCTGACGAGAATAGACAAATTTCTGATCTTACATCCGAAGTGTTGAGTGAACATTTGTACTTTCGCAATGTACTTTCTTTGTGACTCTTCGTATGTCTCAGACTTCGTCTGTACTTTCTTCGTGACTCTTCGTATGTCTTAGACTTCGTCTGTACTTTCTTCGTGACTCTTTGCACGTCTTAGACTTCGTCTGTACTTTCTGAGTGAACCATTCGTACTTTCGTAACTTATTATAATTTGGATAGAAATTAACGTTTCCTTCTATAATTAAATCTTTGCATCGAGACGAAGGATGATTTAATTAACGACAGATACGATACCAACGTCCAGTGTATCTTCATTTTGAAGCACCCCACGCTTAGGCAAAAATCATTTTTCTATTATACATGATTATATGAGCTTCGTTTAACCGAAGTCCCTGTTATCCGAAACGGCTTTGCATTTTTTTTAGTAAGCCGTTGTTCGATATTTTCGGTAAAAATACTAAATTTTATTTTCTAGTATACTCCAGCCTTATATATATATATGAGATAACTTAGAATTTTAAAACGATAAATTTGGTATATGTAAAAATGTATGTAGGGGAAAGTAGCGCAAAGTGGATATAGGAGGCAAATCGGATTATCTTAATGTTTAATAATCCAAACATAGGAGGCAACAGTGGTCAGTGCAAAAGTGTTGAAGGTGTGCGTAGGAATAAATTGCACTTATTTCAGCGCTAATGAAATACATGCGCAGCGAATAAAGTAAGAAAACCCCTTTTTCGATCGTTCGCTAAAAGTTTTGTGAGTTAGTTAAGTGCCAATATAATAAAAATTATTTTTTACTAAATTTTGTGAACTATATGCTTGAAACAATTATTAAATCTGTTACTTTATATAATGTTTTTGTGTCATTATTATTAAGGATTCAGCACAAGCAGTACTTTGTTTTTCAAAATGGAGTTGAGGGCAAAGCGGATCATTTTTGATGGGGCAAACTAGAGCTGGGCAGTATCGAAAATACATGTATTTGAAATACGTATTTTCGATACATTTGTATTTTGTATCGAAAATACAAATTTCTAGGTATTTTGTATTTCGTATCGAAAATACAAATTTTCAAACTACATTTTTAAGTTTGAAAATAAATTTAGTTTGGAATTTTTAACTTCCAATTCTAACCATTTGTCTATACAGATTGTTCCCGAAGGTCGATTTCATCACCTGTTTAAGTAGATAGTACTTAAGCATTTGCCCTTCCTAAATTGTACTTTTCCTCGTACCGTAATTTTTCACAAGTACATCCCATCTGTATATGCAAAGGAACTCGCTTCGAGGGCAATAAAACTTCATGATCTTGGCTCTCCCTCGTCAAAACACATCCATCTTGACCAGATATATGAGTTTGTATAACTGTCGGCTGTGTCGCTTAGCGACACAACCGAAAGTTCTACAAACCCGTATATCTGGTAATGAAAATATATCTGGTATGTGAAAAATATCCCAGAGGACTGAAACATTTTTAACTTGAAAAATTTCCCACGAAAACCAATGAAATTCGACTTTTAATGCTGGTGATCGTGGATCACACGCCTACATGGGACTGAGGTCACATGCTTTACTACCTAACTTCTATCAACGACTTACTTTACAACCATTTAGGCAATTTTTAATATTGCAAATTAATCTGTTTCATAAATTTCAACTGGTTGCTTTTGATGTGACCTGCTTCAAGTCTCCGTAGCTAAATACATGTTTGTGAGGAATCATGATGATACTGGAAACAGTACTAATACTAGTAGCGTAAGGAAATTTGATGAATACACAAATAGATGTGCCATTTTAGATGACAAGTACTTTACAATTTCTTCAAGTGCTGGTACAGTGGAAAAGCATAGTGCCAATGATGCAAAGAAAGGAAGAAAATTTCAATAATTTGCACAACCGTTGTGGCAACAACAAACTTCAAAACTACTTAACGGCAAGTTCTACATATTTATTTAATTTTATTATAAGAGTGAAAGTCAAGGATGAAGTGGAGTATCTTCACGCCTATAAATTCATTTGCCATAAGAATGTGAAAAAGACAAGGCCTTTTCTGGCAAAGTGGGGGTCGCCACATAGGACGATCTATTTATAACGAAAAATATAAATATCTCAGAAAATATGCATCCAATTCAAAAATTGTTCAGAATAAAATTTTAGTATTTTCAATTTTTTTTAAAAAATTTATATAACAATCAAGCCGCTCTCTTTTAAAGGGAAGGGGATAAAATTTCAAATGGAAATCTCTATATATTTTATTTAGAATTGGACCTCGATATAAGATCACCCCGCATGTATGTTCACTTTTTCAAAAGCCCCTGTTAACTGAATAGGAATTCTGTATTGCACTTTACTGCTTATATGGACAGGCTTTGGACAGAAACCCGTTTATAATGTCACTTCAAGCTCTGAGAATTCAATAATACGATATTGTCAAGCATTCATTACTCTGTGAGGTATGTGGGAGGGGGTGGAGTCTTCGTAGTAAAATAGAGAAGGGGAGAGGGTTTAGTGGGTGGTGTTTTTTCTCAAGAATCTGTTCTTCCCTTCTCCAGTCAAGCTTTTGGGACTAGATTGAGCTAGAGACAAAACAACCACGGGATGTATTTGCAAGGAGCAATTTCTCATATGAGTAAGGGAATTTCATAGGCTTCACCGCATTTGTGTGCGATATGTCGTATGAAAAAAAACTTTATCATTTACGGATAACAAAAAATTATAAATTCTTTTAAGAAATATAGCCAATTAAAAGCAGCTTTTGCAAAACACAATGTAATAGCAAAGACGACGCTTTACAATGCAATTTTGTCATCGTTATTTAAACTATTTTGGGTAAATTTTTGGTCCAAAATAATTTTAAAAAATTTCTTAATTTAATAATTATTTATTATTCTAAATTTATTAACTTAATTTCTTATATGATATTTGTGCTTTGGTTTATATATGCAGATAAATTACCTAACGTACGTTGAATTTCTAATTCCGCATATAAGATCAACACCCTGCTTATTATCATTATACATTATGTCATTATCATTATTATGTCATTATTATTATTATTTCATTATTATTATTATTATTATTATTATTATTATGTCATTATTACATATATGTCAAGTTTGCGGGTGTAACCTTATAACTATATTATTTTTCTTCAATTTTTGGATTCTTCTTTAAGACGACCTACCTAGAAGTTTTGGGAACGTATCCTACAGTGAAAGAAATGTTCATTCACTACAACACAAATTTGCCGTCAAGTGCCCCAGTGGAACTATTGTTTTCTATTGCCACTATAGTAAATACTCCAAAAAGGAATGCTTTATCCGATACCAGTTTCGAACAATTGGTTTTAGTGAAAGACAATGACATTTTCTCCGAATAGTTTTTTTAATCACAATCATACTAAATATTTTATTTGTCCTTTAATCGTTTTTCTTGGATTTCATATGTGCGCCGTAGGGATAATTTGCCTCTTACTGTTATCTTCAAATTTAATATGTATTTACAAAATATAACCCAGAATCAAAACGGAGCCGAATGTTGAAAAAATAAATTAAAATTTATATTTCTTATATTATGTTTCCTGAAATATGGTACACATTTCGCATAAAATGTTCACTTCCTCCTCGCTTTGTACGCTTGTTTTAAATGTATTTATGTATAATACAGAATTTTTCTGAGCCATTGTAGTGCAAAATTCGAAATGAATGTTACTTCTAACTTTTGTTGACTTCATTCGATATTTTGCTGGATTTTTCAATTTATTTTTAAATGATCATTTTTTTATTGTTATAACCAAGGACAAAAACTTAGCCCTTTTGCTTTTATATCCTTGTTAGATCAAGGTCTCTTCTCTGCTCTTCTCCTCCCCTTTAAAATTAAAATCGTCCCGCTGTTGGTGTCTCTCTCTTCTCAAAGTGCTCATAACTTTAGATTTACCACCAGATACATGTCATATTCAGAGCGTTTCTAGGTGTTTTGCCGCCCTAGGCAAGAATTGAAAAATGCCGCTCCCACCTTTTTACTACCATTACTCTTTCGCCTATATCTCCTTCTCTGCCACAACCAACATCCAGCTGTACAACAATGTAAATTTGTTATACTTTTAAACATTAAACCAGTTACTTATATTTTAGATTTATATTAGTTATTTTGTAACATTAGGGTACTGTGAATAGTAAAACAATTGCTACATGTTATTGTTTAATTTCAACATTTTATATTTTGAAAACTGAGATATTAAGGGAGTAATATTTCAAAACACAACGTTGTATTATCAGAGCTAGAAGGCTTAAATATATTAGATATAAAAGAATCCGTGTGCAAAATTAGACAATGAAACACATCAAACATTTTTACATTCGTCAAAGTAAAGACTTATTAAGTAATTGTCCGTATGCTTTTTGAAAACTATTCAATGTTTTATTTTTTATTTTTTCTCTTCATTTGCTCAGTTTTTTCTTTGTTTGATTTAAAATAAATTTTTACGCCATTTTGCCACCCCTAAAATTTTGCCGTCCTAGGCGGACGCCTACTCTGGCCTAATAGTAGATACGGCCCTTATCATACGACTAGTTATACGCTATATAGTGCATATAGTTAGTCTCATGGTGGCAAGAACTAAAACAGCTATTTAATTTCTTATCAAATATTTTTTCAATTGTAATTGTGAATTTTCAAACAATGTGAAATGATTGTGACATATTATTGAATTACGTGGTTACTTAGGACGGATTTCTATGCATTTGCATATTTCTGCATATTTTGCTTTTGTGCGCGTATTTTGAATATTTCTGCATATTTTAGGGTATTTCTGCAAAATTTGCATAAAAGTTTTAAAAAGTGTATATTTTTCTAATCCGCTAGTAATTCAATCAATTATATTAATTCGATATTTCTTTTTTTAGAAAGGCCTTTCTCTTTTTAAAATTCATTTAAAATAAAAATAAAAAAACGCTACAGAATGCGTTCCAATTGTAATTGATATAATTAGATAATATTAAAGTTGGAAAAAATAATTTTATGTGCCTTCACATTTCTGTGCCAATATTTGTCAATATGCGTATTACTTTCCAAGTCAAGACCAAGTATAATATCTTCCAGACCAAGCCATGGGCGCCGGCAAAGTATAGGCAAGGGAGGACTATTGCCCCGCCCCACATTTCGATTTTCTTTTAAAAAAAAAGTAAAATTAAAAAGGTATGGTAGAAAATTTCCATTTTTCATTTTCCTTTGCCCTGCCCCTTCCACCCAAATTTCACCCTGCCACCGTTCTAGGACCCAAGCCAATGCTTATGATGCCATATTTTCAAACGTATCTCCGTACGTATTTCATACATTTTGGTATGTATTTTGTACTAATTTTGTTCATAATCATACCCAAAGATGTCACAAAGTGATATTTTTTATGCATTTCAGTATATATGTTATGCAATAATTCCAAGAACACTTGCACTGTTTCAATAAATTGTTATTTTATACATTTCGAAACATCGCTTATGAGTAGGGTCCAAATTTCTATGCACTTGCATATTTCTACATAAATATGCAAACGAAAAACTGCATGAAAATTCGTGCACATTTTTTAATAATTTTGAGCACATTGGATTATTATTTGGGCTAAATTTTATGCATGAAAATCCAGGCCTTAATTATTATTATAAAATTATGACGTTATGATTATGATAATGAAATTATTAAGCTTAATTTAGGTTAATTAAGTGCACTAAGGTCAGGTAAAAAGCTTTGGTAAATGCTTTTGTATCGAAAATACACATTTCCAAGTATTTTGCCCAGCTCTGAGAAACACACGCACATACACACACAAGATCTGTTATAGGCTAAGCCCCTCCCACCCACAATAATTTTGAAAATCTTCGCCTATGATCATAGAAATCCTTTCAAAATATTTTTAACGTCAAAGAGCTCTCATAAAGATCGCACTGCTCACTGTAGTCCGGGGTTTGGTTCCCTAGGCCTTAAGAGGTTCGGATTCCTCTGAAAACAGTAGGTCCCGGCGCAGCATGACCATTGTAGTCTTTGAACCGTAAAACCAAAAGAAAGCGAAAGAAAGTCAAAACGGTTTCATTTGTTGCACATTACAATTTTATACAAACAAAAATTTAAAACAAATTTTTAAATAATTTATTTTTGAAAAAAAAAACCCCTCCATTTTATGGCGAGAGACTATCGTACTGTTTAAAAAAAAATTGCTTGGCGTTGGCGTATATTTTAAATTTCGTGGAGCGACATTTTTTTGGCTTATCTGGCGGAAAATTAAGTGGCGTCCTTGGCGACAAAA